>JBAMHW010000001.1:29138931-29181698 GCA_037177495.1 Rhadinocentrus ornatus | reverse complement strand
TGCTGGGATAGGCTCCAGCTCACCCCGCGACCCCTAATGGGAACAAGCGGTACAGAAAATGACTGACATGACTGACAGTTTCATGTTAACTGATTTAAGATGATTGTTAACTGAACTGTTAAAGAAAAGATTTTGTGAATTTTTTTGGACCTACTGTAGTTTACACACATTTTTATTTAGTTCTACTCAATGTATCCATTTTCCATCTCTGTTCCTATTTTCAGACAATGCTCTTCCTGGCTACAGTGGAGGAGGAAGGCCAAGCAGGGGAGGGTAGAAGGGAGATGGCAGAAACCCTGCTGTCTGCTTTGACAGACAGACACCAGCAAAGACAGACTTGGAGAGACAGGTAACACACTGTACCACCCACTTTGCTCCTGCCATCAGTTTCTGACTTTTGCTTTGGGCAGATAAAGAAACACTATAGAGATTTAGCTGGGTCTCATACTGTATGTAAAATAAAGTGACCATTAGAAACCGATTCAGAAAAAGCTACTCAAGAACCATAATCCTTTTCTGAAGTGTTAAGACACTTTGTTTTAATGCTCTCAACTGAGCTTGGGTGCATCCAACTTCTGTAACTGAGCTTTTTGATGTTTTTGAACTTGAATGCTGAACATGATTAAGAAGGCATACAAATGTCTACAATCTTCAAGTTGATTGTGCAGGTCAGGAAAAAAATCAAAGTATGAAGAATTGTCTGTGGACTAGTGACAGCACAGGATATTTCCAAACCATGGATTTTATACAGAAAACTTCTTGTATCATGTAAGTGAGTAATCAGGAAAGGGGTTGGTAGGACAGGTAGCAATCAGCCAATGGTTATTATGAGTGAAGATGGGAGAACTTTACGGTAGGACAACCATCAGTATGGCTCTTAATGTTAGAGTGGCTAGATTGAAGAGATTTTTTTACTAAAAGACTCAAAACATCCTGCTATAACTTTGGCAAAAACACCTAAAATACCTTTTGACCATGATAAAAACAAAGGCCTCTAATAAAATGAAACTTTAACTTCCATAGTGAAGATCCCCATCCATCCTGGCTGAGTTTCAGCCTTTCAGCTAAGACTAAAGGCGTAGTTGTAAAAGGAGGTGTGCAAATGTTGAGGGGTCATTTTCTCAAACTAATTGCTGTCAAAGCTGTTCTATGTTCTATTTCTATAAAACCCTATAACAACTTGTTTTACTTTCTCATTGCTGAGTATTTTATGCATCAAGAGAAATGAATAAAGTGGATTTAAAGATCAGTCTGAACATAGCAAAATGGGAATAATTAAACGCTTTTATAATTTTACTTATATACTGATCAGTGAACACTACATACTACAAATAGAGTAAAAGTATAATTATTTAGGTGGCTAAAACTGCAGCAGATGTGTGTCGTTTGGGATTACAAGAGAAAGGTGATTAATAATGCCTCTAGGTGGTGGATTGGGATTATAACCAACAAATGAAGGCAAAAGTTGATAACACGCAACAGACATTTTAAAACAGTTTCTTTTTCTCATTTTTGTGCAGTTTCCATTGACATTCAAAAAAAACTTTAACTCTTCATATTTAATGAATATACAGTCCTCATTTAAGTGAAATGGCAGGTTGTCCTAAGTGTGACCACATCATCAAAGAAAACAATCAGAAACCATTGCATTGCTTTTGTGTTGATTCAGTGTGCATTGATGCTTCCTTCTAAAGAGCTGATTCAAATTCCACAGATTTGCAGTGGTGTGGCTGCTGTGTGTTTTGTGGTCCTTGGGCCTGGCAGCTATCACAGCGACACGTGTGTCTTGGATAAGCTCACTCACTTCCTTCCCCTTCAGATAAGGCTAAAGAGCACAGGGATTAGAACTCTGGCCTTTCATTTAGATAAAGAAAGGCCTCACACATGCAACTCAGTATTATTTTAGCTGTTCATTTTCTTAGTCAACCTCCACCTCAACACAATTCAGGACACTCACACTCTGGCATATATGTTTTTAACTAACACCACATTCACATATGTTTCACTGCTTATTGTCTCTTTTAACAGATTTGACCTCAAACATACACACGCTTTTAAACACACATGATTGTGAAGCTCAGAGGCAGAAAACTTGCCAGAGGATCAATCCACAGACATTAAGTACCTGAAGGCAACATTTTTTCTTTTGAAAAATATTTGTCAGCTTCATGCTGTGGCGGTGCCCTCATCTTTCCATAACGGCCCTCTGTTTTGAGTTGTCCCCTCTAGTTGACCCTTTGCTGTATCCCATCCAGATGAGCCTTGTAAACAGACTATTTCCACACACCTTGCTCCACTGTGTCGACGCCCAGTCCCTCACAGCTCTGACGTGCGTGGCCTGCTCTGATAGTGCATTCCTGCTGCATGTGCTGAAAGCTAGAAACCATCTCACCATCAATACTGACCCCCACCACCCACAATGCAATGTTACCACCTACTAACTATGTCTAACCCTAGACTTTGCTCAGCCCACCCTAAGATCCTGACAACAAATATCACAAACCAGGACAGGAAATGCTCAGTCCTTGTCGGCAAGGCAGACAGACGTTTACTCTATCAGCAGTAGAAGACTGATGAGATTAGTTTTGGTAGAGGGCAAGCCTCCTGCACGATATGTTTGAACTCCAGCTGCTCCTGATACCTCCTTTTCCCTTTACACACATTTAACCTCTGCTGTCCCCACTTACATAAAAGCCAGGGGGTCATCTTGTCAAGTGGTTGTCAACAGATAGCATTTGTGCAAAACTAAACACATGGCTATGTGCAATGGTAAGTGGGACGTCCCAGTGCTGATTAAGGATTTGCTGCTGATAATGGTTAAGGATGGTCTTTGTAGCTCTTTTGTGGAGGAAGAATAGTGATCATTTATTCATACACACTAACAAAAGGAAGTTGTTTTGAATATACAGTTTATTATAGAATGAAACACATTGAGGGGATTAAGTTAACTTCAGTCAAATTTATTCAAACCCTCATAGATTTTCATAAAAACACTCACTAAAATAGGACTTCTAGAACTAATCTGCTGATTCAGTTTGCTGCTTTTTCATATTCAGGGTCCTAATTAGATTTCAGCACAATATTCAACAGGCAAGCTTTTATCATGACACTGCCTGTTGTTTCCATGGTTTCCACTCAGTACATACTTGCAGAAGGAAGGTAAAAAACAAAAAGAAAAGCATGATTGATGCCATTTGCTGAAGGCCCATAAACATACACAACCAGCACTGATTGATTAAGTTTGCTGACTTTTCTTTCTTAAACACCGGTTATAGCAGCACTCTGTGCTCTGAAACCAGAGCCTGCTTGCTGCCACTTTCTTTCTCAGGGGCATTTTTAGCACAAGCAAGGAGGAAAGAAAGAGGAATTGGACCCTGTGACCAGTGGTTCTTCACAAGTGACTTATAGGCACTCAGAGTGAGTGATGCCTGGACTCACCGTGCAAGCAGAAGCAGTCCATTCATTCACTCTGAGCCAATGAAGTTATGAGAGCTTTTTTATTCTTATGAGCCTTTCTGGTAACTGGGTTTTCCCAATGCACATGGTGAATTCTTTGATAGATGCTGCCCTCCATGTCCCTTCGGTAAATGCCCCGTGAGTACCCTGGAAATAGATGGATTATTATGTGGGTGGGTGACTGTACCACAGCAGAGCAATTCAGTATGCCACACAGGAAGTGCAGATTGAAGAGCAAGACACAACCTCCAGGGAACAGGCCTATTAGGATAGGAAATGGCACATCCCAGTGGAATCAGAGACGTTTTAGGTTTTAAAAATTCATAGATCATGTTTCTCATCTATGCAGTTATAGGTAATAAAGCATTCAGGCTGGAACTGCACACACAGAAGATCCCTCTGTCTACAGTCATCTGTAGTTTTGTTTTGAGAAGTGTTTTTTTTTTTAAAGTTTTTTTTATTGTTTGAGTCTATCTTTAGTCGGCTTGATTACAGCATGGCTATCATGCAACCTCTCTGGATGAGATAATCTGATGTTGACCCTGTGGATCCTAGAAGTCACTGCCCTGGTCAAAACAAACAAAAAAAAAGACGACAAAAGCTTTGTCACAGTCGGCTAGCAAACACTGACGGGAACAGCTGTGAGTTTTGTACTGACCATGCAAACTGCTGTAGGTTTTGTAAGGTCATTATATGATAATGAAAATCATTACAGAATTACATGGGGGTTTAGGACATGAGAGCAGCAGGGAGGGGAGAGGAGGGCCACATTGGGTTTGATAAATGGACTGTGAAGGTGCCCATCTGGCCCTCTCTATGGCTTTTTCATCCTGCTCTTTTATCCACTCTTGTCCTTTGCTACCCTTTCTTTTCCTTCCTCTGTTCTCTAGTGGGCCGGTGTAACAGCGAGCAGGCCTGTAGTGAAAGATTAACAGAGTGCAAACCCAACTCACCTCAATGGAAGAGAGAAGAGGAGGGCAGACAGGCGGAGGTGTTTATGACCTAAAGCAGGGTCTGCGCCTGACTTGGGAAACCCTGTTCTCCCATCTCTCAGGTTTGAACAGTAGGAGAGGGGGCAGCCATTGACCTTTGGCTTCGGAAACAGTTGGACAGCTCAGGGTGTGTGAAATAGTCTAGTTTGGAAGCACTGGAGAAGTAATACACTACAAGGTTTAAAAAGAGACCTTTTATTTGTGCCCTGGTCCTTGTGCTCCTTAGATTGAAGAGGGAAATAAACAAAGATGGCAGCTGTAAACAAGTTGTCTGGTGATACAAACAGGTACTTTTTATTAGCGTTTAGGGTATATGAACAGAAACGTATGCTAGGTGTAATTAGGCTGCACAGATGAATGAGATCTAACTCTTTCTTTCTAGTTCTTTTGGCATGTGTTTATTACTTCTCTCCAAATTATGTGAAGTTAGTGAGGTCTTTATCTCAAAACAAAGGAAACATCAGCTGACATGGCAAGCAGAACTAAAGGACAGAGGAGGAGGTCCACATGTCCACAGCTGCACTCATCACTCAGCTGTCCAGCTCGACCCATGACCTGAGGGGCTGTCTCCCAGCCTACATTGGCTTTATATTTCCTCCTATTGTCATCCCCTCTTGTCCTCACCTGGACAGGCTTCTGCTTTACAAAAAGTCCAGTCTGTCATCAAAACCAAAGGTCACCAGGGGCCAAAAGGAGCCAGAGAGGTTGAAGCTGTGTCCAGCCGGGAATGACCCCAACAGTGTTGTCAGCTACCAGTTGCACCCCTGTGGAGATGCATAGTGACACAGAAAAAAAGCAGGAGAGAGACCTTCATCGACTGGCACTTCATTCCCAGAGTGGTGACATTTCTTTTGTGTTGTCTCTGACAGACCCCGCCCCGATTCCTGCCTGGGGGCGGGCAAGGGAGATGGTAGACAATGGAGGATCCTCTATCCCAGATGGGACTTGGAAAGATTGTCAGCGTCATGCCCACAATAAAGATGGACAGATCATACCTTTGTCTAACGTAGCCAATGACCTCCTTAAAGCCTTGGAAATGGATGCATCATACTAGGATCGCTGTTATGTTGTCCTTCATTTTACACACTCAAGGGTTAATTGGGCTTAAGTTCTCATTGTGCTGCTAGTAAAGACATGATCTGGTCATCTAACATTGACAAAGTAGAATTGACCACATGCCCATCAAACAAACATATAGACAAAAAAAAACTACTTTAAGATATATATCATTGATAAAGCTGCTGAACTTGAAAATTGGTAGTAGCTGCTAGCATACACAACAAGGCAATCCTGTAATTTAATTTGGAACTAACCACTGCTGGCATGATAAACGCCAACATGACTCTTGTTGATTAAGAGTAATGATTGGGGTGAGATGAATCGTGGAAAGAATTTGTGGACAAGGTTTTTGCTAATCTGGGGTAAAATGCAATCCCAAAGATTGTCTTGGCTCTGTGTCATTCAGGAGCTTTGACTGGTTAACATATGTATATATGGAAACAGTGGAAACTGAGTAAGGACAAAGTGGTGTTGTGCTGTTCCTAAGAACCATTAAAGGTGTCTTGGACTGATACTATAAACCAGCATTGTGCTTGGGGTAGGTTGGTCTGGGCATGTTGTCAACAGCATATGTGTAGTGTAAGTGCAGTAGTTTGAGGCGATGTGTTAATTAAATCTCCCAGACAGCAACTTCACAATTGCCTCTTCATTTTTCCAACAACAGCAACCTTCTTTTTTTTGTAAAGCAGCACAGACAGGGTTAGCTCAGTTTGTTTTCCTTGGCATAAGTTAGCCAAAAGTTTTGCTAGCTGCACCCTAGTTTCCGTTTACCTTAAGGGTTTGTTCTCTGTGATGGTGGGCAAACACCTGTGTGGTGGGTGGAACTCTCAACTCACAACTCTTTCTCTGTTGTGTTTACCTTTTTACATTGTGCCACGTATTGTTAGCATCATCTACATCATTGTGTTTACTTGGTTCAGGGCACTGAAGGAGAAAACAAATAAGGACATGTCAACTGCCTCTTTCATCACCAGCCAGCCTGTAATTAGCACAAGCGGAGTGGTTGGCCTAAGATTCTGTCGTCTAATTTGTCTGTCTTTATCTAAAACATGTCTGTGTGGTCCCTGAGAGCGGGTACATTCATGCAGCAAAATTGCCTGTGGCCTGGGTGTTTGTGAGGTGTGTTTGACTGTAAATTATGAATTTGTTTCTCATGCACCCACCCCTGTTAAGCAATCAGTCAGTTATGCATAACATGACCTGACCTCAGCAGAACCTCACAGCTGCTGTTGCTGTAGCGATCGTCCTCCCATCTTAGTTTGCTCCAAGGCTGGGAAGTACATCAGAGTATGTCTTATTCTTGCAGGAATGTGCTTTGAACAAGATGACTGATGATTACATTTTGTTACCTTCTACTTACTGTGCAAACAAGTTTTACTCATATAAATATGCACTTACTGCTATCTTGCCCGGTTCTCAAACAACTCAGTAATTAGCCAGCGAGTTACATGCTTTCTCTCGCTCTGTGGTTAAGTGTGGGACTGGAAAGTTTGCAGTGAACACACCCTCCATGATATATATCTCTCTTTGACGTGACTCACAAGTAAAATAAATTATTGACAGCTTTTAAATGAAACAATCATTTCATAATTATGCATTTCACAAGAACGTGTCAGTAGAATGTGGCATGGAAAGGGAGAGTTAAATGTGTCATTAAAAGCCCCACAGACATTTAAACACACTTGTTGCAGACTCAGTTGCCTATTAAAGGCTGCCTTTTTTTTTTTTATATGGAAACAAGGTTTCTGTTTGGAAAAGACAATGTGGTGAGGGGTGGGGGTTTTGGGCCTGTTAATATGGTAGTCAGGCAAACCAGGACATTCTTTCTGGTCAAACCCAACATCCCAGAGAGCTGATAGAGCATGATTGGGTAAGGGTGTGTGGCAGGCATGTGAAATAAAACAGCAACAAAGTAGCATTATGAGGCAATGGAAGTTGTTCGCACTGAAAACACTGTCCTTACCACACAGCTTATGTCGTTTAAGACTGGTTTGTTCTTGGTTGGATAGCAGTTATCCTTATAGCACATATGATGAAACTTGACTAATCCACCTATATAGTAAAATAAAGCCATTTATTTAGTTAGCTACTGAGCAAAAGTGCAACCATGATAGAGTAAACATACAGACAACCTAAACAACAGATGCTTTTTAAGTTTCAGATTATTATTTTGTGTGTGGTTTGTTAGAGGCACATGTTTGGATGTTAATTATTTTTGCACTGCTATGCAATGTTGAAATCACAAAACTAGCTGTAGTAATGTATTTGCTGTTTAGGTGCGCACACATGGATGTCATACATGCGCGCGCACACCACACGCATCCCCTAATAAAAAAAACACACCTCCACATACACTCATTGTTCTCTCTTTCTCCATTAATTATAACCTACACTGCTGGAACACTTCATTTCATTGCAAGCATATTGTCTCTTCAAGGCTGGCAGGCAGGTCATAAATTATCCTGAAGGTGAGGATGGAAGTTGGAGGAGATAGTTATGAAAATTTCATCTGTCTGCCGTAGCGGCCGCAGCTGCTCCTGTCACAGGCCGTGTGCTGGAGGAATTACTCTGGGTCAGCGTGTGAGTATGTACGTGGGTGTGCTCTTCTGTTAGCTTAAAACGTGTAGTTATGTGAACACATGTGAACAGTTACAGTGTGCACAAGTATACGTCATGCACGTGCACCTTTTGTCTTCCTCCACGTACGTCCCTGTACTCCATGTGTGTGTCTGGACCAATGTGTACAGCAGGTTGTCCAGGTAAGACCTGCCTGTCAGTGTGTGGAACATCTCTGGCATCCTTGTCACCTCAGGGGCCCCCAGCTCTGCCCTGAAGCTGGGAGACTGGGCGGGGGGACAAGCTCACAGGGCGGTCCCCAAGCTGTCTCTGTTCATTACCGCTACAGAGTCGGGACGCAGTCGGCAGGTGGCCAGACCTTTAGTCCTCACCTACTGTGATCATCTGCTGTTCCACTCTTTGCATGTGTTGGTGGGTGGCTGCTTAAGTGTGCTTAAGTTAGAAAAAAGAAAAGTCAGAGGAAACCCATGACTTTAGCAGGGAAATGCATATTTTACATATGACCTATAATTTTGTGTTTGCGATGGTTTTATTGAAGCGGTGTACCTGCGCCGCACATCTCTGAATGCTTTTGCTTACATGTTTACATATTTACAGAACTTCTGCATTTGGAAGAAGCCGGAGTGCTGCTTTGGCATTTTCCTGACAGAGCATAGAACGCTTCTTCTCGATAGACAGCCACTCAAAGCGGCAATTAGTAAGAAAAGACAAACACAGTGAAACTTCCTCCCTCACCTACTCTTCCGTCAATCTGCAGTTTCCTGCAAAAATTCTATTAGGGCCAAAGTCCATAGCTGTTAATTACAGTTCTAACTAGCTTGCCTCCTGACGAATGGATTGCTTCAACAGTGATGTAGGATAAAAGGGATATCAGCGATTTCACTTCCCCATACAAAGGCTGCCTCTAAAATGGGTCATCAATCCCATAGTGATAAATGTCTGGTGGAGTAATGACTCTCTTATCGGCGCCGGATTACTGCAGATATTTGTAATTAGTGTAGCCACACAAGTCCCCAACAGATGTTTTGAGCCGACACAATATTGAAGCTTTGGTTTAGTGCTAAATGGGAACTTTCTGGATATAATAGGGATAGTTAGAGCCATTGTACTGCGGCAGACATAGGTGAATCTGAAGATCCGAGTCTATAAGTCAGTGGCAACGGTTGCATGTGCTCTGCTGTGTGCGCAAAAATGTATGGCAACACATGTACATGCAAAAACACTTATTCATGAACTGCTTAAATACACAGCCTGAGGTCTATCCCTTAGATATTGTGCTCATTGGTCACATGACTGTGAGAGCCAGGGGGCTCCTCTTCCCCTGCTCTTCCCTCCTCCTCTTTCTTCTCCAGCCACGTCTGTGCCAGGGGGAGTGAATGGTTCACTTTTAACTTCCATTTCTCACACTTTGGGTCGAGATACACTTGGCGGCCCTGAAGTTTTTTCCTCCTTCCTCCTCTTCTAGCTCTCATGAAATTGCAATGAGATGTATTCAGCCTGAGGTGCAGCTCTATTCACAATGCAGTTTGACACTATGAAGCCCTGCTCCCCTCTGTTTTCAAAATGCACCTGTACAGACGGACCGCTGACAAGTTTGTATGACTAATAAAATTGTCCTTGATATAGTTGACAGATAAGGCTGTTTAATATAGATGTAAAAGTAAAGACAGCTGTGTTTGATTATTTTCTTTCTCCATAGGTATGTACATGTGTATCATAGTGAGTGTTGCTGCTGAACCCTTTGTCTGGACTGAAGGTTGGTTTGGGCTTTTATTCAGTTGCCAAAATATACATTCACTGTATGTGGAGTCCTCAGTAACGTAAACACACATACACAGCGTGCCTGCCTGCCACTGACAGACGTGTAAGCAGATGCAGCCAGAGCTGGTAATGGCAGGTGATTAAAAGTGGCACATGTGCCAAACTAATTAAACCCCTGGGTTGACAGCAGCATTTGTTAGCACTGGCATTCTGGCTTGCTGGCATTAGAATAATTGTAGCAGCAGCACATTTCACCTGCGAGACTGCAGCTAACAGCATCATTTATTTTACAGCAGGCTGCACCGGATGTTACAACAGAGGCTTCAGTTAGCTTGCTTTACGTTTGATGGGGGGGCTTCTTCTGACTGACTGAGCCACATTTTTCATATGGGTGTTGTTTTTAAATTTTACACACTGATAAAGTTAAAAAAACAAAAATATTCCATAAAGCATTTTGTACATCAGGTGCATTGTTTTTTCAAACTTGAAAATAAAAATATTGCTGTCACTCATCTAGATGTCAATTGATGTAGTGGGTTACAGTGGGCAACACTAAATAAAAAGGAGAACTTAAGATGGGCTGTAATACTGTCTAAAATTTTTGAGCCATTCCTAGTTCTTTATATTTTTCTTCAAAGGAGTCAAACTTTCTTGTAATATTTTTAAGTGGTCTTGAGTAATCGTTCTGTAGGCTTTCTAAAGCTGGTTTAAAGATTTTCTTTAGACATTGACTAAATTTTCACTCAGTTTTAGTCCAGTCTCTATACTTGACCATTTTCAGAAGTTTTGTCTTAAACCACTTAACACTGGGCTTGAATTATTCATATATGGAAAAGACATCAAACTTAGTTGTTGTTTAAATTGTAATTTTGGCACTTTTTATTAGCGGTCTGTCACAGACACATCTAGTTTGTTACCATTTCTTTTGATGCATCCAGGAAAAATACCAACGATAAAGCAGTTAGATTGACATGTGTATTCTTTCACCAAAAAGGTGTTTCCCAAAGAGCTTTTAGCTGAAAACTTGGGATATCGTGACATGTTATGCAGTATGTGCTTAAAAATACTGAGGAAAGTGGTAGACAAAAGAAAAGACACAAGACTTGTAGTAGTAGTGTACATTGCTGAAATCACTACTGCATGTAAAGTGCACAGTTGGTGCATTCATATACCCCAATAAGCCTCGTTTAATACTGGAGAAGGCACAAGACATATCGAATATTTAACCCAAACTAGTCAGGAAAATGCTTTTAAAGAGCATTTAAGCCTAGAAATACTGACTTTTAAGAATGCATTTGAGGGATTTGTGCAACCTAATGTCTGCAGCCTGGTTGACCCTTTTCTGGATGTTTCCTTACCAGGACACAGTATAGCAGGCAGGCAGGAAGGAGACAAGGACATCGGGACGAGTCTTTTGGTTTGTTCACTTTTCAGGTCATCACTTCTCCAGCTGGAGGGTTGGAGCTGTGAGTCCTCATCGTGGAGGTCAGAGCTGTGCCAGAAGGCCAGAAACTGCAACAGGAGGCCCACCTGCACACATTCTGTACATTTCCCCACGTACACTTACCTAGACACACTCACATGCACACACACCTGGAGAGTTAAGTAAGAATACAGAAATACCTGCAGTTCTGCAGAAACTAGTCAGGCTGTAACTGACTTGACTGATTCATGCGATTGCTTTGTGCTATGCAGCAGGTGTGGCTAGTCCAGGTGCGCTTACAAGGTATGTGTGTGTGTGTGTGTGTGTGTGTGGGTGGGCGTGCACCGAAGAGGTAAATCTGATACAGTCTGTTAGTGTAATGTAGTGAGCCAGGTTATGTGAGGTATTTAAGGTCATTGCATGTACTGTCAGATTTATGAGCTGTGGTGTGGCATGTGATATGCTTTCATGTGATCTCCAACTGAGACCAAGACAACTGGGCTCTTGTATTTCCATGCTGCAAATCACAATGGTGACAAATCGCTCTTCACATTTTCCCAAGAGGCTGCACTGTCTTGTCTACTTTCACATAATTGCCTCTTTGCTTTATTGCATATACTGTATATCACTTGCTGCACCATCACTGACTTTTTTCAGGTTTTTATTGCACATGCTCAGACTACCTTCCCCTCTGATAGCGACTGTGTTAAGCTTGTTGTAGAAGAAGTGAAAAATCAGCTCTTTGAAGGCACAACTAAGTGGCCGATGGCAGCTGATAGCTGGGGCTTAGTGAATCCTCATTATGTGCTGTAGCAAGCTGATTAAAACGTTTGATTTTTTCTTAGTGTGTGTGTGAGGGTATAGTCAAGTGCCTGTGTGTGTCCTCTGCATGTGTAAGCGTACACGTGCACGTGCATGTGCAAAAGCGTAGGCCTTCGGGCTGCGGTGGTGTGTTATCTGTTTTTTCAACCTTGTCATACTAATTACAGTCCGTATTTACTTACATTCTCTTTTTGTTTTCTGCCCTCGATAGGCATCTGTGAGCGCTTCTGTCTAGGCTGTTCTCATTAACAAACTGATGATGTGTGATAGGTCTATCTTGTGATGATACACGGAGCTTTTCCAGAAAAAGAGGTTATGATACAAATGTTGTCAGCTTTTTGCAAGCACAAAGAATTGTGCCCCTTGTTATCAGGGAAGCTGTGATTGCAGTTTTGCTAGTCAGTATTGGTGGGAAAATACATCATGTAGAGGAAAAAAAAGAAAAAAAAACTCAAACAGCTTGTAAAAGACCTTTATTAAATCTTAATATTGATCCCTGATTAGTTGTTTCAGATGGTTAACAAGAAAGAAAATCGATCTGTACCACTTCTACTAAAACATATGTTTTTCCTTCTCGGGCCATCTAGAGCACTTTGAGAAGGTAAATATTACCTTTCTTCCTATTGACTTGAATTCTCTTTTGTTTCATCTTATAGAGCAAAAGCAACTGAGAACCACGTGATGAGTCCTGTTTATAATTACAATATGTGCCAGTACGTTCACTTTAATAACCTGTACCAGTAGCATCAAAAAAGATACCGTAGAAAGGAAGGCAGGAGAACGTCAGCAGATGGCAAAAAAGAACCCCCATTCCCATTTAAATATCTTGTTCATGTGTCTCTAAAAGCAAAATATAGAACAAATAAAAGACTAAAAAAAATCAGCTTTTAAATTTTTTATTTTTTTTTTTCCAACCAGTGGTGACCTCTGCAAGGTTATAGATCATGTCTACTACATGGGTCCCTCACCACATGTCTCCAAAAAAAAAAAGACAGATGGATGTCACCACACCCTAGAATGACCCAGGCTCTTTGGAAGCGCTATTTCTGATTAACCAGACCCCTTTTATTTAACTGGACTAGTTACGGCACAGTCACCCAAAATCATTATTTAAGCCTGCATTTGTTGTAGACCCACTTACAAAAGGATTTGTAAATAGTTAAACTGGGCAGGAAACTGTTTGAGGGTACACGGTGGAGTGAGCGAGGTAGTCGCTGGGTCGTAGGGTTTTTTTTTTCAGTGGGTGAATGGTTTTATGTGAGTGTAAGTGACTGATTCTCAGACACAGAGCACAGTGCATCCTGAATGGTTAAATGGCATTTATTCAGCCGGTTAGTCTGGGAAAACATATGGTGCCATTTGGAGGCCCAGCCTGGTGCACGCTGTTCTCCTGTAATTAGACTGGCCCAGCAGAGCAGCTACATAACTGCTTCATGATAACCACCCTACTGTAGCCTACAGAGCTGCTGCCACCCAGCCCTGGCTGCAGCGCAGGACCAACACACTGCATTACACATCCTGTTAACACACTGTTCAACACCAGTGACACCGCAGCCTTGGCAGCTGCACGTTTGTGCCCAGGGCCAGATTTACTGTACATATGTGATGGCACAGACAAAAAAACGCACTGCACCTTTCATTTATTTGTGCTTGTAATCTGCATGAAATTAGATTTTAGTTTACCAAAGCAGCAACTGTGTGTGCAATTAGTGAGTGAAGCTGCCTTAAGCTGGATTTTGCATCATTTGAGGATTTAAGAAAATGCATTTTTAGGATTTTATTTAGAGAAATTAAAGAGCATTTTTTAAGAAAATGGCAAAAAGGTGTTAATAAACAAAAGAAAAGTCTAAGCCACTGCCAAATAAATTCTCTATTCTCTTTTTTATTTGACATATCGAGTTTTAATTTCCATCTTTAGGCTGTCATTCTCCATCAATAATCAGAAATGTTCAAGGTTAAGTGCTGAAGTTTACTTAACGTGAATTAAATGCATTTGACTCAGTTTAAGCATTTTGGTGTTCGAATGCTGCTACCTTTGTCAAGAGCTTCATATTTACATGCATGAGACCTCTATATTCAAACTTTTGCATGCTAAATGCTGACCCATAGCCCTGTTCTGTACCTGCATTTTGCAGCACCCCCACCCAAAGTCCGACACCCTTTCTTTCTCTATTCCGCGTCATTGTCTTTGCTCTCCTCTTTTGTTAATCTCTCCCCACCATCCCTCCACCAGGATGAGGGGAGCAGATTGTGGGTCAAAGGCGTAGGTTGTGTTGGCAAAGCCATGGGGGCGTCAGCTGGGCTGTTGTCCCATCAGAAGGAGGATAGGACAGGCTGGCAGCCCGGCGGGAAGGCCCTGTTAAAGATACACTGCTGGGAATCGGACTGAGCCAGCGCCTTGCCCAAACAACATGTGCACACACATCAGTTTATACACACACACACACTAGGAGGACTGGTAAATGAAGTAGTGGGGGTGTCCAAATGTGGGATGAAGATGTTTCCTCCCTCATTTATAAAATGTGACACCACCAGTCTGCCCTCTCCTCCTCCCTCATAATCATCCCTTCACAGAGATCACAGACACACACATACACATGCTGGTGCACAGTTATACTCCAAGCTGCATAATAACTGCAGTTCCTCTAATGACCAATAGATGCTGGCTCAGGAAACAAAGTTAATCTCTCTCAATGGATTATTTCTGCCTGTTTATTTCACCTCTGCACCACCAAAGCGTGCTTTGACCACATTTGGATCGTATGTCTCTGTGTAACACAAGCAGCAAAGCCACAGCTGAAACGTGCCCTTTAGCAACCTTCATGAACTTGCAGTTACACTGAAACTTCTCCTGTTTTTTATGTCGGCGTCTACATAATTTAAACATCTCAGTGGCATTAGAGCACATTTGTGTGTACAGAAAGCATCGTCACATTTCCCTACACATGAAGAGCCACAATGATGTGTGCAGCTTACACCCCTAAACATGCACACACACAGTTACAAACTGTACTACATACTGTCTATGGCCAGATGTCTGTCTGCATTGCATGCTATTCTCTTGTTGTCTGTTTAGCAAGTACAGCATATGAGAGCAGTGCAAAATTTGCATATGCAGCCATGTATATTTCAGCAGCGTTTAAGACACGCATCACCGACAGTGAATTATGCAGGGGGCTACTACAGTGGAGGTGCTTGTTTAATGTTCTTGTGAAGGGAAATAGAACTGTGTTTTCTTCTTCTTATGACACTCAAGGCCCAGGGCCCATTAGAAGTACACAGAGCTGGCAAGCTGTAAATGGACTGGTGGTGTATACGTAGCGTTCCCTTTCTTACCACGGGGCCAGGCATGGGGTAAAGCGTCCGACAGTTTCTGACGGCTAGGTAATAGGATTCCTACCTCTCAAAAGGGACTGACTGAGGTGTTGTTGTAGAATCCTTGTAGACCACTGTGTCTTTTTATATGTGAATGTGCGCATGTGTTTGTTAAATGTGGTGCTGTGGTAGAGATGAGTGACTGAATAATTCAAAACTGGCATGACAAAATGATGCAAACCTGCGCATGGATTGTCAGTGGGAGGAATAGAGTGTTGCAGTAAACACAGCCTAAAAGGGTCTTATGCATTATAGACAAGCCTTTTGAAACTGTTTTCTCATATGCAAATGGAACACACAGCTGCAAAGGCTTAATACGAATGTCTCCCATTCATTGCAAATCCAGACGAGGCATACCACTGTTTATGTTTATATAATGTGCATGTGACTACCAGAAGAAGATGGAAGGTGTTGGTCAAAGCACACAAAATGATGCAATAAATGACACAATTCTGCATATATCAATGATTACTTTAAAGAATGAGTGGTTTGAGCTGTGGATTTGCCAACACACATCATCGCTTCTGTTTACACAAGCCTTTTCTGGACAGAGGAGGACAGGCCGCTGAGGATGAGCATCATTAGATATGTCATTTAAGACACCTATGCTCTCCCCCTGCTCTATATTTATCCACTTGGAAGTCTGTAACAGGCCCTCAGGTCAGAACATTGTGTCCCTACCTGTCAGCTTAGCAGTGGACTGGACATATGTGGTTGATAGAGACAATATGAAGCCACCTGCTAGTCACCCTGCCCTCTTCTCTCCTTTCCTATCAGCTCTCCCCCTCTTTTCTCCTCTATATGCCTCACCTTGCCACTGGATGTAATTGCGACTGCTGATATTTTCCTCATGATTTGGCAGTTCGTATTTCTCTCACAGCTGCCTTGTTTAGCTTGGTACCAGTGAATCAGCTATTTATAGTTTGTTTTAGCCACCTCTGTGTGGTAAATGATGATAAGCCGAGCCTGTAATAAACAATCTCGTAAACACCTCTGCAGCTCAGCCCTCAATGGCCTTAGGGGCTTGTAAGAGCTTTATAACACATTTATTACCTCTTTAATGGTCCAGGAGCTTCGAGCCATAACATAAGCTAACACTAATTTAATTTAATTTCCTGACATGTATATACTTTATATTTTCTATATCTATATGATAATATATTAATATAAGTTTTAGTTATTTTGCCAACTTTATTGATTTTTATACCTAGTGCTATAGAAAGCCTTCCGTAATACACTGTGACACCAAAGAGAGCATTAAAAAGAGCATACAGTGTATTCAACATGTGCCTCAATTACATTTGCACTCAGTATTCTGGGTCTGGTAAGAGAAGAAGAGAATCCATTACTTTGTTAGCCAAAAAAATCCGCTCAGAACAGACGAAAGGGCCAGCATGGGGAATAGAGATATTTGATGTTAAATCTACCTCTATTTACAGTAGGAGACCTGAATAAAAGTGTTCAGAAGTTGGAAAGTGCATTATGACCTGTAACCCTGAGGTTTTTGAAATGGAACAGCGGGACTTACTTTGAAAAAGAATAGGAGAGATGCTCTGGGCTCACTGTTTATACCTTGATGTGATTTGGACTGAAATATAAAAAGAATAAGCCTGTTTTCTGTTCTTTACCTTTTGTGGGTGGAAATTGCAGGGTTTTGGAAATTGAGGCTGTTCAGATGCACTGCACTGCTGGCAGTGGTTGGGCAAAAAAGGGAAAACTTAGCTTTTCAGTTTCTAAATTTAATCAAGAAGAATTAAGTTTTTTTATTTGTAGCTATTGTTTCTGTCATCAAAATTTATTATTTAAACTACAAACTGCAATTTACATTAGTGTGGTATTACATTTGAACCATCTAATAGTTCAAACTGGACCTTTTTTAATAAGGTTTTCCAGCACACAAGCAATTTCTTTAAAGCAATTTCATATTATAGTTTATTAAACTAACTCTTGGGCCTAGGTATCTACTTTTGGCTTCAGTGCTTCTCTCTCTGAATACATTTTTCAACCTTTCATTTATTTTTCTTTTGTCAGAAAAGAAGCAAGGTATCAATCTTTCATGTTTTGGAAAAATCTGATGAGTGCTATTTGCCCGGACCTCCTGCTCAACAGAGATTGTGGAGCTGGCGTGGGGAGAGAAACACAAAATTGCAGCGTAAATCAATACGGGGCCAGCAATGTTCGGTGGGGGATCCCCTTTCAAAGAGCAGACTTGAATTTGTACGCCTTATGTTTTTAATCTCTTACTGTAGTAATTTAATTCCAGATGCAGTTGTTATCATAGTTGCTGTTGTTTGTATGTTATTTTAGCTTCTTTCCTAAGTAGCTATTTTGCAATTTGGACAAAAACACAATTGAAGGTCCATCTGGTTCCAATGGTCTTAACGTCAGACAGATGGGTATGTCTATTGAAGCCATACTATGATCCTGGCAGGTCAGGGGCCTTGGTAATGAACATGCTAAATATGCATCCTGACTGATTTCATCATAATGAGGCCTGCATTAGCAAAAATGTAAAAAAAAAGAAAAAACTTTTATGTTATGTTAAATGGATGCACTTTAGCCTTGGTGATAGTCTGAAAAAATAGAGAGCTTGTGCTTATAGATTTTTGCGAAGTGGTGTAAGTCTCATGAGACTGCTACATTTAAGGTTTTATTGTACATGACGGAGGGACAATGATCTGCTACTCTACTGTACAGTTTGTTCTAATGATAAAAAGAAATGCAGCTCATCAGTTACTCATCAGAGTAAATGACTGCCTCCTCATTTGTTTCATATGTTTTGTTTTTAGAATACTCAGATTACTATGAAGGCACTTGTTGTCAGCATGAGAGGCTCCAGTCCTAATTGACCTCCAAACCACTAAACCTGACAGCACTATTCAGTATTTGGCAGGACATGCAATCCTGATTCCAGTTGAGCTTCACTGGGTCACTAGAAAGTCAGAGCACTTTACAGAGACCACTGAAACTTTTGAAGCGTCATGGGATTTGTCACATGCCTTCACTTTCAAACTCCTCAGATTAAGCTTCAAACCACTGACCTTATGCTTGTCCAATTAAAAATGTCAAAGAAAATCTTACAGAACCCTTTATACGTATCACTTACACATTGCACATTTGTGTAAATAGTTCAGCCACAGTCCCGTATGCTGTTACAAATAGCTTCCTTACTTCCTGTCTGATGTTGTTTTCTTTTCAGGCAACTACTATACAGTCTCTTGAAATAAAGTGTTTTTAATAATTTTAAATTCCTGTTTAGCTGCTAAAACTTTACAAAAATAAGCAGACTAGAGTAGAAACTAATAACCCCCACTGTATGCTGTGTTGATATTTTGAGGTTAATTGTAATAAACACTCTTTTCTGCAGACTGAGGAAGGGTTAGTATGGCCAATAAATAAGCTCAACCACATGGGCCTACAGTAAATGTGTATGTAAAAAGAAAGTACACTTTTTTAGTTCTAAGTTTCATCATCTGTTTTTTACCATGTATCAGAACAAAGGTTCCACAGATGAACAGCAGCACCTGACATATTACACAGTGTCATTGTTTATTTGATAAAACAAAATTAAGACAAAACGCAGAAGCAATGTGAGAAGCAATTTGAGAAAAAACACCATTATAAAAAGCAGAATTTTCGTGAAAATGCAGGTCAGTTCCAAGGAGGAAAGACACCTTAGGCTACGTTCAGACTGCTGGCTTAAGAGACCCAAATCTGAATTTTTTGCCCCTATGCAACCTGTCTCTGATCTTTTCATAACTGTCTGAACAACACATATCTGATTTTTTCAACTGCGACCCAGGCCACCTGGATATGTGGTCCTAAATCCAATACATGTCTTTTGCCATGCGACTTCAGTCTGAATGGCCAAGTCGCATCAATCC
The DNA here is from genome assembly GCA_037177495.1 of Rhadinocentrus ornatus. Classification (NCBI taxonomy): domain Eukaryota; kingdom Metazoa; phylum Chordata; class Actinopteri; order Atheriniformes; family Melanotaeniidae; genus Rhadinocentrus; species Rhadinocentrus ornatus. Next base: position 29,162,349 of record JBAMHW010000001.1, on the reverse strand, counting down.
CACCAACGTGACAGTTTTTCAGAGAGGTGCTCACAAATTTACATAAAGGTTCTCCTCGTCATACGAAAACTGTTTCTTAACTCCTTATCTGTAAAGGCGCTCACATACCTCTCCCACCACTCCTGGCTGCGTCTCCATACCCACACGTTTCTCTGTACAGACGTTGCTGCCACTGCTCCACAAAATGCCATGGCCAAAAATCTGGCTCTCCTCTTTTGTAATCTCCTCCTTAAAACAATCCCATTAAAAACGCGCTGGCTACGGTTGGACAATAACTTTAAAATTGCAGCAAACTCTCCGCTGTTACCGTCCAGCTTTACTTCCGCAAGCACGAAGACGTCACACGCATGCTCACAGTCACATCGTCGTGTTTTCTTTTTGTGCGCATAAGGAGATCACATACAAGTCACGTTTAATTGGAAATGTGAACGGACTCTCAAAAAATTCGGATTTCACAAAAAATCAGAATTGAACGTTTTGCCCAGCAGTCTGAACATAGCCTTAGATCTCTTTATGCTGACACAGCATAGCAGAAAACACACCTTTAGCACAGTGATGGAGGGCTGAGGATTTGGACTTTGTCTGACGCCAGAGGACCTGGACACCTTGCAGTTATTGAGTTGGCCATGAACTCTTCTATATACCAAAATATTCTAGAGTCAGATGTGAGGCCGTCTGTCTGGCACAGAAAGTTTGGCTTAAATTGGATCATGTAATAGAACAATGATCCTAGGCAAAGCAACAAATCTATGACAGAATGGTTTCAAAAGAAAACCGATCAAGATGTTGCTATTACCCAAGTCCAGACCTAAACACATTTTCTGAATACTAAAACTTTGTAAGGGCCAGATGTTTTGTTTTGTTTGTTTTTTGAAATTTTTTAATGTTCTGATACATAAAAATGTAGAATTTCTTGAAGTCTGTATTTTGTAAGTTTGATACACCTGATAACTTTTTTTTAACTTTATCAGCATGCAAGCACAAACATTTCTAACAGAGATATTCTACCTAAAAACAAGCCTTAGGGCTCTGACCAAAACACTTCTAATATGGGAAAATTGAGCAGCTTTGAACTTTTGTGTTTTTGATAACTACTTGGTATGCTTCCTGGAGGACAACCTGTGGGTTTTGCTTCCCAAGCTATAATCCCTTTGATTAAGTGCCAGGGCAAGATAGCTTGGCACTCAATAGGCCCTTTACCTTCCTAATATTCTCAGTGTCCTGAGCTTGAAAGCACCAACTCTTAGTATGTGAATCTTTAGCCCTCCTTAGTCCAAAGACTCCTCTGTTGATGGTTGTTTTCAAAGTTTGGGCCAATAACCTCCTTCCTGTACTTTCTCCCATCGCTCGTCCTGTTTCAGGTCAAAATGTCCTGAGTTCTTTTGCTCTGTTTATGCATTATGATTCATAGCAGCAAGAAGGTACGTGGTCCAGGACTGTGCCTCTCTTTCTCCCTTTTCCCTACCTTTAAGTGACCGAGTGAGTGATTGGAGCTGACAGCATGGCCACAGACTCCTAAGATTAGCAAGGCTCAAAGGACAAGCATACAGTGGTTGCTTGGGTTATTTAGCCTTGAGTAGTAGTTCGTTGCCAGATACAGGGTGATGCCTGGTTCTAAGATAAATACTATTGGGTCAAAACAGAAACTTTTGCTGAAGTGATTTTAAGGTTTTGGAAGGAGTTGTGGTCTCCTACACTGTGGTATGTTTTAATACCAGAAAATGTGGCATGTGAAAAGATGTTGGAAAGACCAAACTAGAGATTAAAAAATGTAATGTTTAAGTAGATATATGTCTGAATACAGCAATAGACACTAATAATAGGGTATAGATCTAACACAGTTTATGCACTAAGCTGTATTATATCTACAGCGATGGAACATCCCTGTGACCAAACTACTGCTTTTCTCAAATCATACCTGTAGTTGTATTTTTGATTAACTGCCTTCATTGCCTGCCCTCGATTGTTGATTTGATCCTGTTATTAGAAAATATTTTTAACCTTGCAGCCTTAAAGGTAAATACACTTGTTTGGTGGAAAAATAATAAGAATCAATCAAGCTTCAAATAACCAACTCAAACTGCATCTTGCTCCTGATGCCTGCTTTGATTGGTTCAGTGTTTCCAAAGACAAGCTTTGTTATGTATGTCACTGCAGCTGCCCAGATATAACCACCGGACTTTGACGGAGATAGGGGAAAAAAGAAATTGGCTGACCCTTCCCAGCACTCTACACCCTCTCTGCCCACGCTGCAGAGATATGAGGGCACTCTGACATAGTTCTGAGGCATCTTTTTGTTGTCTTACACAGATAAATTCTGCCTAGCACTTTTCAGTGTGAACCCCCTCTTCACAAACACATAAACACATACAAACACAACAAATGTAGAGCATGCCAGGTTCTTTCATACACATCAGATAATGTATGATAAATACTAACAGATTCCAGCTAGTGAGATATTTAGGTTCCTACTCACACGTATAAACTATGAAAGTAGCTATAATTGGTGTTTTTTTAACAACTAAATTAACCTTTTGTTGTTTTTCTGTATTTCAGTTTTAAACGATTAATGTACTAGATAATCAAAAAGAGGAGGAGAAAACTTTAAAGACAGCAGGGCTATTAAATCATAGATATTAAAATCATTAACTATAAGAGAAGAATACATAGATTTGTTAGTGTACATCTCAAGCTAAGAAATGCCTGTAGCTTTGCGTTATGTTTGTTTCACTTGTAGCGCCCACTTTAGATATGGTACAAGTTAAAACAAGACTTTTTAAAGACCACTGTATGTTATGTTCGTTTGAAAGAGCAAATTATTTCACCAATGACATGTTGGTAGTGACAGACAAGGTAACGTGTAGAATGTCAGTGTACAATACATTCCATGTTCAGCAAAGTTTCCTGCAGTTTCAAACTACTTCTTGTCAATCATCGAGCCAGTCTCAGGAATATCGTGTTATCGGATTTGACTTTGATGAAGATAGTCATCTTTCCTTTGGCACTGAAACCATGGCGTCCCCTTCCCAACACAAAAGCGTTGTTCTGTCATCTGAATAAAGTGAAATGTTAGATATCTGCTTTTGCTTCACATTTGTGCTTTGAACTACTCATTTGCATACTTGCCTGTATAGATGAATGCGTGCAATCCTCAAGATGGGCTCCTTTACTTCTGTAGCAGGGTATCTCTTAACTCCTTTCCTTTTTAACTATTTTTTTTCAGGAACAGTAAATATATTTTGTTGGGGGTTATTGGGGCATGAATAAGCGTGTGTCACGGCCTTTTCACAATTCCTCATGAGCAAATCCCACCCCCCATCCCTGCCTTGCCCCCCAGCAGGCCCAGCTCAGAGTTCTTCTGATAGCCATGAAGGGATTTGGGCTGGATGGGCAGACCCTGACTGGGCTGATTGCTTTGAATGGCATTGGCTAAAGCTGCCTTTGAAAGCAGGGGTGTTGATGAGCGCCTTCTCAGAAGAGCCTATGTAGTCACTGCCCCTGGGAGGGACCCTTACTAATACCCCAGCATAAGATATAGAGTAGGAGGCAGGGATCACCAGTCACCCGCAGCCATATGTGCACACAAGCATATATGCACGTAGACATGCATACACCCACCCACCCACTTACTTAGACAACAACATAAAAGTACTTTCAGTAAACTTTGTGACTTTTACTTATGTTTCCTCCTAGCTGATGGGTCTGTCATTCAAACTATGCAATAACTACTTTTACCCTCTCAATATCCTGTAGAGTGAAGTTCTTCGTGTTTCTGTTAGTCATCACTCATGTCTAGCATGCTGTTGATTAATGGATGTCAGACATCTTACAGTTTTGCTGAAGGTTACTTGATAAAAAGCTCTGAGCAGCTTGCAAAGACAGAGAGGGAGGATTTCCGGAAGGCGAATGTGGGCTCACTTGTTTGCTCGCTGTTTCACCTTGTCCTTTTGCTCTCATAAAACACTTTGAACATGAGAGAAAACAAATTACAGCTTCAGACACAGGTGTCTTAGTGCGTTTTTGTCTCTCAACAGGCCCCCAGGGTGCATTACCTGTGTTCCACAGGGCTGGCTATGACATGGGAGCTGTCACCAGTGGGACCCCGAGGCTCAGGCTGTTGCCCTGAACAGGGTGGCCCGCTCTTTTTGATGGCCTGTCCTCCTGAGCAGGGAGCCCCTCAACTTAGGATAGGTCTGCTCTTAGCACCACTGACCCCTGGCCCCAAACCCAGTTACCCCTTGACTTTGCGATCACCTCAGTCATGGGAACAGGCATGTCCACCACAAACATCCTTGGTGATTAACTTGAAAACACAGCCTACACTGCTTCAAGCTCATTACAGCAATGCAAGTTATAGCATGACAGTACCAGTGTTTTTGACTACCTGCCTTTACTGCGTTCACGCATATGGAAAAATTCCTTGGTAACGCTTGCTCAAGTCAGGAAACCATGTGTCAGAGTCAGAGACTTGAGGATACGTGCTTGTCCTTCACAGCAGTTGGATAGCTTCAGGCGAAAAAAGCTCATTTTGTGTGAAAGAGAGAAAGAAAGAAGGGGAAAAGAAGTAGCAGTAAATTACTGATAAGTGACAGAAAGAGCAGCTTATCTTGTGACACCATCAGTGTGGAATGAAGGCCTGTTGTGTGTAAGTTAACCCTCTGACACATCTCATGATGAGGCTGAAGGTTAGTGAAACACAGACTCAGAGATGAACAAGCGTGGAAAGAAGAAAGGCATGGGGGGAAAAAGGGAAAGATGGCAGGCAAGGAGTGGGTGGTGCGTAAAGTGCGCCTAGTTTAATTTTCAATTGCAGTTTGCGATTTTTCATGGTCATGTCTCCCCAGCCTCCTTTTCAAAATAATCGACTGTCGGTTTTTACAAGTCTGACTGCCTTTCATTTAAGAGGTTTGTTTTTGAAAAGGTCGCTATTATAGCCAAATGGTTTCTGTGCTTCTCTAAACACGACGAGGCATTAGCCCGGGCTCCGGTTTCAGGGCCTGGCTCCTAATGAGAGACCCAATCAAACAGAAGGAAAACACAGATCAGCCCAGCTACACCAGACCCAACCTGTGGTTTGCCACTTGAAACATAACCATACTCCTTCATTCTCCTTTTTTTCTCTCGCTTGCTTGTTTCTTCCACTCCCTTCACCTCCTGCCACCACCCACTTCTCTTTTACAGCCAAACTTGATCAAAGTTGATTTTGCAGCTTCGCTGCTCTGCATAGATCTGTAAGCAAAGAGATTAACACCAGGGCCAAAATGTGTCCTGACAGCTTGTGTGGATTTCATCCATGGTGCTGAAATGGTTTGTTTCATTTCATATTAGCAGTTTTTTTTTTGTTTTGTTTTTCTTAAGTCGAAGACAAAGACACTCAGAGCACTGCAAGCCGGAAATGGTTAATGTAGGTAAAGGTAGGATTATTAGCTGAAGACTTCATAACTGTCCACAGCTAATTACCTTAAATGTCAAAGCAGTAAAATGTTAGCATTGCTCCATTTGTATAAAAGTTGTTTACTATGTTGTTATTAAGGTTCTGGCCAACATAGATAAATGGTTTACAACTCTTCACCTCTCATATGCAACAATATATGCTGACTTGTGCTGCTTTGAGACAAGTTTACATTACCTTTATTAAGCAGACTCTTATACAACGTGACTTATAAGTGGGGAACAGAGGATCAAGGTGGGATTTAGTAGCTCACCCAAGGATACTTTGACTTGTTGACTGAAGAATTTGGAGATCAAACCAATGACTTTTCTGTTGAAGGAAACCACTTTTTATTGTGGGATCCTGCTGTGTCAATGATGATTAATGGTTGGATGGATGCAACATTGCCCCTATAAAACAGACTGGAGTGAAATTCTCTTTGTTGGAATTGGTGGAGAAAAGAAAACACACACAATTGCCTGTTTTACACATTTCTATCAAACTTCTGAGTTTTCAGGGTGTAGCTTGCCAGGGGAGATATTTCCTGTAGTGCCAGTTGTGAAGAAGGGCATGAAAACAGTAAGACAGAGGAAGCAGAAGGGTAGGAGTGAACAAAGAATAGTAAGACTCTTCACCTGACCCCTTGGCTCTCCACAACTTCTTGTTTTGTGTCCAGAGAGCTCTGCTGTATTTAACTTGGAGGGTGTCTGCTGGGCAGAAAATCAGAAGACCCTGTCAATAAGACAGTGGCTTTGACTCATGTAAAGCTGTGGTGGAAGGGGAAGGAGAGGAGGCAGAGAAGAGTATGCACAGATTCTTCTGTCACTCTGACACTCTTCAGTCTTCTTGCAGTGGGGACATATGATTTATGGAGGAGGCTCCATGTTGAACCTGAGCAGGATCACTCAATTGTGCAAGAAGAGAGGGAGAAAGTGCAACTTCCTCTGTCCCTGGTGCTTTTCTTACACACCTGACTTACCTCTTCTTATTTCAATTTCTGTTTATAGTTTTGATGAATTATAAAAAAAGCATTGCTGGATGGATACCTACCCCCCTCATTCTGTTCTTTTCCCTTTTTTCAAAGTGAGTGATTGTTAAACAGTTTATGTATTCTCTTTCTGCCTGTGTGTTTATTGGAGGTGGTGAATTAGGTTTGAAATCATCACCGGAGGTTGTGTTTGAAACTTGAAAGGAAGCCTCCATAGCACAGTCCCCCTCCCTTTCTCTCTCATCCCCCCATCCTCTCTTAGCCTTTTTTCTTTCTTTCTCTCCCTCTGACTCACTCACTCATTCACAACCTTACACTCTCTCAGCACAGTTGTCACACAGTGCCGCTGCTATCTGCACATTATTAGTTATTACTTTATCGGCTCCCAAAGCTGTCAGAAGACACCCTCCTGGAATATACAGCAGGCATAAGCCATCAGTCCTCATTACGCTCGACCCGTTTGCAATTTACACCCAACTGCCGCTCACACACCCATGACAACATGCTAATGCGACTGCGTTTTTGTGTGTGTGTGTTTGTGTGCTCACGCTTCTATGCAGATGACAGGGCTGCACACATATGATATGAGCACACCTTTGAGGGAAAGCGCTCACATGTATGAATGGAGCAGGGCTAATGTGCAACATGATAAAAGCATCCACCAAGGCCTTTATGTATGCGTTTGAAGAAGGCTTGGGCTCATGTTTTTTCATGTTCAGTGCCGCTGCTCTCAAGTCACCAGGAGGGAAGGACGACGCGAGTGTGCATAACACACAGCTGTGCGGTAAAACCCCTGGAGGCACCCAGGACAGAACAGGGCCCAGCAAGTCAGGCTGGGTGAGTTGCTGCATATCCCAGAGATATGAGGTGGAAATCAAGACGAACATCTCACCACCTGCAAAATAACTCCTTGTGTGACTGTGTGTGTTTTTAAGTGTACAATGGAAGCGGTGAGGTTGTAAAAATAAAAAGCACATTACATCAACATAATGAATTATGTTTTGATTCAGTCCTTGCATATTTTGCCTGAGGTGGCTGTCATGAACAGATGTACAAGTCAGGTTCTCGTCATTATTGTTAGTGTTTAAGTGTGAAGATTGTGCAAATCACGCCTCCTGCACAGACATGTCAGTAGATGCTTATTACCGAGTCCTGCTGCAAGTGACTTAACTCGTGATCGTTTGATCTTGCAAAGTGGTCACATTAGCTCTGACTAATTCCCTCAGCTGTGGGTTTGGAAACAGTACACGTTCCTGAAGCCTGCTGTCACACTGTGATGGTAAGAGGTGAGTCTTTGAGTCCTTCCCTTCCTCCCCAGATGATTTTTGTAAGACGCTGTTTGGGTACAAGGACTCATCATTGTGCCAGGAGTGTCAACCATGTTTGGCATGAGGAAGAAGTGGGCAGGAAGAAGTTTATTTTAATGTTGTAACATTATCAATGAACTGTGCTTTTGACACACAACAGGAAGTAAAAAAAAAAAAAAAAATCTGTTGATGGACCTGTTCATACTGGCTATATTTTCTAGCTATCACAGATTTGAGCCAGTGCTTATGTATTGTATGGAGTTCTCCCTGTGAATGCATGGGCTCTCTTCCTGGTAGGCTAGCTCCTACCAACAATCCGAAGACATGCGTGTCTAGGTCAAAGCTGACTGACTGAATATTATATATATATTTATATACTTCTGTTTTTTCTTTTTTTCTTTTTTTTTTTTTTTGATAGGACAGATTGTGATCTCATAGCAGCTTTCTACCCTTCAGTGTATGGCCAAACCAGCGCAGTCAAATTAAAGACTGATAGTCTGGACTGCTGAAAATTCTCCCCCCATTGTTTAGTGAGGACCACCTTGTTCTGTACGGAGCCCCCAGGGGTTCTGCGTTTCCTTGCAATACTTTTGCTTTACCAAAAATATTATTCATTAAATATAATAAATATATTTATTAAATAAACTCTCATTTTCCTGAGTGTGAATTTTTTATCTGCTCAGTGCTGTTTATTATTAAGAAGATGTAAATTGTGTCAAAAATACATAATAATACATAATAATACATAGCGCTAGCTTCTCTTGTGGCTCTTCTGGCTCAAATGGGATCATTTCAATATAGACTATTTTGTCTGCCCTCTACCTTAGCAGCGTCATCTGACCGCTGTTGACTTGATGCTGAGAGGGACAGATGCAGACCAGAAACACCTAAAGAAACTGAGCAAAACAGCCTCAAAAGGCTGTGCGCACTCTTGGATCATCACTTTTTTGTGAGGTAACGCAAAACTTGTTGCGAGGCAAGGCAAAAGTATTGTGGTAATGCGAAAGAAAAACATTCCTGTGTCCCCTGGGGGCTCTGTAGTTCTAATTTCTGTCCCAATTTAAATATGTTCATCCAGATTTGATCTATTTATGTGAAAAAATGTTTATAAAAACAAAACAAAAACTCCTGTCAGCACTAGTGTAGTGCAGGGAGCATCATACAATCTGAGATCGCAAGCCATAAACCCTGGATGTTGGTTCACACATAAATGTTCACTGAAGAGTTCACTTTTAGTATTTGAATGTGGACAATAGTTGCAAATGCACAGAAAAATTTGCAGTCTTTAAAGTACCCATTTTCATAGGAACAGTGAATTATATTTCCTCTGTCTAGGCAAATCTTTGTCCACTATAATTTCTGTCTGTTCCTCAGCAAAACAAAACTAATGGACCTTTCTGTGTGGAGTTTGCATGTTCTCCCCGTGTATGCGGGTCTCTGGGTTCTCTGGCTTCCTCCCACCATCCAAAGACATGCATATTACGTTAATTGGTTGTTTGTCTCTATATATGTTGGCCCTGCGATGGACTGGGGACCTGTCCAGGATGTACCCTGCCTCTCACCTGATACAATGCTGGGATGGGCTCCAGCTTACCCCGCTCCCTGTCATGGAATAAGCCGTACATAATAAGCCAAATTAAATCCTGCCCCTCTGTTTTGTTTTGTTTTTCAGAAAATGTTATCCAACTTTATTTAGCTGAAAACAGGACTGGCTATATTCTGCACAGTTTCTTGATATTAATCAAAGTACCCACTCTGAAAGCGATAGTTTACCTTGGCAGCAACCATCCACGATTTAGGCATTTAGGCTCAGCACTGTCAAAATAATCAGTACAGAAACCCAGAAGTGACGCAAAAATAAAATAGTAAAAAACAATGAATAGAATAGTATACCTTAAAAATCCATTTTTGTCGTTTGTGAACTGATTCTGAACTTACAGAATATATTTTCTCTCCCCTACATTGTTTGATGATTATACGGAATAATTACACTTTCAGCTACTGTTTAAACAGCAAAAAATAATATTTTTCTTAAATCAATGGATTTTTAATTTCCATGTGTGTTTTGTATTGTGCAGTTTTCAAGTTTAAACAACTTTTTGTGCAGCCGAATAGTTTTGTGAAGGACACACTTTTAAGAAGGTCATGAATAGTAACATTTAAGCATGCAAGCCTTTGAAGCAGTAGTGTCTCTGGATTGGTTACTGAGAGAGACAAGTCCCTATTTGTCTACTTCAGCATTATCAAGAGAATGCAGGAGTATGGATGGCCAGCAGCAACAGGAAGGATTTGCTAAGTTGCTCTTGAGAGCGAGTCTCCATCCTACATAATGCTAAACACAATTATGCAAACTTTTTTCAGTGAGAACAACACAAAATAATGGCTTTAATATATGCCCTTTCCTCCAGCAAGTGTTTTGTATGCAAATTAGGTGTGATTTCAGGGACGAAGAGGCGGAGTGTCTCTTGCATCCATCCATCTTTTGTTGCCGGGCGGATTAAGGGAGATCTGTTATGGTTTGTTAACATGAGAGCTTTTGATTCGGATTGAAACGAAACCATGTGTAGAATTAGATTAAAGACAATGTGTGATGACTGGATGCTCAGGCATGTGCTGGACTTTACCCGCCCGTATGGCAGCGCTCACCACTGTGGTCCCATTGTTTGGCTGGCTTCTGTTGTGAAGTGGGTTTTTGTCCTGTTTTTGTTCTGTAATGGGCTATAATAACTTATATAAATCACAGTGACTGAGCCGAAGCTCCTCGGTTTGGACTTGGCATTGATGGAGGGCCTGGTTCTCCAGAGGAATGGTGTGCAGAAAGTCTTGTGTATGGTGAGAGAAAGTTTGAAAAGTCAGTGAGCTTTAGGTTTGACAGTGTTGTTTTGTTGTGAAAGAGAATCAACCTGTTTTCCTTCTGGGGAGGAAGGTCAAATAAAGCAAGAGGAAAGCTTTAATAGTGATCTACAAACAGTGTGTTAGACCAGGACAGGTGAAGATGTGCAAAGAATAAAAAGGAGCTCCGTTTGTGTGAATTTCCCACCTCTCTTACATGTTGCCTGAGGGTTTTAGTTGGACATGAAAAAGAAAGTGAGAAATAATGATGATAATATTAGACTGCTTTCTTCAAAAGGAGTATGCTAACATCATCAGAAGAAGAGAACATAAATAATGTTTTCTTGGAAGTGTGCTGAAGTGGGAGTCTGTTTTTCCTAATGTTAACTGACCTTAGTGAAGGTGTTCGTTTGTGATAGTGCATGGGGAAGATAAATGAAAGAATCAAGAATTAGCTAGAGCCCTCACTGTGTTCATTACTAGTCAGTGATGTTTTGTCAATAGTGAGACTCCAATCGTCTTGTAAGCTTTGGGCGGTTCGTTTAGTTGCACTGCTGGGAATTGTCCGTAACCCTGTTTTACATTGAAAATAGCCCAGAGGAGAAGGGGGGAGAGGAGGCGAAGGAGGAGGGGGGTGTGCAAAGAGTAACCACTGATTAATTATGCACATTCCTGATTGTGACATGCTATCTGCTGCTATTAATGGGCACGGATAATCAGTCTGGATTGTAATTGCAGCCTCTGACTTCAGAAGTGTGCTGCGTCCAACATCAATCTTCATAGGAAACCCCGCAATTTGCCAAAGAACTTCATTTGCAACTGTTGTTGAGTCTCCGACTCATTTTTGAGAAGAGGAGTTTTGAGGGGAAGTGGGGGCAGAAAGGGTGGAGGTTGCTTTAAATGGTGTCAGCCATAGACAGGCAAGTTAGAACAGGGAGCTGGGATATTACTGTACACTGCTTGAGGTTATGAAAAATAATTAGAGATCTCTGCGAAAGAAAAAAAAATATGTGTTTTGAGGTATATGAAAGTTTTCACAGCTTTCATTGTTTGAACTTTTAATTCAGCTCTAAATGAGTGTCATTATTCTCACTCACATGATATTATTGTGGAGGCAAAATATACAAGAACTTGGGAAAGAAATATCCCATTAAAATGTTAAATATGAGCTAATGAGAAAATAACACTCACCAGTGAATTTTTAAGGCGTCATCAAAACTGCCACACAGCCATTTCAGGTATGTGTATTTGCCATGAAATGTGTTTTTGTAAATGGAAATGTCTGTCTTATGTCATCTGTGTAATAACTCTGCTTCTTAGAGGAAAATGTAAAGAAGATAAATGGGCAGTTTATTCCCCATTTCATCTAATTTCAGCACATTTTTTCATTACAAACTAAAACCTTATAAAAAAAAAAAGTGAAAGTGAGCCCTCTATTTCTCTCTCTCTCTCTCTCTCTCTCTCTCTCTCTCTCTCTCTCTCTCTCTCTCTCTCTTTTTTCTTTTTTCTTTTCTTCTGCCGTGTCCACAAGCTTCTCTGGCAGTTTGTCGAAAAACCTGAAATGAAACGAAGAATGTAATTAGAGGGAAGGAAAACTTTTAAGGGGAAATTTCAAAATGAGGAACAATCAGAACCTTAAAAGCAGCTCTTGGTTCCCCATCAGAGAGTCCCCTGCCCAGGCAGACAGTGTCAGTACACGGAGGGTGTAATGGTCCCCCTTTCTGCAGAAACTCTCAACATGTTTCTTTTTATTCTGCCTTTTGTGTGCTTTGCTGCTGTCACACCTCTCTTACTTTTGTGGCTTTAAGATCCAAGAGAAAACCACAACATACAGGCTCTCCCCTGCTGGAAAGACAGGAAAGGGAGCTTGGTGGTGAAGAGTTTACATGGTAGGTGTTGGGAATAAAATAAGAAGTGGAAAAAGCAGATGAGTGAAGACCAGGTGTGAGAATTGGGGAGATTGGGCAAGAGAAATGCATGAAAAGAAGCATGAAAAACTCAGTCCTTTGGTGCTTTCAGGCCCGTTGGTAAAGCTAAACAAACAGCAAATGCTTGGGAGAGACACATTAACTGTAACTGCCCTTGATCTGGCACTGCTTAGAATTCTGTCGGCATGGCTAATAAACACTTCGTTTAGTTTTAATGGTGCCGGCGCCTCTCTGCAGCCTTCAAAAGTACCCTTTATTTGGGTCATTTACGGCTCTTCCTCGAGGAGGGCCCAAGGGACAGTAGATCCAGTCCGCATCACTGTCTGCCGGAGCACTCCAGGCCTGGGGAAAATTAATAGGGCTATCTGGGAAAAATAAATAAGTGATGGGCTTTGCTCCTGCCAAACAGCCTTGAGAGCTTATTATGGCAAAGTAAATGAAGATGGGGCATTAGAGAAAGAGATTTTAATATGAATTTTTCACCTTTTATGTTGGGCCAAACAAGTACTTTTCTCAGTTTCATTCTTTCTTTGCTCTTTTATTCCATTTCCATGTGCACATCCTCCTCTCTTCCTCCTCTTATGTCTGTGTTCTTCTACAGTAATTGTAAACACCACAATTATGGATTGTGTGGGACTTAATTATAGTTTGTGGAGAGCCTTGAGGGAGCTCTGGTGGAATGTTGCGACTGATAAAAACGCCAGCTCATCAGCACCCCTCCACTGGTGGCGAGCCCCAGTGAGAATTGACCAAAGGGAACCGTTCCCTCAGGGCCCTCCCAGCCGACGGACCAATTAGTATTAGGCGGGAATTAATCTTAACAGGATGCAGCCACTCAAACAGGTCCTCCCAAGGTGAGGAGGAATTAATGTGGTTGCCTTATTGGTTATTGCGGCTGTTGTCTTCTAGGTCGTTCCCTACTTTCTGCGTGGGCTTAAAAGTCTCGATAGACCAGATCGCCCAGTAGCAGACATGTGTTCTTCTGCATGCGCCGTATCAAGACATGAGTTAGAGGAAGTTCCTAGATACCCCCCCAAAAAAAGCAAATCAGGCAGGCAGAGAAAATTTCCCAACAAATTTTACGCCACTAATATTTGCGGCTTATAATTTTTAGAAAAAGGCTTTCTAAAGTCATTAGGAGATGGAGGAATTTTTAAAGCAGTCTCCTGTAAAATCTAGTAAGTGCTCCTTGTATTTAGACATTCAAAGCTCAGCCCTGTTGTCAGATCCCATCAAGAGTGGCTCATATTGTGATCCATGCCCAGTTTGAGTATTGATTTCTGGGGAGCATGGCTCCATTAAGGTCCTGCCCGGGGGTGTGGAGGGGTCAGCAGGGGAAGTTGTGGGCTTCCGTGACCTCAGCTGCAGTTTACAATCGATTAACTCTGACTGGGAAGGGAGAAAGTCCTGGGGAAGTAAGCACAAGGCCCCACATGCGATTAAGCTACATTAGCCCTCTGGTCAGAGCTGTTCCAGAGGTTGCAGTAAGTTAATTAGCACTTTCTTATGATATCAGTGATGACAGGGGTAGAACAGCTAGCATTGATTTGGTTTTACTCCATTTCAGCCTTGGAGACCAACCACCATAGCACCGGATACCCCTGACCTCCTGCTTTCTAATCGAGTACAACAGACACATCGGTACCTGGAAATCATTAGTAAGCACTTGTCCCTCACGACTAGCTACTAAAATTCAAACTACCAGTAAGGACAGATCTTAATATTTTAATCAGTATAAAGCATCATCTTAAAGGGTTGATTAAGAACTTTTATTTTTAGTGAATAGTGCTTTCATCTTGTTTTTCACAACATTTAAATGATTTAAAAGGATCATTGATGATTTCTTTAGGGATTATGACAGTTTGAAATACTTCAACAAGAGGGAGGTTAAACTTTAACAATTCCAACACATACAGTGTGTGTAACACTTGATGTGTTTCTGCTTTGGTATCCTATAAGTGTCTTCCTCGTGATGTGCACATTTTTGCCCGTGACTGTTAGTTATCTAACCCATCTATCTCCAGAGCGAATGCAAAGATCCAGCGCTAATTTCTTGTTTTCTCAATTAAAGTGTAAAGGTGTCTGAAGATGCTGCTCTTTGTCTCCCTTGCTTACCATATAACAAACATCCCCCTGTCTCATCAAGTCTCTCCAGTAATCCCTTTGTTGTTTGCCAGCCATTTTCTTTATTTGGCATCCTACTCTGTTCTTGTCATTTTTTTACCGTTCTGTCATTCCCTCTGTCTACTTTCCATCTTCTGTCCTCATCTGCTGGTCTCACAGTACTCCCTTTGTTAAATGAAAGGTTTGCCAACAGATCACTTGCGGTCTTTGTTCTTTCTCTTTTACAGTACACTGCTCTCAATGTTGTTTGTTTTACCAGCAGCTAAACTGCGTTGCACCCTCTTTCTCTCTCTCTCTCTCTCTATAATGCTCCGTCTCTGCCTGTCTGTTATTGCTCGAGGCCCAGCCAGGCAACTGAACAGCGACAGATGAAGCACCTTCTCTGTCAGCAGTGTTGGAGGGAATTAATCACAACTCAGTAAGTGCTCTGATGAGGATTCAGAGATTCTTGTTAAAGATAGTCATCAGGTGTGTCTGATTCATCACACACTGACAGCCGCCTCGGGCAGGACACTGAGCCAGATATTAAGACCTGTTTATGACCTAGTCCTACCCTCAGGTGCTGATGGTCAGGAGTGAACAAACCTTGAAATTTACTTCTTCCATCCTGCAGAATGTGAGTTAAAATTGTGGCAGATGGTGTTGTCAAGTAACTGGCCTACCTGATTCTAATTAAAATGTCCACCAGTGTCACAAACAAAGTGACACTTCAGGTGTTCAAGCACTATCCAGTCACACATATTGTTAATGCATATATATTGATATGCTTTTAACTGGGTATTAAAGTAATCCCTGCAAGTCAAATCTCTCCTTTTTTCCTGCAGGTATCACATAAGAAATTTCTTTGTATCATCTACTACTACTGTAGGAAGAGGGGGCTGTAGTTATTTAATGTGCTCCATCTTACAAATGCAGGGATTATCTACTGCTTTAAATATTATTTTGTACATTCATCTCTTAAATGAAGATCTGTATATTAAAAAAACATAAATAAATGGAGTTTCATGATTAAAAAAATGCTTTTAAGTCACTCAAGCAGGTAATGTGCCCATTGTGGATCATGCTGAAGCTAGAAAATGTGCAGTTTTATTTAATAGATACCTTTTTCCTTGTTCCTTTCTTTCTTTTATTCCAAACCTGGAAGTGGATGAACTTGCTTCCCTTTTCACTGTCTTCCTGATGATGGTCTATTGGAACAAAGGAGACTTAAATAGCAAGGACTTTAATGAGCCTGGAACTTTTGACTATTGGGTTATCACAGGCTGGTTTCAACCAACAGAAGCTGAAACCAGTTAGAAGAGTAATATTTTTTTCAACTGAGACAGGCTTTCAGTGGTAATTTTTTGTCCTACCTTTAAAGACTAAACACTGTGTAGTTTTGTAACCAAATAACTAACCTATAATGGAGAGGTCTTTGATAGCTGTCATCAATCCTAGAACACTGATCGGTCTGTACAGCTGAGGATTGGCCACAAAGATGTATCTTGGAATCAAAATGGATTCTCCTGCGATTGTAATCTTGTAAATCTGTCAAGCATTCATCTGCTTCATAAGGTTTTTCCTGAGTGGCTGCGTAACAGGCTCCATTAGATAAATAGGATTTTTTTTTTCTGCTATGAATGATATTGTTCTACTCTATAGGAGTTTCAGATTTAAAGTGGGAAAGTACCAGTTAGTAATGTTCATAGAACTTGGCTAATAAAATAAAACCACCTCAAATGTTTTCAGTCTCACATGTAACTACACCCACACAAATATACACAGTTATGATATGAAAACCACTATTAAGGATGTCGCTGTGGTGCTCCACTCAGAAACAGACACTACACTTAGCAGACAAATTCCTCTTCATCTTAGTGACTTTATGTGGCCATGTCTTTACATGCCAAGGTAGAAGCCTGGAAAGACAAAGTGTTTGTTATGGCCTTACAACAAATCTTTGTTATGGCATTAGATTTCAACCCTGAGGCTAAAGAGGACCAACGGGACAAAAGAAGACTTTTAAAAATAATAAATATCTTTGAAATGTTATAAATTATGTGTTCTGCTATTGAGAGTCTAAGTGATGTGCGTCTTGTGTCTGCGCTGAGTTGCACATTCCTCAGGGTAATTTACAACATAGCTGCAAGCAGCTTGTTTAATTTTGGAGCCCAAATGAAAGCGTTTGCGGCATATTGGCATATTTTTCTTGTTAAGCAATGTTTAAGGTAGAGATAGACATGGCAGTAATTGCAGGTTTGACTGAAAGTTGGAGTTTAGTTAGCAGACATCAACACACTGCCCCCCCACTGCCTTGGAAAGAAAATGAGAATAAAAAGATAATGTTGCAGATGAAGCATGAGAGAGGTCTGTCATCCACTTAAGCATCTCACAGTTGGGGATTCACATGGATCCTGCTGAAGATGCAAAGTAGTTTCAAAGTATGACAGGAAACATTTGAGAAGATAAACAAAAAAGCCCCCCCCCCACCAAAAAAAAGTAACTGGGACAGAAATTAAAAATGAGGACACATCAGCCTGTAATAGTGGTAGCATAACAAACACAAGCCAAAATTAGTCTCTCACAATAAACTGACATGGGTATAAAAACAAGCCTGCGTGCATGTTGTGAGATTATAATGAGGCATTGATTGTTTGTCCTCAATTTCCATTTCACTTCCCTCTCAAATTGAAGGCAGACACTTGTAAACATCCATACCTAAGTCTTTGCTGTTCTCATTAGCTTTTCTTTTTACCTTCCCCACACGTTGGGCTAGAGGAACTAGATGCGAGGACTCGTGTCACTTCCTGTTTGCATGAGTACTTGCTGTTTTCCTGATCATGTTCTGGTCGTCTGTTCCTGGGCCTGTTTTATCACTTGGTTTGGAACACTCTAAATATTGCAGTTCTTCTGGATGTTTGTTTGTGCTGCTTTTTATCATGCTTTTTTTTTTTAATAGCCATTGCGGCAAGACAGGAATGTGCCATTGCTTGTTGTTGGCTGCTAGAGAGTGAGAAAGCCCAATTACCAGGGGTCCTGGTGCCTGCTTGCCATCACAGTTGGGCTGTATATAAGTGTGCAAGTGTTGAGGTTGTTCTGGTGAGCAGCTGTCCCAGGTCCCGCTGGCAGTGATGGCAGGGGATGGTTACAACTACAGCGGTGACAGCAAGGAGGAGGAAGAAAAAGCAGACAGGCTCATAAGGGACTTCTCATGAGTTGTGTGCTGCCACCCTGGTTGTGCTCAGCGGCCGGCACCCACTGTCTGTCTCACCACTTTTAACTGCTGTCTGATGTTGTAAAGTTTCTCAATGCGACGCTTCAGCTGAAATTCTCATGGTTTACACAATATGTGTGGCCAATTAGAGCTGGAGTTATGAGGCTGATGTATAGATTATAGTCTATTATTCCTTCTTTCCTCATGTTGACCATTAAATTTTGTGTCATTAGTTTCTTTACCAACTGTGGTTGCAGACCATTGAGCCACACATTCTGCCATACACATAATTCTGCCTGCAAAATGACTTCCAGCATTTCTTTTGTAAAATTCACACAACATGGCTGCTGTATAATTTAAATAAAATGTAAGGAGATGAGTGCTACTGTTGAACTGGCTTCTTCAAATTTAGAAGCATGTATTTTTTAATTGAATGAGTTAGTAGTAGCTGTTATTAGGGCTGGGTTAAAAAAATCGATTAATCAATTTTTCAATTTTATTTCAATTATTCAAATGAAATAAACCCAATATCGATTTATAAAACTGGAGATCGATTTTTTATATGTCCTCATTTCCGGTAGCAGGACCCTACTCTCACGTGACTTACCAAGGTTTGGCGAGATCTTAGCATATATATACACACAACTGGTTTCCTGTGTTGCCTCCGCCCAAAATCAGCTTCTCTTACCAAGATAATGTCAAGTTCAGATGTTTTAACTCACCAGTGTGGATTACATTCATCTTTGCAGCATATTACCGCTCATAATACCAGCTAACGCTAGCATCGCAGCACTGATATTAGCAGCTAATGCTAACGGTCACTACCACGTTCACCAGGAAGTGATGTCACCGCGCACATAGTTTGAAATAAATCCGATATGGTCATTTAAAGTCACAATTAATCTAGAACAGGTTTGCACTTTGTCTTTTTATCAAGCAGTAAACAGCCTGATTCTTTTTATCTGGTCTACATGACGGCATGTTATAGCTGCGCCTGATTTGTGTCTGTGGCACCTAATAGCAGTCTATTGCTGCAGGTAAATACACCTCTGGTGTCCTCGTAATACAATAGCTAAAAAACTGTTGAAATAACACTGACCCAAATCGATATCGGATCGGATCGAATCGATTTGTGAAATTTGAATCAATGACAGCCTTAGTGATAATCGATTCTAAATCTTAAGAATCGGAATCAAATTGATTCTTGAAATTTGAATTGATATCCAGCTCTAGCTGTCATGATAATTCAGATTTTTTCAGTCCTTCAACTGAACAAAAGAGACAAGTTTTGAATGGGAGGGTTCCTTCTTTCTTTTTTTTTTGTTGTACAAACAGTGTATTTAACAGTCTCGTGTGCGTGATTTTTCTACTGTGTTATTCCACTCTGGGCAGTGTTGTGTGTGACGCAGCATTGACTTACTCGATGTCTGTCTCATATCCAGTGTGGCAGCGTAGTGAGCGGTGTCTAATGGAGCCTCTGATGAATAATGAGTCCATACACTGGTAATGTTCTGTGCCGAGTAACGGCTGCATTGGTTTCTGTCCTGTTAACTCCGCTGGTGTAAGATTGATTGTGGTATGCTCTCCAGTCATACAAAGACACTTCATTGCTTGGCAATGAAAATAAAGCTTCTCCCACTAAAATGAAGAGCAATGGCACCAGAGCAAAGCGGCCCATAGCCGAGCCTAGAGGCAACCACATCCCTATGTCACCATGAGTGAGTGACACACCATGAAATAAGCAGTGCTCCAGTAAGACTTATTTGTTTACACATTGCTATTTGCTAATTGAGGTGTGGCAGAGTTTATTTTTGCCTTACTTGAAATTAACTTAAGTTCCCCGATTAGGCCCCCTTACCTTACTTAGAGATCCTCCACCAAGACTCTCCTTCAAATTACACATGACACTGTGAAGAAACATCTAATAGAAGTGTGTAATGGGCTCTGATGACAAACTACACGGTTGAAAGACCATGTAATCTCCTTGCAATTAATTAAAGTGTGTCCTGTGTATGTGTGTGTGTTGGCAGTTTTTTTTTTTCTTCACTCTCTTTCTCTCACATCCAGCCCAACCAGATGCCACCAAATAACTGAAATAACATTCCCTGTCAACAGTAAAAAATGAAGACCCATAGCCTAACAAAGAAAGGTACTTAGAGCTGGCAGATGCAGGGTTATTTGTGCTCCAGTGCTTCTCAGTGTCCCGGTTAGGGTCCTCCACAGCTCAACATCTGTAACCCACCCGCCTAATTACCCACAGCACCCCTGCCCAACCATTTCTGAGTCTGTCACCAAAGAGAGGAAGAAGGAAAAGGAGAAAGTGAGGAGAGCTAGTTCTGCTCGTCTTTTCGATGCATTTTTTGTTTCATAGATGATTTCCTACTTTGGAGACAGTTGACTCTGTTGTGCTTCTCTTTACTTCACTTTTATCTGAAATGTTACATCTCACTGACCAATAAAACATGTTGAGGAGGAGCCATTGCTCTTCTCCCCGTATCCCTTTTTACTCATTGTTCTCCTTAACTTTTCTCATTTATTGTTTTATTTATTTATTTCCCACCACAGTATTGATTAGAAGACAGAGAACAATTAGGTCCATTTTGGGGATAATTCCTCAGTCTTTACTTATTTTTATCAGTAAATGAGAAATTTGCCATGCTTTATGTAAGTTTTGATGGGAGCTATCATATGGAGTTGCTTGTGCCATTGATTTGATTAAAGGCATTACGCATTGTCTAATGAGTTTTACACATGGCTGAGTGGTGAATAATCACCCAGCGATTTCTGACCCAGAACTCCTCTTCACACCTCCTCCTCCTCTCATTTTTCTCACTTTCTCCCTTTCTCACTCTCCTGGAGCAGAGGCCCAGACACTTGGTAGTTCACAGAAGAGATAACGGAAATCAATTGAGACCATGATTTGAGGAGGTTTTTTTTCTTTCCCTTTTCCTCCTCCTCACAAGTTAAATTGATTCCTTTGCTTGTTTTGCTTTAATATTCATTTTAGCTAAGTGTTCAGTAAATGTGCAGAGAATATGAATATTAGATGTCAAGCGTCTTTGCAAGAGATCAGTTTTGAAAACTATAAATTTTACCCCGCATAAAATTGTCTGGCAATTAAAGCGTACTGTGTGTAATAAGCAGTGTCTCTATCGGGCGTTTAGCTTTATCGAGCCTGTCTGGAGATGGAGCTCATACCTGCTACTCTGTGAATTGCAGCACATAAAAGATGGACTGAATATATTCCCTGGGAATATTGCCCTCTCCAAAAGACCAATCCGTCTTGCTTAGGGAGGCAATCTTAGGTGCGGTAGATAAACTAATATTTGTGTATAACCTCAGTCAGACAATACAAATGATCGGATGATTTTTCATCTCCTTATGCATACAGGGAAATATGAAAAATTGAGGTTTAGGAATATTTGCAGGATCTGCAAGGCGGCTGGCTGGGCCGCTGAGTGCCCTGGGCCACGTTCCTCACCAACGACTGCAGAGAGAAGAGTGATGAGAATATTATACCCGTCTGTTTTCCGTCACTCCCCATCCTCCCCTCCCACCTTCTTCATTCTCTTCTCTCACCACACTAATTCATATGGCCACAAGATGGAGAGAGAGGCAATGAGCAAGGTAAAATGAGAGACTCTGCAATTCACAGGGCACCTCTCTGGCTCGCCGTCTTTGACTTTCGCCATCTGTCAACTATTTATGATTGACAGTCTCGCTGACATAAATCTCTTGGTCTCCCTGCTCCTTTTTATCGTCGTTCTCACCCTAAGCCCACCACCCTTGCTTCCACTGCCAACTCCTGCTGCCGACACAAGCTTCTTCCTCATCCTCTGGCCCTCTGCTCTCACACTGCTAAATACTTCTTGTCTACTTCATCTGCTGATGTTGCTGGGCCAAACAATTTATGACATTGGGGAACTGATGGGCAGATGGGGTCACAAAGTCATCCAAGGCACTAAAGTTTTGTCCTCGTGATTGTTGAAGCTGAGAGAAAATGCATGAAAAGCTGCAATTTCAAAACTCCATTTGTGGTAGTGATAAACTAACATGGCATCAATCATCTTGAAACACCAAAACTAAACTTTGTATTAAAACAAGTATCTTAAACAAGCAGAGCCTCCCTTTTTTTTTTTTTTTTTAATTTTTTTTTTATTAAAACAATAAGCAGACCTCGAGAGGACTACGGAGAATATGTTCTACTGCTGTCAGTCAAGAAAAGGGCATGTTCTGCTAAAAGACAGAGTGCATTGGCCCCCCTCAAATTTTACAGCCCTGTACTCTCCCTGTCTTGAAAGAACTGATGAATCCCAAAGAATCCAGGCGTCAAGTGCAATTCCCCTCACTACCACTCCCTGACATGGAGATGGTGACATTTACCCCCAAGCTTTCCTCTCCTCCCCCTCAGGTTTGGGAGTTTTTATTTTTAGATTATTGTGTTGCCTTACGCCAAAGCCTCCATGTTCTCCCTTGAAAACCTTTCTGTTTGCTCTCTATATTTCTGCATTATTTGCCTGTGCCCTCTGCTTTTCAATATGTCTTTTTTCCTCCCCTTTTTTATTTCATTTTCTCCCAACCTCTTTCCCTCTATTTTACCCTTACTGGAGAGAAGATCGTCTCCTGTTCATGATAAATCAGGGGTGTGAGCGGCGGCACTCGGTCGGAGGCATCAGTCGTAAGGCTGATGAGATAAGCGGCGCTCATCTCACGGCGCTGTATGGAGATTTATTGGGCTGGGATAAGCAACAAGCTAGCCATCACTCTCAGCCAAATAGACTCTCCGCCTGCATGTGTTTATTCTTATTGCACTGCCACGACCACTGCCACTGTCAGGGGTGGAGTAGCCCCCGGAGGCCTGCTCCATGGTAGAGAAGCCTAGCCCTGCTCTGTGGATCATTACCTTCTATTAGATCAAGAAAACAAGGCTCCACAGTGGGGCTCTGAGTGACACTGATGGCCCAATTTTTCTCTATCTCTAAGGACCACATAGGCATATATGAAATAAGGTTATAGGATATATTGGCTCATCACATCCGAGTGGCGACAGTGTTGTCCGCCTGTTTTCAAATATTCAAGCTCTTCTTTTGGCACATAGAGAAGATTTCTGTTTTTTTACCAACCTGCCTCAAATAAACATGATCTGTATTTCTGTGGTGTGGTCAGATGTCATGGAGCATTCATGGAGGTAAGGTTAGAGCGTGATGTGCATGCTGACAAATGAACCACAAAACTAAGGAAAATAAATAAAAAATGATAATTTACTGACACCAACTAATGTGCAATGGAAATGTTTTTTACAAAGTCAACATTCTGCAGTTGTCACAGATAATTATCAACACCAGCTCAGATCTTTATTGATAGGAACACAACAACCAGGTGGCTGCTCTAGTTTTTAGTGAAGGTCCTGTACTCAGGTCTGCAAGAATGGGTAAAGCCCACTTCTTCTTTACCAAAAATTAACAATGACTTTCCTTCCTCCTGTTGTTAAAGGCTTGTCCCATCGGAGTTAGTGATCACTGGAGAGGTTTTCTATTAACTCAGAGTAAACCTATATATATATAATATATATATATATTGCATGACGTTTTAAAAAAATAAACTGCCTTACTGGA
>JBAMHW010000001.1:29124615-29138088 GCA_037177495.1 Rhadinocentrus ornatus | reverse complement strand
TATATATAATATAATGTTTCTGGTTACCCCAAAGTTTTAGTCAGGGAACTTGAGCAATGTTGAAAGTGTCAACTTGCGATGTTTTTAAAGCAACAAACCATTATGTCATTATTCTTTATTGGCCTTGTGCAGTAACAGTGGCCATTCCTTGGCTAAAGTTACATGCTCTCACTTAAATCCAGCTGCTGATGACAGCATTAATTTCAAGAGACCAGAAGTCTAACACATTCAGAGCTGCCCAGCTGGTGTCAGACACCACAGGGCAGGATGTGCACATCAAGCATCCACTCCCCTCTCCACTGAGCCCTAGATGGCCCAAAAACATACACTCCACTCACCCAACACGATCTCCGCAAATTGCTTTTACCCTCCTCACCCCAAGAGCGTACACGTGGACACACACATACTCACACAAACTTAGGCCTGTGCAGGGTAGTGAGGGTTAGTTTTTCAGCACTCAGGTTATATTTAATCACGGCTGGCGGATAAGGAGGCTTTTCTCTTTATGAAAGGTATTAGAGCAGCGCTGTGTTTTCACTCAGCTTTACACTCTGCCCCCATGCTTTTCCTCCCCTGACCTCTGTTACCGTGTGCCAGGGAAGAATTTGATAAAGTGACACCATGCTCCCACTATCTCTTCCCCCCTCTCTCTCTTTCTTTTTCTCTGTCTCTCTCTGTCTCAGTGCCTCTCACCTCTGTCTCAGATTCTAATAGTGTGTCTGGCAGATCTGGACTGCCTCTCATCTCATCAGTGGGGTCACACCTTTGGGCTGCCCTTACACTCTTTTCACCAGCCCTTGCCTTGTCATTTATTTTGCTGCTGAAACAGCCAGTGAACCGGCAGGTCTGATTCAATCTCAGACATCCTCTGGCAGATGTAGCGGACAGAGCGTGGTAGTGCTGGCAGTGCTACCAGCCAGGGTTTTACAGCATGAACATCAGACCCTTGTGTATTGCAACTTGCTGCTCATCCTTTGCTGTTTCCTAACCAACTTGAACTTTTGATTATTCCATTTATTGTTAAAATGCTCTTTTGATAGCCAAGGCAATGCACTCTTGACAGAGTATTGTGGAATTCAACTTTCCATCTGCATCCTTACAGTATGTGACTTAGCCCAACCCTAGCTGATCTGTACTGCTTCCACTGAAGGGCCCCATTCTCTTTGATCGAACTAAAGTTACAGAGGAAAGCGAGAAGCATTGGGAAAGCTCCAGCAGGGGGGTTTACATGCTCTTTCAACGCTTTGAGAAGGAGTGGATGCTCTTCATTCTGCTTCATGTTGCACCCGGGGACTCTCCCCACTTCACTAGCATGCATCAGCAGACACTTGGTCATTAGGTAGATTGACAGTGATTGTCTTGCCTGCAGAGCTGAGGCAGCCTTTGCTCGGTTTAGATGCCAGCTTTGAAATGCACACATATAGATTTTGTGTGGGTGCACAGAATTAACAGAAAATGTTACAAGCTAAGATAATCAATAATGTGTGAAAGATGCGACGGACAGTGTGGAAATCACATTTTGGACAGGTTGCTACTCCATCATTGATTGTATGTACCTTTAAGCAGCTACTGGTCTTTTTATTTTTTTATTTTTTTTTTCAACTTAAAGGCTGATGGTCAGTGCGTCAGTGGTACTCATACCTCAAGCACTGAAAAGTTAAAGGTGAAAGAGGTGTGATGTCAAGCCATAAATGAGGAACCCCCAAAGTGTAATTTGGATGTATTGATCAAAATGCTCCAGCATCTTGTGCCCTTCCTGTTAGATGCTGCTGCTGTGTCGTAGTTGTTGTCCCTTGACATGTGAGAAGGCACTGATTATTTAAGACAAGTGATATTATTGCTAAATATTGCAGTGATGATGAGACTTTAGATTTACAAATACTTAAGTATCTGCTACTGATCTGAGCTGTATTAGCAACAACTGCATTCCACTGCTGCACCTGTGCCTTCAAACTAATTGTAAAAAATCCTCTAAATGGAGTGCAATGGGAGCTGTGTGTCTTATTTCAAGCCTTGAATGTCCTTCTGATGTTTATAACACGCATGTTGATACTGCAGTAACTATACATTTGCAATATATTTTGCAACTCTAGATTAAATGTCTATGACATCATTGATTGACCTGGATATAAATCATGTCACACCTACCTAGCTAAAATGCTGTTTTTAACATTAGAAGGTTCAATGTACTGTCATACCTTTGTTGTTTTATGCTAGATTTCATAGTATTTTCCTTTATGATGAGAAGTTGCAACTGCAAAAGGCTGATTTAAAAAAAAGGATGTGATAAGACTTTGTCCTGTAGCCCTCATCTGGCCTGCTGACCACACAGTATACTGGTGCCTTGCAAAGGCCTCCATTTCACATTTGTGCCTATGTAATCCCTCACTCTGCACATTTTACTGCCTTGGTGCACAAATGCAAGCAGACTAAATTAGGCCGGCCCCCTTTTAATACCGCAGAGAGGGGAGAAGCAGCCATTATGAATTATCCTTAATTACGGCCATTTCCTAAACTAATAAAGCTGCAAAATCTTTATTGCAAAGGTTAGTTTACTCTGCATGCATAAAAACCTCTGCATGTGTGCAGGACCATGCCTGTGTGTGTGCGTTCGTGTGTGTGTTTGTGTGTGTGTACATGCACGCGTGAGTGTACAAGCTCATGCATTCAAGCGTACATGCTGGTGATTGGTGTGTGAAAAGTGTGCGCGTGTGTGTGTTTGTTTGTGTGGGCGCAGGAGAGTTGCCTGGTTGGCTGGCAGCACCCATAGTCCCATTAATTTCACGTGGGCTCCCTATCACCAGCCACAGATGCCTATAGACACGTAAATGAGTCTCCTGCGAGCACTGGGCCGCCTCAGCCAGCCAGCTCGGGCCTAATGGTCTGGAAAGCCAGCGTATGTGACGGCAGAAGATGAGGGCCTTATTTACACTGGCAGACATTAGTGGATGGACGCTGATTCACTGATTAACACGTCAGCCCCTCTCACATCCTTCCCCCTCATCTCTCCACCAGCTCTCCACTCTCTCTACCTTCAAACCTCTACATTCATCTCTACACACAGAAATATGCCCACAAAAAATTTAATTAAATCCTACACGCACACACATCTTCTTGTTTATTTCTCAATTTCTCATTTGAATTAACTAAAGCATTCAAATGCCCATGCTAATGCACATGCATACAGTTTTAAAAAAAAGAACAAACACACAAACTAGCACACATACACAAAATCCAGGGCTGGAAATGTGTGGTGGCAGTCTGCTAAGAAGGGGGAAGCCATCTGTGAATGATAGCTCCTGTGGAAAGATAATGTTTCTCATGCAGCGCTGGGTGAGGCGCTGATGGAAGAAGATGACTTTTTGAATGGTTAAGTGGGTAAACGTTAGATCATGGCCACAGCACTCCCATTCGCCTCACCCACCATCAATCCTTCCGTCTCTTCTCTCCTCTCTCGCTTGCTGTACCTTTCTCTCTTTCTCCATATACCGGATTGTTTATTGAAAAGACACGAGGAGGCCGCCGATAAGAGAGGCAAAGCTAATGCCATGATTTGTGTCAGTCATGCCATACAATTTGTTACAATCGCAACACTTATCACAATATAATATGTTTATTCTGGTCAATTAAGTGGCGCAGGAAGGCTCCTGCATTTGAAGTGTCACAAGCAAGACGGGACGGGGTGAGGGCGATCAAAGGAAATGGAACTAATCTAATTGAACAGCATCTCACAATGCTGCTACCTCTGTAGTCATTGCCATTGCAAGTCAGCCTATGAACTGATACATTTTAGGAGAAAAACAGGGACATCAGCACAGGTTTATTAGCACCGAGACGGTCAGATGTTCTTCTGTTAGGATGATATATGTCAAAATAGTTACAAACAATGATTGTAAAGCTATACACAATCAACCCAATCTGTTTATTTGATCATTTTAAGCTGCATCCATAAACACTTGCTTAAACATTTCTAGATGCGCACCTTTCTTCAGCACATAGAGACACAGAGACAACACTTGCAAAACATAATTTACTATTGATTGCAAAACCACACTGACCATATTTTGAAACATAAAGAAACATACATCTTTCAGCACATGTTTTTGTTTGGATATATGTAGCTGAGAGCACATGTGAAGACACACACCTGAACATTGTGGCCTGGTCCAATCTGGAGTTAGAGTAAAAATAAAAAACAAGTCAGGCAGTGAAGGCAGACTGTAGCAGACCAGAGCCTCCATTGATCTGAGAGGGTTCATTAGGTAAGTGCTGACATCACAGATTGATGTCTCTTTAAAACCAGTGCCTGCCCAGGAGCTGACAAGGAAAATCAGCACTATTGACTTCTTTAGTGGTATTTGTATGTGTGCATTTGTGTGTGTATGTGAGTGCCTTTGCAACATGTAACACTGTGTGAACATGCGTGTTTATGTATCTGACCACATCAGTGTCAGTGTACACATATTTGCCAATAAAATTACAACATATAAGCATTTGCCAGTGAGGTTTGTGTGTGTTTAAATGTACATGTGTGCTACACTGAATACCTGCATCTTTGATGGGCTCCTTGGAGATAGGTGTTCACTAATGTTGCTAGTTATACACTCAGCCATGCGGCTAAGGAGGCTGTCAGCCTGTATTTGCTTTTTACGGCACTATCCATCTGCTATCACAGAGTAGAAAAGAGATGGAGTGGAAAATAGAGATGAAGAGTAAAGAAAAGACCGTTGGGTGAAGGAGTAAGAGAGGGAATGGATGAGATCTCTCCCCATCTATATTTCATCAACACATCTACGAACTTTTGTTGGTAATTATGTTGAGCGAATTGCTGACTAATTTGCAATCCAGAGAGAATTTTTGCTTACATTTAATGCAAGGCCTCAGAACTGCTAACTCATTTTGTGAAAGAAGAGACAGAAAGTTGCCTCCCTCTATGACCCTAGTCCCCTGTGGTTGTCAACTGACTCAAGATGTCATTTGTATCTGATGTGTTTCTCTAATTAAGATCAGGGGGAATCATTGGCATTGATCAGCTCCACACACTCATCGATTATGGAAGGGAGAAAGTTAGTGTTTGCAAGAATAGTGTGGACACAAGTGACAAGAGTTAAAGTGGTGGATATAGCAGAGGTGACTTGCCAAAGACGCAGAGAGCTGTGTTATGTTTTGCTGCTTCTTTGACCTTCTAATTACAGCATGACTTCTGGCAGCATCAGGCTGAAAGGGTCATCAGTTTCCTGTTTTTACATTGCGGCTGCAGGAAATTAAATGGTTTTTGTAGCTGCTGATCAGCATTTGTGGTAATCTATGAATACTTTGTAATAATTGTCAACATAGGGCATTGACAAGTGAAGATCAACAGCACACACTTAACACTCTTAAGCTTTGATGATAATACAATAAATATGGCCTTTACTAAACACCACAATGACTCATCTTGTGGCTTAAATGAGCCGATCGATCAGCTACTTTGGAACATAAACAAAGTTTCCTCATGCCTAAATGTCTCTAAGCACTCTGTAGTCTAGTGGAAATAAAGTCAAATTGACTGATAATGTTTTAATAGTATCAATACTCAAAAGAGTGCATTTTCACCAAAAGTAAAGCAGTTCCCAAAGTTTGCCTTTATTTTATCCTGAGCTGAGCATAATGCAAAGTAAGTGTTAGTATTGAGAAATGTGCAGAACTGAAGGCACCAATCCCTTCCAGGCCACCACCAGAGGCACATTGCTATTGGCTGCCTCCAGGAGATTAAAGAGAATAATTGCCAGCTGATTGGTTGTTTAATTTTTCATGGACCTTTGAAGCACAGGGTGTTTGTATTACCTTTATCAGCAGGCATAATAATACGATAGAATTTGACACATTTAAGTAAAACAGGCTTTTTCAGAGAACAGAGGAATTTCTACTCTTCCGCTTGGTGAAATAATGGAACATTGTTTGAAATGTCTTTGCAGCAATCTTTTTTTACTTTTTAATTTTAGATTTTTGAATATGTAAGATAGTACTTTTAAACCATGTAATTTCACAGGTTGCAGTTTCAAGTTGTATGATTGTAAATTTGTAAATCTGTTGCATTAGAATATGCAAAACATAGATAATGTCTTTGGTAACTAACTGATCATATGCCTGTACATTTTGTTTAATATTTAATTTTCTGGTCTCAACACCTGCAAAGCTTTTCTGGAAACAGTGTGAGTATACAGAAGATCTAGCGCCTCTCCAGACAACAATGACTGCAGTTGACAGTCCCATGTTCATACCTCTGCCTGGTGACACTAATCTCTTTTAGTAGTTGACCTACCTCCACATTCCGAAGTTGTCTGTAGGTGTGTGTGTGTGTTGTGTGATGGTTGTGGCAGATGTCTACTTTGCGGTTCTGCTTTGGAGGTCCAGGAACGGTGAGCTTCTCATGGTTGTCACTTTGAGGTGGGAGAGCAATCATTTCCTTGGACAACAGTCCTATCCTCATCCCCTGCTTCCCGCCTGCTCGGATTAGTTCCTCTTGCTGAGAAAATTTGCATCCAGAATGTTTACTCCTAATTTTATTTTTCACTAGATTTGCGGTTTTCTTTACATTGGCTGCCATCTGTCTCTGCCCTTCTCTTTTTCCTTCTTCCTTGTTTTCCCCTGGTCGCTGTAGAACATTTTATTACAATTGTCAGAAAGAGTAACAATTCTATTGTGGGGTGATTACAACTGAGTGTTTTACCCACAGATCAACAGAGCAATTAAAATCTGTAAATAAGGCTACCCATGATGCCTCAGTCCTAACAATGGAGTCCCGAAGGAGGAGCATGTTTGAAGGAGAACTGTAGAAGAGAGAGTTTCTCTCCCTTTCGCTCTCTTGGTCTCTCTCCCTCATTAATTAGAGAGATGCTCCCTCAACCCAACATAGCTGTGTTGATGGGCAGCTTTGCACAATCATAGTGACACATATTTCAGACACAAGATGAAGTTGTTTACTTTTATGTAAGACCTCGTAATACGCTGATGCACTTTGTTTTAGAGCATGGCAAAGATAATGCAGGCCCGGCTGTGCCAGCCACAGCTCATAGGATCAGGGAAGAGAGAGACCTGCACCGGTTTCTGTGAAGAGGAAAGCCTTTGCCATTGCATGACTAGTAAGCATCTAAACAATCTATATCACTGTAGTGAAATCAACATATGAACATATACAGAGTTTTGTTGGATGCATTTGTTTAAAACCATAGAATTTATTTGCAGAAAAATGCACCATGCTAAGTGAATGATTGATTATAAATATATTGTTTTCTCTGTTTGTCTGTTTTCTTTATTATTATAATTATTATTTTTCGTGGTTCCTGAACTCTTGGCTTGTCTTTTGACTTTAGCTTTAGCTTCTTAATCGGGGCTGTAGTTAATCTGCTCCAAAGTGATGCAACACCTCAAACTACTTAATGTTTTTTTTTTCCAGAAACAAAAGGGCTCTTTGTAGTTTTGTGGGAAGACATGTGGAACATGTCATGTATTAGGTGTCAGGATGTGTGCGCATTGCTTCCGCAGCCACCCCCACTTCACTTCATGAATTACTAAAGAGTAGAGTTTGGGCAGGTTGGAGCAAAGGAACCAAATAGATAGAAGGAGGGACCGTGGGAGTATTGCAGTACAGCACAGCACAGTGATGATGCCAGTCTCCATAGGCCTCACTAGAGGCTATATGCCTTGCCAAGATCCTGTTTACAGTCAGCCAAAGAAGCTGCCAGCCATCCATTTCCATAACGCTGCCTGCGGTCCTTTGCGGAATCCAATTTCTCTGCGCCGGAAAAGCACCACTATGCAGCTTGCTCTGTACCTCTCACTTTGCATTCTGTATCTTCTATATTTCTCTTTTGTTGCAACCTGCTTTCCTCCCATCTTATCTTTCTAATGTTCCTTTTTTGCTGTCTCTTTTTCCTCAATCTCTGTTAAAATAATCTTTTACTATATAATATCTTTCCTCCTTTGTTAACAGTTTAAATAAAATCAGTCATCGCTTGCAATGTACATACATGACAAATAGGTCAATCCTTATCAAATATATTTTATATAAATGAAATCCATACAAATAATCTAAATGTCTTATGTTGCTATTGTACGTCCATGGCAGTTTTCATGGTGCCATTTTTTTATATAAGTGTGTGTCAGTTGGCCATGTCCAGTCCGCTGAGTATTTGCAGTCATGTTTCTACGCTCAGACACATCTCTGCGTGAGCCTGCCATCTTCAGCTTTTCCCCTTGTTCTTTTCTGTCATATGTTTGTGCAGATTTTTTTTCAGCTTCAGCCACTTGTGTAGTTGCCATGTTCCTGTGCCTGTACATCAGTGAGCGTCTGCTCTTTCAACAAGGTCCCTATGGCCTCAAATGTCAGACTAAGCAGCTGCCAGACAAGTGCATTGTGCAGCAGGCTTGTGTTTCACCTCCTCCCATCCCTCCACTTGTTCTGTGATGTTAACTGTGATTGAAAGTAGGTAGACAACAACAAGTGAAGGAGGGATGAGGAGAAAGTAGCCATTTTCCTTTTTTTTCTTTTTTTTTTTTTTTTTTTTTTTAAAAGAGGTATGTTCTTACTGTTTGAAAAAGTCCTGTTCTTGCTTATGCTCAGCTCTGGACTGTTCTCCAGGGCTTTCTGGTCATGTAGGGAGAGGATATGCTCAGTTGTGCATTATGTGCATCTTTCTTTGCTCTCTTGTGTAAAAGACCACTGCACTGGGAGGCCATTTGTACTTTGTCCACATTGGGTCCATGTAGGGTGTCAGGGGAAAAAAACAATGAGCACATGCATCTCATGCATCTTAGTGTAAATGCACATGCACATTTGCAAATTTGTCTAAATATGTCCTCATATGCTTTAAATGACTCTGCACTTGCATTGAACATCTAAAAGAATGTGAATTCCATGTTGCACTTTATCGTACGGATGGTACAAGATGTCACCAGGTGCCTTTTTCAGAGTATATGTTGCCTTGTTGCATGTGTGTCTTTTTGTGTGAGCATGTAGTCACAGGATGGAAGCACTGAAGCAGAAGAGATGAAGGGTGAAGAGACAGGCAGGTACCCCCCCAGGAGGGGCCTGGGGGGCAGCAGGCCAGGGGTAGCCCCTCTAGCTCCCTCCCAGCACACTCTGCTCTGCTTTCAGACGCTAGTATTGATTTGTCCGGCAGATAAGACCACAAGTTAGCTTCTCTGCTAAGTAATGCTCTTTTCACCTCTTTTTGCTTACAAAGACTGGACACTGGTTCCATTTGATGCCTGGTATAATTTCCTTAATGCTATTTCTTGCAGTCATACAACTTTTTCAGCTCAGGTGTTTTTTCCCTGGTTTAAAGCATGTGTGAACCATTAGGGGGCACTGTAAAACAGTAACTTCCCCTCCATTACTGAACCAACACATAATTTGGCACACTTCTCCTAAGGCTGTACGGAGTCATAAAGTTCCTTTAAGGAAGAAGCACATTACCTGTCAGTCAGTCATCCACCTTCATTTCAGAAACCTACAAAGATGAAATTTCATGGTAATTCTAGCCTGAAGTAAATTAGTCCAAACAGCAGCTTGAAATTGTGTCTTTACTTTGCTGTATGTGAGCAACATGTGCAGTGAAGTGTAAAGTTTGAACTTGATAGATGTATAGGAGACAGATAGGAGCCAAGGCAACTCTTGATCAGCTTAAGATAGTTCATCTCGTTGTCAAGTTCTTGTGTGATCGGAAGTCAGTCGGCACTACCTCAGTGCTTACCGACAGCTCAATGAATCAAGTCTTCAAAAGACTTCATTGGTGACACATTACCATGAGCCAAGCTGTATGGGGGACGCTGAATTCTGAGCTGTCACAGGTGGCAGATGAGATAAAGCTTCCATGCGGCTGTGCTTGTTTCGTAACATAACCTAACTCATGTTGAGAAGAAAATTGGCACCTGCTTGACATCAATTAAAAAGCCATTTCTGAGATGTAAGGGAGGGTTGCTGTAACATGTCTTATAGTTTTTAATTAAAACAACCTCTTCTGAGTCATCATTGGCATTTCTTGTGTCTGAAGTCAGAACAGGTGCAAAGGTAAAACAATAAATATTGAAATAAAAAAGGAACACCACAAGGATCTGGGTGTTGTTCAACTTCCCACGAAATGTATTTGCAAGCTAGTATGTCCTTACAAGACATTGCAACATGATTTATCATTGTTAATCAGAAGTTGCAGTGTCAAACAGGATAATACCACCTCTTCACGTTGTTTGTTTTTCCTTGTGTTCATGGTTGAATGACATTTAGCATGGCAGTGAGCCAGACCTGTTGGCATGTGTTTAACTGGTTCTCTTTCAGTTTAGGGGTAAGTATAACTAGATATAAGTTTAATATGGGAAGAGTTCCTTG
Source organism: Rhadinocentrus ornatus (assembly GCA_037177495.1). NCBI lineage: Eukaryota > Metazoa > Chordata > Actinopteri > Atheriniformes > Melanotaeniidae > Rhadinocentrus > Rhadinocentrus ornatus. The sequence goes on along the minus strand of JBAMHW010000001.1, from coordinate 29,127,719 downwards.
TAAGCTCTATTGACTTTTTGACCATTCCTGCACATTTAACATGTTTCTTTTACTTCTTTTTTTTTTTTTGTTATTTTTTAAAATAATTTGATGTATTTGTGTATAAGTGCAAATAATAATAAAATAAAAATAATAAAATAAATAAGAAATGGTGGTTATTACCACCAATGTCAGCCTTTTCAAGCTTAATGCTGCCTGAAAATCTTTATGGACAGTATATTCAAACATATTCAGAGTTATGAACGTTAATGTTAGATACTCCACAGTCATTTGTAGTATAATGTTAAAGCTATCCATTCCATCTTAAATTTTTCACAACAATATGCAATGGTTTCTCAAGCAGTAACTAAAGCTGAACATTTACTGGGCCTGTAGTATATAAAGGTTTACAAATCTTTAAAATTACCCTAAAGCATGTATACATGGCATAATCAAAGTAAATTTGAGGTCTTTTATAAAACCATATGAAGTCAAGACTTTGAAAGCTAATACTAATAACATTTTTCCACAAAGAGTCAGAATCACTGTGAACACCATGGAATACATGGAATGTATTTTAAAGTCTATCTGATTTGTTTTTGTAAATAGATGCTTGCAGATGTGTGTAGCTGTGGTTAGAAATTAAACCACATCCAGTTATTGTAATCTGTTTTTGTCTAAATTCCTTAACAGTAGCACAAAAAATAAATGATTAATACAACTTTTCTGACAATGTTCAGGCGTTCTTCAAAAACTTTCTTTGGTAGTGCAGGAAGTGCCTATATTTTAATGTAAGGTTAGAACACATTAAAGCATGTTTTTAAGCAAACCACCATACAGCTTTTTAATTGGATATGACGGAACAGTGATTTGTAGAAATATGTTAAAGAAATTATTCTTTTGTGACATAGGTTTTCAAAAAATTGATTTTTTGGGAACTTTATTAAAAAAAAGAAAAAAAAAGATTTATCTAGAAAAGATCTATTAGTGGATTCCCAGAAGGCTTTAAAGTTGAATGTTGTAAGTATTCTTTGTATTGTTAATGTTAATAGTACATGCTGTGGTCACTATAACATAAGATAAGGAACATGCATCACTTAAATCACAAGAATCTTAGTTTTCAAATGTAATGTTGCATGTGTAATCACCTATACACAGCTTTTGTATACACTATGAAGCTGTATATAAAACAACTTACAGTATGCCTTAGATTTTTGATCCGATTAAATTTCTTTCATACCAAGTTGAATCCTTATCATTAGCATTTTTTCCATAACAATCTATGGTGCCCAAAGTTCAAGTGCATTTCTGAAAACGGTGAAACAGTCTTGTATGTCAAAGGTTCAAATTTAAAATGGCCAAATAATGGGATAAATATGTATAGTAAAGGGTTCCTTGCAATTACTGTTAAATAATGTGCAACCTTGTGTGAAATGTTTCTTATTGTGTCAACCTCCTGTGCAGAGATTGATTGATGGATTAATCTGTGTTAAATCTGTAGAGGTGCTGCCAGCTGCATAATTACACATGGAGGATGCCCTGCATTTGCACACTAAAAGGGAAAAAAAAAGTTTCGCTAGCTACCAACACCACTTACCTGCAACATGAACAGGGAGGACAGGGACTAATTGCAGGGACAAATGTTCCCGACTGCGGGGTTTGCAATTGTTTGGGCCTGGTCCAGGCCCTGTTCATCTCAACCTCTGTTGGCAGTCATACACACACCACACACGCTATGCTCTGATTTAACCAGAGGCAAAGCCCCCACTTTCTCTTATCAAAGATTCATAAAGGCAAGGTTCTCAATGATTTTCTGTCTCTTCCCGTATTCACAGCTTGTTGTCCTCACCCTCCCTGTCTCCTGCCAGTCAGACAGCGGAAGTCAAGCGGAATTACGGCTGAAGTGGCCGCTGGCTCCCTGTGTGTGTTTTTCTGTGTGTGTATGTAGGTGTCTGTATATTAGTGGTGTGTGTGCTTGCACGGTAAGCATTAGGTGGGGACACAGGGGTAGCACATGAGCAGCAGGGTAAGGGGACAAATGGACAGTGACATGTTGATGTTGTTCTAAAAATGTTAGAATCCCCCATGTGGGGAAAGAAGTTAGACTCCACCTCCTCCTCTCATTGCCTCATGCACTCCTTCCGTTGTTCTTTGTCTTCCTCCTCAACCCCTGAGCTCTTTGCATAGTGGCAGCTTCCACACTGGATCTAAAACTAGCTCAATCAGAGCCCCAGTTACCAGGCCCAGGGCACACCATCTGTAGCCCTCGGAGTCCTTCCGTGTGTGTGCATAAGCGTGTCTGTGTCAGTGTGTGTTTATCACCAAATTTATATGTGTGTCCATTTGCATGCAAGTTTATGTGTAAGTATGTGAACCCACACCACCATGCCTCAGCCTGTTAGTCTTGCTACTTACCAGGCTTAGCCAGATGAGGGCCACTCAGCCCGGATCTAATTCCTTCAGCTCTGGCAGCGCTTCACTCCTGGCTCTTTTTACCTCTCTAGTGTGCATCTGTGACCTTGGCTGACATCGAAGGGGGTTAAACTGTGGACTTGGAGATGCAACCACAGTGATTGAGTTGTAAGCTAGTTTTTGGATCAGAGCTTCCACACGGCCATCTGGGTTTTATGTGGGGCTCAGAAAGAGGTTATCCCTCCCTTACTCCCCACAGCTGACCCTGGATCAGCCGTAAAGGCGGAGAGTTTTGTGAGAAGCATCCTTGCTCTGAAAGGTAGGGCAGAGCAGAATTGTTTGAGGAGTGGAAATTTATTTAGAGAGGAAACTAATAAGGAGTTGATCTTTGTTGCCACTTCACTTGTAAGCCATGTTTTTATTATGCTGAGCTCTGCTTGTTGCTTTTGTCTTATTGTTATCTTTGTGACAAACAAGTTAAGCCTGTGTAACCAACTTCGACTTTTTACTGAACTCAACAAAGGTAACTTTACGTGTCAGGGCTAATAAATCAGAGCTTTGTTATGCAGACATACAATTATTGCTTCTAGTTATGGTCCATTATACCCAAGCAAAATACACTCCTCAAAAAAATAAGGGGAACACTTAAACAACACAATGTAACTCCAAGTCAATCACACTTCTGTGAAATCAAACTGTCCACTTAGGAAGCA
>JBAMHW010000001.1:29107677-29118342 GCA_037177495.1 Rhadinocentrus ornatus | reverse complement strand
AACCCCCCCCCCCCCCCTCTTCCATCTCTTAAGTGGTGCTTCCTTTAATTCGCACCCTAAATAAATGATGAGAACATTTAAACACACGGCTCGTCGCAAAGCCCCAAGGTCGCCTAATCGTATTATTTATGAAGTGATGTGCTACATAATGGTACTTAGTGCATGTTAACAGATGCTATTATCAGGCCCTGATCCAGAGCGCTGAAGATATATTGGACACTGGATGTTAATGCTGCTTCTCACCACCATAATGCAGTAGCTCTTTGAGGGGCTAACCGCACCAAAATGCAGCACTTAGGCAGAGAGCCAGTCGAACATTAAGCAGCTACGGAGAAAATATATAACCACAAATTGTGGCGGCCCCCGGCTGTCCCCTGACAACTTTAACATCCCCTCATCCCATCCATAACAGACCCCCATATCTTTCTCTCTTGCTCTCTGATCCCTCTCCATGCCCTCCCTCTGTCACTGGCCACAAGCTGGTGGTGATTGTGTGTGTCTGTCTGTGCGAGGAGCTTGTTTGAGGTTTTTTTAGGGTGTGGCTAGGGTAAAGAGACATGACAGAGCCTGGCATAATGACTGAGTGGGGAATATAACCAGCCTTGTGGCTCTGGAAGCTGCCACTCACAAGTACACAATACACACAACATATAGATGCCATCCTCTACCACTCCCTCTTGCACCTCCAGGTCAGGGGTCACCCTCGTCTGTCAAGAGGCAGTAAGAGGGCAGATTTACAATGACAGCAGAGAGCAACATGGAGTCACAGCAGTAAATATTTACACAGGTCTGACAAAAGATGGGGCTGAGGTCTGTAGGGGTTTGAAATACTGTAGAAATTACAAGTGAGCCCAGGTTGTTAATCAGACAAAAGCCGTGCAGTGACATGAAGAGACTGCTTTTGTCACTGCTCTGTCATGATTGCAACAGAGAGGGATGTTCTTGTGAAAGCATCCTGCTGTGTGTGCCTGTATGTGTGTGAAATGAATGAGACATTAATCATGATACATGATATCATGACTCCTCATCAATTTAATACTGTTGCAGCCATATATGGCTCTGGAAACACTTTGCTGGCTTAAACGTTTTAAGTATTCCCAATAGCAAGTAAAAGTAACCAAGTCAACTATACCAGGAAGTTCTGTCTCACTTTAATACAAAGATCAAGCAGAAACAAGCAATCTCCCAGTACAGAGTTTGTAGTTTTGAACTATTGTTGAGAACCATATGAGGAAAACACCCAAGCCGATCACCTCCTGGTCAAACATCCAATACTGATTGTGTGTTCAGGAAGAGGTTAACCAACACACACAAACACACTTGCTCACATATAACTGACTAAACAGCTTGACATTTCTCAGACTGACCCCATTAAATCTCTCATGAGTCAATACAGAAAGACCAGATAGAAAGATTTTCACCTACAACAGACCCACTGCTGTTGTCTATTATTAGGGTGTGTACTGATATTGCCTCATGTTGTGAGGACATAAATCTGATTACACACTCACTTTTTGGGGGGAATTGAAAACAAAAGTTAGTTGCTCTGCAGTTACACCAGAGTGAGAAAACACAACTACCACTTTTAAGTTTTGTGAGCAGGTTTCATTGATCCTATGTCTGTAGCTACAAGTTGGTTTTGATGGGAAGGAGGAGTTAATGGTTTTGTGTGTTTCCTGTGTCCTGTCGCCTCAGGTGCCACTCGAGTCTGGCCCAGACATTACCCCCTGAGGAGGCTCCAGTGGACCGACCCTTTTGGGGTGTGGATGACCCCAGCATGCCTCTGCCCTTTGATCTGGCTGACATCATCAACAGAGTGGAGTCACTGCTCTGGAGGTGAGCCTGAAATATACAAGTGTAAAAGTGTGCTTGTATACACATTGATTATTTACATCAATATGCATGTAAGTGTGTTTGGCTTATGCAGCATGCATTCATTTATAGGCAACTGATTTGTTCATTTAGTACTTACTTATGGTTTATTGGACAAAATGGCATAAGTGAATAGTTTACCTAAATTCATAGACACACAATTACTGATGTACAGCAATGCATGAACAGTCCAATGAGAACTAAATTTTGCATGTGATGTACACCGAGATGTTGGAAGTTTTTCAGTTCAATGCACAAGCAGCACAAGTGGACATTTGAAAACATGCTGGGAGGATTTTAAATAGAAAAGACTAATTAATAACTAGCACATACCTAATACTTTGCTTATGCCATTCATTTATAGAGATGAGTTAAAAAAATAATTAATTAATTGATTTCAATCGATTCAAATTTAAATCATCAAAATCAGTTCAGATCTTAGCATATATACACACATTTGAAAGGTTGCCTGTGTCGTCTCTGCCCAAAGTCAGCTTGTCTCGCTAAGATTATGCCATAAAATGCCAGATTTTTTAATTCACTGTTGGATTACATTCACATGTAAACAATTTTAGCTCTAACATTAGCAGCTAACACTAAAATAGTAATATCTGATTTTGATGGTCATGGGATAAATAGTTATCTGATAATGTAATATTCAAGAAAAACATCATGTTGTAACATCAATATCTGTAAATGAATCGATATAGAATCGTATTGGATTTGATTGAAAATCTAATTGAATCAGGCTGAATCGCTATAGGAAATTAGTGCTGATACCCAGCCCTATTAATTTAGCTTTCTTTGTACATCAGTGAGGTTTCCATTTACTAATAAAGCTAATCTTAAACAATATTTTAAAAACCCACAAAAATTAATGTGACAGAAAAGTTTCCATTGACTTGGATATATAGTTGGCAGATTGCAACCGTGTAGGCTATAGTGCTGGTAGTTTTAGTTCAATAAAACTAGCTCAATCTACCTGTGGTGGGCATCTACAAGAGAAAAGCACAGCCAGCTCTTCAGGAATTTGTTTAATCTTTGGACATAACTAAATATAATATCATATCTGGAACGACAGTTTGATTATTTCTTTGTTTTTATACTTCTCTTTTTTCACATTTCTTTTCAGATTTTTTTTATTTTTTATATTTTATTTACATCGTCTAAATGAGAATTAAAATCTAAAAAGGAAACCCAGCCAGTTTCAGTAGAATTTTGTGTTTGTACTTTTTTTTTTTTACTGAAACCTGATTTAATTTGAAATGCAGAACTGTGGGATTTTTAAAGATTCACACCTTTGACACACGATCCAAGCTGTTTATATATCAGATCACTTTGAATGGAGAGAGTTTTTGCTCTAGCTGATATCAAACTTAAGCACAGTGTGAATTGAATTCAGGGCTCCTCTAGCTCTGAATGAAAGTATTTTAGCCACACGCTGAAACCAATCCAAACCATTGTTTAAACCTATATAAAGTTTAAAGTACATCTAAACCCTTATTTCACACCACAACATACTTCCTAGAATTCAGTGAAAATAAAAAGATACAAGAAACCTACATGTTGACAATTATAATAGCTTTTTTTTCTGCTCCAACAGGATGTGAAGGATTCATAGAGGAAGTGAAGAGGAAAGATAAGAAATAAACCCACCAGCTTTTCTGAATGGTCCCCCTCGTCAGCTGAGGGGGCAGACCTCTGATGATACATATGTTGTGATCCCAACAAAGTTAACTTCCTTTTGATTGGGGCATCCCTCGTCCTATTCCACCCTCCACTACCCCAGTTGACCCTTGCGTCTCAGTCACCCCGACTTGGATTTGGCTGGAAAAGGAAACCAGACCATCACCATAGATTCAGCATAGCGCTTCAGTAACATGCTAACAACGCAAAGCTTAGCACCAAGCTACTAGTGTCACAACGGTCTAACGAAACATACGTGGAACTTGCATTTCAGTGTTGGCATACATTGTGTAGTTATTTATTATTTCTGTGTACTCTGTTACTTAATCTCATGTAATCCAGACATGCTTTTATCAATGGATTGACTCATTCTCAGTAGCCATAGTACAGTACATACATATATGCTTTCTACTTGTCACACAGTGTTATATAAAAGTAAAGAATGGTAAGAAAACTCACATGGTAATGCATTTGTCACTTGTGCATAGTGTAACCCCTTTTATTGTGTTCAGAAGTGGAATGAGCTTGAGAGACCAAAGAAAGATTATGATAAGAAAGTTATGAATGTCACACAGCGGAAAACATGAAGAATGTGTTGTTATGTGTTTGTGGTGCAGTGGTGTGCTTGTGCCATATAGATGTGAGAATGTGTGTGTTTGTATGTGTACCTTTAACCATGTGAATATCCATGTGATTGGTTACTGGCTTGCGTGTTTTTTTTGTACATGCACGCTCATTCTCCCACATGTCTTCATGAAGGCGCTTGTGTGTGAATGTGATAGCGTGTGTGTGAGTGAGCCTGCAGGCTGTTTGTTCGTGAAGACGTGCACATGGAGAAACAGAGTCTAGCAGAGCCCCCTCTGCCTCCGCTCTGATGAAAGGCAACGCTGATAGAATGACCCGGAACACAACCGCCGTTTCTCATAATTACAGCTGTTCAATCGCTTTTAATTACTCTTAAAGCGTGTAGAGCACCACATACCCCTGTAATGCTGCGGGCGAGAGAGCAAGAGAAAGATCCGGCGCTTCTGACAAAATCCACTTTAAAAAAAGCTAGAAAATAAAAAAGGGGTGAAAAAAGGGGGCCGACATCAAAGCAGTGTAGCAGCCCTCCTCGTTTAATTTCTTTCTCTATCTAGTTCATGATGAAGTAGAGATGCTGTTTACTATTAAAAATGCAGAATGCACTCCTTTTTTTACTTCTGAAGTTTTTTCCAAGATGTTAATGGTTGCCAAACGCTGTTCTTCTTGCTTCTTCTTTTTCTGCGCCTTTGTTGTTTGTTATTGTCAGAAAGATTTGTTTGTAGATCGGCAGTAGCCTTGACTTGTTTGAATCACTCTGTGCTCCCTGCGCCTCAGCTTGTCGGTCTGAAGCAATAGGAATGGCAGTAAATAAAAAAAAGTGTGTTTTATCCAATTGTCTGTGTCCCACTCATTTTGTTTTATTAATATTTTTATTCTTGATGGATACCACATGAAGAATGTTTTTTCCACATGTCAGCATTAGGTTAAATGTTGATTGATTCTGTTTCTCTTGTTTTACTTGACTTAAAACCAGCCCATTGGTTCAGGTGTGATTCTACATGTCTCTAATTGTGACAGCTTGTCTCCTCAGAACTTCCGTCTTCCATGAAAGAAACAGGACAGCAGTTAGTAAAAATCCCTTATTTTTGGTTTAGTTCAGTTGCAGGAATGTGCATAGTAAATCAACAGTGCACAACACGTCTTTGGATGAAACACATCTTTCCTAATTAATATGAAGAAAAATATTGTAATAAATTGCTGTGAGTGTCACTGGAGTTCATTTTATGGAGCCTTACACATTATACATATTCCCAACAAAGATGTTTTTTTTTTTTTTTCTTTCTTTCTGCTTCGTGCTGGCTCTTTTTTCAAAACTTCACAAGAAGCAGCCGATTCAGCAAATATTTTTCACCACCAAATAATTGATGGATTGACTTGATGGAGTGATGTCACTCCCACTAAAGAAGTGATGGGTTATATTCTGTACTTCTCACCAAAACCTCACCTCCACAGCCTTTACTAACTGCCATCCCAGAGGTCACTTGTGTTAACTACTTCCTGTAGTGGCTGAGTGAATGAGTGATGGATGAGTGTGGAACGTTCTCCCCCTCGGGGGTCGACTGAAAAAGGCCCCTACTTGAAGAGACAATTACACGGCGCTGGTGAGAGCCACAGGTATGCATTGTTCTGACCGGGGTCAGCCGCCAGCCAGTCAGCCAAGCCACCCTCAATTAGGCCAAACAAAGGAGCAGGGAGAGATAAAATAACCAGGTGTGTGGTGGGGAAAGGCATCAGTTTGGGGTCATATCCCAGTCAAATGTTTCAGTGTGTGGCTCCAAGGCTGAGGTTGATTGAAGTGTTAGGTAAAATAGGTATATTGAATGAATTCAAATGTAAATATGTTTTATTTACAGTATTTGAAGAAATCATCTAGATATATGTGGCTATTCTGGTGAATAACAATCAAGAGCAACCTTATTTTAAGTGTACAACAGAAAAAGTCTGACCTCATCCGTGTGATGTATTTAATTAATTAGCTCTGTAGTGAAGATTTTACTGTCTTTACTTGCTTTTGTGTTAGACTTGATGCATTCTCAGTGCATGTACAACACTCTTAAAATGTGTTTTGTTTGTACAAGAATGAGTACAGGTGTAAAAATGTCTGAGCATGACTTTGTACAAATGAGTCCATGTTTGTGTGTGGGTCTAAGGTTCATGGTCCATCCAAGGAGTCCAGGCTGGTGTCGGAGGCCCCAGGGCTGGAGAGACAGAAGTAATTGTAGAAGAGCTGAAGATAGCATCGCAGCTCTGGGACGGCTGTCAGCAGTGGGATGGGCCATACTCATTTGTCACCAACACAGACAAACAGCTCTCAGCACCGACAAAACATTGACTTGATTGACTACATGTGAAGAAACACAAGCCCTAATGTTTTGCAACTGTTCATTACACTGAAGGTCATAAAAGAGGCAGACAGAAGAAGTTTCTTGCCAGCATAAACGCAAGGCAGCACATAAAGTGACTGTCGTAAGTTAAGCCAAAGGTTATTAAGACTTACTCAGTTTTTCACTGTCATATTCTTTTTTCATCTCATTGTTGGATTAATTGATAAAAGCTGCTTCATCTTCTGTTTGTGTCAGATGTTAAACACAGTGCTGTTTTATTAGATTAAAGCAGTGAGCAGCTACATTAGCTGTCCTAGTCAATCATTCTACTAAGAGTATTTATAAAGATGAACCTTCACAATTTTTAACATTTCTGCAAAATTCTGAAATATAATATCAAAGTTTCAGGTATCACCTAATCATAGGAAAAGATAACACAATTTCCCTTTTCATTAAATGAAATGAGGCAAGGGTGCTATTCCTAGCCTTGTACAATACACTCCACCATTCTGCTATTAGAACCAGCTTAAAAGCAATACTTAAAATTTCTGTACAGGGATAGCAGTAGCTTACATTGTTGTGGAGGAATTTTGGTCCATTCAATTTTGCCTCAATGACTGCAATGTGTCCAGTTTTAAGAGTAGGCATCAGGTGTTTTTATATGTATTTGGTTCTGTTGTGCATTATGGCCAGACACCTCCACTTTGGTCTCACCTGTCTAAAGGCAGTTCCAGAAATCTTGTGGTTTGTTTGGATACAACAAAGTTGTGCCGCCAAGTTCTTAGTACAAATAAGAGGCACTTTACAGAGAAAGTACAAGTTCAATGATTCAAAATCTAGTCCAATCACATTGTAATCTAATTCACCCCAATTCAGAATCATTTTATTCTTATAACTCCTCTTTGTTGAGTCACCTCTTGAGGAGTATAACCATGCTCTTCCATGTTCTCTGTTTATACACAGCTTGTTTGATTGTGGATTAGTAGGACCCAAAATCCTTAAAGATGGTTTTCTAGCCTTTCCCTACATGATGACTATCAACAAAAAATAATGTTTCTAAGCTGTTTAGAAACCTCCTCTCTCTCTGGCTCAGTGCACATTAACGTATATAGAGAAGATCAGACTAAAATAGAGCCCTGGTGTTTACATAAAACATGCCTGCTTGTCATCCCATTGAATAAAAAATGCTCAACTCTAATTTCATCCTAATATTTACTGCTAACTGGCACATGCAGATACAATATGTATATTAAGATCAAAGCTCATAATTTAGATAAATTTAACTACTTTTATGATTTGTATAATCCGGTAATGTTTTAGGTTACATTCATGCAAGAAAAAATATTCTTTATTGTTAAATTTGTTGACTTTGAAATTGCAAAGCGCAAAAAAAGTCTTAATTTCTTTTCCCACCGTCTCCAACATTTTCTAATATTCACAGACTGTGACCTGACCAAAGAAAGGCTCATTGGAGTATAAAATCTGACGGATCTCCTTTTGCCAACTTACAGCCCTCTCTGATAGGAGACAGATCACAGCTAACATCTTCCCTCACCCACTGCTCATTTAGTTTTAGAGTGACGGTGAAGTGATGGTGAAGTCTTGATGCTGATGTTGATGCAGTCAGAAACCCTGCAGTTGAGCGGCTCTGATAAGCAGAGGTTATGGCGAGATGAGTGTGTTTTCTCATTTCAGAGTGCAGAGAGGGTCTTCAGGGAGAGGGGCCTTTCAGATCCAACAGCAGCCTGATCAAATGTAGAGCATGTTTGTGGGTCGTTGCAGTTGTCCCGACTGGTGACCAGCAGCCCAAAAATCCTTCGTCCTGCAGGACCTCAGTCTGTTTATCTTTCCCTTTCTCATTTTCAATCTGAAATTTCTGACCCATTTCTTACATTTACTCCATCTGATGGCTTCCCGCATGCAGCTGGTTTAATCATCTTTACATACTACACTGCAGGGCCTGTTAGCATTCCTACATCAGTTTAAATATTAAGGTAAATTAAAAAAAATGTAATCATCTTTTGCTCCTGTTTTTCCAACTGTTTCAAGTCCCCCTCTTCCAAATTTGTTTCCCCAGAAGGGTACTGAAGCGTCCCAACCCATACCTGTCTCTCTCTCTCTAAATGTTGCAAGCCCTGTTAGTGCCCTGCCATTCATATCAGTAGGATTAAATGGTTTGTTTTCCAATGTTAGCAGCTTCTCCGCCAAGTGGTCTTGATGTCAAGCCAAGCATAATTAAATAATCTGAATCTCATCTAAAATGGATGAAAGGCCTTTCTGATATCACCAGTAGTCCTCTCCCCCCACACCATCTCCTTGTAGGAGAGAAGAAAAAGAATTTAAGCATAATCTCTAGTAGAATAATGAATCAGGAGGAATTGATATTCCAGAGGAAACAAAGCAGCTAAATAACTTTACCTCTGCATTAAAAGACGCCTGTTTAATGGACAGTTATGGTCACAAGCACATTTTGCAATCACTCATCTCTCAAAGAAAACCACACTTTTTTTTTGGTCCTGATCATAAACTGTTGATAGAAACATGTTTTCACTTTTCTAGAGGGGACAGTTTCTTTCGAATAGTGGCATAAAATGAGTAGTAGGAGAACAAAGTAACAGTGAATACTTTACAAGTGACGCATTCTACCTTTAGGCAATCGAGGACAAATGTGTCAAATTGTCTGCTTTTAACTTTAATAGCAGTCAGATTAATTTCAAATACTGGAATGAATTACTGAGATGTATTTCACCCCAATTTTTTTTTCTTGTTACATTTTCTCTGAGATATTAAATGCAAAGATGGAGATGAAAAAGAGATGTTGTAAAGCAAGAAAATGAGAATATGACTAGAAAAGAAAAGTAGACAGAGAGATTTGCAGGTACAATAACTAAAAATACGGCACCCTGCACAGATCAGATTTTATATTTTACTCAGGTCTATAGAATTGCTAGGATCAACAAACTCAACTTTATTTTTTATAAATGAAAATCATGATTAATATATTATCAATAGATGGTCAGAACAAAATTGTAAATATTAGGTCATTGGCAGGATGATTGGATGTGTGGAGTCCAAGAGGTAAAAGATGGATAGCTTTAAAAAGTAGTAAAAGGCAGCAGAAAAGTGTGGTGTATTCATCAAGGGTTATGCTCACCTTATCTGCTCCCACCTTGTGGATGAATTGCTAGCCAGCATCTTAAACCCCACCTACACACACACACACACGCACACATACTCTCAAACTCAGTGCCACACAGCCATATGCACACTCATATCCCTAACCCTGCCCTTTGATTGACAGCTCTTCAAATGAGTGTCTGAGTAGCACTGGGCTCTGGCCTTCCAAGTAAGTGGGCCGTCAAATTACATCCAGGGGGCCGGCTGGCCCCCTCTCCCCTGGCAGAGAAGATCTATTTATTTGTCTGTTTATTTGCTTGGTTTAAATATTTGGTGGGGGAAAAATATTGAATTTTTGTCCCCCGGTCAAAGTCCCCTCATATTTAGTTAATAAAGACCAGAGGAGGTTGTTTGCCCAGAAAAGTGCAGGATAGGGGACTTTATTTAAGGGAGTCCTCTGAGAGAGCCAGTGACCTTCTTCTCATGGAGGAGAAGGCTGTGTACACTGCAATGAGATTCACTTTCTCTGCCTCCACCAGCCTCTAGTATTCTCCACTACAGCTATAGCTGTGTGCTCAGCCATCTATCCTTTCCTCTTTTAGCCTGCTCTCTGTCACTTTCTGACCATTTTCCTCCTTTTTGCAGCATCCTTCTCTTCTCTTCTCTCCTCTCCCTCCTGCCTGCCTGTCTTTCTTTCTGCAAAGCTGTGCTCTATTTGACTGGAGACTCTCTCTGGATTCCCCGGGCTGCAGCCAGGTTAAACTCTTAATTGCTTCAGCAGTGGGTGGTTTAAGGCGCTGGCTCACTGCAGCTCAGCCGGTCCCTGTGCAGAGGGTTGTGGGGTTACGAGGGGGCAGGGGCTGGGTGTATCTGTGTTAGATTGCGGCTGCCGTGTGTAGGCAGACTGTGTGTGAGATGATAACACCTTATTAATATATGCTGGAGGTGACCTCTGACTGCAACGCTACAGCAAGATCATATTGCATGTTTGACATAAGACATCATTTCTTTCTTTCTTTCTATCTATCTATCTATCTATCTATCTATCTATCTATCTATCTATCTATCTATCTATCTATCT
>JBAMHW010000001.1:29065983-29107577 GCA_037177495.1 Rhadinocentrus ornatus | reverse complement strand
CTATCTATCTATCTATCTATCTATCTATCTATCTATCTATCTATCTATCTATCTATCTATCTATCTATCTATCTCACATAGATTTACTGCACATACAATGACCCCATCAGGCAGGTTATACAAAGCAGGATGAATTTTGACATTTCCTGCTGTTAATGTAAATGTGGACATCCGGAGCGGCTGTCTGCTGTCCTGACTCCCCTCCACTTATGGATAAACTGTACCGCTGTGTGCATCAGTCAGACTGACGGCTACGAGACCCTCCCATCTTGTCACAGACACCCGTAACACATGTCCACAGTGATCCATGTTCCCTCTCAGCCAAGAACTGCTACCTCCTAATGCTTTCCTGTCACTAAAATAAAAACCTGCAACATGCCTGCTCAGCTAATCAATGCCATTGATAGTGTATTGCATCTGCTTATAAATATGTTGACACATGTCATGTCCTGGAAGGCAACAGTAAAGTTGTCTTTTTCTTCTCTTTTTTTCTTTAAATAGACTCAATTACTCTATTGTATGTGGCTTTGCAGGCTGAGAAAATTTAGCTTCAGGGGCTTTTTTTCATAAGGCTGTATTAGCAAGTTAATGCCCCTCCCATCTCAGTGTTCCACCCCTGCCATTGATTCCTGTTTAAAAAGCTATGGGTAGTCAATACTACCCCTCATCACCATCTGTCTCTATTTACTAATAAATAAAGTGGAGTGCATTGACCGGTTTGGCCAAGCCTGTAAAAGCATGCATGCTAATGAGTCCTGGGCCTCTGTTGCCAAAGAAGGAGGGAGAAGGTGGGGACAATCTACCTCACCACAAACTCTGTCTCTGTCTTCATGGCTCTCATAAGGCACAGCACTCCAATCATGGTAATTGCCCACTGCTGCAGTCGTTGTCCGACATTGCTCATCAGACGAAATGCGGTTTCACTTCAGCTGCAAAGATCTTTTTTCTTTCAAGGTTCACTTGTACGCTCATTCTTGTATTATTGTTTTCGTCTTCTCAGAGAACTGTGTAGGTCGACTCATGGGGTCTTGTCCAGTCATTTGTCAGAAGCAGCCTATAAGCGCTGCCTCACCACACACTGATCAATTAGAGATCATACAAATAGGCTCATTTAGACCAGCATCATAGAGAGTATACTGTAAAAGCTACTCAATCTTTCCTGTCTACCTTCCTCATTTACACCATCTCATTTGATTTTCTTTATAGCTACATAAAAAAAATGTAATAAAGATATGTGAGGGAGGAAAAAAAGTCGATATGTGAAATGAAAGTAAATTTCTCATGTAAAGGTGGAACTAGCTTAATATAGCAATAACACAAACAAATCATTATGAACATGGAATAACAACAATATATTTACAAGCATGTACATTCACACATGCAGCTGCAGCATCCATTTAGTTTGACACTGATTTCCTGAGTTGAGGAGTGGTGCTGATGTGTGGAGGCCCTCATAGCTCAGCATAACACAGTACTGCTGTGTCAACTGTGACCCCAACGACCCTGCAGGAGCCAGAGAATGGGCTCTAGGGCCGCTCTGCGACTCAGGTGAAATGAGGGGACCAAAGGTCAGCTGTCCAGTGTGTCAAGCTTGCTGATCAGGAAGTGTAGCCTCTCGCCTCAGGGAGTACACAGGGAGTGTCTTGTTTTGGACACATGCTCGCACTCTGACATAAATCTTCCGTGCTTACATGCAGACTTAGCCCCTGCTAAGTCAATGTGCAGCAGGAAAGGGGTGTGAAATGCCAGTAATGCCAAGAGATGGGATTTGTTCTACTACCACTGTAGTTTAAAGAATGATCATAATTAATTGTGCAACAGGTAATGGTCTCATTGTCTGTAAGGCAAGAAAATAATGTCATAGTTACAATGCCAGTAAAAGCTTTGCTTTAGACAAGATACATAGATAAATAAATACTATTTTGATCTCATTGGAAATTTAGGGAATAATTCGATTAACTCTTCACCGCAGCAAAAACCTGCAGAAAGTCAGCAATGCCCACATGCTCTTCATGTACGATTGATTTGGTGAATTTTGATCACTTTTTCACATTTGGAGCAAATTATTGTAACATAAATATAATATCTATATTTTAGTGAAAACAATTTTATCTGTATTTGCAAAATACCTCTCACCTGAATCTCAAAGCAATTCTACTTGACATATTCCAACACTTTTTCCTCTCCTACCTGTGGCAGTATCATCCAGCGTCAAACAGTGCCAGAGTTCATGTTTGTTTGTCCCAAATTCTGCTCTTTATCTGCAGCTCACTCCAATGTCAGACACATCCAAACGGACCCCCTACCTCTGCAGCGCTGAGGCAGCCCTTCCTTCCATCCTTAACCCTGAGTCTTGGGTTAGAGAGCTCACTGTTGTTCTGAGCCACCCCAGCATCCTGGTAGTGCTATGAAGGGAAAATAGCAGCACCGCAGTAGAGTTTCCTTCCCCTGTCTCATCTGAAGCAGGCTCTGCTGGCTGTCCGGATCAAACTGGCCCACAGTGTGGTGCCAAGTCCTCTCTGCAAACAAGAGGAGGCCCGTGCATTAAAGACTCGCCGCAGGGGCACCCGTCCTAGAAGTTTTACTTTTCAACAGCCTTGGAGAGGTAGTATTACAAGGAGAGTTTAAGTGTGTTTGTGCCAGAGTGTGTGCACACATATGTTTCAGTCTTTGAACAGAAATTTTTTAAAAAAGGATTTAAAAAAGAATTTAACATTTTAATGTATTTAATCATTCTGCTCTTCTTTATCTGCAAATGCTACAACATACAAGTGACAGAAACCCTTCCTCGTTATAGTGGGAGCTGCTTTTTCTGGGAATCTTGACAACAGTCCAATCTTACCAGAAAACATGTTCAACTGAATTTTTACACGTGTCCAAAACTTGCTAGTTTCCCAATCTAACATTGTAAATTTTGAAGTGGCAACATATTTGTATGCTTTTAGCTACTAACCCTAACCATCTGTGGGTGAGAGTGCAGAGGAGGAATAAATCACGAATAGGAGGGAAGAAGAAAAGTGCAATCACTGTCAAAAACATTGTGCAGGATGGGTCTCAAACTGGCATATGTTGCATAAAGGTCCATGAATTAGTGCCTTCCCTTTCCCTCCTTCTTCCTTTGATGGCTGACAAATCAAAACTCATATGTGCACCACAGTAAGGAATACGGGATAATTGTATGATACTTGATCCTTAACTGGGAATCTCCAATATTTAGATATGTTGAATACTATAGCTATTTAATGAGATCTGGCTGCAGCAAGACATTAAATTGTTGTACTTGTTTCCCTGAGGATTATATAATATTGAAATATAGCAAAAATAAGCTGGTTATAAATCAAAACTTCAGTGAAAAGAATTGAGAAAAACAGTTGATTTGACAAATTATTTAAAATTCAAGTTATCTACTAAGGTGGAATTCCTTATTAAGTACACACACAAAAAAAAGCCATAGGTCACTTTCTTTGAGATTTCAGCATATATTTAGTGTGCTTCTTTCCCTTTTTATAGATTGTTGTAGTATACGTTGATATACTGTATATTTCTTTTATCCTATTAATAAAGGAAACACGCCACAATGTCCTATTATTTTAAATTCATGTCTTTTCTGTAACATTTTTAACACAGTGATTTTTATTTCTATTCAGAGACCAGCTGGTTTTTAAGTTTCAGATTTCATTCCTTCATCTTTATTCATCTTAGCTGTTGAGAAAAATGAAGACAGACCCTCTCCACTTTCTTTCTTTGCTCTCTTTGCTCTTTATCCCTTCTCCTCTCTTTGCCTTCTTCCACCACTCGCTCTGTCCAGGGAGTCATTATTGCTTTGGTAAATATTTAATAGACCTCAATACCTTTGCACACAGCCACCTGCCAGCTGCCTCTCTTCTCACACACAATCCATGGATAGACAGATCAAAATGAAAGAAAGCAAAGTGGAGGCGGTGGAAGGAGAGGAAGGGAGAGGGTGTCTGCTGTTTTTTTTCTCCCCGGCTCATGTATCTACATTCTCAGTGAGCTTCATGGCAGCTTCATAACAAACGAGTCCTTTCAAAGGATACGATGATTCCCTGGATCTTGTCAAATCTATGCTCAACAACATTTTGTTTTCTGAGGTCCTATTTTTTGCCCTGAGCATTTATATTTTTCACTTTGCACATGAAAGGTTCTCATTTTGTCTCTGAGATGGTGTTGATGGGTGAGCAGTGAGGCAGAGAAAGAGCCAGAGACTAGAGAATGAGTCGGAGAGAGAATACTAAGCCTCTCCTTCTTCTAACCTTGAGGAGGCCTGTAAGCAGCACCCACTCTCTCTCCTGTCTCTTCCTCCTCCTCTTGCTTTTCAGCCCCACCTGTTTACTTTGACTGGGTTAGAGAAGGGTCTTGCATCATCTGCGGTGTCCTCTCTTTCTTTCTTTGCCTGCCCTGTGTCGCTCTCCTCCCTTCCTACCTTGAAGAAGACTCAATAGGAGCTGTAACCCAGAGATGAAATATTCAGCTTGGATATAACCGCTTTAAGTTGTTTCAGAGTGGATAGCGTGTTGCCACAGAGCTTTGACTTCATAAATAAATGGTCAACAGTAGTCTATTCGACTACTCTGTCTCCTGTATATATATGGCTGAGTTGTTCGTGTGCCCGGGGCTAAGTCCTGCCAGTGAGTTTCAGGCCTTAAATATGGATAAGCTGTAGCTGCCTCTGGACACACTCCTGTGTAGTCAGTATATAGCACTGAATAAAGCTTAGCTGTAGACCCTTTGAGAGATGTGGAAAAGAAATTGTAAAATCTTGGGAAAAGCAACACATCAGCTTAAATGTGGGTGTACAGTGAGGAGTATTAGTTTACATGTGCTTCACTTTCACAGTGATTGTATTTACAGAGATACAATGTTTTTGTCTCTGTGGGGAATTCTAGGTCTGAGATTTTAGGTCTTATAAAAGGACCATATTTTCACCTCTTCTGCTAAATAAACATTTCATTTGAATTATAACTATATTACTTTGAATTTATGCAAAAAAGAAAAAGAAAAAAGAAATGTGTGTATGTATGCATGCAAGTGTGATCTGGGATGATTAACAAGAGTAATGATCAGCAATAATCTGCTGCAGTTTGAACTTGAAAGTGGTAAGAGATGTGAGTAAGTTGTGCGTTTGAGGGTATTTTGTAAATAATTCCAGTCGTTTGCTGTTGCAAAACAACTGGTGTTCAGAGGTGTTAGGAATGAAGAACTTGATATATTTGTTATGGTTTGGGTTTTGGTTAGTTTTTGTTGTTCTGATCTAGGTTTATTAGTTCTGGTTTTTGGCTTGTATGGTTTCTGTTATGTTCATGTTTTGAGTTTTTGGTCTTGTCATGTTTTAGTTCAGTTGTTTCTCTCATGAGCTCTGTAGTTTCTGTTCCTGGTTCGTTAATTCACCTGGTCTGATTTCTCATCCACTTCAACTGTTTCCAATTGCTCCCTCTGTGTATATATGTCCCATGGTTTTTAGTTGTCTTTGTCAGATCCTTGTTTGTTTTCACCCCTGTTAGTGTGACGCAACACCTGGATGGTATATTTCCCTGAGTTTGGGTTAAATAAAACCCTTCTAACTTGCACTGATCTGCCTCCTGCCTCCTCTGTCTGTGCTTGGGTCCTTACCTCTGCTGCTAATCGTAACAATATTCACTTGACCTTGTGCGGTTCTACTGCAGGTAAGGTGTGTAATAAAGTACTAGCTCCTACATCCACCTGACTTATCATCAGTCCAGGATTTGGGTCCCTACTCCTCATCTACATGGATTATGACAACGAGTAATTACTACCTCTAAATACTAGCAAGAAAATGTTTAAAGTATCCAAACCTTTTTATGTTGCCACACCTATATTTGAAAGCCATCCTATATTAACTGCAGAAATAACTCAGTCAGTCTATTACATGGATATTACATTGTATGTTTTTTCACAATTTATTTAAATTAAGTAAACTTGTTACATGTTTTATGGAAACATTACTAAATAACATAATTAATCATTACTAATTACTAATGGAGTCATAAGGATCAAGTCACAGCAAAGCAAATATGAGAGGGAAATAAGAGTCTCTGAGCCACATGGGGAAAGTGCACCACATCATGAAGCTGGAAGCATCTAAAACAAATATTGTCATATAATTATTATAATCTGAATTTAATAACAATTTTTTTGCCACTTGATGTTTGATCATAGTTAAAATTTCAATAGAGAATTTCCATCTTCATTATCAATATGGTGGCTGATCTTATTTACTACACATGAGTCCATAATATAAACTTAGTTTGATTAGTTTTTTTTTTTTTTTTACTATTATTTGTTTACTTTAATAAAATGGGTTAGATCTTGCATGGACTCTTCTCTTCTCAGGGATCACCAACTCCAGACCTCCTGTGCTGGTGCAGAGCTGGTGCTCAATGTTAAATCTATTTTATTGGAATATGGTGTGTTACAGCTGGGAAACATCTAAAACCTGCAGAACAGTGGACCAAAAGGGCTTGAGTTGGCGATCCCTGCATTAGAGTGTTACAGATGATCCTAAGAAAACAATCTAATGATAATTACAAACATGATAACTTGTTCTCTTTTAGGAATGCTAAGAGAAAAGTTAGGGGTGGTTCACCCCTAGAAAATGGGTCTAAAATTGAGCTTATTTCTGTTCAACTTATTGCAAAGCACAGATGCTTGCTGACTGAAACACTGGATCATTGAATGAGTAGAACCTGTGAGACTCATCCTAATGCTTTCCCTTGCCTTCCAATGCTGCAAGCTGCCCACTACCTCTCCTAATCTTTCCACCCTCCATCCCTTTCTGCACACACTCCAAAGCAGTTCGTGTTTCTGCCGAGGGAAATGCTTGACGCATGGTTTCCTTTGAGCGTTCCTATGTAAACGTATGTTCTCACATTTACCTTGCAGTGTTGGAGGTTTCTACCAGGAAATTAAATGAATGTGTAACAAATGTTTTGGCTTCTGACAAACTCTTTAGCAAACTGCGGCTTGCCAAATGTAGCAATGTTTTTGCGTTCCCAGAAACCTCCTGGGATGGCAACTGCCTGAGCTTCTGGAAGGAGGGTGAATAGCTCCTCCCTTTGATTGAAAATACCATGAAAGAACATTTTTACAGAGTTGCATAGGTATTAGGATAAGAGGGATTGAAATAAAGATTTTCTTTTATAGATATATTTAAGTCCATTTGTATTTCATTTATGTGAAGAGAGATATGGTCTTGGACTAGCCAGGCCATTTAGGCTTGCACATTAATCTGCAGGTGAAAGAGGGTCTTTGACTATGATAAAGACGCCCTTGACTACAGGTTTGGCTTCCGGTACAGCAAGTTGAGCTTAGGCCATGAACAATTTGGGCCTCATTGATTTGGTGTGTGCCTAAGTGTGTATGTGTGTGTGTCACTGTGAGATTATGAACTATGCCAACACCTATGAGCCTGTAGCTATAAATTAGTAATAGAAAGTTGTGTGACACAGACTGAAGGGGCTTCCAGATATGGACTGAAGCTATAATGGGCCCAGTTTCAGGTGCAGGAAGACATCAACTGCACTGATCTTTGCCATCCTGCAGGGCTTTGGAGATCACTGCTGTACAAGAAAAAGCACAATTCAGGTCACTCAGATGAGAAAAACTTTCTCTTCCCGGCGACTGTACCACACACGCTACCTTCTGTACGGTGTTTTCAGTGGAAGCCTCAACAGCACTGTACCACTGCATGAATGATGAGCTGTATTCATGGTTTGTTCAATGCGCA
Organism: Rhadinocentrus ornatus; assembly: GCA_037177495.1. Classification (NCBI taxonomy): domain Eukaryota; kingdom Metazoa; phylum Chordata; class Actinopteri; order Atheriniformes; family Melanotaeniidae; genus Rhadinocentrus; species Rhadinocentrus ornatus. Next base: position 29,099,812 of record JBAMHW010000001.1, on the reverse strand, counting down.
CACAGAAAACAGTGTTTGTTATTCTGTCTGTTTGTTGCAGATAGAGCCTAGGCCTTGTTAGCTGTCAAGCCAAGCATCCACAAAGCTTTTCCCTCACTTATTGATGGGGATCCACTAAATTACAGGCTCAAACAAGAAAGGCAGCAGCAAAAAACAACCCTTGTAAAAGTTTCCTAAGAGCCCCCCATATTTCAGCATTGTGGGTGTGTACACAAAGAAAAAAGAGAATGAATGTCAAGAAGATCCCAAATGCATTTTCCTTTATTTCAGTTTCTCTTTTCTTTTGGCTGTCATTCTTTGGTCAGACTCTGTCTGGTCTTGCTATTATCCTGGGGTGTTATCAGCGTGTAGCTGCTTCTTCAGATCAGGCCTGCGATAAGGGCTAAATAAATGGAATGCTTGGCTAGTGGACATAGGTCAATCCTTGTTTCGCCCCTGTTTTTCGTGTATTGTTGTGTTTGTCTGCAGGGGAAGTGCAGGGTGCAGCACCAACTGGCTCTGCAGTCTAATGAACTTATTGATTTCAATTTCAGGGCTGTTCTCCCCCTGCCTGATGTTTCTGTAGCTTTCATTGGTTGCTGAACATAAATTAGTAACTCTGTCTATTTTTTTTTTTTTTGCTCTTATCTACAGCTTGCTTGGCCTGGCTCTCGAAGACAGGTTTCTATCTTGGAAATGCTGTTTTAAAATGTGTTAAAAGCTTTTGTGGTTAGATGGATACTGGCTCTGTGTAGTTTCTGTGTGGCTTAGCATACACCTGTCTTAGACAGAGATGGAGCAAACAAAATGGCATGCTGTGTGCATGTATGTGTGCACCATTGCCTATTAGGGGTCACTGAAGATTCTGAGTGACCTCTTTTAGAATGGGTCATGGAGCAGCTGACAACTTTTTTTGCATCTTTGTGTATGAGTGTGTGCACATAAATATATGTGCATCAACTACTAATCCATATCATGTGTCACATGCACATCATGTTTTCCCTACACATTTATGCACGTATCCAAAGATGCCAACAGAGGTGAGCACAGCACATTCCCAAAAAGAAGTCCAGCTCATGGAAAATGAGAGGCCACCAGTGGTGGGACAGGAAGCCCAATCCTAACGAGCACTGTGGGAGCCTCTACTCTGGTCCCAGTACATCTGATATCCCTGATGATGTCCAAAGGCTAAACAGTTAGAAGGTCTAGTTGCTATATGTAGATGTGCAGAACCCCCCTGTTCTGAATCTGATACTCTGGGAATCACAATAACAAGGCTTTGAGCTCTGGTCAGTTTTCCAGCGCAACCAATCAGAGACCCACAACAGGCACCGGCTGCATAGACAGAAAGTGTGAAAGAGAATTGATGCTGAGTAGCACAGGTTTTAATAGGCCTGTCAGAGTCATATTGTTTATGTCGTGTTCCAGATTAATCCATTCTTCCTTTATGAGCCTCTGCAGCCACCGTAAATTGCAAGCACGAGGCCGGTCCACTGTTGAGTTACGCCTCAGGGATCAGTGCCACACATGGGCGGAAAATAAATCATTTCCCCTGGATTTAATGCCGGGCAATACCTGGGCCCTTTGTAAATAAAGCCATAGATGTTTTTACACCCCCCTGTTTTCTCTCTCCTGCCTTCAGGGCTCTTATTGAATCTCAAAAGGAGAGGGAGGGAGAGACATGAGAGAATAAGGGAGAGCAGAGTTGAAGGGAGACTCGGGGAGAAGAAGGAAAGAGATTCCAAGCGGGAAAGGATGAAGAGACACAAACCAAGACAGCTTCACCAAACAGACAAGTAAAGAAAGAGGATGTAGATACTGGCTGGGGGTGATATATGCGTGCAGTGCTGATTCTCCGGGTTCTCGGGGTGTGCAGGTTGAGATCTGTCAGACTGTCTAAACACAGGGTTGACTGTAATGCACTGCTCTGGAGCAGTGTGCACAAAGCAGACAACCAGCTTCACCAGTAACCAGCGGGGTGACCCGGTTCACATCCAGCGTTGGCCACTGCCTATGCTGCCTGCTGCTATTCTCCTTCCATCCTTATAGCCTCTTGCCCAGGGGAGAAGTGCCAGAGCCTGGAGAGACAAAAAGCAGAAAACAGAGAGAAGGACAAAAAGAAAGGCCGGAACAACTTGTTCATCCTGGCTGGCGCAGTCCTCAACAGCCAGTGGGAATGGCAACGTGTGTGCTGCTCTGTCAGTGCTTCATGAGATATACATGATGTGTTATGTGAAAATGCTTCCTGCGTGTGTATCATGCCTCCCTATTTTTTTCTTTTCTTTTTCCTTTCTCTTCTACAACCCCCCTCCCTTCTTTCACACCCTCTTCATCTCTACTGTTGCTTTCAAGAACTTAAAGTTTGCCTTTCTTTTCTGTGACAAAGTATTCCCTGGTTGTTAAATGTTAATCAATGGCAGGCAGCAGAGTGACATGAGAGGTTCCAGCTTTTGGTGGAGGAGTGATGCTCAGCTGGATCTCGCCTGGGGTGATACTGGGCTGCTGTGGATGTACACGGTCCACAATGAGATCAGAGCTTTGCTGCCTTTCGATATAACATTGTCTTTGTTATCTTCGTCCAAAGCAAATAATTACATGAATTCAGCCATGGAACAGAGCCTATCCTAATTCATTCTTAACACAAGCATTTAACCTATCCATAATTCATATCGCCAACAATGCCAGGGGGCAGAAATCAGTGCTCCCCTTACCCATATATCTGCCCAGCTTCAGAGAGGGCAATGCATTATTCAGGTTGTGCCAGGCTAAAAATTTCTCTGCCTATATTCGCGCCTGTTGGAAGCAACGATCGTCTCACTTGGATGCGGTTCTTTGTAACTCTCTGCCCTGTCCATTTTCTGTCTCTAAACCTCTTTTGTATCATGGGCATTTTTCATCTTTTATCATCTGGATGCCTTGTGGAATTCATTTAACTTTTTGATAGTGGACACACGTAATCATATAGTATTTCTTTCTTCGGTGCATTTTGCCTCGTATTGTGTATGTTCATGAAAATGTTTTTCAAACAATGTCTATTTGTATTGTGAAAATATAAATATTTTTGTATTTGTCTTGAGATCAGATACTTTTTCTCTCTCTACCATGCATGATTGGCTCATCATGTTGGCTCATCATGTTGCCTATCAGTGAACAAGTCTCTCTTCTCATCTCTTAAAACTTTGACTGCTTTCCTGTACTATTTGCTTCTTGTTTCTATTTGCTTTTTGTTTCTTGTTGATGTGAAGGTTCAGCTTGATGAGGGAACAAAAATAGTTTATATTGGTTCCTGATCAATTCATGCTTAGACAACATGTTAAAATCTGAGTGGAGACCAAATGAATAACCAGGATCAGTCTAGGAGTCCTGGTGCATCGCTACACACCTTAGCCTGTAAACCAGAGCATAGACTGCATGAAAACTCCGGACTACTCGTGACGGTGTTCCTCTGAGAACATTATTAAATAGAGTGAGTAAACTATAGCTGAGCATTCAAGACATACATCTTCTCAGAGAAGTTTTGGATGCAGGGATAAGATACAGGTCAAAACATTAATGATTTGCCATTTTTAATTAATTTGTCAATTTTTAATTTTTTTTATCAATCTTGATAAAGATGAAATTGAACTTGATGGATCGGAGGGAAACTCGAAAAAAAAAGAAGCAATTAAGCTATTCCAATTTAGAAAAACTTGCAGTGTCAAAACTGACATCAAAATACAGCATTGAGTTACTTTGTGGGTAAAAGGACAAGGTTGGTCTCATTTCTTATTTAAAATCAGCTCCATAATGTGATCTTTGTAAAACTTAAGTTGCTGCAGGTGTTCGGCAGGAGGAATGGTAGCCTTAGGGCTTGGAGCTAACGTGAGGCCCCGCTGAGATTTCCCATCATCCCTACAGTCTGGCAGCAGCTTTTCAAACAGCGCCCCTTCTGAAGTTGCCCTTGGTTCTACATGTGTAGCAGTAATTATGAATGAGGGGGACTAAGATCTGTACAAAACCATCAAACATTTTACAGCTTGCTGCTATTGTAATAAAGATCAATAGACACAGTATCAGTTCTGGTGTTGAAGGAGAGGTGGTGCTGAACATTTTCTCTCTCATAATTTCTTTCTTTCTCTCTGACTCAGTCCCCTCACATTATTTAATTTTTTTACTCCGTCATTACTCTCTCTCCTCATGTAGAGCCAATGTTGCACATCCCTTTTAATTGCCGTTTGTTGGGTTCTGTGATTTGAGCAGCTAAAAGACACCCATCCTATAAACGAGCACGATATGGAGATTGAAGGGAAGCGCGACATCTTCATGCAATGGTAGCTTGTAAAGGAAAGGCCGAGGCCAAACTTTAACCACAGCAAGCATTTTCTGTGTATGTGTGTTTATGCTATCATATGGATGTGAGAGTGAATGTTATGGCATTCTTAGACAATGAAAACTTTGTTTTAATGTAAGAATACTGATGAGATCCTATGGCTGTTGCAGACTACACACACATTTAAAAATCAGTGTTTTTGACCAAGAGTGCCTGGCAAAAATGTTGAAGTCAGAGGGTATGAGTATAATACATAAAAAGCTTGGTGTTTCTAACCTTTAAGGACTTAGAAAGCCTCACAGTGATCACAATAAGAAAAACAGGAATGTACGTGTATGTATGTGTGTGTGCTATATGCAATAATTACAAAAACACTCCAAAAAACAACCACCACAGGCTTGTGAATGCTGCTTTTTCCTCACACAAACCCGGGAGTGAGTTGAGGTCATTTGACCAGAGACTGCAGACATGGTAAAGCTGCAGATCAAACAGTATTCTGTCTGACAGGAGGAGATAAAGAGACTGTCAGCTTCACATCAGAACAAAGCAGCCCCTCACCTCTCTGGCCCACAGCAGCTTCCTGACAGCCGGTGATGCAATGGTAAATCAAAAGGTGAGCAAACTAAGAAAAACGTGAAAAGATGATCACAACAAGCAATACACACTGAATGAAAAACATTGTTACAACAAAGGGCTCTACTCTAAGAGGATATATACCAGTTTTTGGAAAAGTGTCATTGAATAAGCACTGTTTGGTAAATATATTAAGAAACACTACTAAACATATTCTGAAATATAAATTATTCCAATTACATATTCTAAGTGCATCATATGATTTTAAAGAAGAATCTTTGGGATGTGTTGTTGAAGACTATTTGCAATGTTTTGCTTCTCCCATCAACAAGACAAGACAAGATCCTAACAAAAATTGAGAGCAGCTTTGGGTGAAAATGAACGTTTTTTTTTTCCAGGCAGTGTATGCAGATAAAATTTGGGATAGTGGGTCTCTGAAATGGAATCTACTGCATCCTTTTTCTTGTAATAAACACAAAGAACAAGTCCTATAAATACAACACCACATCTGTGCTTTTATGCCTTTGATTTGATTCTGAGATTTTTCTTCCTCTTAGATAAGTTAAAGGTATGATGATAAAGCTTCCATTCCTCTATTATACTGAATTAAAATCACAAGATTTGCTATAGTTTTTTACCACCTGTCCACTGCGGTTATTAGTATGTATGTAAACTGGGGGTTCTCTGTAAAACTCATTGATTGTGGTGAGATCATCCTGGACAACTTTACTTTCATACTTTACAATTCTTTACCAAAATGAAAGCATAATGCGCTACACTGCAAACCCTGTTCATGCGTCAAACTTTGTAATGTGATGCTTTTCAGCTGTGATCTGCTGTCTCACAGCAAAAGTCTGACTGATGAGACTTTATCTGTGATGCCTCTTTCAGAGTGGAGTGATTAATGGATTCAAAATGACATGATGGCTGGGATATCAAACTGTGTACTGTAGAGAGAATATAGATTTTCCACTGAGCCCAAATGTGTCTGTTTGTGTTGATAAAGACTAAAACATAATCTGCCTCCTATTATATGGATATTTCACTTCCTTGAAGGGAGCTATGGATTGGATTGCTTTATTTTTTCTCCACTCATTCAAATAATCCTCTGCAATTGTCCTTGGTGATGCACAATTTGAGAAACCAATGCATTGAAGAAAAAGAAATACAAATGTTGATTAGCAGAAAAAAACAAAAACAAAACTCCATCAACAAAAGCACTTTCAGTTGGTTTTTATTTAGCATAAGAAATAAAGAAGCTTTAAGTCTGGTAATCAATAAGGTTTGGAATTTAACTGTAAACTTTAGAAAGCAACTATAATCTGCCTGCATTGCTTTTAATGGCCACATCAACTATTTTCCAGGATAATCATTTTATCTGATAAATGAGGATTTTTAACGCTCTTATCGGCTGTGCACTCGCAGTTGTTTTTAATCCTTCCATTCTGTCTCATTTTTTAATTGATTCTGGAAGACAGAGGCTTTCTTCAAGAGATAATGCACTTGTGAGAACAGGTCATGATCCGTAAATAAGGGAATTTTTCTCCAGTACATTGGACGCAATGCATTTGCCATCCCTCTGAAGCATTTCCAAACTGCTGGAACTTACAGATTGACTTTATTTTTCGGCATTTCTGAAGCTCCCTCTCTGTCTGTGGTTCCAGCAATGTCATGCATGCTCTACATCAAACAGCCTCAGCTAAAAACTAGCGGTGCTACTGTTGTTTTGAAATGCATCCACATATGTCCTAACTGACTGCTTGAACCAAATCTTGTGTATCAGGATCAAAACGGTGTCTACTTCTTTCCCTATGTCTTTACATAATTTCAATATGTGAGCTCAGTTGGAAAATGGACCACGCGTTACATTGCCGCTCCAGCCACCAGGAGTGAGGAATAAACAGCTTTCCTCTAAGGTTTGGATGCTGAACCAGTGCTGTACTTGTGAGGCGATAGGAGAGGTGACCGGAGCAGCAATGTAACGCATGGTGAAGACACACACAGGCCTATTTATTCTGGTAGGGAAAACCATGGGCGACAGCATAGCTGAGGATTTTTGTTTACATGTTTTTTCTTTTTTATATTTAAATGCCCCTGTGTCTACACTGTGTTTGGTTTAAAAAATGGGTTTTCGTGGTTGTCAAGTTCTGCACACAACAGGAGCTTTTTATTCTGGTGAAACTGCCATCCATACACATTGTTTAATGTTCACCACAGTTTGATCTTGAGCTTTCCCACTTGGAAACCTAAATGCAAGATCGCTAGTGTGTGTGGCTACAGTTTGTAAGGAAGCATGTCTCCAACATGCAGCAAATAATACATTTAGTTTTTACTTGATTAAGACATTGATGTGTTGATTGCAATCTTTTTTTTTTTTTATTATAATCTCGCCCAAATTAGAGTTGACATGTTAAAAAGTCCGAAACATAATAAGTTATTAAAGAGTCATTTTAAACTATGTTTTGGTGTTCTTGTAAAGTAAATCTTATGTTGTGCTCCTGTGCTCAAATTGATGTTATTCTGAAATATTTTCATTTACACAAATTCTTATAAATTTGGTTAAAAAAAAGATTTGGTCAGCTAGAACCTGGATACAATCTGCATACAATTTGTCTTTGAGTATTTGAAGTATGTGCATGCTCACATATATGATTACAATGTCTGAACATCGTCTGGAATGGCATGAGGAACTGTTGTCAGCCATTAGGCCTCTGAATCCCACTTGATATGGTGACATGAATTTACTCCCATCCTGTCTATAGGCACCTGTCTGGAAGTCAAAGGTCATCCTGTCAGAGTAATCCCCACAGTAACCTGACCAGACCAAAGAATAGTGGCAACGAAACATGCAGTGGTAGACCAGGCTGTCCTCCTAATACTCCCACTAATCACAATTTAATTGAATCCCAACAAACATGTAAAAACCTGGTTCAGTTTGTTATTCAATTTTCCTAACAGATGTTTCTGTGATCCCTGTAAAGTGATCTGCTTTGGTGAGATGTCCTCCACTTGGAAATGCATAATTTGCCTTAACTTAATGAAAACAGAGCTATGAGCTAGTCGTCAGAATGAATTCCATCATGACTGACAAACGGGTGTGTGGAGAATGAAAGCGAGAGTAAAATTATTTCCCATAATAAAGAATCTTTTAAAAGAATTCCTGGATCCAGGTAGTGAATCAGATCACCCCCAAAATCTAATCACCTGCTTCTTATTCCATTTCTGAGATTTCTTTACAACTTAATCAAAATCTGTCCATAGCAAACAGACAGACAACAGACTGAGAGACAGAACAACGCTGCCGAATACTAGAACTCCACCCTCGGAGGTAATTATCTTCTTTTGTTTTCCTTTTTTTATGCTCCGTTTTCCATACAGCCAGCAAATATCTATTCTTGCTTGTTCCAACGTATGGTCACAGGATGCTGCAGCATAAGTAGCTATCAGGGAAGAGGCAGCGTTACTTATAAGTAATTATGAGTGTTTAGTGTCCTACCCCTCAGTAGAAAGCAGTGAGCACACTCTCAGTTTGGAATCAGAATCATTTGAAAAATCTCTTTAAGGTTCTTCCACATTAATTTCACTTTTCAAAGCTGGTGGCCGTGTCTATCCTACAACTATAGATCAAAGCTTTAGCTAGTAGGTAGGGGTGTAAATCAGAGGTTTGATCAAAGATACAGGATCATATGAATTCAGCAAATAACACCTTAATGTTTGCCAGTATCACAAATTCTGCTATGATTCAGGAGCCAGCAACTAATGTGAGAAGATATCTCTTGCTGATTTAACACAATCACTTCCATTCATATCAAATTACCAAAAATAATTATTGATGTATCAATGTTTTGTCATTATTTTCTATTTAGATCAATACTATTAGATCCCTGAATGTAATTTTCTTATACCACATTGTTTAAACTATGGTTGTTTCATTATAATATGTTGCAATACCTAATGATTATTAATAATGAATGTGACTGATATAAATTATAATTTAGAGGGGTGGGATTAGATAAACTTCCCTCCACTACTTTTGAATGAGGACATTGAGCTTTGCTAGTTTCAGTCTTCGTGGCCACATTTTGAAGCTCTGCTGTGGAATGAAGTCCATGTAGGTTGTTGCAAAAGCATAAACAACAACCTTGTTGTTCAGTACACCTGCTGGTGTATACTTCATGTAGATCCGTTGAATAGTTGTTGAGAAAAAGACAAGAGAAAATCCTCACATGCGTTTTTTTCATTAATTAATACGCTTGTCATGTGTGAAGTTGATTGTATGAACAGTTGTCAAGAAGTGCAAAGCACATATACACACACACATACACGCACACAGTCACACAGAAATTCCTCGATTTATTAGAGAGATTAGAGAGGTGAGGAGCCTTGCGGCTGTGCATGTCAGTGGGCGAAGCTTGGCGAGACAATCATGCACAGATTTAACAAGTGGTCAATCTACGATGAATACACTGAAAGAGCTAGGTGGTGAGATCTTAGGTTATCATCTTTTTCACTTATGGTCACATGTTTCATAATATTTTATTGTAGCATTTGCAGGTCAATGCATTTGAATGTTAGCAATGGAATTGATTCACGTTTCTTGAGTGAATGTGTGCGGAGGGAGAAATACTTGCTGGATGAGTGGTTATTAGTGCCCAACATTGTGTTGGCACAAGGACTCTTCCATCCAAATGTTAGTGTTAACTGTCTAGGTTTGGCAAATTTAAGCCACTTCCTTTAGGATAAATAATAAGATAAGTTTAATAATAAAGATAAAACATAGTAAGGCAAATCGTAAGATAAATCTCTTTTAAGACAAGAATTTACTTAATTTACAAATAAATATCACACAAAATGTTGTTGATCATCATGTAATGTTAATGCAGCTGTAAACCACATGACTGCAGTATATTGTTGGGTTGATTAATATGCTAAGATCACAGTGTATTAGGGAATGAACAAGATGGAATTATATTTAAAGATTTGTGACAAGCAACTGAAAGTGTTATGATCTTCACTAATGAGAATAATTTACAGCTACTCATAAAAGTTCACTTTGATAAGGATCCATATGGACAGTCTGAGTGGCTCCTGCTGACACTGGAGAGAGGGTGTGCTGAGATTCACCCCCTGACACTGGACAGAACTGGACTGGAGTAGTTTTACAGGCCAGATTTTCAACTTGTGAAGCTGAGAACTCACCAAGTCTCCTGGAAACTGTTGGCCTATTGCTCCTGTGGTTATGGCTGTAAAAACGCAAAGAGGTACCGTGACTCCTAAAAGCTGATGTGAACTGAACTCTTCAATTTGTCCAGAATCCTCTCTGTCTGTCCATTTTTGACCACCAAAAAGTGAAGCAATGCAGCTTTATGCATCAACCAGGCTGCAATACCCACAATCTCATCTCTGCAATCGGTGTATTAATTTAATTTGAGTTTGGGAGGAGACACTGTTGCTTTATTTCAGCTAATAGAGAACTGATTTGGTCCTGTTCAAAAGTTAGAGATCCTTTTGCCCTTAAGCAAACTAACATATCTTCATCATCCATTCCCTACTATACTTCCAAGCTGGTTGCAAAACACTCTCCATTTTGCCACTCACAACACAATTCCCAACCTAACAAGAAAAGAATTTGTACATGATGATATTGGGCTGGATGGGATTCAAACACTACTCCAATCATCTTTGTAAGGATTTTAAATGCATGTAATAGTTGGGTTTTGTAGAGGAAAACATGAACAAATTGTTTTTGGGGCCTTTGAAATACACTTATTTAAATATTTTTGACAGTTTCACAAATTAAAACAAACATTGATTTCATTATTCATTTCATTATTTCATTGGTTCCAAAATAGAGCTATTAAGATATGGTTCATTATCCTGGCTCACACAAGCATGTTTAGCTAATTCCAAACCACAATATAGTTATGATAAAAAAAACAACTGTGCCCCAACATAGACAACATATCTATTAAAATCTTCTCCAATTTGCACTTTTCTGCTTGAAATATTTTCTGCCCACAGAATCTACTGAGGATTCTGCAAATTTGTCATGACTACACACAGTATAACATCCCCGCTTCAGTGATGGATGAGTGACTTTTCCATATCATCACATTAGTCATCTCTATTTTATGTCTCATTTGCACAAGTAGAACTAATTCTAGTGTCCCAGTTTATGACACGAACCGTAACAGTAAGCAGCTTCAAAGATCAAGGTGATCTGCTACCAACTTCTACCCACCTCACACTAACCAGCTGTCTCAAGTCAAAGTGGGGGATCCACCCACATACCTCCAACTCTCTGATTTACCACCACAAGCAAAATAAAGTTTAATGCCTACAGCCCACTTGCCTGTTACTAAGAACTAAATCAAAGGCTTTCTCTGTTATTAGAGCCAATGAGCTTTTGAGGAAAACTAAATCTGACTGTGAGCTTAAAAAGGGTTTGTCTCATTTGATCATTTATTACACATTTTAGTGGTTTGGAAATAACTTATGCCAGCGTGGTCTACATCTCTAATTGGTGCTCTTTTTCTCCCATTAGTACATCCAGACTTGTGATCCTTCTAAAACAGGCAAAGAGGAGAAAAAAATCCTTTCCCCTAACAAAGCGTTTGTCATCAGTTAGCAGTTGCTCTGTTTGCAAGCATGGTTCAGATTTGCTTCTATGTGCAGCTGTCACTGAGCCTGTTGGACGTCCTGGACCCCAAACACAGAAACCAGAAGAGATTAGTGTGCCACGTCAACCCACTGCTTCCACAGATGGTACGGATGCTTTTGGCCTACTCCCTGTAGACAGCCACTCATTGATCTTTCATACTAAACTCCCCACAGCATGACTCTTGATACTGTTTAATTTATCACTCTGGCATTTACTATTGAGGCCAATAAAGTTTGACAAGTGTGTATTTTAACTGTAGGGGGCACTGTGGTTTCTGTGCAACACGCAGGGGGTGGTGGGCAGATCTATATCCTGGCAGCCAGAACTGTCACCTGTAGTAATACCTCCTCTGTCTCTCTTTTAGCTCTCCTCTAGCTTCAATTTTTCATGTCCAAATACAGCCTATAAGTTACCAGTGTTGTCTCTCACCTTGATGTACACCTAGTAAGCGTGTAAAACATTCTGCATCCCTTTACTCCAATCCTAATAACAGGACATTTCAGGCCATGTACATGTGTGTGGGGTGGTGGTGGTGGTGGTGGGGTGGTGGGGGGTGGGGGGGGGGGGTGTGCATATCAGTTACTACTTTTTAAGGATCCTGGCACAGGCTCTAGGAGCCCCTAAGCTTCAACCCAGAGTCCTCATCCAAAACCAACAAAGGGGACAAGCAGGCAATTTTGTTAATGTGGTTTTCAGTTTCTGCACATATTTTCCAAGGGTGTTGCTCTCAGGCTGACCATGATGATATTTGGCTCTGGCTTCAACCCACGACATTACCTGTGTGAGTGTCAGGTGATAGCCTCCCTAATTACCCTGGAAGGCAAAGAGAGAATCTTTTTCGTTGAGATTTCACAGAGCCCTACGCACCAGTAAACGTGTTGCTCCCATGGTAAAATGTGATCTTTCGGCTAATGAAGGGCACGCTTCGTTTCCTTAACTGAATCACCCACTAGCTTTGACCTCTAGGGGGAGCTTAACCAACTTTTTTCTTGTTTTTATTGCAGTGGGTACTGGCAGGCGTTTATGTGAACCTTTGTGAGTAAGTATTGATTTATGGCCGAGGGCTGAGGTGTGCATCCCTCCAGGGGTAATCAGCTTGCCTGGACAGAAGCTTGTGTGAACAGTGGCTCTCAGACATCACTGACACTCTGTCCAACCACTGGACCAAGAACCACTGATTGGAGTCTGCGGTCTGTGGTGTGCAAGTCTCATACACACATGCCACAGCAAACTAAAGCCCTCAATCACTGGGTCTTGGTCCAGTCCATGCCCCCATGTTCCAGAGTTGAGTGACGCGCAGCCTGCAGAACTCTCATTAGAATCTATGTTTCACAAGCAGAGCAGGGATAGTAAATTGTTCAGGCCTCAATGTTGTTATAGCTGGCACTAACAAGCCACTCTCTGTCTACTTTATTGGAGTTAAAAAGTGGATTTCATGTAGTTTTTGGCAACTTTGAAAAAATATGACAAACAATGGAAACTATTGCTGTAAAAGACAAGACCACAACAAGTTGAAAATGTGTTCAATCTTTCAAAGACATCCTTCAGATTTTCAAGCCCTCTACCACTGACAGAAACATCATTAGACAACAAAAACATCCCATTTATCTTTTCAATAACATCAGACAGAGGAGGAAGGCTATGGAGGTATTGTGTAGATTTGGGAGGGTGCTATGTGATCCCTCACCACGTGGTCAAGGTCCCTGCTCCAGTACTGAGTAAACAGATTTACTCCCCACGGCCCTAAACCTAAATCAGATCAGTCTTTTTTTAAATGCTACATCTAAGAGCCTCAATCCCATGTCTAACTACCTAGTCTTTTGTTTGCTCATGTTTTTCTTTTCCTGTGAATTGGCTGGCTTGGACCGTGTAATAGAGTGCATATTGGCCAAGCGAGGCAGCCTGCTGTGACCAGATCAGATGTGTGCTCCTGATTATGAAACTCCATTTTAGTCACTGACAGACATGGTAATAAATGTGTCCATAAATTGAATTTGGGGCTTTTTAAAAGAAGCAGGAATATCTAAGGAACATTTCAGTTGATTGTCTCCAGCCGACATGGCAGCGCTTCAGTAGGATTTGGGGAGAAAACTGATCCTGCTGTGGTATGGTTGGAGAGGTGGGAGCAGAGGGTGAGGGACTGATGGGGGTGCGGGTTGGATGCCCAGCCAAGCAAAATAAAGACTGCTTTATTGGTATTGAGAAAATCATCTAAATACGTTTGCAAAAATAAAAAGACATAGGTCAGAGTGCAGCAGTGAACATGTTTGTTTATGATGTTGAATGTTTCGGTGTTGTTGCATCTATAAGTGTGTATCTGTGGTGGGAATGTACAGGTATGCTATCAAGTCTCTTCTTTTCTTAGAGGTCTGCTGTGCAGCAGCAAGTTTGGTTAATTCCAACAACATTTAGGGATTTTTTATGCACTTACAGTCACTTAAATGTTCCTATTTATTTATTTAAAAAAATAAATAAATAAATAATAATAAATGGTCATAATTACAGGTAACTGGTGAAATTTGGTGAAGTGGTGTTGAAAGCAGAAGTAGAAGGGAGGCCAAACCTTTAGTTTTTTTAGCATGATCGGATCTTGGATATTTCACAACTGGCAAAAAGATACAAGGAATATTTTTTTACACCTACATTTACCCATATCAACCTTTACAATTGGACATTATATTTTAATTGTTGGTCTTTGCTTTGTCTTTAAAGCTAAAGTAAATTTAACTTGAAAAATAAACACAGGTTCTAGTATTTGATAGTTTATGAGTCTTTCATTCATAGCCTAGATTTCAGAATCATTTCAATCTAAATCGTAACATGTCTGTGATCAGAGACTAGAGGAGTGATGGTGGAATAAGTAAATGCAACACCCATAATTTATCCTTTTTTCCTGCCTTGGGTGCCACAGTGACAGTTTTATGTGAATCCTGTGTTAAAACATTTGTTCTGTTTTTAATTATGCCCAATTTTTAATTCTAACTTTAATTAGTGAAAGAACAGAGTTTAGTAATAAACAATCTTTAAATTCCAACTAAAACTCGCTAGTGTGAGGAGCTAAGGGTGACCTTAGGCTCTTTTGGCTGAGAAAGGTTGAGATTTCTTTTTTCTAAAAACGTAAAGAGCTGGTATGCATGGCAGGTCAATTGCATGATCGGCAGCACAACAACTGCATGTGTTTAGCAGTGTTACTTTGAGTGTTCACCCTACTACACATGCCCATGCTAACTCCACCTTAAACTAAATGATAAAAAGCTACAGAATTCGCACTATTATTCCAAATCCAGTAAAAAAAATTATTGATGTTCACCAAGAGAGAAAACTGTGTAAGTGCTTGCTTAAATGAGTATATTTAACCTAGTCAGTCATGAGGGAGGGACATAACTTCTCAAAGTAGTGTGACACACGTAACTCAGCCACCAAGAGTCACACATCCCCAAGTGTTTGCCAGGCCTGTCCTTTGGGCTTGATTTTCATGGAGATGTGAAGTTACAGGTCTGAAAGGTTCCCCTGGGGCAGAGGGCAGCCTGAGTCATTGCCAGAGAACAGACAGACGTCGTCACAACCCTGTTTTAGACCTGGCAATCTAACATAATGTTGTGAAACTGTTACCCTTCATTATTTATTCAATAAAGACATCTGTCTTGGCAAAAGGAAAAGGATTCACTGTGTGAGTTTCATCTTAGCCCTCTTACCTTTCTTTGCCTCTTCATTTGGCCCATTTTTTAATCTTTCTATTTACTTTTTTTGATTGTTCACTTTTTCTGTCCTACTCTGTCTCTTTCCATCTTTTGTTAGTTTTTCCTTTCTCAATCTGTTTATCCTGCCCTTCTTTGAAATGTTGTGATTCATGGCCTGTGATCTCTATGAGCTGTCTCCTTGAAGTCTGTGTGTCTCCTGAATGCAACCACAGAATGGTACATCACTCCTATTCCATGTAATTTCCTCCATTTTATAAGGTGCATTTACTCACCCTGCAATAGTGAAGACTTTTTCCCCCCCTGTCTGTCTGTTCCACCAGACTTGTTCATGGAAACCACTATCTGGTATGGGAACGTGCCAAGATTAGGCTGCAAACTTGTCCTCTGATAAAAGAAAAATTGAAATAAAAATCTTCCCAGAGCTGTTTAAATTGTAAGACCATAATAAGGAGATGTATTGCAACAGCATGGTAGTAAAATAAAGTTGCAACATTATCCATCATGAGCTGATTTTCTCTCATAATGAATAATAAATGTTTTAAGGCTAGTTAAATAAAGGCATAAAACCCCATCAAATAACTCTACAAAAAAATTAATAGATGTGTTTTAATAAACTGCAGGAAATCCTGTTAGACAACAAAAGTTCTTTCCTATAATTTTCCATAAAACTCAAACCAATTTTAATGCCTCCACCTGTGTTATCTTTGCACTGTGCAACATTGCAGACGGACTCAATTACACTGTAATTCTTACTTGTGCGTCTCCCTCATTCTCTCCCTTGCCCTGTCAATAAAACGAGACCAGTAAATCACTTAGCTGTCTCTGCGGCTTTAGGGTATTGTTGTTGGACCGGGCTGTCCTACCAACACAGCTGAATAGACATGACTCTCAAAGTCCCCAAAATTTTACTCACTGCCCTCACTCCAAAAAACCAACATGGTGAAAATTACATTTTGGTTGAAGAGGCTAATAAATCTTGGCCAAACGTGGCTGTAGAAGTGGAAAGGAGGCCCTCCATGGCGGCTGCAGTCTCAGTGATGTGGATCCTGTGCCGGGGGGAAAGGGGAAGCCACATAAGAGGAGGTTTGTGTTAGCACTGGGTAGATGAGGTGCAAGGGGAATCAGAAGGTTTAAAAGTGCTGCTGAATTAAAGGGAGATATGTATGCAAGGCAAGAAGCTCTTGAGATCTGTGTTGAGATAACAGAGGGCCCATTATGATCTATATTTTCAAATGCAACCAGGAGAAAATGTGTGTTCATTTCAGCAAACAGAGTTCCAAGTCACTTCTTGTGAAGAAAAACTGAACATCTGAAGCTGTAACTTAGGAACTCAACTTTTATTTTTATTCCTTTAGGAATTACCACATTAACAACATTTTTGACAGCTGCTCTGGTGTGCGGTCACCCATCTATAGATACTTGGTGTTAGCATTACCTTGTGGCTTATCCCGAGTTACAGCAGCATGTCTGCATGGTTGATGTCTGTTAGTTTTCCATTTCTGGGGCCGGTTTGACGGGAACAACCTCTGTAATGCCATCAGCAGCCTGCCGAGGCTAATTAAAACACACATCTACAAATCTGCCAGCAATTACTGCACCCAGAAACATTTGGTGCCACTCACAAATTTGCAGCAGAAAAGGCTGTGTTTACCATGTTAGCTTTTCATTTCTCAGAGCATACCCGCAAAAACAAACAGTGGTTGAAGCCTTGTTTGATACAGCAACGTTCATATTTATTTTGCCATTTAAATGTTAGAAAAATGTAGGCATTGGGAGACATGATAATGGAATCCAGATTTCGGCTTTATTTAATTTGTAGCTCTGCACAGAGTCATTTTATTTTAGATTATAGCCCTGTGTAAACTGTGCTGTTTGTGTCTCTCAGGGTTATATTGTGTAATAGTCATCTGGATGTGCTTTGCTGTCCTCAACAGAGCGCACTTCTTATCTGCATCACTCCCAACCCACAACCTCATGATCATGTGGTTCATCTACTTTGCCAAATCACAAAAACAGCAAAGTGAGCCATTTGTATGCAAATGCAGGGATGTCATTTGGAGTTCCCTATCTTTTGCATACTATTGATAGCACAGGCGGACATGCATGCATGCAAAACTATATGATATCTCAGATTCTTCAGTTTTCTTTTAAATTGTGATCAAAATAGGGACTCGTAGGCTCTATTCATATTATTACTATAATAATGACCTAAATCTTGGAAGAAATTACTATTACCAAGTCCAATCCCACTGGCAAATATATTGCATCATAGCTCACAGTCAGGCTTTCTTTGTACTATTGGACTGAACTGGACTCTTTTATTGTTAAGGGTCTATTGTACGAGTTTTTTTCATCCTAAACTTGTATCTATAGAGAGACATTCAAGCAAAAATTATTTGTGCAGCATTTGCTGCTGAAGATGCAGCTGCTTGGGCTGTTATTTAGTTATTTTTTTGTTAATTCCATTAATAAATTTAGTGAAAAAAGATGACTCTCTGAGAACTTTTCTTTTTCTACACACTAATACATTTCCCATTCATCCATCCCTTTTTCTATACCTGCTCAATGCAAGGCAGGGTCCCTGGGGGCTGGAGCCTATCCCAGCTGGATACATCCTGGACAGATTATCATTCTGTTGCATAACAGGTTTCACTTTCCTGTTTATACGATTCAGTTTTCCTCTATACCTTCACAATATCTTTACCAAATTGTGTTATTTGATGCTAAAGATCTGTGCTTCTCTTTATTTTGCCTGCTTTAATTGAAATAGCAGATGAATGATACTCTAAGTCTTGTAGTGTAAACACACTGTTGAGGGATGGACCCAGCACTGTATGTTTACCCTAAGCCAGGGCTACTCAGTTTGGTCCCAAGGGGGCCGCAGTCCTGCAGGTTTTCAATGTGTCCCTGCTCCAACACACCTGACTCAACTTAAATGGATCCAGCAGCCTACGAAGTTCTGCACAATGACTCATTCATTTGAGTCAGGTGTGTTGTAGCAGGTACACATTTAAAACCTACAGGACTGCACCCCTTGTAGGACCAAATTGAGTAGCCCTGCCCTAAATCCTAAAGGCACAGTTTTTATCCCTGTTTTAGATTTGAA
Organism: Rhadinocentrus ornatus; assembly: GCA_037177495.1. Taxonomy (NCBI): domain Eukaryota; kingdom Metazoa; phylum Chordata; class Actinopteri; order Atheriniformes; family Melanotaeniidae; genus Rhadinocentrus; species Rhadinocentrus ornatus. The sequence goes on along the minus strand of JBAMHW010000001.1, from coordinate 29,081,483 downwards.
TTTAATTGAAAATGATACAAAAAAAAAGTTACTCTGCAAAATAGTGCTTTAGGTGCTTTTTTTGGTCTGTTTTGAAGACAATGTAATGCGCCGTAGGGGGTATGGAAATAACTTTGTGAGTCCTAGCCGAGCTGTCAAAGATTAAAATCATGATGCTCAACATTTGTCTCCAGTCTGATCTAGTAAAATATTAAACCCACATAAATGACTGCCATATTTCCAAATATGGCATAATAGCCGAGATATTCACAAAGATGAAAGTGATTCCTGAAGAAGAGATCTCTCTAACTGGCAGCCTGTCTAGGGTGTACACTGCCTCACACCTAGTAGCAGTTCTCCCCTGTGACCCGTAATGAAGGGAGCGGATGTAGAAAAATGGATAAATGAATGGAGATCTCTAGTATCCTCTTGTGAATGTCCGACTCAGTTGTCATTGTCTTGCTCCTTCTTCCCTTTCTTGTTTGCTTCCTGTTAAGATAACTTCTTATCTACTAAATTTCAACCATGATCAACATTGCCTATACTGTCCTCTCTTGTGCACTATGCAGGCTTGTTTATTATCTTCACATGCGTCAATGGAAATCTGTTTGGTTCACCCTGACTTTCACAACTTTTCAAAAGATCACTTCAATCAATGTAAGTAAAATGCAAGTAGTACTGACAGACTGAGTTTCAGATTTCTCTAAATTGTCTCTTGTATACATAGCTCAGGGTGGTTCTTTTTGTGCTTCATTTGGAAGGCTGTATTAATGTGAGCTAGTGTTCAGGTAGGCATTTCAAAAAATAGCCTAGGAGTTTGGGTGAGATAATATTAAAAAACTTTTTCCTGAGTACTTGTTTTATTTGAGGATAATGGAGTTTTTCACCTGTGTTACTTTCCATTCTATCACTGCCATCACCATTAACAATGGCTAAATTTATACAAGTAGCAATAGATTTAAAGCTTAAATGCAAACCATCCTCTTTCCTCTTACATTTTTTCAACTTGTGCATCCACCACCATGACATCTTTTGTCATGATAAGAAAAAGGTGCAGGCTATTTTTGGTCTGCTCTGAGTCATAGTTGCAGGTAATTTGTAACAAACCTCTTTTGCAAATTCTATGAACTTGAAATACATCTCTTCTTTTACACCAAACAATATTTCCAATGCATGGAAACTCCACCCGTCACCAAGGCTGTGAACCAAAGAAATCTAAAAACATTCATGACTCATTATTTATTAAAGTAAGACTGTTAGAGAGTTACAAAACACACAGACATAAAGATGGGACTCTGTCATGAATCACTTCCTTTCCATTGTTGATTCAAGTTGGCTGCTTCATTTCAAAATACGTGTATCTGATGTGATCTGGCTTAATCGTCTCTAATTAAATAAGAAGAATATAGGGTGTGTTTAACTAAATAGGATTTGGATACTCAGAGTTTTCTTTATCTAAATATTTCTACTGTATTTTGAGAACCTTCAGTAGATACCATGTAAAGCCCAGGGATAGAAACAAAATAATAGATTAAATGAAAGACTTACTTTAAATCTAATAGACTACATAATGCTTCCACATCAGCAGATTTACTCCAAGCTAATTCCTGGAATACAAAAGTGTATTCATTAAACTACAGTAGACATAAGAGTATACTTACATGTATGATATTAGGATATGCCTCAGTTGTTGCTTTGTTGGTCCAGATTGTTTTTATGACTTTAAGTAGCTGACACTGAGAAGGGACAGAAGACAAGCTGCTGTATTTGAGGGAACAGTGGAAACACTGAGATGATCCCTTAGGGCCACAGAGCAGAGGCCCTGGAATTGGATTAGAGTGGTTTCTGAGAAACACCTGTCTGTCACTGACGGATCCCCTCCTACCAGGCTCCAGATGGATCTTGGGTGTGGTGGGCCCATCACAACTTCCTCCTTCATCCTACCCATTAACGCTAATGTTTTTTGTTTTTTTTTCTTAACCCTCTTCCGCAGTATTCCCTTACCCCGCGTGTTTGACATTCTGTAGGGAAACGGGGTGGTGCTGGAGGGGGAGGGTGCAGAAGAGGGGGGGAGAAGAGGCTGGTGCAGTTTAGTTAGATGGCCAGCTGTGTGCCAGCAGAGCTTTGAGCAGCGTGGAGAAAGGCCTATTATCTCCCACACGCACACACTCTTTTGCCTTTCACACCCCAAACCCAGACCCTGCGAAATTAAGCAGACAGATTCTGCTAAAACCATCACTCATCCTTATACATGCATGTGGTCCACTCATGCGCTCACCCACTCACTAGCACACACACATACTCATTTCAAGTTCTCTGCAGGGAATTATTTTCCATTTTCTTTTCTCTGTCTTTGCGCATACTCAGAGGGCCCAAGAGCCCTCATGCCATGTGTCACTGCATCTGACACACAGGACTAAACAATTCATTAGAGCATGGGTCAAATCATTCTTACACATAGTCTTATCTGTCTGCTTTCAGTCGGCCAGTCTATTGCAGAGCGGCTGGACGCCTCTCACTGCTGGTTAGATATGAGCAATTAGCAAGAAAGACCTTTTAGCACTGCCAGCTGATTTGTGGCCAGCTTCTGCATATGCCTGTAATTCACTCTGACATTTCATCTCCTCACTTGTCACAGTCTTTATTGTGTATTACCACAATATAAACAATAATGATGAAGTAATAATCAAATCGGAGGCAATATAATCATTTTGTTTTCCCCTGCGCCAATGTCCACTGGTTGAACTTGTGGGGGACAGCTGATAAGTGAACGTTCTTGTGCAGTCTCAGGAGAATCAGTGGAGGCTGCCGGGGGGAGTCTTCCCAAGTCAGCCCAGGGGAAATGGATGACAGTTACACTACCCTCCGGCCAATTAACTGTCATTCTAGCTGTTGGTTTAACTTGCTGACCTTACCTCTTCTCTGCTGTTTGTCTTATCATTTCCGGAAAAGAGGGCCTCATCTGTGTATGTAAAGTGGACTGATGACCTTCAGGGAGGGGGAACAAAGGTCATGGAGCATCCACTGTATTTCTTTTGCGTGACAGCAAATATGCTGAGAAGTGTTCTGGGAATTTAGGAGGGAAGAAGTCCTATGGGATTGAAAGAGAGCTATCTGTTATTACTTCCAATTACTCCCCAATCTCCCGCTCTATCTACCTGTAAAATGACATTAGATATGCCTGTTCTCATGGTCTTTTACACGTGAAGACTATGCTTCTCTGTGATGAGGCCCATGGGAATTCAAGGTCCATACTCAATGCCCTTAAAGTCATCAGGTAGTTAAACGTATTTGCAGATCTGCAGAAGAAAAGTTAATTTCTTCAAGAAGTGCAGAGGTTTTGTCTTTGAAGGGAAGTGTTGACATAAGAGGGAGGAAGCTGAAATCAGCTCCCACGTTTGTCCGTGACCAAGCATGGGTTTGAGGCTGATGTGTGAATAGGGGTACAGTTCCTGTGAGCGGTGCTGCCTTAGCATGACAAGAGAAGGGGTAGATTGTACTGGCCCTTCTGCACAGGGAGACAGTAACACAGCGCCCACCCCCTCTGTTTGTAAGAGTGCCACTTCATTGTGACCAGTCGCTGCTGAGGGACAAAACCTTGAGAGTCTGCACAGCTGGAGATGGCAGGGAGCATTCATACTTGATGCTTGGCTTGTTCAGACACTTTTCTGCTCTGTTTTTCACAAGAGCCCACTTCCTTCTTCTCATCCTGTCTCTGACATGAGATAGCTAGACAATTTTACCTTATATTGGTTTGACTAAGTCTTCTCTAGATTGCTAGAGGTCTCATATCTTTCTTCACTAAAGATACCAAAAACTGAACTCCCCTTTATTATTTAATGTTGGATGTATGTTTATCACTGTCCCCGTGCAGCATGTGAAATCCTGTTGTCTTGTAATCTAAACTCTTCAGTCACATCAGGGCAATTTTTGCCATTACTCCATTTTGGTCATTTAGGTGACTGTGGTAGAGACAAACTGCCATCTTAAATCTTTCTTTGTGGTGTCTTTAGGCAACTTGTCTTGGGCAGATGAGAGAGATTTCCCAGGAGTAAGTGAGAGAGAGTTGACTGAGAATTGAATTTGGCTCAACAATCCTCCTTCGGCATGCATTTAGTTTCCTTATTATAGACAAGGCACCAATCCATCCTCATGCCAGTGCTGAATCACTCTGTCGCCCACCCCATTCTTTCTTAAAGAAACTCTAACAAAACAGCCGCACGCATGAATGCACGCACGCACGCACACACACACACACACACACACACGCATAAACATACACAGATAGTTTAGCTCTCCCTTTCTCTCATTTGCATGGCAATGCCATTATCTAGCTGTGAAGTGTCATGCTGGAGTGGCTGACAATGTTCCTGACAACAAGTTTATCTAAGCACAAAGAAAGTTTAAAAGAATAGAGTACTTTCTCTGTCTCCTCTTTTCCTGGCTGTAGCACATATACTTTTAAACTCCCCATGGAGTATGAGGAGGGAGCCTACTCCAGCATGATAGACTGGCAAATCCGTTATTTATACCCCTAGTAAAACCCATGGTAAACACTTTGTCTAAACATACACTGTCGGTTTTAGCATCATGCTTTTCTTACTCCCTCTTCTATTTCTCTCAGCATGTCATGTTCCTCCGACTTCTCTCTTTTTTTTTTTTTAATATAAAATGTGTTTATTTTTACTAAATTTGTAATAAATTAGTATAACCAAATGTACAACTGCAGTCTTGGCTAGGCCTTCCTTGGAAACAGGATCTCTGCTCTCAGTGGGACTAACTAAGTTAAATAGAAAAAATACAAAGGTTGAGCTGCTTGTCAGTATTCATTAATAGTAGCGGATATTGGATTCTATGCAAACACATTACTGCAGACTTTCAAGCATAGTAGACTGTAAAGACTATTGGCTGAAGTGAAGAGAATCAATAATAGGGTTTACAACTTAGACACCGGTAGGCATCATTATTACACAGCCAAGCCCTCTCACCTGCTGTTATCGACTTCCCTCTCAGGTTCACATGGCTTGTCTGGTGATGTCATACCGTATAGGGCTGTGTATGTGTGTGTCTGGTTTGTGGCAGCAAAGCAAACAGAAGTTGTCTGGGTCATGCAGTAATGTGAATGGCCCTATCTGTGATATCCGTGTTTGGGTAAATCACTTGTAGTAGTGTGTTGCAAAATGCAGCACGGTGATAAGTTGGAGCTGCCGTGTCCGGTGCAACTAAAGTCTCTGTTGCTCCTGTGTTGTACAGATAAGCAGGCGCAGTCAGTGGTGGCTAAACAATTTCCTGTACATGTTTTACCTCCTACCTAACAGCACACAAGTTCTCAAGAACAATGATCAGCCAACAAGCTGCTTTGGGTACACATACCGACCACCAAGTTCTGATTAATGCATTCAAATACACACACACAGCACCTAAATGCTTTCTAAAAATAAAAATAAAAAATACACAAAAACAACATAAAATTTACATAATTTTATCAAGTAAAACTATAAATAAAACCATGTATAAAAAAGTAAAATAACAATTAATAAGAATTTATGTGTTAACATAAAAATTTTATTATTTTTCTTTTTGTTTTAAATAATTGATTGTTTTAACATTTAATGTATGGAAACCATGAGAAATGCTAAATATTAAAAACATTGACATGAACATCTCAGTCTGAAATGAAACCCTTAGCCTACTGATTTTGTGAAGCTGGGGTTGGCATCAGAAGTAAAAATGTTTAAAAACCACTTGTTTAATCACTACTGCGATGCCTCAGAGCTTGAAGTCCAAAATATAAACAAAGTAACTATTAACTAGAGCTGTCTAGTAATTTGATGGAGTAGAAAATGCAGCTTCCCCCCTATTAGATGGAAATACTCAAGTATAGTGCCAATAACTCAAAATTGTACTTAGGTACCATACCTGAATTAAAATAAATTTGTCACTATTTTTCTCAAATAGAGATACATATTTTTCCTCTTCCACTTATACTCCAACAGTTTATCACAGCTAGATGCAAAAATACACAGTCATTATTTAATTTCCAACAAAAGTTTTATTAAACATTTTTTATGGTTGCTGAGTCCATTTCATTTAGCTCTAAACCATTTACAGGTAGTGAAATCAATCCAACTCCTCATATTACCCATGAAAGATGTTTTAAAGAGTTTCATATTGGCAGCATGCATACGAAAAATGTAAAACAGTTTATAAAAAGAGCCTCATATCTGTGGTCTGTGACTCTGATAGGGAAGTGATGGATATAGCCTGTTGGAGGTAGTGAAAATTAACTCAAACTAGAGGGAGATGTAGATCAAAGAGTGGGAGAGCTCCAGTGATCATCGTTAGAACCCCCCACCACCACCACCGAACTGCGCCTTCCTTTACATTACCATTATTAAAAAGGAGAGGACTCTCTTAATAAAGTCTATTAATCACACCGGGGGAGTCGGTTCATCGGTTCACCTTCTTGCGGGTGGCTCTAATCAATCAAGCTTGCTGGTAATGTATTCATGGGAGATGTACGAAAGGACTTGTTTGACAGTGTTCCAAGGAGGAAGAATTTATTAAGTCCCCTTCTGCGGTCAGCCAATCCTGAGGAGTCATGAATACACCCCCACCTTTACCCCACCCCTGTGCTCTCTGCCTGGTACTGTGAATAAAAGGGCCTTCATAATGTATGAAGACTGTACAAATATTGGAAACGTTCAAAATATGTCTTCTCATTAACAGTGATGAGTGAAAGCCTGAGTATTGGCATTTGTCAGATATGCTCAGAGTGTAAAGGCACTGTTGTACAAGGCCTCTGTTGTGTTGGGTGATGTAGAGACATCACTCTCTTGCTATCCTCTCAAAAGCTGGAGAAAATGTGTCTTATTAGTTCACATGAGGTGGCAAAATTCTGTGCTACACCGCTGACTAATGTACAAAGCTGAGAAAGCACAGGGCTGATGGTTTGCTGGGCCCCTGTCGGTGGTGTGTGAGAGGAGAGGGTGTGGAGAGGGGACATCAGGCCAGTAAAATTGTGCAGCTGTTGGAGGCAGCTATGAGACCCAGCCTTTTTTAAAAACCTGCCCATTTGCTCATCTCCTCAGTTAATGTTTTATAAGCGGATTGACGGGGTGAAGAAATAGGGGAATGCAGTTTTTTTCTTCCAGAAACTTTTAGAAAAGATTCTTATAAGACTTCTATAAATATAATGTTCCTGCATTTTTCTTTACACTCATTTTTAAAGAGCATTCAAAATGTCGACACTAACTACAACATTGTGTGAGATAGAAAAGAAAAGTTAAGAACTGAAGGGCTGAAACATGTTTTATAGAGGAGGGGGCATAAAAAGCCCTTGCTGCCTTTGCTTTGTCCTGAGGAGGAACTGAAAGAAGGCTTGGCTTCAAAGCTGCATTTCCATAATTGCCCTGTAACTCGGGCCTGTATGAAGGATCTGAAAGGGGCTGAGGAAAGCACAATCTTTCAGCTGGGTGAACGGCAAAAGCCCCAACGCCTCTCCCTCTGGCCTGTGGCCCTGTCACCCCCTTCCCCACTTGTTGCCTTTCGGATGCAATGAAAGAATTCCTCTCTCTAACCTCCGTCAACAAAAGGCATGAAATCAGTGCCCTCCCTCTCTCCCGCTTCGGCCCCGGAGAATGTCACTTCTTCTGGCCCTTTTGTCCTTTGCTCAACTTAAGGAAGCACAACAACCCCTCTCTCCTGCTGCCAGGCTATTCTTTAACATATTACTGGTGCACTTTCACTTACATTCTCAATAATGAATGCTCCATTAAACATGCAGGAGACGCAGAAGTTGCATATCATTGGAAAGGGTAAGGCCGAGCTCTCCTCTTTCTCATGTTGTGTGACTGCTGTAACAAGTTGCTGTGGAGTGCAGTGGCCTCCAGGCCTGGATGTGCTGTGAAGAACACGTGTTTTTGAGAGCAATTCTCAACTTCTCCAGCCATCAAGTAACACGCAGACCCAGTGCTGGCAGCAACTCTCTTGGCCTGGGCGAGCACTGGGTGGGGGCGCGGCCGACAGTGGCTCATAAAAGGATTAGTCCACTGCACAAAGACAGTGGGCCACTTCGATGCCTGACTGGGTCCACAAAGGAAGTGACATTTGTCTGTCTCTGTGGCAGGATGGGGTGTGGCAGAGCCATCCAGGTTGGGGGAGACGGGAGTGTTGGTACTGGTGGTGAGGTTACAATGACAGAAGGGGTGGATGAGATGAAAACGCAAGAGTGACCCTCTTTATTTGCAGCGGCCTCTTCTTTCACAGGGCACCTCTGGCCCCCTCCAAAGGGCTGCTCTAGTGTTTATTTACTCCGTGGTTTCTCCCCATTCACACATGGTCCTCTGATGGCTCCATTGGCCAGACCCTTTCAGCTGTCTGCCGTCCACTTTTTCCCAGATCAATGAACGCTTCGAAAGACAGATTAGATTTCCTTTTAATGATTCCATCTTTCTCAGATTTTTCCCCTTCTAAATAGCTGTTTAACAGTGCATTACTTTTTCCGCCCATGTTGCTGCATGTAGTCCTGTCTCACAGTATTGAGGGAAAAAGCAAGTAGTAGTTAGCAGTACTTAGGACAACAATGTGGTTAGATGGGAAATGAAGTTCAATTTGTTTTCACTATGTCAAATGCATTAATATTTCCCACAGTCTTGATATGACAAAAATACTAATGAATAGGTGTATGAGTACAAGACAAAGTCTTTTTAAAGAGGTCAGGAAGTCATGAAGCTCATTTTCTTTAACACACTTTCTTAGTTCCTTTATTCTGAAACAGAAAAATACACTTTCAAATTTTTAAATTCCATCTTTACTTCTTTGCTTTTCCTTAGTTGATGAGTAGGTTACTGTTAGTCTTTCAGACGGTCAATGGCTGTGTGTCACATCCAACTCTCAACCTTTACACAGCATAGACCTCAGAAATAAGGAGATGAGTCAGTGTAGATTATTGCTCATTAGCCAGGAGAACATCCACTTAACGTGCGGGGAAATGAGTTACACACCGTGCACCCCCCCCTCCAATGGAAATGGTCCCTGTGTAGCTCTGAACAAAATGTAAGCTAATGCATTCCATTTGCTCTTTGTAACCGGGAGCAGGTTGGACACGTATGGCAACATAAGCAGGCGTGATTACTTTGTTTCTGCAGAGGCATTTTAATCCCTAATTTCATGCACTGATCAGAGGAGAGGCCCTGAGCTCTAGACATGATCACTGGCCGTTCAGTAGCATTTCAACTGAATCCCCATGATCAAGAGGGGGCTTGTTGTGGGCCCCTCAGGAGCAAACATCCTGTAAGCTGCGAGGAAATACACATCCTGATGGAGTGCCCACCATTTTGTTGTGTGTTACTATTCTTTATGGCATAAATCTTTCTAACTTAAATTTATGTTCTTTTTTTACATTTATTAAAACGCACCTTGTAATTTTTGTAAGTTCACCAAGGTTCCAGCGCATTATCAATACTATGATTAAAAATAATCAATATTTGTATAAAGTTTGTCTTCAACAAAAGGATTTTTTTAAGAAGATAATGAAAGAAAGAGAGAGAGGGAGAGAGAGAGAAAGAAATTACATCAATCAGCTGGCTGATGCCACTTATGAATATGCAACTCGCGCTTACATGCAGCTCTCTAGGAAGATAATTGATTATACAGGAAGGCAACATGGTGTGAGCAGCTCCAAAAGACTCCGGAGTGTTTCCCTCAGCTGTGTTGGGGTTTGTTTAAAGCACTTTCCTAACTTGGAGTGAAAACGGCTCTGGCGAATCAGCGCTTTTCATCTGCCTCTGCTGGCTTGACTGGCGCACATTAAAATATATTGTTGACCAGCTGAGTCGAGGAATGTGTGACAGACGACGCGCCTCCGCGTGCGTTCATGCAAACTTTAACACACATACAGGAGAAATATCATTTTATTTAAAATAAGGCATTTAACAGTTTTTAAATTAAATGTATTAGTTTGCAAAATTTGAACAATTTAATTTTTTTCCTCGTTTTTGTACATCGCTGACATCTGATTTCTATAAAATTTTATTTAATTTTATCTGCAATTCAAAGAGACGTGGGCTGAAAAAAACAAAAACTAAATGCGCTTTTAACTGAGAAGACATTTAACCCAGAAGTCAAATATGACAAACATAAAATAATATTTTAATGCACAACCTTTTGGCGAGTGTATAAAAATAAAAAAAATAAATTTGATCTATTTATAGGTTTTGTTTTTTTAAAGTCGACTGTGACTTCAACTAAAACGACGCTTTGATTTTTTTCTTGAACGTTTCATGCTTTATTTTCAATTTCTAGATTCATTCAAGTATTAAAAACAAACGGAGCACACTTTGTTAGATGTGTCGCACCAGAACGACATAAATTGACAACATGAATTATAGGTTTATGTAAAAATACGAATTGTTTTTTATCGAATTTTTTTATCAAAACTGCTGGATGAAACGAAAAAATGAGCCAAAGGTGGCAAAGAATAAAAGAACAGAAAAATGTGTGTCTGTGCACCAGAGCATGTCCAACCGCGTGTGACTGTAGAGGGAGCTCCAACACTAAGTTTACATAAACTTCCTCTGATAAGGGCTCACACATGCAAATGATCACATCACGGGCAAAGAAAATAAATGATGTTATTATTGGTTATACAGCCACCATATATTACAATTATATCATAGAGCTGCGTTTGTTGAGGAAAATGCATGATGTATGTGAAGAGCAGACGCATTACAAATTGAGCAAGATGAGAGCTGGGAGTTGCGCTGCAAAGCCAAAATCCATCTTTAGGATCATCTGAAGCATTCTCACCAGGTCCCCAACGATGCTCTATCAGCCATTCATTACCTGAAGTCTCATTTTGAAGCATAATATTTTGACGAAAATTAATGAAAGAATTGTTCGTTTAAATGCGACCGCTACGCCTCTATAGGGATAATCCCACAACATTAATATCCAAATGTATGCGCTGGCTAATTAGCCTTAAGTCCCCCTACTATAAAAGTGTGATAAATCCCTCTCGAATATTTACTTATCACTGCCACGGAGGATGAAGTCTGTGCCCCAGGCTGTCCACTAACACACAAACACACGCACATACAAAACTAAAGCTGTACACTTCAAGCTGTAGTCCACAATAACATCAACCATCAAAAGCAGCTGTCAAAATATTTCGTCCAGAAAACAGATTTTTTTTTAAGTTGCAGCAGTTCATTTATTAGCCAAAATATAGACTTTCTTGTACAATTTGGTTCACAAGTATGTACATATTCTTAACTTTATATACAAAACATTTTAACATCAAATCCTCACAGAACTTACCAAAAGAAAGAAAGAAAGGGGGGAAAACTCACAGACTACAGGTTCATACATTATTACATTAGCAGTTTTACACAGGACATGCTTACAATGTAAGTAGGCTATACAGAGGTGCATTATTTTTATTTTACATTCCATATTAGACTTGAAATTAAAAGGAGAAAAAAAGAGGATGTGAAGGGGGAGAACCGAGACAACCATCGCTGCTTTTAGTAAGTTCTGAGGCCTGAAATAAAACACAGAGGGGTAAAAAAAAAAAAAAAAAAAAGTGTGAAAAACACTAATAATAGCCTCACGAAGAGCTAAAACACAAAGTAACATAAAAGTGACAATTGCCTTTAAAAAACGAGCCTAAAGTGAATTTGCATTGAGCTCATTTGCATTACCAAACAAGTGAGTGCAACACAGGCCTCGACGAAATAACACAAGCGCGCGCACTTAGAGATAAAAAAAAATCTTAGAATCAAAGCTAATTTGAGTGAATGTGGAATTTAATAAAGAAAAGTGATATGGCATCAAAATAAAAAATTCCCAAATGCCATTAACTGACAGGCTTTGTCTTTGAACTGGTTGGAAAGCTGTTTTTCCTTTTTTCTTTTTTTGTCTTTGCATCCAAGGCACTAGATCTTTCTGAAACTGCACTAAAGAAAATTAAAATGCTCTAATTGAAGTTCCTGTTGTCATGGCCTATTGTGGGTTTCAGAGAATTGAAAGTTAAAACTAGCTGAAGGCTTCATGGAGAGCATTAAATACAAATGTGTGAACATATGAAACAGATAGAATAAGGAAGGGACATAAAAATTGGGACATTTTTTTCTTTCTTTTGTATTTTAACAAATTCAACCTTTTTATTTTTTTATTTATTTTTTCTTATTACTAGTATTTTATTTTACTTTTACAATGCTCCATGGACATTTTTTAAAACAGTCTCTCACTTTGTCTCATACACACAGACACACACATCACACACCGTCTCCGGTTAACATTGTAACACTATGTGGCCTTAGAAAAAAAGAAAAGCATCATGAGGCAAAGAAGGTAAAAAGGGGATCTAAAATAACAGAAATGAATGACGGGCAAGTCTTTGTTTTTGCAGTTATTTATACATACGCGTCTCAGTGTCGGGGACATGTACCTGTGACTGGAGTCTCTGAACTATGACTCTTGTCCTCCGTTTGTCTGCTGCTGTAGAGGGCCAGACCGGTGGCTGTGGCCTGGTTCGCCAGTCCCAGATAATGATTAGAGTTTAGTAAAGCCAACTGGTGAGCCGAAAATGCCCGGTTCGTCCAGTTCTGGATTTTCCCAACGGGACAGGAAGAGAGGAGTCTGTGAGGGGCGATGATGGTCTGAGCGGCTGGCCCTGCCGAGTTGCTGCCGTTCATTTGCGGCGATTTGCGCGGATTGTCAGGGGCCGTGGCTGTCTCTGCCAAAGACCAGATCTTTGGCTTCTGGACTGGGGCAGGGTTGTTCTCTGAGGGGGGCGAGCTAACGGACACCGGGTTCAGTTTGAGCGGTTCTCCATTCGGTTGGGCCGCTTTGATGTCCAAAGAAGAGTGGAGGTGGTGGCTGTGGAAGTGCTCCCCTCCTCTCTGCGTGTCTTTGCCCTCTTTCCTCACTGCCTTTAGAAACCTCTGATCTGGCCCTTGTAAATCCTCATAGCCGTCAGAAATTTCAGAGTCACTCCTTCCGTCTAGTTTAAGATCTGAATGCAGGTCGTCCTGGTCGTCCAAGTCGTCCTTGTTCTCAATATTTTCCGTGTCGATGTTCTCCAAGTCGATCTCCTCCTCGTCCTCCCTCTTGTCCCCTTCCTCCCCCTCGTGATCACTGGTGTAAACATTTCCCTCTTCATCGGTGCGGTTCCGTGGGGCCCATGTCATCTTGTTCTCCTTCTTTAGCCTCCTCCTGGCGTTGGCGAACCATGTGGACACCTGGGTTAGGGTCATTTTGGTGATGATGGCCAACATAATCTTCTCGCCCTTTGTTGGGTAGGGGTTCTTACGATGCTCACTGAGCCAGGCCTTCAGGGTGCTAGTGCTCTCCCTGGTGGCGTTTTTGGGTCTGGATGGGTCACCGAATTGATATTGGCCGTATGGATAAAAAGCAGGGTGATGATGGGCAAAGCCGGGATGCTGGACACCGGGACTGTCTTTCAGTTCATACTGAGCACCCTATGAAGACAGTCAAGAGGATTTATGAGACTTGATAGATCATAACAGACTTTGTTTTGAGTTCTTAGAGGAGAACACAATCATATCCCATGTTGATTTACAGTAATAAAACCTCAGCGGGGTTCTTACTGAAGTAAAATCAGGTTTATGTAGTTTTTAACCATCTTCAAACGTCACAATCGAATAAATTAAATGTAAAGTATTTTAATTAGCTTAAGTCATCATCTAGGTGGACAACCAAATATTATTAAAATCCACCCACAGCAAATTGTAACAGTTGTGTCTATTAACTCGCTGCTATCAGTTTCAGGGTATTGTATGCTGAGAATAAACAGTTTGTTAATGCGTTACTTTTTAACTACTTTTAACTAAATTTCATAAACGTTTCGACCTCAAAGTTCACTGGGCGCTCTGAGTTTAGGTTCAAAATGTGCCAGCAAAAGTTCCTCTACAGGCATGTGCGTATATTTCTGAGCGAAAGTTTAAAAAAATGAAAGAAAAAAACTTAGGAGAGAAAGGAAAGAGAAACTCACCAACTGATTGAAAATAGATATATCGTTTGAATAAGGTAGAAAGGCTCCATAGCCCTGCGCTGCTGCTGCGAAAGGAGATCCATACATAGTGGAGAGGACGTTGGAAAGTGCGCCGGACGGACTGAGCTCTGTCCCGGCTCGGGCATTGCTGGCGATCCCCTGGCGCTCCGGCGGGTATATCGGTCGGATGTACTGATATCCCAACTGAGGGAAAGACATGTTGGTAGGCAAAAGGGGGAAAAGTCTGCGGTAGTCACACAAAGCAATGGAATTGCCTCGATATCCACTTTTACAGTGTGAGCATGTGAGCAACAAAAGGTGCAAGCACGGGAAGTCTATATTTCCTCAGGAACAGCCAGTGTAAACGATCCGGTTGCGCACCTTATTTCTTCCTCTTCTTCTTCTTTCCACCCTCACTTCCCTATTGATCTGGATGGACTAAGGTCAGGTCCTTACAGATTGCTTTAGATTATTGGGACTCCCTTGCTCAGATTGACATTTCTAGTCGTTTAGAAGCCCCTCCTATTTCTCAAATCTCACCCCTCTTGTACAAACCACACACCAAACGGAGCTCTCTCTCTCCCCCTCTCTCCCTCCCCTTCCTTCCCTACTTCTTTCTCTCTCGGATAAGTGCACTGACGTCGCGAGCTCTTATTTGAATGGAGTTTCAAATCTCATTTTATGGCTCGCCAGCATTTCGTTTTGGTGTTTGTTCGAGTCTGTCCCACCACAATTTCAATGTTAATTCTTAAAATAAATAAATAAATATGTCATTTTAGTAATCGATTATGTTTTTGCTTTCCTTTTCTATTTTAAAGTCTTCTTTCTATAAACTCAAAATCGATCTAGCTCAGTATTATTAGTTAAAATTACTAAATAAATAAATTAAAAAGTTTAAAAGGAAAATAATTATCAGCACTGTCTCTACTTTTTTTATATAAAAAATTGCACGGATACAAATTTAGACCTTGATTTACGTTTATTTCAAAATATTTATAGCTATATAAAAAAAGAGTCACACTAAATCACAAGCAACCTACAAATCAGTTCGTGCCCACTGAAGGTGGTCGTGTCATGACTTGATCCTGAATCAGAAGTTTGCTCACCTTTTTATGTATTGCTTCATCAATGGGAGCAAACTGTGTTTTCTTACACCGCTTTTTAGAAGTGTTATGGTCTCTTGGAGGTAGAAGAGTCGGAGTCAGGTCATCATTTAATTTAAAACATCAAACGGGTCGCATGTAACCACTCGACATCAAAGAGAAAGCTGATGATGGGGACGTTACTCTGTTAATGAAGACTAAGTGTAAAGGAACAACAGTGATAGCCCAAGTGATACACATTTCAGTGGATTGGGCTGGAAAGATGTTGATTCAAGGAAACGACTAGGAAAGTCGTCAAAATAAAATAAATCCAAAAATAAAGGGCTGTAAAACATACCACGGGGGAAGGAAAGAAAGAGAAGAAGAGGGGGGGTGTGGAGGGAGGGGTAGTGAGGGGGGAT
>JBAMHW010000001.1:29026372-29036551 GCA_037177495.1 Rhadinocentrus ornatus | reverse complement strand
GTGAGGTATCCTGTGGCCAAGCTAGAGAACAAGGTTTGCTGGCTCTATTTATTTGATGCTCTGCCGGCACAAAAAAAACACTCTGACTTTTAACTCACAGTGAGGGTGACAGTAAGACAGAAATCTAATCTCATTAATCAACGTTTTCTTTTGCAATATTAAATTAAGTGCACAATTATAATAATCACTGATTTTCAGAGTAATAAATATGATGCCGTACCCTAAGCACAAATTAGCCTGACTAGCTAATCACACCCTACATCATACATTGCTCACCATAGGAGTGAGATTTGGTGTGGATGTGGCGGCGAGCTGTGGAATTTGCTGCTGCCCCTTACCAATAGCTCTCTGAGGGCTTAGGTGACACTCCAGTGACGGCCTAAGAGCCATTAATTTTAGCCTCTAGAGTGGTTGTTGTAACAAGATCCGACAACCCCCTTCGTCCAAGCAGGGCTCCTAAATATACATTTATTTTCAGAGGGAGTCCCCTCGTCAGGATATGATGGATGTTGACTGATCAGATGGCGTGCAACTGTATGGCCACAGTCAGGCCCCACTACATTAGCTGAGTTAGTAGCATAAATAACCAAGATAGGGCTTCCTTGGGGTCTTGTCTTTGGTGATGATCTTAGAGATATGATATCATGTGCTGTTGCTGCCTGGATCTATCTTAAGACTCCACATGGAGGTCTGGCATTCACCAACTCTCTGTGGGTTTGAGGGCAGGCAGAAGGAGGGCTGCTTGCAGCTTACAGTTACTCCAAGAACCACTTACCATGTGCCTCTCATCTATTCCTGCCTCTGGATGGCATAGACTTCTGTTCCTATCTTGATAAGCAATGCTCTATCTTGCTTTGACATTGCTCCAAGAATCACCCTCATCATTTACTCGCAGAGTTTTAAAGCTAACTGAGGATGAGCATCATTACATGAATACAAATTGATGTCAATTGTTCGATGTTTATCCATACTTATTTGCATATTTCTACCTGTGTGAACAAGCCAATAAACTTACACGCTGCAGATAAATGATGTATGCACTATCTTGAGTTCTGGCATCTCTTTAGGGTTTATCCTGCCTGACAAGCTGTTTCTCCTTGCCCATGGGTGACGTGTGAGGGTTGGTTAGGGAATTAACTGTGTTGCTAGTTGCAGGCCCTGAGGGGGTAGATTCTGGCAGCTCATGGGTCATGGCAGATGGTTGTGGGGCATGATGGAGCTTCTTGGCCTTCTGACCTGCAGCTGGGACAGTAGAAAAGAAGGACAAAGATGTTTTAAATTACTAATACATGCAAACACTGTAATTTTAGATTGGCTAACCTTTTGATCTAAGGCAAAAAAAACAACAACAAAAAAAAACTGCTGGGAGACCATACTATAGATTTCCTCCATCTAAGACATAATTATAATGTGCTTAGATCAATTAATTGAAATGTACAAACTTTTAACAGCATTGGGTAATTTGACAAAAAAGGATTGGTGTGATAACAGATACAATTAAAGTATTTCACACTTTGACTGTAGAACTACTGTCAAAACAACACAAAGAATGTGACAACATTATCCATATTTTCATCTCTATTTACTGCATGTGACCAACCATTGCTCTCCTCTTGCACTGGTGTGAGATGCACTATAAAAGTATTAGATGGAGGGAGAAACAGAATGAAGAGGAAAGAGAATTGGAGGAGGGGGAAGGTGGTGTTGTTTAAGTGAAGAGCGTGGCTTGTCCTGGAGGATTTAATAAGCAGGTTGAAGGCTGATAAGGATAAGCTGTCCCTCTGGCTCTAGGGAGCCTTGTTTTAACTTTCCCCTCCCCTCCCAAGATGTAATTCTCTGAAAGCAAGAAGAGTAATCAAAAGAAAAGCAGATGAGGGAAGAATTTTTTGGATAGACAGAGGAGAAAAGGTGCAACTGAAGACAGTGCGCATGATAAGGCAGCAGTGGATGATGAGAAGGAGTAAAGAAGCGGTGTGTGATTAGGAGTCAGGTGGGAAGGTGATGAAATAACAAAGAGAAGGGGAGGAAAAGGGACAAGGAGAGTATGAGCAAGACTGCAGTCTACAGAAAGAAGACAAGATTACAGTCAGAGAGAGGACAAGAGAGAGTAAACCCAATGAGAAAAAAAATGGTAGAGACTGCAAAAGAGTGAAAAGCAAAGGAAAGGATAAATTGTTTTAAGAGAAAATGTTGAGGAGAAAACAAGAGACAACAGATGAGAGAAGGAAGAAAGGAAGTTGAGAGGACATGGAGCTTAAAGATGGGCTGAAAGGGACCTGCTGGTGTGTCAAAGCTTTAGATCTAAACTCATCCCCTGGGGAAAAAGGGGGAAAGCAGAAGAGAGACATTGACCTTGCATTATTTATGCTTAGCACTATTGGTCCAGGCAGATGCTGTTTTCCATTGTGTCTTCATAACGAGGAACCACTACGAAGTGAAGGAAAAGGAAACACAACCAACAGACCAGCTTGCGTGTGTATGTGCTTGGGAGGTGGGATGTCATTACAGTGTAGCATGCAGACAGTTTAGTGAACAAGGATCAGGAGCATAAGAAAAAAACACACACGTGCACACACACACCACACACACACACGTGCACACACACACACACACACATTCTTTCTCCTGTGGCATGCAGGCCTGTATCAGTAAGGTGTTTACAGTGAGAATGCATATGAGGGGAAGGAGAGAGCAGAGAGGGTCAGCTGCCATTTCCTGAGCTCATTTTCACCCTCATTTTCTTATAACAGCTGAAGGCAAGTGAACATGAAGTGAGAGCAGAAAGCATATGTGAAGAAGCGCTGTCCACTCTCCGAAACAAAGAACTGAATGCTCAAAATTACATCAACAAAGTACTGGATATTAAAAAGCACCATATTTTCTCATCTGGTTTGGCTATACACATAATTTAGTTTTTTTTATTATTTTATGGTCTTCATTTGTTTTCTCTCAAAGAAACTAAAAACACATAAAAAATGCACCTTTATTTGTAGAATCAGGCTTGTTCAGACTATAAATTCAAATCTGCTGCATCATTACCACTTCTTCATGATGCAAAACTGCTACACTCACAGGGTGATAAAATCAGCAGGGAGCTTGGGTATGTTTCACAGATCTGTCACACATCTGATCCTCAAATCCAGCAGCCTCAGCTCCTCCCACTCACCTTTCACCCTGCTGCACTTGTGTATGAAAACACTGTCAGTTTTAAATTTAATTACACAGAACTTGACATACATAGTCCTTACCCAGTCATTACCCTGTCTGGGTCCACCCACTCATCATAGAGCTGCATCTGCACGCCCCTGAGAGCTGAGAGTAACCTGCCTCCTGCCGACTGGTTATGACAGTGGATGTAGTCTGTATGTAAGTGTGATTGTTAGTGTGTGTTCATGTGTGTGTGTGTGTGCGCGTGCATGCAAGTCTGTCCCCCTCTGTTTCTCTCTGTGCCTGGGATGTGGAGATTTGTATGGCGTGTTAGTCACACCCTGTGTTATCAGCATCTCTGTGATGAGCATAAGCATAGCCTGAGGGGGCTGGGGATAGCGTCACAGATGGTACAGTGTCAGGGTCCCTGAATGTGGTTTAGAGGATGGTGAATATCTCCTCCATCATCTCCCAAGTTCTGTCCCCTTGCACTCTGCCCATGCAAAGGTATTATACAGGGCAAAGGTTGAGTCCATATCATGTTGTAGCCAACGATCCACACTGCACCTTCTTCTTTTACACCAGCCAGCCAAATATGGCAATCGATGCTTCCTTGAAAAACCCTGACCTAATCCTGTTATCCTTTTTCTTCAACAACCTGCAAGGGACAAGGGGTGGGATCCCAAAAGTCGGCAGCCAAGAGAGCTGTGCAGAGCCTGCCCCCATCGCTGTGAAAGCGGGCTTAGCTGAAACACAATAGGTGTGTAATTTCAGGTTTTTGTTAAGCCAAAATCCAATCACATACATGACTGCAAGATCACAGAGAAACACAACAGGAAAGGGAGCCTCAGAGGTGGAGGTGAGTCTACCTCACACAAACAATCCACGCAACTGAGACACCATTGATGACAGACTGCTAACTAGCTAACATTCAGCACAGAGATTAGGCTAGTCTCTGCTCTAGATCTGTAGGGATGGGCTGGTGCTTGACTCCTCCCCAACCTGGATCAGGTTGGAAAGCAAGCTTTTAAGTGATATTCATGTACTCTATACACACAGAAAAACAAAAGGGAAGAAAATGTTCTTTCATATTTTCCATATAACACTACCTCTTCATTTCTCTAATTACAACTGTTATGCTAAATCAATTCCAAATGAAAGAGCAGGGTTTTAATCTCATCATGCTCATTTCATAAATGCCTACATAAGAACTTCAAATGAAACCTAGAACATCCATTGTCATCTCCTGAGACTGTCTTCAGTACAAGATTTGGGTTAGTTTGCAAATTTGTTTTTGCCTCTTGTTTTTGCAGATGATAAATGAAATTAATACATGTGTTTATTATTTGAAATGCTGAGATGAATAATTTATTACTTTAAGATTAAAAGTAAAGCATGAAAAAAAAAAAAATAAATAAATAAAAAGTAAGTCAGTAATCACCAGTACACAAATTGAGGACAAGCCAAAATAAATTTTTAACTGCTCGGGTCCACTGGTCTCTCCTTTCTAGTTTGTGTGTTGGGAGGTGTTGAATTAATGGTTTGCATCTTGACCTCATTCCATCAAATGCAGTCTGAAACTTTCTTTTTGAAGCTGATTTATAGTAAAAACATAAGACCTAATGCATCTATTCAGGAAGTCTAATGAACGCAATACCTTAATACTAAGTAATGCTAATCCATGCTTGCTCACAACAGACAGACATGATCATTACCATGATTATAATTATTATTCATGTAAGGCAATTAATGTTGCTAGTACCTCTATCCTGATGACTCAATTTGCATGGTATGAAAGCAGAAACAGGAAGATTCAAATAGTTGATTGGAAAGTTTTAAATACATCAATATATAAGGACACAAAAATTTGTTGCTGTCTCATAGCCGTAATACAAGAAATATCTGTGGTCAATTAAGCCTTGCATTTTGAGACCATATTAAGTAAATAAATCACCCTTAAGCTTGAAGTTTCCATCACAGTTACTCCATACATAAAAAAATGAAAAAATGATTAATTCAATCTCATTATTTCAGGATATTGAAAAGAGCAGCTTACTGTAAAACATAATATCCACACATATCCACAAGATATCAAGAGCATTTATCCATATGAGTAAATAATGGGGACTGGCTGACTAAATCCCTGGAGATGTCTAGACAGT
This sequence comes from Rhadinocentrus ornatus, assembly GCA_037177495.1. NCBI lineage: Eukaryota > Metazoa > Chordata > Actinopteri > Atheriniformes > Melanotaeniidae > Rhadinocentrus > Rhadinocentrus ornatus. The sequence continues at coordinate 29,031,242 of JBAMHW010000001.1, read as the reverse complement.
CCTAACACCGGTTAAAGTCTCCCAGTCAAAATTAGAAGTGAAATAAAGGCAAGATAAACAATCTAACCAACCTGTTTCTACTTAGGATGCATTTTTGTGGTTATTTCTTCTGACTCTTTGGCAAAAAGAAAAGCCTCTGAGCTGGAAATTTTACCAAAAAAAAAGTGACGTTCTTCGAACAATAACAAATAAAGCATGATGGATTCCAAAAAAGAAGATTTTGTGCAACTTCTGTTCTATGAGAATGCAGGCAACATGCTTTTTGTCACTTATAGATTCCCCTCGTTAAAATGCACATGTATCTTGTATCACCTCCCTGAGTTATTAAAATAGAAAGATTGATTCTGCTTGTGACAGATCTATCATAAGCAATGTGATGATAATATATCCAGAAGGGATATTTGCAAAACACTGACAGTGGTGTAAAAGTCACAGGAAGAGCCCTATTTTGAGTTAATGTGTGCTATTAAATGCTACAAAAATATAGGTAATTACTGTATGATGCTGTTTATTTTGTGGATCCCACCAATCACAGTGGACGGGGAAATCTGTCATCTCAAAGCCAACAGTCACATGAGCTCTCGATCTACTGTAGATGAGATCACAAGACAGCTTGCAAGGAAGGGATTATGCGTTGTGTAATTGTAAATGATTATACCACCAGGCGTTCCATTTCTCTTCTCTTTTCTTTCAACATCAGCAGCTGGTTGAAATTCTTTTATGGTTTCTGAGGCCAAAAATGAGCCTAATTCCACCAAATGGTGAGCAAAAGAGAAAAATGCTACCCAGTAGAGATATTTCCATCCAGAGAAATGAAATATTAAACGTGTTCATTATACCCTCAATTTGCAGTTATTTCTCATTGCACAAGGCCATTTTCCTATTTTCCCCGCTCTCTTATTGGCACTGCGCTCAGGGCCTTAAGAGAAATCTCTCTTTTATTATTTAAATCCATGCATGGGGGCTGAGCCAGCCAAATCATCTCACGTCTGCTAGCCTACTCCCTAATTCTGATTGGCAGCTTGATACACGGTCAGCGGATGGAGAGGGTGATAATGCCTGTGACAAAGAAAAAAAATATTTCCTCGCTGTTATGTTTTTATTGGTAATAGGGAATATGGAGTTCACACACAATAAAAGTAGCCTTAGTAATTGGAAGTGGCAATGGGCTGTGTCCATGAGTCAGTAGGGCTGTCAGCACAGCGATGTAAATTTCTTTGACATGTTTTTGTCTGGCTAAAACTTTAATGTCGTGGGTGTGACCAATCAGATGCAAATGTTGTTTTCATCCCTTGCCGATGAGATGACCTCTGTCATTTCCCTGGGGAAATCAAGCTTTTGGAAGTATTTGATAACAGAAACTCCACATTCATTCATACACACACAAAAACACATTCTGGCTTAAGGAAGCACATCACATGTAAACTGCATACTGTATGCACCAACACTTACCCACACACTGCACATAACCAGGTTTCACAAGTAGGCACAAATGCAACCACACTCGTATGCAGATCTATACGTGGTTTATGCACTATAAGCATCAGCACCATCATATCCTCGCCAGCCTTCTCACCCGCTCAGTGATGCTTGGCTAATATATTCAACATGTGACTATAGTGTATGCCTTCCTGTTCTCAAACAGACACTTGATTAGTTTAAAAGCACTCTTTCATGGCAAATATAATGCCTCTGAACACAGGAGGTGGACATGGCAGTTTCTCCATCAGCCTGTCAGAACCTTTGACAGGATAAAGAGGCTGCATCTCTCCCTGTAACTAGCCCAGACACTGCTGCTTATAGGCATCCACACCCACAACAGAAACACGTAGCACATAGTTTTTTGTGTATGGATTATTCACCTGTGTGTATGTGTGCTCGTGTGTATGTGCGTGTCTTGTGGATAATGCTGCATGTGAAAGCCAGATTTAATACTGGTGTGGAATAACGGGCTCTTTTGTACATTGTGAGGCAGCCAGCATCTGAGACCAATAAAATAGTGGCCCTTGGGTCACTGCTCGAAGGATAAAGGAAGAAGATATAATCATACACAGAGGACACAACACCTTTTTTGTGCTTTCTCCGCATATTTGGGTGCGAAGAGAGTGCGGGTCTTCATAAGTTTAATATTTTCACAGTGTGACCTTTTGTCACTAATAGAGTGGCTCGCCAATAAGCGTATATTGTATCTTTAGGGGGTGCAGCCATATTAATGCGGCAATTGGCTGTAGGAGGAGGGAGAAGACACATGGTGTTGAGGCGGATACAGACAGGAAACACGTGTGTGTGCTTATGGGCGAGGATGCATGCCTGTATGTGAGGGATGGCGTGTGTGACTTTTCCTTTTTGCAATATACTTTATAATGACATTTGGAATGTCTCTGGAAAATGGAGCCTTTAAGCAAAGGAGGTTGACAGTCAGAAACCGCAAGCCCAAAGCTAAGCCTCAGCATTGCAGTGAACCATTTGCTAAATCCATGTCGTGCCCAACTACAAAGATCCAGCAGCAGCAACTGACTAAAGCCATAAGATAAACACTGCAGTGAAAACAATTTCAGGCTTTTTTGGACAATTTGTTTGATAAAAAGCACAACTTTGTGGAAGGAAACTTAACTCAGTTTCATTTTGTATATGTGCCATGTTGTCTTAGTGGCAATGAAGTCTCATTATCTTGTATTAGGCTTATGTGCAGATGTTTCCCTGACTGACACTTTGCAGGTCGAAATATTCCTCATTGCTTTCTTTCCAATGATGTAAGAGACTCTTTACCACCTCCACTCCTATGTTGAAGCAGCAGTGTGATTGGCCAGCAAGGATTGTAGCTTGTGCCATTAGCACCTGTTGTGAGTGACTCCAGCACTCAGAGAAAAGCACTTTATCCCCTGTCTCCCCAACAATCATTACAGTCAGTTTATGGGGTTATTATAGCCCAACCTTCGCACATTTACACTGACTGTCAGATATCCTAGTGGGTGTGTTCTTCATCTGCTTCTTGATGTTATTTTCTTTAACCTATTTCATCCCCAGGTTGCAAAGACAACTTCTCTTTATTTAGGGCAGGCAATAATTAGAGCAGACGGGTTGTTTGATTTCCACCTTGATAACACCCTCAGAATGTTGTCAGAGAGTGTAAACACGTTCCCACTCTTAGTTTGGCTCCTTTCATTTGAATCATTTGTTCTTGTTGCTTTTTGAAAAACAGGTTGCTGTGGTGTTTGTACGTGTTTGCGCCTGTGTGTGTGTTTGTGTGTGTGTGCATCAGTCTGTCTGTGATTGTGAATTGCCTTTTCTCACTGCATGCATTTCAGTGTTCCTATGTGGCCTTGTGTGTGTGTGTTTTTCCTGACATGTAGGTTTGTGTGTCTGTGCATGTTTGCATGCAGGTTAGAATTTTTGATCTTAGTGGGGAGATATGAGTTGCCCTGGGCTGTGAAGCTCATTAGGTATGTACTCCTCTGCATGCAAAAGTATTTGTTAAACCACATGACAAGAATACCTCTCTGCTGCAACAGATGTGCTGTAATTAAAGAAGGCTTAAGTTGTCTTAGAGCTGTATGGAAAGTCATCACTAGCTGCTAAGTTTACAACAGTGCCCTACCCTTCCCTCATGCACACACACACATACATACACACACTACCAAGAACTACCACATGCATGTTGTAAATAATTAGGTTTGAAAAAACAATACAAATAGTCCTAATTAATTCTCTAAATGCTGGATAAATATATATTTTCTAAATATCTTCTAGAAAATTCATGTTAAACTGGCAGTATTTACTGTAATCCACCATAGAGCTGATATATAGCAAAATGTTAACCCAGCATACAGGCCTTTGGCCCAAGAGATAAAGAGGGCAACTGATCAGAGCTATTATCCATTCTGCAGTGAATCAGGCAGATAATGGCCTACCTGTCAGCATGGGGCCTCCATAAAGCCATTAACACCTTTTGTTGTTCCCCTCCTGTTCTCCAAACGTGCTGGGCAGTTCAAAAAGCCAAACGAAGCAATCTGTTAGCTTTGCTTTAAGTCTACATTCTCCCTGATCTAAGCACGTGCGCACATACGCACTGACAGTCAGACATACAGCTACCTAGAAACATAAATGTTTTGCTCAGGCACATTGTCTTGCATCCAGATTTTGCTGAAAAGTCTTGTGATTGAATGCAGGTAATACTCTTCACCTGAATACTTTTGAGGTGACCACTTGCATCCACTCACTCTTAAATATGTAATCCATGCACAAAAAAAAAAAAAAAAATCATAACCACAGTAAGACAGATAAAAAAAACATAAAGCCATATTTTCACTCAGGAAAAGTTAGAGGGGAATTTAAATGTATGCTCTGTTTGACACAAGCAGGTTGGTGTGCTTGTGTACTTGCCTGTCTCGTTCACAACTTCTTGTCTTACAATGTGCTCAGTCAGTCCACTGTTACAAGAAAATATGAAGTAGATATGCATCTTCACATGTCCAAAACCTTGAAGATTCACAGTAACAGATATTGTGAGAAGGTAATGTTTTTCCATTACATTTTGTGTAGAAAAGCCTTTAGGTGTAATGACACTAACCTGTAACTATTTATTTATAGATATTTAACCCTTTAACCTTTATGTAGTGCAAAGCCATTGTGTATTCCATTTTCAATTGTTTTACATGTTATCGTCTTTTATTTATTTATTTTTTTATTTACTTGTCCGGACCAGCAGAATGATGATCTGGCTGCTGTTCTTTTGCTGAACAAATTTGATATGCCAAGAGAAGCTTCATGGGTATAAGGCTCCACTTAATAATCTGATTTATTATTATTATTATTATTATTATTATTATTATTATTATTATTATTATTATTATTATTATTATTATTATTA
>JBAMHW010000001.1:29012465-29026272 GCA_037177495.1 Rhadinocentrus ornatus | reverse complement strand
TTATTATTATTATTATTATTATTATTATTATTATTATTATTATTATTATTATTATTATTATTATTATTATTATAAGCATCAGCCATCCAGGGTGGCCAGAGCCAAGTGCCTAGGCCCCCAAGAGCCCAGAGGTTTTTTACATGAAGTAGTTGTGTATTATAACATACAGTTTTACATTATAAAAGTGTAAGCAAAATACAATTAGTAAAGGAAAACAAATGACATTTGTGTGGCCTAGAAATTTTAGAATTTTACACACTTTGAGCCCTGATGGGCAATTTCATTTATGGAAACCATGATAAAATTACTTGGTATTACCGGAAATTAAGTAAGTTGACCATTTTTAGCCTTTGTTGTGTTGTGGACCAACATTGCCATTTCACATTCTGGTGTGAGCTTGCTTTTCAGTCATGATTAATCTCACAGGGTTGGAGTTGCAAACCTAAAATTCCTGTACCACAAAATTATTGTAGCCAAAAGAAGGTGCAAGTCGTGAAAGTAACAAAACTTAGATAATCTCTCTGCATTTCACACCTTAAAGGATTTTTCTCAGATCACTTAATACAGCTTAAACCAGGCTTCTGAAAGACTATATTGGCATGTGCAAGGACTAACGAAGGCAGCATGATAAAAACCCTTGAACCACCACCAATTTCTCTCTTTCTATTCTATTTCCATCACTTTCCATTTTACAACTGTATGCCACCTATGGAAAGCACATCTACTTCAAACCACTGCAGATCAAATATCCCGGTTCATTCACATGGATGCACACATTAAACATATTCATTTAACATTAAAAGTCTTTATTGCCTTTGAAGTTTTCAAGCTGTCAAATTAGCATTGATAAAAGACTTAGTATTGAACCTTTCTGAGATCCAGCCAGGGAACAGAGCTGTGGACAGTAGTGCATCTTCATCTCTCTCTCTTTCTTTTCCCACCCCCTGTGCCAATGTTCTTCCTTCTCCTCCTCTGATAGCAGGAGCTCCCAGTGGCTCTCTTCTTTTCTTTTCTCTCTTTTTTTCTCTCCCTCCTCTCTCTCTCCTCTCTGTGTTGCCTTTGGCAAATTGGCAAATTGTGTTTTACTAACGTGGGTACATGTGTTAAGTGGGGATCAATTGTTTGTTTAACAGGGTGCCTCTATTAGACAGGGAGGGGTGTAATTAGTGTTGAGGCCTTCCCTTAATACAGGCAGCATGAGTTAGCGGGGAGGGAGGAGTAAAGTCTTTCCAATCAATGCCAAATCTCAAGGAAGGATTGGCTGCAGTTTGGTTTTGGGAAATTAAATTCATGATAAATCTCATCAGCGGGGTGGAGCTTCAGCATTCAGTTAAGTTGTCCTCAGCATCCTACTGTGCATCCTTAGTTGCTCGCCTAAAGCTGAAATCAAGTATCCATAATGAAGTTGCACAGGGCATAGATAAAAGCTGCATAACGTCAGATTATTCCCATTGCTGTTTTACTGGTTTGCTTTGTTCACATCAAATGGCTCTTTGAAACACCTCATATCAACTGTGGGCTGTGATCCCAACACTTGCCAGCTAGGCAGATCAGCAAGTCATGCCAAGAAATTGTGCACAACAGAGGAACAAAGCAAATTCTACCAAAGCTTCCCCTTTCCATCTTTCTCAATTAAAAAAGTCACACACACCGTCATCGAATTTATAGGAAGAATTCCTATAAACATTCTAAATAATTAAACAGTCCACATGAAGTTGGAAGGCAGGTCTGCACCGTCAGAAAAATTTTATTTGCTCCAAGTGTAAAATATTTTACTGTAATATTGTTTAGACTGAGCAAATGAACCACAAACTGTTTCATTTTCTGTTGTTCACTGTTTTCTTTATTAATACAACAAATAAAACTAAGGTATAGTATCTGTAAGAAAAAAAGTAACTATGTCATTTAGCTGGTTTCATGAGTGTGGATATTTGTGCATATTTACATGTTAATGAATCTTGTATATGAGTGCACATTAGATTGTGTAAGTGTGTGTGCGTGCATGTCCAATTGCCTCAGGATAAACTAGAGCCTATTGGCAGCTCTGTTTGTATGTCAGTGTTCCTGTGGCATGGATGTTAAAAGGGAGACTTGGGGATATGTGAGCTTTAGATCTTTAAAGATACTCTGTCCTTTGAAACTGATGTGGTTATCTCAAGTGTCTCAGAAATCACTTCACCAGTGTGTTTCTTGTTTGTTCATTTTTTCCACTGAAAAAAGGACAATAAGCAATGCGTATTACATTATTTGCTGTAACTGTTACTAGTGTTAGCTTTGTCTTTCATGAGTTTCCAACAGAGGCTGAGGGCAGTACTACAAATGATACAACCTATCATTAGTAGTGTGAATCCTTTTTTTGGATGATGCAAATTAGACACAGATACCCCTCAATAAAAAGATTTTCATAAGCGCAGCACTCAGGCTAATTGTGTACTCCAAACAAAATTGCATTTGGCATGTTCTCATACTTCTGTCAAACACAGTGCTGCAGGCAAAAACGAGTAAACTCACCGTGACTGCAGTTATCTTCATTAAATGGCATCCATGTCAGATCAAAGAGCCCCTGTGTCACTGCAAATGCAGATACAACTAGCAAGTTCCCTTAGAAACAAGAAGTAAACAGTGAGATTCAAAAGCTAAATATAAAAATAAAGCAAGCCAAATATACAAAACAAATCCTGTGATACAGTTATCTTGCTGCAGGTGAAAGAGTATGTGGGTCAGTAAATTAATAAAGTCAGTAGCCATTACAAGGTATAAAAGAATAAACAGTTTGTCATCCACTATTCATACACATCATCGTATATTAACTGTTTATTGAGTGAATTTTCACAGTGAAACCATTAAGTGTACAACAGTGTGAATGGTTTAGTCATTCTATGCTATGCTAGCTGGCAGCTGCAGTGTGGTAGCAGACATGGTGCTGAGTGATTGACAGTCTTAGAAGCTGCAGGCCAGCTGATCTCGTCTCCTAACCAACACCAGCCTGGCATTGCTCCATGTTGTTTTCTTCCCCAATTTCTTACACCAGTTAAATGGTTGCAACCAAGCCAAGCTGCATCAAACACCAATTAGTTAACAGTTTTCCTACCAAATCATTTGCACTGGCTATGTAGAGATGTTGTTTGTGCATCATTAAACTCACATGGTACATATTATTCGTATTTAGCTCATTTGATTCTTATTCTGATTTACAATGGGACTAAACTAGAAATAATAGTTTAGTAAAGACTCAGATAGAATGTGGACACACAAAGACTGATGCACATTCATTGCGCCTTTCAGAGTACAGTGTACTGAATAATATTATGAAAACATAATGCATACAGATGAATGAATGTTTGTGAATAAATTGTTCCCACAACTACACATTTGAAAGAAAATCACTGGCAAAAGGCAGGGAATGGTCATTTCCATAGTGAGCACTAAGCTGGTTCTACTTTCATCACATTTCCAATCTAAACAGCCCAGCCATAACTAAGCAATAAGTGGCAGAGTGACATTCGAGTGGGGCCACCCCTTCTCATCTATTGTTGCTGCTTTTGAAGTCCCTTTTCAGGTCATTAAGCTCCATTTCCCATTCACAGAGAGCTTGTGTGGCGGCCGTTTGAGCACAACAATGGACCCTAATGACTTAACGCTTCTGTTTTCATTCTCCACCTCTCACCCATCCTGTGCCCCCCCCCTCTTCTTTCACCTCTTTACCCACTACTCCATTCTCCCCTACAATCGTCCCTTCACCTCTTTAATGGTGGCTTGCACCCCTCATTTGGCTACCCACATTTTTTATGGGGCATTGTAATGAGCTGCAGCTGTGGGGTAAAATCTGGGTGTAATGTTAACCCAGGCAGAGCAGGATGACCCAGTAAGCAGAGGTCAATGCTTTGTGTTAGTGCCAGGTATAGGGTCTATTAGAGGCTATAAATGTTATTTTTTGACTCTGTGGTGAGCCATTTGAAGGGGCTCATCTCTTTTTTGTCACAAAGTGCTACTTAATTGGTCAAGAATCTACAATTGGGGTGTGGATAAAAGAACTAATAAACTAGTGGAGTGGCTGAGGTGGTCAAATACTTGGTCTCATGCCTTTAGCTGGTGTCCTGACATTGTTGAATGTATCAAAATGATGACTTAAAACAGATGTTATGCACTCAAAAGGTTAAGAGACATATGAGCTAAACATACAGTATGTTTAAGATTTTACAAAGGCAAATGGGGAAATGTGCACAAGCACAGTGAAGGATAATCTATCATAACCACAGTGGGTAATATATTTACTCATGACTTCAACTAGGTCCACTGCAGTGGCCTTTCCCATTAGAGCTGTGCAGGGTAGAGACAATTTATCCTCTTTTCAGTACAAGTGGCAGGCAAAGCAGTAACCTGAGCTGAAAAAACAAAAGGCACAAAGGCAATCTGCAAAATCAAACTGACCCCTGTCACTCTCCCTCTCTGCAACTGGCGTAATCTTAATTGAATCAGCCTTACAGAAAGATGTTGACACTGAGAGATTGCACAAACCTGGGAGGCCTTGGCAGACCAGTGGAAGTAGTGGTAAAAATGAGGGGAAAAATGCCCCATCTATTCATTAATGTGTCCTACGATGTCCCAGTCCCCATTTCTCTCTGTCTCAGAGAGATAATGCTCCCTCCAGACCTTTTCACTAACCCACCCCTGACAGCCAATTTGATCACTCACTGTGGTCCACTGAGGATGCCTCCATTTTTCAGCCATGTCCAGCTAATAGAACCATACAACACACTGTCCGTGCATTCCTACTGTACGAGCAGCACAGTGTCTTGGTGGACAGTCTCAGGGCAACTTAGATGTCATCACAGCCACTCAGAACTGCATCATTATGTACAATATTTCTTTGGTTAACAACAAAATAACAAACAGTGACTTCAGTAGAAGGGTTAACAAAAGAACACGGCTCATGTCTATGGTTTGGGTTCATTGACTTGAGCATTGATTGGCTGAGTCATCGTCATGGGAGCAATTCATCATGACCCCCCCCTGTTGTGTCTTTATTGGCACTCATCACAGCATTTATAACCTTTCAGAATCACATATAATCACTTTTACTTTGAGGGCTATGCTAAAAAGTTAATGAGATGTTTCTCACACTGCTCATGTTATTGCACATCCAGGCAATTGAAATCCATTAAGTCACATTTTTTTTCTTTCCCGTGCTGACCACGTTATATTTGAAAAAGGTTTATGGTCAGTACTAAGTAGATACATTTACTTGACAAATATTTCATCTATCCGATTGAATTCAATCAGATCAGAGATTCCAGCTGACATGTTGACATGGATGCTAAATAAAGTGATCCGATCAGTTGTATTTACATGTTGTACAGATTTATTATGATTATAATTCTCTTGACATGGTCAAACCTTCTAGTTTGGAAGAAGGAAGGTTTTCTTTATTTTCTATTTTGAACCTTTGAACGTGAAAATGCTCAACAATCCTCAACACTTTCAGTTTTCAACAAAAATGGTGTCTCCGCCACAGTCCCGTTCTGTTTTGCTGCTGGTATTATTCAGGTCTTAATAAAAAATTCTCCATGTAAACACAGCTACTATTTACTCCATGTGAAAACAAACACTTGCCACATTTATATAGAACACTTGTGACCCAATCAGAATAAAAATGCATCATGTAAACACCTTGGCTTAACCGATTGGCCTAATCAGAAAGAATTTTCAATTCAATCGAGAGGCATGGTATGAACCTTTACACGATCGAATCAGCAGGAAAACAATAACCATGTAGAGACAAATCCGGCAGCCATTTTGTGAGTTGCACTACCTTGCAGTGGTGCTGAGGTGGCCAGTCCTAATTTCCTCATACCTGCATATATGGACAGCAGCATGACTATCTGGACTAACAACATTAGACAGTGTTCTACAGATATTGATATGCATCTTATCTTGAGATCTATAAGATATTCTGTTTTTCACGTTAGTTAGACATCAGTGCATTGATTTTTGACAGAAACAGATTTTAATAACTGACAATCCACATTGGAATGTAAAACATAAACTTCATTATCAAAAGTTATAAGAAGTTGCTAAAGAAATAGTTTCATACTTGCAAAAGCTTTTAATTCTTTATTTTGTCAGATATTTGGCATAGTTTTGTCATAACTAGTGTAGGGTCCTTGACAGCGTGTGTCATTAATTTGTCACTGACTGACTGATTTGGTTTTTTGTTTTGTTTTTTTGTGGTCAAGAGCAAATGATGTTACATTTCACAATATCTTCCAAATTAGTCGATTACTCCCAGCAACACAAAGCCACTTGTAGCTTTGTCCATTAGCATTAACTAGCATAACAAAGGTTACCTGTTGTGTGATATAAAGCCTGCTGGCTACATGGGTAAATACAATTTAGGGTCAGATTGATAATTAATTTACCGTGTTTTTGATGCTGGGAATAAAATCCAGTGTTTCCTCTGCCACGGCAGCGTTCTCCTCAACAGTCATTTCTCCTCTGATCTCTGAATGACCAGTGTTCCTTCACAATGCAAACACACCACCGTCAGCAGACAAATGTTTCCAACCACTGACCTCCTCCACGTTACACAGGCTAACAGCAGCAATCTTGATGAAGTAAAGCTTTGTGATCTTAACATTCACTTTTTAACATAGTCAAAGTTTTCTACTGCAGTTTGCACAGACAAAAAGTGCACAAGTTCTTCCAGATTTCCTTGATATTATCAAGAAAAATGTCCGATTCTCATCTGTTCTACTTATAAATGCACAGAAAAGCCACATCAGCAATGGTGGAAGTTCTACTTCTGGTCTTGGCCCCGATAAGTCTATACACTTATTCCGATCGTTTCTGTGGCAGATAATGTTTCTGCGCATTGATTAACCACCTGTGGTTTAGGCAATCTAATGAGTTTCAGGTATGACTTGAAAAACAACATCACCAAAACAGAACAGGGCTGTAGCAGATTTTGTTAGAAACTTAAAGAGTTCAAGGTTATCAAGCATATTGACGATAAAAAAGTGTAAGATAATTAAAAAAACCAAAAAACTCTTCTTCTTCTATATTAGTATGGGTTGCACATATCAAAAGCGTTACAATCATAATAAATCTGTTGTGACAGTTTGGCTCAGATATGTTAAGTCTTTAATTTATTTATTTATGTTTCGGGGTGCCAGCCAGGTCTTTCTCCTGACATAAATAAATTTCCCTGAGACTTAACACCTCACAAAGGATGCAAGCAACTGCTTATTCAAACACCTTACATAGCAAATGAAAAAAGGCAAACCCAACACCAATTCATAAGGAAACTATACATACTGTAGCGGTCCCACAGTGTTGTCACCGCTATTGTTAAGTGTAGTGGCCCTACAGGGATGTTCTGGCTAATTGTTAGGGATGGATCGGGGATATGATTGGATGAGGGTGATTGGATGAGGGTCCAGGCTCTCGTCCGTTCTTCAGCACGTCAAGCTGGACGTTACAATATATACATATCTTTAAGATAAGAAACAAGCAAAACAAAACCTCACGTCAATCAATCTGCCACAAATAGTTTCATCAGTTCATTCATTCAGAAAAAAAACAAAACCCTTCAAATAATGCTTCAGTTCAGTTCTGTTCCATCATTCAGAAAAAAGAAAAAGACCATCATTTCTGTCCGGTCCTATAAGAAATCCGCTCCACCTTTTAGTAAGGGCTAGTTTGTTCCAGTTTTATTTTACCCAACAGTACAACTACCAAAAACTCCACTTCGGGTTTTCTAAACAGTACCGCGACGTGACACCAAAACCAGGAAACTGACGAGTGATCCAAAGTTAATCTTTCCTAGTCAATGCAAAAGTAGGCAGAAAGGCAGAAAAAAAATAAACCAATCGGGGGACTCACAACACCTGTCTTCCACTACAGGATCCAGGAGGAATCAGTATTAGGTCCATACAGTGTCCGTTGGTGGTGGTGTGCTGCAAAGCAAACCTGCTGTGGCAGTGTTATTCAATTCGGTCTTACGAGGGCCGCAATCCCTGTGTTGAAGTACGGATACATGGAAAACCCCCTGTATTGCAGCCCTCGTAGGACCGAATTGAATAACCCTGTGCTACGGCTTCCTGGTGGCAAACTCTGCTTCCCTCGACATCACCTGCTTCTGCTCTCTCTAAACTCTGTGAGACTCCCAGTAATAAGAAAAAGGCTGCGCCAGGTGGGCCAGCCTTTGGAGGCCAAAAGAAAATCCTACTGGCTGATTAAGGCAGGGGGGAGAAGTGAAGCAGGTCAGTTCAATAAAAAGAGAAACATAAGGCAGACAATCAGGCTGTCAAATTGTCCATCATGTTAACACACAACTGATCCAACCAATATTTATTTGTAGCCATATTAATGTATAGTTTTTTTTTTAAGTCACAAATTTTAATATTTCTTGAAAAAGACAGTATGCTGGATCCAAAGTCGGTGCAATTATGTTTGCCTCTAACAAAGCACTGTTGCTAAGTTTTAAGAAATGGGATCGGATTGTAAATCCCAACGAAGCCAGCAACAAAGTTATCTATTCTAGTGGAGATGTCTACTGTGCAATGGGAATGAGACAGAGTTAGGAAAAACCCAAGTCCTGGCTTGGCTACATCTGCATATGAATGGCAGGCTGCTCCATGCAGGTGGCATGTGATAAGAGCCCTAATCTAGATGAAAGACCTCGGTGCAGGCCTCCCTTATTAGCTCTGATGAAGCCAGGGTGTGGGTAGAATGCTAATACCGAGATTCCTCCCTCCATCCTTGCCTAGTTTCCATGACTGAGTCGCGGTTTTGCTGTGAGCAAACCATTCTAAACAAGGCCAGGGAACATTGCCGGATGAATGACATAAAAAAATGGTCAGCTAGGTTTGGCACTACTACAGGAAGAGAGGCTAAAAAATGTAAGGCCAGTGTGGTGTTTGTGCCATGTCTCAGTCACTGTGAAGTGCCTGTTTCTTGGACATGAACAGAGATGCCAGATTTTGCCTTGGGGCCACTGTCATGCATTATGCATGTCCATTATTCATACTATTATTGATAATGCTTTTTACATTGGTGATTATTCATTCATTAATTATTGCATTTCTTGCAGTCCTGTTAGCATTATATTGTTATTAATGTCAAGTCATTTGAAGAGTTTCCATCTTCCCAGGGGCCTGTCTCATTTTTGTTTAAAAGACACAATCTGAAAAGACAGTACAGTGGTGTAAATTTGGACAAGGTTGGATAAAGCAAGGAACAGTAGTCCTAGAAATTGAGAAGAAAATTAGCTCCACAAACTCATCAACAAGAAGAATTACAAATGTTTACTAAAACTGTTCTAGGGAATTTTAATCCCAGTGCTGTAAAGATAGGAGCTGAGTAGGAGTACATCCTCAGAACTGAGCTACAGCGTAGGATGCTAACAGGGCAGAGGCTGAGGCATGCCCCGAAGCATCTCTGATGCCAGGCAGGGTGTCTGATACCAACAGTGTCTCCTTCCTGCCCAAATTCCCCTTTCTCATCCTCCCTCTCAATCCTATTATGCACATGCATACCTCCTCCTGTCCTTTGTTTCTACCATCACTTTGATAGATCACATCCAAGAACATGGAGGGTAGGTCAATGCATCAATGCTAACCTAAATAATTCATCTTGCATATGTACATAATCTTAATTACAATTAATTATTTAAAGCCACTGCACTACTATAGCTGCATTTCCCCAACAATTAAGGAGTGGATTTTGACTGTTACCTTGAGTGATTTTCATTGTCATCTACAGATAATTTCCATGATCAACTTGCTGTAATTATTAGTCATCATTAAAAGAAATAGCCTTTATTCCATGCATGACTTTCGAGTCTCAAACTTAAATTTAAGATTTAAAAGTGCAGAAGTTAGGGTTTAAGGAGTCAATTGGCACTCAGTAGGTGCTCAAAGGTAACAAAGCTTAAAGCGAGCCTGAGGGCCTTATTTTATATACTGTACATAAAACTAAAGGGATTCCTGAATGAACCTTCATAAGCTCAGAGCTAACCATTTCAGATGATGTGATATAACAATCAAATAGCTTAGAAATGAATGTAAGGTGCATTTCTTCTTTTTTTGTGACTCAAATGGAAAAGCTGATTGTCCATGAATTGTAGGGTTGGCAGTTCAATGCCATGCAACCCCACACAACAAACTTTTGGAGGGTTAAACCCTGCTGGTGTGTGAGTAAACATGTTAATATGACAACACAGCATACCTGTACTTTGCGCAATCTGGTTGGTGATTAAGATGCTTAAGAGCTAACTAATAGTGTCACACTGCAGTGGTCAGCAGTGGTTGATGGGTGTATGATACTGTCCAGTGAGGAAACTGTTTTTTTTCTGCAACTACAACTACTATTTTCTGCCAATGTGCTTCTATGTTTAAAAAACGGGAAAACAATGACGGAATGTGAAAAACAATAGCTATAATACATTGCTGTTGTACAAAACAAAATAAAAATAAATAAATACTAGGTTTCCTTTGCTCAAAACCTTTGGAAAAAGGACAACTTTTGATAAATATCTACTATCGGAATTTTTTTTATTTTATTTTTGAAGAACTGCATTTTTATTTATATTTTAGATTTTAGAATGAAGACAAAAATAAATATTTTGCAAAAAGAGGATAGACAGACTTTCTTATATGGAATGTTAATAAATGTGAACATTGCTAAAAAAAAATCCACCCAATTAATAGGAAAAATAGATGGAAAGTATATTAGTTACTTTTAGTGTCATTATGTTGTAGAAATTCAATGTAATTGTTCCATGAAAAAAGAAAAAACTGAAAAATTGCTAAAAACCTGCATTTGTTTAAGTCTATATTTACAACATTAGTTAGTTCTTTAGCATTTTTAGCCATGTATTAAGAGCCACTGCAGGAGGTCCAAAGAGCCACTTGTGGCTCTGGAGCTACAGGTTGCAGACCACTGGTCTATTTTGACAAAATACATGGAGAATACGTTACAAAAATCCCCATAATTAATGCCCAACTATTTTTATTTTCATGAGTCACAGTTTCTGTAAACAGCCCAGGGTTAAATTACTATCCCAAAATTTAAAAAATGGATTTCGATCTTTCTACAGATTGAACAAACACATCTATCACATATTTTCTACTTAGACTGCACTTGATAGGAACATCTGTTTTTTCATATGTTTGAATGTTTGTTTTCACATTTAACAAGGTTAAAAAATAGGAAAAACAAACAAACATCATTATCTTTACCTCTGCCTAAAAAATAGTGTGATTGACATTTTTGTATTTGCTTTTTTGTTTACACAGTTATTAAAAATGTAAGGACTGGGCATGTATAGAATTTAGTTTTAACCATCCAGATATTGCTGAAAATATGTTGTTCAACAAGCAACTTTGAATCCTCTTGGCACTGTTTTTGCATTGACATTAACTCAAGCTGACAGCAATAAAAAGAAACTTGTGCCTTGTAATGAAGCTATCCAGTTGTATAGGTACTTATACCACATACAAGTGGGATAAAAATATCTGGAAACAAGAGTTTAGCTAAGAGGTCAGGGTGGTGTTTACATTCCTCTGAGTATTTCACAAGAATTCACACCTCTGATGGTGTTTATTATTCTTCATTGTGGTGGTACTTCTTTAGGTCTAGTAGGAGTTTATCTCTGTATAATTTTCTTCTGTTTCAAGCTGACTCAAAGTGTAGTGAGATTGTGTTAGCAATAAGTACAGTTTAAGTGACAGCAAAACTCCAGCTTTGCTGAATATGGCTGTGATGCCCCATAATGCATTATGTTGTGACAAGAGGTTTCAAATTCTACATGCTGATAATTTACAGTTGAACTGGAATGACTGTCTACCCTTACTTTAAGTCCCTCTTGAAGACATTTTCCCAAAAATACGGTACTATTAGAGCAACCCTTAATCCAATTCATGCTAATTTGTAGTAAAAACTAGAATTGGGTGGACTAAACCATAGTATATGCTTACATATTTTGAACTGTTGTTTGAGTGTCACTGAGTTTTAGCCTAGTTGTTAATTCATTTAACTTGTTATGGGAAAAACAGATTTTTTTTAAGTATAGCAGAACATTGTACTGAATGCACAAAGTCTTACTTCACATCTCACACTATTTTCTGTGGTTCGTAGACCAAACAAGCTCCAAGATAATTTGTTCTGACATACCAAACTGTAATGAGACTGGACAACGCGATATGTCCTGATGTAACTTAGTATGATTATTGGCTTAGTCAAGAATTGTCTGGGCGTAGAAGAGAGGGAAAGGCAGAGGTTTGCCCACATTCCAGAGTCAGTGTCAGATTGCCACTCAATAAACAGCAAATCTGTATTTCCAAAGCAGAGACTACATTGTCTTTGAGGCACGGGAAAGCTGCTGACCTATAAGTCAACTTTTTTGTGAATCAACATTATCATTTTGAGTTTCTCTGAAACATTAGCCCCTCTCAGGGCTGAGGCTTTCTGGGATGTTTCCAGTCTAGCCGCCAGCGCGGCTCATCCTGGTACTGCTGGAGCGAACACAGCGATCCAGTTACCCTTCTGTGTGTTGCATTACAAAAAGAGCACATTTGGTTCAGCTAATCAGCTGTAATGCTATTGCCATCGATAAAGTGTGTGAAACATCATTCTTGAGATATATTCCTCAAGTCATTTAGCCTGGTAATTGACTTTTGAAGCTATCTGGGCTGAGGAGTGATACCACAGACCAGGTGGGCTGGATAGAGATATATATCATTTCTATGTGTGTTAATATGATGGTACAATAGATGAAGATACAATGTTGATGGGAGGTAGAGACAGGTATATAGTTCCCCCAAAATAGGGGCATCTTGGCTCATTCATTCCCTCTCGCATTGTGTTACTTAAAGCAGATAATGTAGAAAAGCTTCTCTCCTGAGCTGAGGAGGCAGTATATTGATTTTGTCTTAGATGAGGTCTCTAAAACCTCATTTACTCCCCTTGTCATCATGGTGGAACATCAGTGTCTGACAAGCTGCATTTCCCCCTGTATCCATCCTGACGGCCATCTTGGAAACTGTTGAGGGATGCTAATGTGTCTGAGCATTAGCGCTGTCCTTTTCCAGTAACACTGTTGTCAGAACGCTTGCATGATAAGACGTATGAGGTCAGATAATGTTGCTGCTGACTAACCATTGTGCTGTCTAAAAAAAGCCCTGTGTTAAAGCACTGATCTGCTCTTACTAGGTTACAGTGCAAACACTGTGGAACGTCCCAGGTGGACCTGCCATCTTGGCATGTGGGTCACAGTGAAATATGGCACTCCTATGCCCTGAGGTCTTTGGGTGTTTAATGAAATACTGAGTAAAAACTGAATCAGTAATTTAGTTTAATTTACTTTTAAGTGGGGCATGCTCAAATGAAGAAGAGTCATCAAGCTTAAAAAAATATACTTTATTCAAAATTTTTAAGTGACATTGTACAATCAAACCAAACATAATATAGTATGAGTAAGCTCTTGCTTAACTCACAGCACCACCCTGCTTTCATCAGCAAACAAAGCCTGTGTGACAACAAAAAGAATGCAAAACAAACCTGCCCTCTGATTCTGACTCATACTTATTGCACCTTGCAGCACATGGCCCTATTAAAAATATCTCACACAATTACTCTTCTCTCAGCCAGAGGGCAGATATTTCTGTGTATACATAAATGGCAGTTGGGATTCTTTTTTATTAAATAGGGCAAAATTATGCACAGAGACGTGATTCTGCGTAATTAAACTAATTAAAGAACATCATTAATAAAATATCAGTGAAGCCAGCTGTTTATAGTGTGTGGT
>JBAMHW010000001.1:28979518-29004444 GCA_037177495.1 Rhadinocentrus ornatus | reverse complement strand
AGCTCTCCCATGTTTGTGGAGATATGGGTTGTGTGGGTTGTGTTTGGGACTGTTTCATTGTTCCCTTCCCCCCCCCCCCCCCCCTCGTTCTTTTTAGGTGCCGCTAGCTGCTACCTTGAGCTGACACTGATGTGTGCTGTCACCCCTTCTCAGCTGGTAGTAGAAATAAAACACACTCACATGTGCACATATACACAAATACCTCTATGTACACACAGAGAACTGAAAATCACAGGCCTCTCCATTGAATCTGTACATACTGTCTTCCTCCTCTTCTGTCTTCTCTACACTTCCTTCGCATCTAATCCCTCTGTATCCGACCCACAGTGCACTGCATGTGCTTTCATCTGTGCTGAGATGGCGTGGTCGTATATTATTCATGGGTCGTGCGATCTGGGGCGCGTGTCATATGGCAGAAGTAATAAGATGGAGTACTGGTAAGAAGATGATGAACACAGCATTGGAGAAAAGGACACAAACCTTCCACTCCTGTTGCCTTGAGCATCTCTTTTCACTTTGTATGTTGGCACACAGCTCAGCTTTGATTTATCTTGGATTGGACGGCACAAAGCACAACAGGTGTTGTAACAACCAAGACTATTCTGATGGGTATTATTCACTGCCCGGCCCAAAAAATGTCAACACCAAACAACAAGGTCATACACTCTAATATTTTGTTGGATCTTCCTTAGCTTTGATTACGGCACACATTCACTGTGTCATTGTTTTGATTAGCTTCTGCAATGTAATGATTAATTTCCATCCAGTGTTGCATTTTATTTTCACCAAGACCAGGGAAGAAAAAATTCCATTGAGGGACCATGCAAGTTTTTTTTCCAACTACATTTCCAGTTTTAGTAGTTTTCTGCAATCTCCTTAGATATTTTCTCTGCTTCATGCATGCCAATGATTTGACCCTTCTTAAACATACTAACATCTTTTCCATGACCATGGGATGTGTCTTTCAACATGGTTGTTTAAGAAAGGAGAAGCTAATCATTGCATCAGTTATGGGTTCAATAACTTGTTGCTAGTTGAAAGATTATCACCCATGAAGTAATTATCCAATAGTAGGCCCATACCTGTTTGTAAGTTAAATTCAGGTGGTGACTCTTATTTTTGGCCAGGCGGTGTAATCAAATGTTGGAGACAAACAATTTATAATGTGGTGTATCAGATGGGAATAACTAATTAGTCTTCATGTTGACCTTTTGAGACTTTGTACTGACAAGGAGCTGTTCGTGAATTCTTGTCCATCTGGGCCACTGAATTTCCTGTTAACAATGGGAACTGGAGAGAAAATTTATATAAATTCCCTTTTTCACAGTAGGGAAATGTATTTATTCTGATATTGGGTCAGAAAAAAAAGAACTGTTTCATTACATGCAGTACCAAGACATTTGACCTCCTACTATGCCCCTCAACTTTACACAGAGAACACGGGGGCCTTTTGAGGGTGGAAGTCAGGGCATAGAGCAGACCAGCTGACCAGCATTGGCGTATCAGAGACTGAGCCCTGGTGCGTAATGTCTGGAGGCGGCATGTGGTTCACCACCTGGCCCCACAGCTTGACCCATTGGAGTGAGAGAGAGAGCAAGGACAGCCTGTACAGCCATTTGCTCATCAATGGAGGGCATCACCACCACTTAACACAGCTTATCGATCTTCACAGCCTGCAGGGCCTCTGTTGTGTGTCCATTTCCTATTGATTATTTCAAGTCTATTCTTATTGACTGCGTCCTCTTCCTTCTTACCACTGCTCTCCTCTGTCTGATCCACCAGGGGATTTTTTTAAACAGTCATTTGAAATTATAATCTGTGTGAGTAAATGTCATAATCGCCCCTAAGGCCTGATGCAGATTGGCTGGAGAGCAGAGGTCTCTGAGGTCAATGACACTGGTCAATACAGATCCATTTGTGTTATGGCTAGTGTGGTAGCCACTTCAACCAAAATAGGGTTCAATTCCCATTGTAATGCATTTCAGCCTTATATGGATTTAGTGGTTCATTCTTAATTATGGTGGATTCATAGAATAAACATTAAAAACTAATATTGCTGACAAAGTTAATTCAATTTCTATTGTTTCAACAAGGAAGGGCTGTCTGTGGAGTGCATGTATGTGTGCGTGTGTTTGTGTGTGCTCGTGCGTGTGTGTGAGTGAATGAATGAAGAGTGACGCACTGGCCGAGTGCTCATCAATGCTTCATAGGTTAGATCATTAGATCTAAAGTGACAGCGCTACACAAGGATGGGGAGTGGGGGTTGCTTAGATAAAGATTGGCATATTGCTATTGATTCACCACCCCTGGGGCTTCTTCGGTTACCATGGTTATAGCCGGGGGGGAGGGGGGGAGGCTGGGTAGGAGTATCAATCTGACACAAGGAGAATGATGTAACCATTATGATTCTGATTTAAAATGAAAATTTTATGATCATGTTTGAATAATCTCCTAATTTTCTTTAACTTTGTTGCTTGGTATAAACCTAGTTAATTATTAATTACCACAAATTTATGGCATTGAAATACAAAGAATTGGAGCTATTATGTCTTTGATATGCATGTCACTGCAGATAACCATCTGTGGTCCTATAACCACTATTCTAACACATAACAACGGCTGTGCTCTGGCTGTATGAGTCAGGGTTTTCATTGTGAGCTGATAGGGGTTTGAAGAATTCCCGCTGCAACTCATGTTGGACTGACAAACTTCTCAGCTGTCCCTCTGAAGCAGGCTGAAATAAGAGCAGGCCTCAAAAGCTCTTTGATCTTTTACTGCCAGGGTCAGGGTTGAAATGACGCGTAAATGAGGGAGGAATGAGTTTTCATTTTGTCAACCTGTTCTGTTATTGTAAAGCCAAGGAGCCTTTGGTGTAACATGACATGAGGTTGTTTTTAAGTGCTCACACCAGCGGAACGACTGAACATGTTTGCGTGATCTGTTCACCTGCATTGCATACAGCTATTTACTGTGTCTAGTTAACAGCTGTGGAAGCTTACCTTGACAGAATGAGTATGTGTCAGTTAATGCAAAAGAGTTTACGTTCACATGCAAGCACATGTGTGGAGAGGCAGATTGGGAACATGTGTATTCTTCTACAGTTCAGTTGTGTATGCTGTTTAGTCTGCATGTTACGCACCTGCTGGCTGTGGAGCGCTGCCGAGAGATAAAGAGGATCCTCCATCAGTGTGATAGCAAAGCAAAGAAGCTGTGGTAAACAGTTGGCTAAAAGGGAGCAGCCTCTGTTGCTGTTTACGGAGTGTAGTCAGAGCTGGAGGTACATAAAGGCAACAAAACATGATCATTATGGGATGCATTTGTACTAAATCGCTGTACAGAACATCTCCTTCCGAGTGCCGACATCACCCACGCATTGTTCTGACTACAGAGAGAAACCCCTGGAGCTGACAAAGGCAAAGGAAGAAGAGGAGAATAGGAAAATCGGGTGCCATATCCATCGCTCAAGTCTCAGCTTGTGTTCAGTAGTTCGATATTACACCCACTCCACCCATTTTTGATTTGAACCTGACAGTTGTTTCTGAAGTGCCTTACTCCATATCACAGGGAGGAAATGAGAGAGTTGGATTCCACAAGATGTGAAAGGTGAAAAATGGAGAAAAACACCCCTCCTCTCCAGTAATATAAAAAGAAAAACACCCAAACACAGAGTGAAAACAAATACATAAATAAATAAATCAACAATAGGAGTTGCAGTTGAGCAGAGAAACACATGGAAAAATGCAGTGGGGAGATTTTAAATTGCAGTTGTATCAATAATTTAGCTGGTAGAGACACTGTGTTTTTGTTCACCATAAGGTTTGATGCCACTGAGAGAAGAGTTTAGATTAGGCAGACTTTTCTTTATTATTGATGTCATGGTGCACAGCTCACATCTGGTGTAACACTGCCTACTACCAAACATTGCGCAGCAATGCCCTTTTTTAAAATGACTGCAACACTGTCAATAATCTGCACACGTGAATTGCATGAACTGTTGGTAGCAAGCAGCGTCAGGTCCAGGTTACAGAGCCTTGTGAAATTCCAACAGTTTCTCTTTAGAGCAAATACTCACAGTTTATTAGTTGAGATCTGCACCTTTTAAAGGGGTATGTTTCTTAACTGCTAATTGAATTGTCATTTTTAAGTTTGTTGAGTAATCCTAAATCAGCTAGTATTGAGAGATACTCAAGATTGCTTCCTAAACACACCTTCCTTGGCATTTCTCTTTTTTTCCCATTAAAACCAGTCATTTAAATGTTTTTGTTGTTGTTGTTGTTGTTGTGGTGTGTGTTAGAGTGTGTGTGTGGGTGTGTTGTGAGAGGGGGGTGTAAAGGATCTTCTAAAATAAATAAATAAAATAAAATAAACAAATAAATTAACAAACAAATAAATATCCACAAAGTGGTGCATACATATGCATTCTCCCTTTTACAATGAAACCCCTCTATAAGATCTGTTGTTGCCAATTAACTTAACTCACATAATCACTGAAATATGGTCTACTTGTGTGAAAAAGGTCACATGATCTTTGTACATATGTACCTGTTCTGAAAGACACCAGAGCCTGCCACAAAAGTTAGCCAAAAAGCATATTAAAGACTCCCAATCACATGGAAGAAGGTCCTCAGCTCAGATAAGACTAAAATTTTATCTTTTAACCATTTAGGAAAACACTCTTTCTAATGGAAAACAAACTACTCCCATCACCCTAAGAAAACCATAACAACAGTGAAACATGGTGGTGGCAGCATCATGCTATGGGGATGTTTTTTAATCAACAAGACATGAAAAAATCTTCCAGCAGAACAATGACCCAAACCATCCTGCTAAAGCAACACCTGAGTGTTTTAAAAAGAAATGTTGCAAGATGCAGAAATGGCCTGGTAAAAGCCCAGACGGAGAATTTGTGGCATGACTTAAAGATCACTGTAAGTCAGTAAAACCCATCCGTCTTGAAGAAGTTGGAGTAGTTTTGCTCTGAAGAATGGGACAAAATTGTAATCTGTTAGTTTCCTCTCCTCTACTTAAGTCTACTTAAGTTACTTAAATTTGTTGGGTCATCTGATGTGATCTCAAGTTAGCTATATGTCAAAATCATAAAAAAAAACCATATATATACATTTCCTTTAAAAAATACTTTTTCCTCCACTTTCCTTCAACAATTTGCAATAATATTTGTACTTCTTTATGTAACTCATAATCCCACTAAAATCCAAATTGAACATATTTTTTTTAACTATCACACACTAAATAACTAAATAACTAAATAAATAAATAGAGAAGTGAATACTTTTGCAAGAAAGGTTAGTCTGTAGGTGTGGAGTCTAACTTTGGGCTTTTGGTGTATTTTGAAAACAAGCTTGGCTGTGTATTTGTAGACATACAACACTTATAGCGTTCTTGTAACCTCAACTAGACCTTGTAGCACACCCCATGATTCAGAGTCTTGTCAGTACCAATGCTCACGGTTAGCATCATTCCTCTCTACCATCATCAGTAACTCGGCCAAGCACAAATGACCCTTGCCAGTGTACTGAGGGCTGTGGTGAACTTAATCACTTGAGCAAATTGAAACCACTCGCTCTGCAGTATTTTTACAGGGGTATTGCACATGACCTCAGCCTATGTTGACTGACCTCTGCTTTAGAAAGGACTCAAGGCCTAAAAAACACACTAATGTTCTTTTGCTTGTTCCACATTAGGCTAAAATTCCTAGCTTATCCCACTTGCTGGGTGATTTATAACACCGTTGTAATCCTCCTGCAGTTGACATTTAGAGGATGTGGTAAAAGTGGTGTCTTCAGTGTGAATGTGTTTTTTATCATCGGTGAGATCCACCACCTTTTGATGGTCTTCCTGAGCCTCTAGTAAAGTTTCTGACCCTGATTACTGGTTCTCAACTCTGGCTCCTGTCAGCCAGGGGAGTAGGGTCAACAGCCTTCAGCAAAAAGAAACCTCAGTCAAGACCACAACTGATCTGACACAGTGCTGGAATGCCATGTGATTGATTTATGCTGTCCGTGGGAAAAACTTTGTGAAAAGGAGGGTGTTTATCTTAATTTTGTACATGAGTCATCTGGAGCTACACAAGTGGTGAAAGACGTGGATGTCAAAAAGCAAACAAAACAGTCAGGCCAGGCAGACAAGAAACAGGCTATCTGTTAGCACATGTTTACCTGTTCCTGTTCCTTTGTTCTTTATCCCAGAGCTCAGTGCAGGGATGTCAAGGGTATTGAAGGACTTACACAGTACATCATGATCTGCTTTCACTCAGACTGTCATGTCATAATGTTTTTGCACAAAAAGACATACATGTTCACACAACATGCTTGCAGGAACAAGGAATTCCAGGACATACAGGGGCTCCCCTATAAAATCCCCAATGAAATCCCCAATCCACTTTCCCGCCCCCCTTTTAATCGTAAACAGGCTAGCACATAGTATGGCCACTGCACCCTTAATACCACCTCAAATAATAAGCATTTAGTCTTGATTTACAGAGGCAGTAAAAGTCTTCAAAGTCAAAAAAGTTCATAATCTTTCATTAGGGATCCCGAGGACGATGTCAGCCATATCTGTTCTTCATTATCTTTAATCACTCAGTGTTTTACCTGTTCATTTTATTGTAACAGAGATCATAAAAACACTCTTGTAAAAAAAAAAAAAAAAAAAAAAACTCCTGACTTTTAGATGATCTTGTTAACGCAACCTCACAAACGGCCTATTTAGCTGTTTTTTGGAGTGTGCACAAAAAAGGTAAATCACTTCCTTTGTAACTAATATTTCTTGGTCTCCAACTTCCTTTTCTTACTACAACTGAATGAAAGTTAAAATATATCTTCAAAGTATGTAGCTTCACAGAACAATCATACTGTATAACTCAGGGATATTAAGAGGGTAAGAGAGTGATGATAAATGAAGTATAACTTTTTAACACAGCACAATAACAGGCAAATCACTCAGAGTCCTTTTGTGGTGTTTATTTTTCTAGAGCTTCACTACTGAACCACAGTATCAATATCACAATGTGCATCCATTCCCTGTGGTCTCACCAAGAACCAGGTTGTGTGTATTCAGGGCCCAGCCTGTGCCACTGATCACTGCCTGTCATGGTGAAGTGGGGGGTTGGGGATCTCAGATGAGGTATTTGACCCTCATGAACTTTGACCCTAAGATGATTGAAGTGGCGGTTTTCCCTGCTCTGGTGCTCCGGCCTAGAGACAAGGTGACGATTCCTGTAGGAGCTCTCTGGTTGCAGGATTTTGGACAGGGTAGAAACACAGGGGGCACAGGCGCCAGGCTTTGTTGAGAACGTTGTTGTAATCTGTCTGCTGGGCTTAGGCCTGAAGACATGTTGAGCAGTCATCAGAGAAGCTGGGCTGTGACCTTGAGTGGTCTCAGCTTGTGTCACCGTGGCTCTATTTCTTTGGGGTAAATTCTTACTCATGTAAGTTGGATGAGTCACTAAGTTAAGGCTTGAGTAACATGTGATAGACTTTGTAACTGATGTGTTACTTGAGTTAGTTTTTGTCATCATTATTAATCTAAAAGTCAAAATGATCCATTAGATATTTCCTCCTTGCATCTTGCATCTGGAGCCACTATTTACAACCAAATAATATCCCCTTTAGCATGGATCCATCCAGGTGTTATGTTGCACTTGAGCTAATCTAATAATCTCTCTTAGTTTTCACCTTGTCCATGCCTGAAGGTCAAGCAAATTTCCTCTGTTCAGTGGTCTCAAATGTTGCTGTGCTGCTCCCAGGGTCATCTCTACTAATCCCCAGTTACTCCAGTCTTGGTGGATTTCTCCCATGGGCAGGTGAAACCAGATCCCAAACCCTGAAGCTGGGCCAAGATGTCCGCAGAGATAAGAATTCTGAGCCCACTCCCAGTCAGGGATCTTGGGCAAGAATTCAGAAATACATCATCACAAATCCATTAAGGGAAGCCCACTGTTCTAACCACAAAGCCCAGCTGCAGCCACTAGACCTTATAGCCCCAATTTTGGAGCCCAAAGACCTTGGTTAGAGTCCTGTCCCTAAACTCCTGACTGTAGCTTCTTCTTGACTGTATTCATTAATGACTATTCCTCACATCCGTCCCAGTTCCACAACAAGTTGTCTCAAGAGGACCGTAGTTCTGATGCAAATATAGGTTGAAAAGTCTCTGTAGAGCCTTAGAAGATGCTGAACCTGCAGCATACAGGTATAGGCTGCACAAATAGTAAATGATAAAATGTGTTTAATATTATCTTTGCTATTTAAAATTTCAGTTACACATTGCAGTAAGAACAGGTTAAAGTCATCTAACTGAGGAGATATACAATTTACAGAATAGAAATCATCTCAAGAACAGTATTGCAACTGTATAATGGGCGACATCACAATGTTTACATTAAATTTGAATTTATACCAATATTTCAATTTCTTCCTTATAGTACATTTGTCTCCAGTTCCTGTGAGGCCTTACCGTGCATTTAGTTACTCAAAAGCCATGGGTTTACAGTTCTGTTCTTGTTCTCGCATGGTGCCTGCGGGTTAGCCAACCACATGACGCCTGTAAGGGTGGCTGTCAGGCACAGAGCGGTTGACTTAACAATCTCCATTGAATAGTGGCAGACTGCACTATTGTTTGTGGTGCAGCATTGTTTGTGCAGCTCAAAAAAACAACACTTGTGTATACAAACCATAAGTGGGAGATTTGTTGCCTCGTCTTTCCACATCTATCCCACATGTAGCCACTAGACTGCCTTCTTTGCACCGACAGTATTGTGTTTGCAACTGCGAGAGTCGCCCTGCATGTGTTTGGCTAGGTTTTGTGTCTACTGAGCATCAAGGCCATCATACCCTTCAATTAAGACAGCTTTTAGTGGTAGTCTTTAAAACTTGAATGTGAAACAAATAACACAAGCCAAAAACATTTCAAATAGTTCACATTTGGGTTTTATGGTGGCTTTAATGAACATTTATTTTAACTCATTTAGATCTGAGGCAGTATATGCATGTTTTTACCTTTCAGGCCTGATTTGACCTAAAAGTTGCTTATACATTTTAAAATAATAATTAAAAAAAGAGACTACTGATGCACATTAGAGAAAAGGCCATTTTCTACAATTAACAATTTACAATTAAAGCTTAATTTTTTAGAAACAGACACTAGTGAATAATATTTATATTTTCAGAAAACATGTAGCCCCTAAAAGAAGCTATAGGCTTGAATGGGGTACATTGTTATCACTTAGTGTTTAATGCAGTATTTATATACTGTCTGAAAAAACTTTTATTTTGTTTGTTTATTTATAAACTTGAATTTTTGTGTTATTAGAAGGAATGTTAATTTATTTAGAATAGTTTTGCATATGCTGTAACAAGTGCAGGATTGAATGATAGATCAAATTATTGTATTATCACTCAGTGTATGGGTTATTTTCAGTGTTTTAATGCCTCTTATTCTGTGTTTATTGCTATATTGCATATGTATTTAACAATTTGTGCTTCTAAAAATTTTGCTGACCGTATGAACGTTATTTGTGCTGGTTTTGTCCCACTTTTACATGTTTTTCCTTGCCTTCTGTTTATTTAACTTATCATATTTTAAAACTTGATTAAATGTTGTAAAAAGAACATAAAAATACAAATTTATATTGATACAAGATTATTAATATTATTAAAAATTATTATTAAAATAAACAATATTTAGATAAAAGGATCATTTTCCTGAAAGGAAAAACAAAATATTAATTGCAACAAAACAAAACACACATGTAAGCCACAAGCTTTGTATCTGTAGGTTCCTTTATTCTCCATAACAAGGGCATGTTAATTTTTGATTCTCAGGACAGAGGAGAGACCACCTTCAATTCAAGTCCAGCCCCTGATTGTTATCAAGTATATGCGCTGGTAGTCTATTTTTTCTACAATCTTAATTATCCAACACTTTCTGCCTTTGAAGTGTGATCTATCAGCTCTTACCTGATGCCAAGAGAGACCTGCACATGTGCACCAGGGGCATGAATTGCTCTTATTTTACTCTCACCCTCTACCTTAATTCTGTTGCTCTGATTATCTTTTGTTGACTTGTAGAAAAGTATAGATACTAACAGAGGTTCTGCAACTTAAAACCCAGCCCCAAATTCACAAGTGAACATGGTAAAGTAAACATTTGTCCACCTGTCTAATACACAGAGGTGTCACCATCCATGTAATTATACTAATGTATCCCTAAACTGCTGTTTTCATGCGATGTGACGCAAATTGAAACAACAATACGCATGCCAAAAATGTGCAACAAGAAATTTTAAAAATGTGTATAATCTACAGTCATATAGATATTTTAGAAAATCTAACCACTTATTTTAGAACCATCTGCATTCGTTCTAAGCCTACCTTTTACCTTGAACATCTAACTTTAACTTCTTTTATCTTTAACTTCTAACCCCTAACAATCTGGAACTGAGAGTGCAGTTGAAAAATAATGACTCTTGAGTGATACGGTTAAAGAAAAATATGATGACTGTGGAAAACATTGTAGAGGGCAAGACTCAAACCAATGATTTTTTGCATGTCAGTGTAGAAAAATGGCTCCCACAATCCCCTCTTTCCTCTTCATTCGAGTTTGAGGCCACAGTGGATATTATCGTAAGAAAGCATGTATAGCGTTGCAGGATGACGGGAAGTGTGTAAAAATAAATTCATTACATTCTGTCATGACATCAGGTTTCAAACTCTCTGTTTAAATACTAACCTGAATACAGTGAGAAGCACAGTAAATCAGTGGAACTGTTACAGCTTTAACTAGATAGTCACAATTAAAAACTTTAAATGTTTTCCCTTATTTTTGTATGAGCTATAGGAGTACAGTCTATATCTGATTCTTTCCCTGATTTTTTTCAAACTCTTACAAGTTATTTAAGCTGCATGCACATGATTTGTCGATAGTTTTTTACTTAATCTAAATAATATGGAAAAAAAAAGCACAGAGAAAAACAAACTAGTCATTTTCCCTCACTACTTCATAAGAACAAACAAATGCACCGTTCTGTGTATACCAGCACATTTCAGGACATGTGGATATCTCAGAAAGAGTGAGCTCCAAGACTTGTTTCCTTCACACAGCATGTTTTCATTTACCAAACGAGGAGCGGAGCCAATGAGAAAATCAATAGCACAGATAAGCAGCCCCTCTGCCCTCGATGTGTGACGGTGAACCCATATGGACACAGCAGGGTTCTGTGGCGAAACATGTCACAAAGAGGAAAAGATCTAGAGTCAACCAAATGTTTCTGCTCTTCTTCAAAGAAATAAGGCTGTTGTTTAGCCAATAGGAAATGTTCATGCTTTAAAATTGCAGTTGTGTTTTGAGATTTTATAAAAAGCAACAAAGTCAATGAAAGACATCAGAGGACACACACACACAAATAAAAGGAGAAAAGAAAGAAGAGCGCATGCTTGATAGCAGCTGTAAGTGAGGGAGCATACAGATTTGGGGCCAAAGTTCCCTCCAAAAAAAGCTTTCAAAAAATGTATCAAAGAAAGTGAGGGTGGAGAATGCATACATGTACAGTCTGATCCATGATAGTCCATGCTTAGGGGGTTGTGTGCAATATGTTCTCTATTACATAGCCCAGGTGATTTCTGGCTGTTTCCCCTCTGAACATGATCCCCTCCAAGCCAGGCCCGCGTCTCGTTAAAGCGGTGTGGACCTGGCGTGGATTGAGTTTAAAAGTAATAAAAGAAGCGGACCTGCTGGCTAGGTGAAAAAAAACGCTATCGGATTCCTAAGAGCAACTTTCTTTTCATGTGCAGACTGCATTCAACGAAGCGTTTAATTCAACAAATCCATGGTTGTGATCCACCAGAAACGGACCGAGGGTTAGTTCAATTTGTACCAAACGATCTTCACATGATCAAAGCGCGGCAAACTCTCCCCAACATACTGCTTAAATTAGACTAACACCAAAGTCTTTGGCTCTGGGACAGTATTTGGAATGTCTTACCAGCAGAGAAATTCCTTCGCACATGTGGTTTCAATAGGCCCAAGATGCCAGTTTCACATCTTTAATGGGCTGACAGGGAACTTTGGTGCTAACTCTGTGACTCCCAAAAGTTCTTGGGCTGTCACCCACAAGGCTACAATTTCTTTTCTTTTTTTCTATTTTCTTTTTTTTTTTACACTCCTTCACCTCACATTACTGGGTTCTGAAGAGAGGTGATTGTGCACTTGAGGGAAGCCGCTGTTCCCTAACTCCCTTGGCTACAATCCTTAGTCTTTGCTGCAACGCTGTCACTTTTTGGAGTGTGCGTCAACCACAGCCCTGCGGTCTGCTGGGAGCACTGAACCAAAGTTTCTGAGCTTTGCTAACCAGAGTATGTCCTTCTCCTCCTCTTCCACTTTCTTGCAGAAATAGCAGAGCTCTGCACTGTTCTGTGAAAAACTTTTGTCAGTGATACAGACAGTTTGGGTTTGTGTGTGTACTCAGTACATGAGCGTACATGCACTTCTCTGTGTGTAGATAACTGGTGTGCATGTCAGCCAGAAGGTGCAGAAGGCCTTCCTTCCCTCTTGCTTTTTCTTGTGTACATCTGCAGGGCATGTGGAGCACAAAAAACATGCACACACACCAGTGGGGTGCAGTTCTCGTGTGCCTGCTGGAAGTCGCGCACTCCCACAGCATGCTGTAAAAGCCTCTCTAATATCAGTGTTATAACCAGTCTGGCCATGCATGGCAGGTTGCTGTTTTATTGTCACCAAAGTTGAAGATATCACACCCTGCACATGATTGTGACTTGTTTGGATGAGCGGATGTCACAGGCATTATAGATATGAAAGAAATATCACACATACAAAGATGCACACACACACACGCAGCCCCAGATATTTCATATTTCACAGCTGAATTGACTTAGGACTCTCAGGAGAGTTCAAAATGTGACATTTTCACTCTGCTTCTGCACTTTTGTTCCAACAGGCATAAAGAAAATCAGGAAAGTAGAATCAGCAGGGGGTTGGTAGGTGGGTTATGGGTTGGGGGTGTCTCTCCAGGAGCACATTCAGATTTCTCAGCTCTATTTCTGTTCTAGTGCAATTAGTCTGTTCCCAGAAGACAAGCCTAAGCAGAGCAATACACGAATATATGCTTGTTGGCATGTCTCTTCATGAGTTCTATAGCTTGGTGAGAGATCCAAATGTGTATGTATTTTGTTGTTGTTTAAGCACTGGCTTTATGTGTTACATTAAATAATTTTTATTTAGCAATATACTATATAAATCCATTTTCATGCAGACTTTTGGGTTTGCGTGCCAGGAGAAGCGACTTTTACCAATACAATAATTGAAGTGATATAGATAATATGAATGTTTTTATTTAGATCTTCCTATATGATAAATTCAGATTCTAGCATTATACTGCAAGCATCACAATGTGAACACATGCAGCATTCATCAGCTATATACTTTGATAATTAAAAGATGCAATGTTATTTCTGGATTGCATTTCTGTCTAACTTGCCTTCTTTATTGTGCTGTCTGTGATGTTAAAATCATAAAGCAACATATAAACAATTTATCAACATAAAATTAATTCTGAAAAGTTTTATTTCTTGCCACAGATTTCTCCTTCATGCTCTAAGAATCACTTACTATTGATGTTGTTATTGTAGAAAGACAAAGCTTGTTCCAAAGCTCAGTCACTCTGAACAAGAGCATCAACCTAATGCTTAAAATGAAACAGCTAATCATTAAAAAATATATTTCTATGTGTCACTCTCAGTATGTAAATCTATTTTGCCAACTTTAAATGGTATGGAAGCTAAAAATGATTGTTAGTTGCAGCAATTCATAAATAAAGTGGCTGCTGTCAGACCACAACAAAGCAACTTTGATCAATGTCCCTTAATTTATTGTCATGTACATAAAATCAAAGTGAAACATTTACAGGCTGTGCACTGAGTCAGGCCAGAGGATGGGCGGCTTCGATAAAGTGAGTTTAGCCCTGAGTCAGATGCTTGTCTTTGGAAATTTTGGCTCCCATCTCCTCTTAAGCCCTCAGGGTTAATCAGAGGCTTAAAGGTTACGATGTTAGGCTAGTGACTAACGACAATATGATGTGCACGGAAACGACGTGACAGTTTGCAGCCATTAACCTGGGAGCGGAGTTTTTTTTTTTTTAAAAGAGGAAGACAGGTCAGATTTAACACAGCACAGGCTTAGACTTATTTTTGTCTGTTTATAAAAATCCTTTAATAAATGTTCAACTTACTCTATGACAGAACTTTATAAAGTGTACATGAAGAGAATGTTCTCCATGCTTTAAGCAGCATGTTAATATCTTGGATATTTTATGGCAAAGTTTAATCAGCGTTAGTTACTTTGAGACAAGCTGCATCTGTGTTGTCACAGGCACAATCCAATTTCCCTCCTCCTGACATGTGTTGAGACTGGATGAGTTGCTCATAAGCAACTTCTTGAGAAATGCACACCCTCTTGAAAAGTGAGAAAAGCTGGGCTAACACGCCGATTCACAGGCTGACCTGTGACGCGACCTCTTGCCTGTTTGCTGACATTTATGCAATGGAGGCACTTGAACAAAAAAACTGGGGGAGGAGAGGGAAGAAGACAGGAGTAAGAAACAAGGAGGGGGAAAGGGAGAATGCCGTTTTCTGATGGATGAGGTCTTCTCCAGTTACATTTGGAGAGAACACAGCTGTGAGGAGCTGTTAAGTACACGCAAACAAGCCGTCTGCTTCAGACAAGCCTGCCGGGCACCCGGCCCCACATCCCACTTGTACAGCTCTGACACATGATCACAGCCAGACAATACATGTGGGAGCCGAGCGCGCTCCACTAAAAAGTGAGAAATATTTTCAACTAGAACAAAAAAACAATCCCCTCTCAATACCACTGGGACCCCTCTTGGTATTAATTCATCTTGTTTCTCTTTGTGTTGTGCTGGTTTGTGTGCTGCTGGGGAGAAGGAAGAGTGAAAGGAGAAACTGAGGTTTGGTGGTTTAGTGACTAGGAAATAGGTTAGGAATGGGGAGAAATGTAAAGAACATCTGCTACCGTGACGGTGTCACACTTTGTCTAATGTGTTTTGAATAGGCACGGCTGTCCCAACTTGTGTGAGGGGGAAATCTTTCTGATCCATATGCTGATTAGGGGAATTAATGTAGGATTCTTTTCTTAAGTGACCCACACAGTTTCTCTCTGTGCTGCTTTTTCATTTGGCCGTGCAAATGACGACATAGTTTAGTCGGTGTATAATTTCATTCAAAACTGAGGGAGGATTTTCTTTCTTTCTCCTCACAATAATCCTACAGAGTTATGTAGGTGAGATAATCATGATACTGATCATTTGTGTGAAGATGTAAAAAAGCAATTATCTGTATTGAATTAATTAATTTTGGTGCCTCTTTTGCCACATCTTCTCCATGAGTGCTTGCCTTTTTTTATTTTTTTTTATTTATGCTTCACAGTTTGGCTCCGATAAGTAGTGATTCTATTGAACACATGTGACTGTCATCTCAACAGAGGGTGCCACAGTCAACAAGATCCCATGTGAGGACCTGGAACTGATGTGATCTTAATACTTGTGGTAAACCACTAAAAAGGTTACAAAATTTCTTAAACTTTTGCACACTATCAATTGACAAATACTGTAAAGTGTCTTGAGTTAGTAGCCTATTGTAATGTTACGAACATGTGGCATTGTGCTAAGCTGAGTCATGCTTTTGAGCCAAAGGATAATGGAGATGGTTTGCTGACAGATGGATGTTGTGGTGAAATCTGGATCCCAAACACAAACCGTGTGCTCTGTAAGATTTTCTGTAATAATCCGTAAGTGTTTGTGAGTGAAACGTAAAACGGTTTGGGTAATAGGGTAATGGGTTTTATGTGTAATGTGTATATTATGGGTAGTGCTGATGCAGCATTCATCATTGCAGAGCCACAGCTGGTTGCATTTTGGTTATGAGAGCCTTTCTCTCTCACTCAATCTGAACTGTGAACTTTAAATGACTTTTTCTGTCTGTTGCAAGTGTCAGCACAATTATCAGCAATTTAGTTAGTCTAAGACGTAAAGGACACAATAGAAACTAGTGTGGGTACTATGCATAGAATGCTGGTTGATGTCTTTGCTTTGACCACCTGCAGCCACACCTCAAATCTGCTAATTCAAATATGAGGCAAAAACTAATTATGTATTACAAACCCATCATTATGCTATCTTTAGAACCAAGGAGTGTTGGAGCCCTCTTTACAAGAAGAGGACATGCAAACTGAGGCCAGGCTGCTGTCAGCAGCTCCAGATCCAGGTCGCAGGATACACTATTGTTGAGTGTCTCCATTTATCACAGGACTTGGGTTAAAGAGCAACCCCACTTCCTGTATCCCAGCACTTCACACTCAGCTGAGCTGTTCTGCAGGACCATCACAAACAAAGGCAACCTTTGCACAGCAAACACTGGGGCTCCCAAAAGAAAATAAACACACAGATGAATAACTTAGGGGGCCAACTACAAGAGGAAATATATTTATATCAACAGTGCCTGCTGCTATTTTTCAACATTGCTGAGTGCTAACAGTAGCTACGTGCTGTTATAGCTGCTGGCTGAGGGGATAGGGTGATGAAGGAAATCCAGGTGAGGCATCTCTGCTGTTCTGATGGCGTCACACTGTTGGCTGCCTGCTGATCTGACACAAAGAACGACCCACTTGGCACTGTTTTGTTCAGCCAAACAGACTGGTGACAAGCTATTAGGTCAAACAGGAAATAATCACGCACACAACTTGTACATTAATCATACACGGGTGCCCTAGAATTAAATAAATAGATATTTAAACTACATTAAACACTAATTTCCACAATATATGGACACTTAGAAGTGTGTTATTTCTGTATAATGTGGCTAGTTTATGAACAATGCGAACATTGAGTCGCAAAAAATGATAATAGACACATCTGTGCAAAATTTAGTAAAAGTCCTGGTCTTGATATTTAACATCTTAAAGTCTTACAAATATATAGATAATTCTATTGTATATGTGTGTACAGTGTCAATTAAACTTAGTTGATTCCAAGTAATTTTTGCATCTATTTTCAGGCTAACAGAAAGTTCTGTTCCACACCCACACTCATTAGTCAGGCTATCGTTACCTCTGAAAACCGTCAAACAGTTTTTACTTAATCTTTCTTTCTGTTTCTCTATCCAACCGTGATGATGTATTTAGATGAGGTTGGTTTGATTTCGTTTGACGTTTTTTTCCTCCTTCTTCCATCACTTGAAAGAAAACAACGTTGCCCTCTCGCTTGTTCTCCTGATATTAATTTGGCGTAATTTAATTTGGAAAACATCTCCAGCAAGTTTTCCTGGCACAACCTTTGAAGTGACAATATAAAATAATAAACCCTATTAAATATAAATTACAGGAGCAATGCCAGCATTGCTATGATTCCTATTTGATTTTCAAGCAAGAACTGATCACTTGCTTTTCCACTTCTCCCCCACCCTCTATTCCACTATTTCACCTTTAATTGAATGCGTTTCTGTTGTTGTTGCCAACCAACAGCCCCAGTCCCCCCCACCCTCTATCTACTTCCTCAAGCACGTAATGCATGCAGTAAATAATTCAAATGAAATTAATTTTACAGCACCTTGTTTCCACTAAGCATGCCAACATCTGTTGTCAAGTCACAAGTTTACATTGTTGGTCATTACTTTCCACAATGAGCAAAATGTTTTATTAAAGCCCCCTGGGAGGCCCTCTTGGATCAGGCAGAGACGACAGTGCTACTGACTGAACCCTCCCTGAACTCTGACAATCAAAGATTGGTTGCAGCTCTTTTGCGGCCTGACTAGAGCCTGACTTCCCAAAATGGGCTGGGACTTAATGTGATTGAGGTACTGGATGGCCTGAGTCCTTCAGGAAATCGCTGACCATAATGAAACAGAGTTTTGCTGACTTTTGAAGTGACGTTGTGCTTTTGTTCTGTACAACAGAGTAAATCTCACCCTGCTTCACAAAGGCTTTATACACTCTAGCTATATAAAAAGGCCTTTTTTTCTGATGCTTCTAATTACCATAAAGTAAATATTAACACCAGAGTATGAGATGACAATGCAGAAATTAATTAATCAACTCTTTTATGTACTGTCAATAGATTATACTTTATTTTTTATTTTTATTTTGGCTCAGCGTTAATAGAGACCTATTATGCTTCATCTATATTTTTTCTTCTTGAATATTAGTAAATAAGCTTTAAACGATTTATATAAATTAAAGTATTGTTTATAAAAATCTTAATCTTCCAAATATTTCTAAGCCCCTAAATGTATCCAGTGTCCAATAAAATCCCTGTATCTACCTCCCAAAGGTAGGAAAACCTTATTAAATATAAATCACAGAAAGATGTCAGCATTGCTATGATTCCTATTGGATTTTCAAGCCTCCTCACAGGCTTTGCATAAACACTGTCAAAAGTAATCATGACATTTTTACTTTGGTCACTGTTAATTCATAAAAGCTAATGTGAGTTGAGGACGGTGTTGTTCCACTGACTCCCCTGCCAGCAATGGTGAGTATGAGACTCATCCTCCATAACGTTTTCAACAGACCTTTTTCTTTACTACTTTACTCTCACTAAGGTTTGGAGGTAAAGCAATTACAAATGGGTGCTGCTCTACACACACACAAAAAAAAAATAATGTGTTGCTATTTTGCACATTCACAAAATCCCTCAGCTTCCCCTTCCGCTGTAGCAGTAGCACAATATAGTCCAAATAAATGTGAAACTTGTGTTTACCCAAAACAAAAATTAATCTCATCTTACATTAGTAACGCTCTTGTCAGTAACGTTTCATCCTCAGAAACAGTCAGAACGTTGTAACGATGGAAAGAGTAACTGGTTAGATTACACATTCTTAAAAAAAGTAAGTGCTTATTTTAAGGCGCTTACTCCCATCACTGGAAATGTGTGCTAAAAACAGACAGGTAGTAAACAAAAAACTACTTTGCCTTTGAGTTACTTTTTTTGCTTTTAATCATAACTTAAATTTGTCACAGTTTAACTGACGCTATTATCACACAACGAAAGCATGTGACTAATTAGTCAGTTTTTTAAAGTAAACAAAACTTTTTGAGGAAGGGGACAGAGAACAAAACAAACACTTCCTTACATTACATTCATGCAGCCATCTAGTAAAAATCTAAAGATGGGCTCAGCCTGAACTCCAGCGTAAATTCCTCTCCTAATATCCTTACAATAAAATGCTAACAATGTTTTTCAGCTGCTTGTGCTTGGTAAATATTAACCAAATTGTGGGACTAAACTGTGGATTTAGTGTTTTATTCCCAAACCATATACTGTATATTACCAAGAAGAACATTTGATGTTCGGGATTTAACTAATTTCAGCTCAGTGAGAAAGGAGAAAAACTAGAGGAGTATGAGCCATCCGTTTTTGCGTACAGGAATTACTTATACACATTTAGTTGACTATTTAAAACTTTAATAATGTTATCACATATTATAATGTAAAAGGAAAAAACAGTATAGAAAAGCACAATAGGTTCTCTATAAATGGCCAAATTTATCAGAGGTAATAAAATACATGTACAATACGTATATAATATGTTAGAAAGACATATGTGCACATCCCAGTTTGAATAGGGTTAAATAGCTCATCTCCTTCATATGTGGCAGGAACAGCTCAGGAAGTAGGCTGTTTATTTGCACTGGTCCACATTTAAACAGCTTGCACTCACAGCCCTTCAAAGAAAGGCACATTGTATATTCATCAATTTTGGTACTCATGGGGAGAGAAAAAATAAGCAGACTGCTATACATAAATCATTAAGACACAATCAAAAGCAAATACAAAATATACAGAGATATGTACACAGGCAGTCATCTGCTGTGGGATGAGGTGTGAATATGGTCTCAAAACCTCAAACCGATGTTTCTGTGGTGGTTATATTAGTTACAGTTGGAAAAGGGGCTTTAAACACTAAATTCTCTACAGGCTGCAGCTTTAACAGAGCAGAAGAACAAGGGGAAAGACAGGCTGTGGGTGTTTCTGGAAGCACCTTTACTCAGAAGACTTGGCTGTAAAATGTGAAGGGACCAAGGACACACCCCTGAGGAGCTCTGAAGTGGTTGTTGCCACCAAGGGGCCTTGATAGCCCGGCTGCTTCTGCGCTCCATTGGCCCCCAAGCAGGTGACAGGGACTCGTCCATGCTCTGGGCCTCTGCCAGTAACAGATGTGCTTAGTCAAATGACTAATTGAAAACCTAAAACAAAATCAGCAGCTTGGCTATTTGGCCTGCATAATAACAGGACTGTGTTGATAAAGGGAGTGGGAGAAAACACACACACCCCTCTCATCAGTGCGCCATTAACAATCATGAGCAAAGATGAAAACAACGCTTGGTTTATTCGGCAAATGAAAGCACATAACTAGATGCTGTCCCTGGAGTCCATTTCCAATTTTAATAATACATCAAGGAGCCTAGCCGCAGCAAATGCTACTACGTTGAGAGCCAAAGCATACCAAACTACTTACAGCTCAAGCATGGGGAGACAACTCCCAGAGCTAAGAATTTAGCAAATGCATAAAGGTACACAACATGATAGCTATTAGCTAAATTAAAAGAGCCATTACCAGACTTGTGTATGGAATCAGTTGCCAGTTAAAGACAACAAACCAAAATGTTCCATTTCAGAAAAAAAATAAATAAAAATCTGCATGTTTGTTTCTTCCCTACTTCATCTCTTTCCATCTTCATCGTGAAAAGCATGCAGCCTGAGCTCGCCTCAAATTATGTGCATGAATAATAAAATACCTTCTAATTAAAAACTGTTGTTAAATATGCAAAAATCTAATGATAATGAGATTGCGCAATACCTTAGAGTAAAGCACATTATAAATTACTTAGAAGTGCAAGTCGGCTTGACCCAAACGTTGCATTTTGAAGGCTACTTGCAATATTATGTCTGGGGCATATGGAGTTGATGGGGAGGCAGCAGTAAACTGTTTAGGTGTGTCTCAAACTGTTTGTCTACGTACATGCACACAAATGTTGGTGAATAATGTGCATGTGCATATGTGACTAGTGGGGGGAGTCTGCTTCACTGATTCTAGAAGGAAAATGTCAGTGTTAAAGCAACTTATGGAGGCAGAGTGAGGATGGAGTGTCATTATAAATATCTTTGAGGACATGGCTCAAATGGCAAACTTGCAAATTGAAAAATAGGATGGTTATGAATTCATGTTTACAGGACTGTGGCTAATATTACCATTAATTCATAACCATAAAGTAAAAAACAACAAATAATGAAAGTATTACACACTCCAAGTAGGGCACATAAAGCTACTACCATATAATGATGATAAAGTAATTGCAGGTTGTCTTTGAAGCATATTCTGCATTGTAGAGGAGCCACAATTTACAAGCATTTTATTTTATTTTTTTTTTCATTTTTATTTGCTATGACAGCAAAGCAAATAAATCACCAGTTCACTCAACAAATCGTAGTTTTTTTCCCCCGTCTGGCTTTGGGGTTGCTTCGCATCATCAATCATGGCACTTCAGTTGTCCCTGATTGAGTTGTCTTCACAGCTATATGTGACAATGCCTTTATCTTGTTTAAAACAGTAAACAAAAATAGAAATCCTCAGCACACATTTTACAGTTTTCAGGCAGTGGCCAGTAAAACAAGAAATGACAGTTGTCAGACGACGAGAGACAAAAGCAGATCCATAAAAGAGACATTAGCAGAGAAAAAGCACAAATTCTAAGTTGGATTATTGTTTTTCTGCTAGTGAAGTCATGTCCAATTTGGTTTTCTTTTACATGAAATAATAAATTCCCCTTTTCTGTGTGTGGATGAATGCTACGAAGACATAAATACTGTCTGAGGTCGACAAACATGGGTTTATGTAGATTTTAACATACAGACACGTGATACACACACCAGTCTTCATAGTCATAAGATTATTATATTAAGATGCATCACTGAATCATATTTATGGAGATGAGAGTTGCAAGTCAATTGGTGGCAATAATATTCTCTAGCTTTATAAATTCACTTGACACATGCAGAATAAAGCCTGTACTTAATATTCAGCTAAATAAGACTTCACTCTGATTGAAAGGTTTTCACTGCACATTGTCAAACATGATTGCCCCATTCTGGGCCAGCCAGCACCGTGCATATTTCACTTCCAGTCAATAGGCCTCCGCCATGTTTATTAAAATTTTAACAGGACTCTGGGCTTCACAGATTCATCAGCTATTCAAAGCTACTGAACAATTCAGCTGTCAGCCCTCCTTGCATGTTTCTGCCCCCTGTGTCCCTGACCTTCCTGGCACGCGGAGCATGCTGCCGTTTTAGATGACTTTCCACCAAGTCTTTATGACCAAATAAATAGCAGCATGCAGCTCCACCCATCACACATTATAATCCTGATTGCTTTTATGTTTAAACCATAAACAAATACTTGATTATGAGGGAAGGGTATAAATCAGGTGACATTATATGAGCAGGCAACCCATCGAGTGAAAGAGTAATTTAGATTAACGAAGCAAGTGGCTCCTACATGCACGCGTACACACAAGCCCACACAGACAAACGCACTAAGGAGGCATGGCCCCCAATAACTGTTCATAGAGGAGCTTTGATACAAATGATGTGAAAGTTTGAGTTTCTGAATGTAATAAAATCAAAGTATACAAAAGCGAAACCTTTTCCATGAATGGTAGCATTTCCCTTTCTTATCTAATATCTCTCTATATTCGCATATAGTTTATGCCATATCTAACCTCCTTTTTTTCATCAGGGGAGTCATCCTCATTTCCTTTAGTTATTTATTATTGTCCTCTCACAGCTGCTCAGGTGTCTTGGTTTGGCTTATCAAACGAGATAAACACACTATTGATGTGATAACTTGACACGACAGTGTGGTGACGTCAAACAGGCTCATCCAGAGTCAACTGTGAGACTAGAGGCCCCTTTGATGTCAGAAATGCGAGGCAGAGTGGAAAACAAAGGGCTCTTGGTGAGGCAGGATGAAATGCTTGCAGGTGGATGTACTCTGTATGTGCAGAGGTATGTAGTTTGTGTGTGAGCTAGCGAGAAAGACAAAGGGAAAGAGGAAGAGGGAACCTGTGTCTGTGTGACTGAGAGCAAGTAAGTGAAATTGGATGTGTGTACGCACGCACAAAACTCATTTTACCCAGCTCTCAACTTACATCCTTCATCCAGCGGATGAAGTGAGTGAGAAAGTGGCAGTTCTTTGGCAAATAAAATCGGGTTCATGCAAAGCCAGTATTAATTTGGCTTTTCCGTTGGAATGAAATGTTTTTGTTTTGGGAGGAAATTGCCCTGAGCAGTAATGAATTTCCCCCCACTGTGCTATGTGGCACCATAATTTAGCAGAGCGATAGATCACATAGGCTGACGATTTGAGCGTGCATATATTCTAATAGAAAGCTGATAAATATTAAATGTGCGACATTTAAAAGAGGCTCATTTTCCCAGCTTTTAGTGCAGTGAGAGCAAAATTTTTCATAATGGCTGTTGGCAACATAAGACAGTGAGAAAAAACAAAAAACAACAAGCATTATTGAGGCCAATATTTATTCACACTGATTTATCCAAATGAGTGTGTGAGCTAACGAGATATCAGAGAGGCAGTGAGCAGTTAGTTTTGCAAACCTCAGAGCGTTCTGGCATATGATAATACCCGCTGCTGTATTTCAAAGGATCGATCAGCCGTCATCACAAACCCGTGGTGATTTTACCGTCTTTCTTTTGTGCTGCAATGTTTACACGACCACTCTCTTGTTGTCGTTGTGATCAGCTCTTGTTTTGGTATCAAGTTACAGTCAAAATATGCCAGTGTTTGTCTACTAAAACAGCTCTCAGTTGTCTACGAGGAAAAAAGCATTTTTTTCAAAACATGTCAGACTGTTCTTTTCTTTTTTTACTGTTTGGAAATTAGTTTTGGACACCGAGATGTATTTGGAATGCTTTGATGTGTTGGCATACTCCCTTTCATGTCATCTTCACGGTTAAACACATTTACAAATCAATGCAGTTACTTTCTGGATGAACAGCTAGAGTGTCATAAAAAGTAATCAAAGCAGCTGCAGTAGCTTTTGAGTTTCTGAGTTATTTGTATTCATTTCACAGATGATATTGAAACATTGCTGTGCAGAGTTTTGCTGGAACAGTTCATTACAAGGGATTACAAGGGCTCAATCTATGATATACTGCCATATTTTAACAGCACAGTTAGGCCAGTGCAACCTTAAACAGAGCATTAATATAATGCTTACATGCAATTTATCAACAAGGACTTATTTTAGTTTATGTTGTGAATGATTATTATATTTTGACAGTTTTGTAGGCATAGATATATGTGTCAAGCAATAGTTTACATGACTGCACAATATATGGGAGCACCATGACAGCAGTAGGCAAGGCAAGGCAGTTTATTTGTGTAGCACATTTCATGTACAGGACAATTCAAAGTGCTTTATATAAAACAAAAGCATTACAGATATAAAGAAATAGTAAAAGGCAGCAACAACAGCAAGAATCACAATAAAATTATAAATTACAATAAAATGATTAAAAAGAGAAGTTAAAAAGTTACCGTGCAGAATTCATTCATAGGTGCATGAAAAAAAGAAACGTTTTTTAACCTGGATTTAAAAATGTCTGCATTTGGTGAAAGTTTAATCTCCACTGGCAGTTTGATCCACTTGTTTGCAGCATAACAGCAAAATGCTGCTTCTCCATGTTTAGGCTGGACTCTGGTCTGGACTAGTTGACCAGAATCTTTTGATCTAAGAGCTCTGCTAGGTTTATATTCTCTGAACATATCACAGATGTATTCTGGGCCTAAACCGTTCTGGGATTT
>JBAMHW010000001.1:28963076-28979418 GCA_037177495.1 Rhadinocentrus ornatus | reverse complement strand
AGAATCTTTGGATCTAAGAGCTCTGCTAGGTTTATATTCTCTGAACATATCACAGATGTATTCTGGGCCTAAACCATACTGAGATTTGAAAACTTTTAGAAGGGCTTAAAATCTAGTAAATAGCCAACAATGAGGATGAGGACAGAGAGAAAAAAAAAAAAAAAAAGTTAATGCGGTGGTGTGTCTGCCTGTCTTTGGAATCATATGACAAAGTGATGGTTTCCAACCTGGGGTCGCTCTCCCCCAAGCAGCCACCAGAGATCACAGAGGGTACATGAGGTTTTCATGCCATAAAGGCTGTCAAAATTTTACACATGATCAAAATCATAATGCATTTACTGG
Source organism: Rhadinocentrus ornatus (assembly GCA_037177495.1). Lineage (NCBI taxonomy): Eukaryota > Metazoa > Chordata > Actinopteri > Atheriniformes > Melanotaeniidae > Rhadinocentrus > Rhadinocentrus ornatus. The sequence goes on along the minus strand of JBAMHW010000001.1, from coordinate 28,979,076 downwards.
AATATGAAACGTCTGTGAGGATGAAGAGCATCAAAAGTTGCTTTTACTGCTGAGTGATGTGTTTTCAATCACCTTTGCATGCCTCATTGACACATTTACTCTATTACATGAAACCAACAAGAGGATGCAGAGTCCTGAATCAGTTGTCATGCAGGTTGAGTTAAACAGTTGAGTTAAGCGTGAGTAAACAGGTCTATGAACAAACCTCGCTAGGAAATTGAGTCTAATAAGTACATGTGGAATACCTCAGTTGTGATGATGAGTGTGTCACCTATAAGCTGATGTGTATCCAGAAAACATATAAATTAATTACATGATTAAACTGATTTTAGGAAACTTTTAGGAAGACTTCAAGACTTCATGAAGTCTAACAAAAGATGCAGTTTCAGCAAACCTTTCCTCTTTGCATTGCATACTTGTTGGAAATGGCCTTCAGCATCATTGTAACAATTAAAAACAAAAGTCATTCATCTGCATTTACACTTCAAACCTGGCCAAACCTTATAAAAACAAACAAAAAAAAAACACTTCAAACTTGACATCTCATGCCTGGTTTGAAATGTGCAAGCTCTCAGTGGCTATGGTTTTAAAATGTGAGGAGTGGCTAATGTTTCTGTAAGAGTGCTAAAATGCTTTGGAGAGCTTCTTTGAGTGTACATGGACTTTTGCATAAGTGCCTGCATGGGTCTAGCTCAAATTGTCATTCCAACAATAAAAATGAGCCAAGTTGATTTTGGTATAGAGCAAAACTTCCTTTTACTCAGACAACCGCAATACAGATGAATGTAGACTGATGCAAACTAACTTTGTCAGCCGCTGCAGGAAACAAGAAAATTCCATGTGAAAATATTTTTTCATCAACAATTTGAGACATCATACATTTATTATGTCAGGTATAATGTCATCTAAGCACAATATATATTAAGCAGACATGTTTGTTTTTATGGGACGTTTATGTTATGCTTATATTATTGATCTGGTAATAAAATAAAATTAATACGTAGGAATTGTCACAACTTAATACGGCTTTAAAAGTTGTTGATGAACCTGATGATTTAGTTGACAAAAAAAATCCACAATTTTATCGTACATTTGGAACAGATAGAACACAGTGTTTATTAAGCATAATAAGCTAATTAGATAAAATATTGTTGCTAAACAACAGTTCCAATATAATTTATAATATGTGATTAAGGTAAGCAGGGACATGTTTCGTCTAATGTGGCAACCAGGCAACAAAACAGAGACACATAAAAAAAGAAAAGGTCACTGCAATATGTGAGAGTCACATTCATTATCACTACCACCACCACCATTAGTTATACAAATACAAAGCATAAAGAAAAACATAAAGTAAAGGTCAACATATAAAGAAATATCATTCTGATGTGGTGTGAGCATTGTTTTTTCCTTTCAATTTGCACTGATACTGTTTCACAAGGAGGAGTTATAACAACCTGTGTGTAATCTAATAGCATTAGAACCAACAAGCAAGTTTTATGTGTATTGAAGTAGAAAAAAAAACAGGACTGCAATGTATTTTCTTCTCTCAGATTTCATTACGTAGGTATCTCCCTTATAGGGTATTGAGGACTGTGATGAACACATTCTGACAAAACATTTGTCAAACATTAGCAACTCTTTTTTTCCTCTGTTCCCCATCTTACCCTCTTCCATCTCCATTTACTGCAGCAATGGCCCTTTGCCACACAAACCACATTGCCTGTGTCGCTCTAAATGGTGCCTAATTCTAGATTACAGAAATCTATGGGTTAAATGATATTTCCTTTGTCTGGTCTAAGAATAGAGGCCTGAGAGCTTCGGCAAGCATCATTTAGCCTGGCTAAATTACCATGACAAGAAGATGAGGAAACGGACAGTGCCTTGGCTTATCTGTGAGAGTTGCACTTTAAAAGAGCTTTAATGGAACCAATTATTAGGAGGATCTCTTCACCGTCTGCTCCTGGTGCCACTTGATTGTTCTCGTTATAAATGTCCCTCCTTTTCTTGACAGGGCTGCTCACTATCCCCGTAGCCAGCCTGTCTCTTTCTCTTGTATAGTGATGAGAAGGTCAATAGACTACTCTTCACAGTTCTTGAACCTTTTCCATATTTCTTAATTAGGCCAGACGACGTAACAATGAAGCTGATAGGCTGGTAGTTTCTCCCACTTTTCATCTTTTGCACACACAGACACATATGCACATGCACAGACTGAACACATTTACACCACATACTGTGTTGAAGGTGTGCAATCTGACTGGATGCCTGATGTTTCTCACAGGTAAAGGCAGACTGATGAATGCATAGGTGATGTCTAGTGCTTCACTTCATATACTTTACACTTGACCAAAGCTGTCAGTTTGCTGTATCTCCAGTTGGCATTCCGTAAACTTGACATCTGACATACTATGGAGGTTTTGGACAATGCATCCCCAACTTTGGAGGGAAGGGTGAGGTGGGGCACCCTTTCAATAATGTCAAAGGAAGGCGGAATAGAGAGAAACAGGCAGCCGTGGATAAGAGAGGAAAAAGGCCATTAGAGCCGTTGACATTTTGTTCATGCTTGAAATCCTCAAGTTGTTCCACCAAAACCAGTCGATTCAAGTACTAATTAGCAATCAGAAGAGTGTCATTGCTCGAGCAGTAATTGTGCATGTGTGAAGTTATCCCACTGCTGACCAAATGTGGGAACTATTCCTCCCTTCTCTGCCTCTTCTCAGATTTATTGCAACCACAGCTGCTATATAAGCCATAAAACCTATAAGCTGGACACTCTTTGACAAAACAAAGTTTTTGGAAAAAAAACAACAACAAAAAAGTCCATGTAGGCCATTCAGTGTCCATTTCACCAAACCACTTTTCCATTTGCAAAATTCCACGTCTTTGCTCCACTTTCCAAGCTATTGTTTTTTTAAGAAGCAGTTTAAAAAGAAAATTGTTTTCTCTCAGGTCCCACTCCTTAGTCATTTGTCCAAGATGCATTGAGTGGTTGGTGTAAGACAATGCACTGGATTTTTGTCAGTAAGCTGTAATTGAAGTTGTCTCAGAGGAGGAACTGAGACGCTGGTTGAATGTTAGTGGAGCTGAAGATAAAAACACATGCCCTAGTATTAAAACTACCACATATTCACCTCTCTGACCTCAGAGTGAGGCCTCTGTTTCATTCTGTTCAAATGGAGAGGTGTCTCGTGGTAAAACTTGACCGCTTGTTGAAAACACTATGCAGAACTTCACAGAGTGGGAATACAACCCAGTTTTTTCTATTCTTATTAAGTTAAATCTTCAAAACCTTTTATATTTTGTCTCTCTCTTTCATATTGTTCTTATGTATATTTTATAAATATTATTTGTATATTATTTTGTTAGCTTGATTTTCAGTTTAATCTGACCACAAATAGACCAGTAATAGCTACTGTATCTCTACAACCATCAACAGTCAGAAGAAGATGGTGCTGATAGCAGGACCAATGGCATAAATCACTATGTTTGCAAGTCATGGAACAAACCAGAATAACAAGCAGTCGCTACAAACACTCAGAGAGAAAAAAATATTCATAATGTTATAAGTTATATTAATACCCTCAATATCAAGGCTTAAAAAAGTTATGACAGCAGTGGCAGCGGAACTGAACAAATGCTCCTCTGACTCTCTGCCGTAACATTGTGAAGGAGATGTTAAAGGAAACATTAAGAATTCACAAAAACCACCAACAGACATTTGTTATTGTTGCTGTAACCAGCCATGTCATGGTATTTTTGGCATCTATACAAAAAATAACCATAAGTTTTAATCTAATATCATAATAAAAGCTTTACTCACCAGTCACAAAATTATCTGAACAAATTGTTGAATATTTTAAAGGACTCTGAGGTTTACCAACGGCATTAACACCCTTGATAACTGCTAGCCAGTTATCACAGCTTTCTGGGCTTTTGTGTTTTTTCGGTAGTTTGAACAAGATCTTGTCATCTGTGCAACTATGTTTATGGCAATCAGCCACAACACAACTTTTCAGCATATTTAAACTCTACCAAAATCAAAGAAAGATATATGAGGATCAACGTTGAAAATTCAATGGATGCTTTAGCAACCTTTTCTTATCACTGCGCGAAAGATCCAGATGTGACAAATTTTACTAATGTTCCCAGATGTTTGTGCCTGCCTTTAAAGAAGTCCTGTATCCGGATTTAAGAGGATAATTCTAAAATGCTGGTACACCTACTACAATGAGGCAATTAAATCCTTTCCCATTGTCAGTAGAAGTGTGTTTACCCTCAGTGCTCTGGGGGCTAAAGCTTTCCTGTCCAGTATGTTACTACTTCCAGAGAACCTATAACAACAACATGAAGGAGTAACATTAAACATTATGTTGCACATTTTGTTGGATCCCAGTGTGTGATAAGCACAACTCCGAGTAAACCTGTCGAGCTGACATCAGCCCTGTACAACAGGACAGAGTAAGCTGATATCTGCCTTGCAGTCAGGGGAAATTGATCCATCTCATCTCTTTAGTTTTTACTGTCAATACTTCTATATTACATTAAGTTTTTAAACACATGTTAAATATTAATAAAAACTGTGTCCTTTCTTGCAGACCAGACTGCAGCATCCTCAACTGAAACATGTACACCTGTGTATTATGTTCCTATGAATGCTGTGCAAAGTTAAACAAATAAATACCCACAACTATGGCAGAGTCCTTACACTTGATACAGAATGCCGATTGAACTCTTTATGTTAGCAGATGTCAGTGGGCTTAATGATCAGTATTAAAATGGTTTTATTTTAAGGGCTTTAGTTTATGGTATACAAAAGTCTAAACGTCAGGTCTACCATAAGAGCAGAACAAATTAAATAGCTTCTCCTTGCTTCTGTTGTGTTCTCCACCTAGCATCTGTATATTTCTTGTACTAGTTTTGTAATAGCACAGGATTTTAGAAATGTTCGGGGAAAGAGATTTTGAGAGTATCAGACTGTCTGACGTTTCTGTTCTAAGACTATATATGGTGCTTTGCAGATTAAAAAAAAAATTCTCAGTCATAACAGTGATAGCTGATGACAGACATCTCATTACACATAAAAAGATGGCTTATGGACATATTAAAAAGATATCAAATGTGGGAGAATTTATATTTGCGCACAAATTAAGGCACTGAGAAATAACAATCTATACTGTGGAACTCTCATTAAAACTGGTAAGAACAAACAATACTCCAGCAGGTAGGGATTGGTCTGTTATATCCAATGAAATATTTTCTGAAATTTAATATTTCAATTGGATAAAAACCTTGCATTATTAAAAAAAAAACATTGCTTGTTTTTTGTTTAAGCCTAATAAGCATAATGTCCACCAGGCCACATGTTCGTGTGCATCAACAACAGTGACAGACTTTCACAGATTATACAAAAATTGACCAAAGTCCCATCTATGCTTAAAATCCTCGACTTTGAATGCGCAGTATAGCTGCGCATCATAAAAAGACCTCTCGGTGGTACATTCCCTTATTACTCACTAAAATGTCATTTGTTTTACTTCTACAGATTAAAATATACTGAAAACAGTAATGAAATTGTAGGAGAAAATTTAGAAAAGCATTGTAGAGCAGAATATCAGAAAAATCCACATTTAGTTATATAAAAAAAAAGATACTCTGTGTTAGCTTCTGACCCATTTCTCTTCTTACCTTGCCATCCATCTCCTCATGCCATCTGTGCTGTCTGATGGACAAAAGAGGGTGTAAAACTGCAAAGAGGCATTTAGTGAAACCAATGCTTGGTTTAAAAGGAGACTGCATGAAACATTCAATATTCAAAAGGTGGTTCACTCTTTATACACCAAAGCTAACTAGAGTTATTAGGTCCAACAGTAAGACTGCAAACATTTGGAGTCACAAACTGAATTGTTAAGAAAATGAACTGTGGAAACATTGAAACTGACTGACTGTCACTGACTGTAAGTTTCCCAAACTGGGTTGCTCTCATTTATGTTTAGAAGTGAGTTGCTATTGTCATGATTTATTAAACGTCATGTGACACCTTGAATACAGAGGGTGACCTCCTTGTGTTAGCAAAGACAATGGTAAACAGAGTGAAGATGCTGTGATGATCACTATGAAGGGTGAATTATCATTTGTTGCACAATATACTATGTGATTAATATGGAGGAGCTGAGAGACAATTTAGGACTGAATATTTATCACTTACCACCAGTTACCACCATTTACCATTGTAGTCCAGTTTAACCACAGACACCAGGCACTGTGAAAGCAAATATGTCATCCAAGATTACTAATAGCTTATATTTAAACACAATATTTTAAAAAGAAGACTATCTTGATTCAGTTGACCTTGGTGAACCTGTCTGTTCACCGAAAATGAAAAAATTGTGTAAAGCACTCGTTTATGAAAGTGCTGCCCGGCATATAGACGTAAGATAAAATTCTAAATGACAATGTGCATCACATGGGAACACACAGTAAGTTCATCCATAACTGTAATTCGTTATTCATGTTAAATGAAACCTTGGTAGGTATTGTCTTAAAAAAGCTTCAAGACAGTGTTCTAGCCAGAGAAGTACGCAAAGGAAGGATGTCAACTGTAAACTAAGCTGCTTGTCATTGCTTCCAAAGCCTCATCGAAACAAAAACACTATCCTGAAAGTTTCAAACTAAAATTTAAATGTTGTAAAAGTTGTGAGTTTAAAATATGCGACAACAGAAGCATAACAAAACCACAAGCCTTTGAAGAAAAAATTATAATGTGTCCTTCCTGCAGACAATTCCAGAGTGAAGATTTAGTAAGACATATGGGAGAAAACTTGGAGCAAACCCTATGAGCTCTCTACCTTCTTTTTCTTCTTAAGCAAAAACGGAAATAAGATGGGGCTCAAATTTTAATCCACAGATATCTTAGGGTCAAAATGTGGTAAAATTACTTAAACAGTCAGTAACAGGCAGCCAGATGCACATTCAGTAGGCACAAGTTAAAGTGACAGCACAAAAGGTTGCTTTACAAAGCGTTTTCTGTTTCAGGCATGTGTGTCTTTTGCTTAATTTATGGGCCTGCTGTTTTAGGGCATTTTAGATTAGTCTATACTGGGGATATCTCATTCCAAGTCTCACTGTGTGGGGCTCATTAAAACTGTGAGTGAACCATCTCTGTCGCCCTCTTATTGGCCTAAGGTGCAATAACCGCCAATCCGCCGATTTGGAGCCATTTCAGAATGCAGGTACATTAAACTGGCTTTGCATCAAGTTAATACACAGGCTCTGTTTGGCAGTGTTTGCTTGATAGTGTGATTCATCTCTGATGGCTTTTAGGAAACACCATAAAAATATATTCTGGTAATGACTCAGATGTCGTCAAGAGAGTGGGCTGATGGCGTGGTTAAATGCATGAATGCATGTTTGTATTATTTTCAGTATGTTTTGAATCTATGGTAGCAATTATGCTTTCATTTCCACTCTAGTGCGCTGTGTGTGGTGCTAAACGTCAACCAAGTCATTAAGTTGGAGCTTGGACTGAGAAGGAGCTGAGTCTTATGTGTTTGTGATTTTTTTTTTCTTTTAAAACTTATGGCCTGTTAAAGGGGACAGTTGGGTCTGGGTATATAACTATGTGTGTTTGTAGGTTTATTCTTTTTTGGAGGACCAATTCAGGTTTTCTTTGTAGGAGGGAAAATCCTGTTTTCAGGTTGTACACTTAAAAGTAGGTATTCAGAGAAATAAGGACTCAGCATTAAGAAAAAATAAAAACACTATTTGGGATTAGAATTAACATGAATTACTTTACTTGTTCATTTCTGTATTTTGCGCTTTCATGACTTGTTTTGCTGGTGGATCTTCAGTATTTATTTCTACTCACATGCAGTTCAGTGCCAGCTGATGTCCACACATGAGTTTGTGACTGTAATCTGTGTACTTGCACCATATAGTGCAGCTGTAATGTTATGCATACATATATTTTCATATAATTTTTGCGTACGTGCATGACAGTGTTTTGCGCTCACATGTATTAATGTCTCTGTGCATGTGTGTTTTGTATTGTGTTCCTTGGAGGACGTGACCTGTGTGGGTAAGGACAGTGTTAAGGGAGGCAGATTGGGAGGAGGCCAGCATTCTCATTAGCAGGGCAGATGTGAGGTCGCTCTGACCAGATTGCTAGCCACTTCCTTAAAATAACAGCTCACCAATGGCCTGGCGTGAGACTTGCAAAAGGGGAACAGGGGCATGGAAATGTCCTGTGTTCCTGACATATTGAAAGTAGCCACCAGACAGGGGAAAGCCAGCAGTCTTAACCCACCTTGGAGGCCACTGAACACTACCCCCCCCCCCTCTTCACAACAACATCCTTGTACAAAAACGATTCAAAAATAACACAAGCGGAAAACTGCAATGAGGTGCTATTTTATCCCTCCTGGAGCCCTCCTGGGACGATTAGCAATCCAAACTGAAAGAGAAAAAGAGACACACGGAGAGGGAGGGAGAGGAGGTGGGCAAAGGAGAGAAGAAAGGACAGGCATGGAACCAATTTCACCATGATTTTCACCCTTGTTCATGCGAGACCATTAGAACAACAGATTAGGTAATTACAGACCGAAGGCCAAATCATAATCTTTGGTTCCTTTTCTTCTCCTTTCTCTCTGATGGGAAAGTCAAGACGGTTGTTGGTTTCAAAAGCAAGTGAGGTGATTTTTTGATGAGACGCCACAACTGGCTTTGAATGAAATATGAAATACATGCACTGCACTTTTTAAAGTAATTAATTAATCATGTTGCACGCCATCTGCTCTTTAATATTACATTCATAAGAACGGAAATATTTAGCCTGTACGTAAGAATTTAATGTGCTGGATTTAAGGCGATGTAGTGACCAATAATTAAACAAAACACCAATGAGTCATCATGATGTGGCTGAGGGCATAAAGAGAAATGGCTTCTCATCTCTGAATTATAATCACTCACTCAAGCAGTATAACATGAGCAGTCTAATAGCGCTAATGGTGCTGCGGGTGTGTGTTTGGGTGTATGTGTGTATAAGACACCAGCTAGAATTAGGTAGACAGGTCACACTGTCAAGCATAGAGCAAGTGCACGGCAAAGAAGGGTCAAGAGCGAATAATTTGCTCAGCCCCTCTTTTTGAGATGACAAACACGTGCTCCTGCCAGAAGGGAACCATTAAAAATAATTTACACAAGCTTTATGTTGGCTGAGCTCTTTTTGATGCAGTGTTTCCCCTGGCAATTATGGCTATGGCGCAGCTCCAGCCATATGGCCAGCCGGGCAGTGGGCCGTGAGGCTCAGGAATACCTGGGTGGTTAATTAAGAGCTGTTGCCAGGACCATAGGAGGCCAGTCTCAGATCCCCCCCCCCACTCATCACCGCCACCAATACTCTCTGCTAACACTTTCACTTCCTCTTCGAGCAGACCCTTCACTGTGACCTACTGTTGTCTCTACCCACGCTCAAGCAGCAGCTACTAGGGACAGGGAGAGGCCACCGGTAATTATTTGAGATAACATCCCCTGAGCTGAAGTGGGATATGTGAGAGAGAAGGAAAACTATGTACTGTGTTGTTTTAAAGCTTTTCAGTGCATGGATGTGCATGCATGCACACATGCATGTGTGTGGTTGTGTTAAGTGTGCACAGATTGCAGAGCTTTAAGGTCAACATTTTCACCTTCTTCTTGAGCGAGCATAATGCTTCTTTAGAATGGAGGACAGCGTAGCCATATTTTTCATAAATACCTCATTCTGCATTCAGACATTTACTGTACTCTGCTCTCAGCGACCATACCAATTTGAATAAACTATTCTCACTTGTCAGGGAGCACTTGCCTCACTTTGATTGACATGGACATTTTTCAGTGACTGTAAAAAGAAAGCATGAATTTTGAATTCAATTTTTTTTTAAATGCACTGTGATAAAAATGTGCTGTAATAAATTATGCCACATGTGTATTTGCTCAATAATAGAAAAGCTTCCCTGCATGCACTTACCCCAAGGATACTGATAGTGGGTCATACTATAGCCCACTTTCTTTAAAAAAAAAATCAAAGTTATGACATGTATACACTACTCTGGTTCACATGATGTCTTATCACTTCTGGCTGTTAAAACAATTAGAAACTGCAGCTTTTCTGGACTCAAAGCTTCAATTATGACAAATAACATACCTCTTCTTCTATCTATCAACCTCATTCTGTTATCATGGCTTATGTTGTCATAACATATAGCTTTGACCTTGACGGAGGTCTCTGCAAGACCCCTGTCTACACATATTGATATTCATAAAAGCACTATCTCTCTATCAATCTGCTAGATGGAGATCTAATACACTATAATGAAGCAATAATGAGGAATTTTCTCTTGTTAAAATGTCATTTATGTAATGAATAAAAGATGATGGGTTCAGCTGTCTCTGCTTTGTTCTCAATCAGTTTTTTTTCTTTTCTCCCCCTTCCTGGCCTGTACACTTACAATGGCGTCATTGGCAGACATTGTCCCGATAATCAGCCAAAATTGCTTCATGTTTCCACTGTATAAACAATCATTAGGATGTTGTTTTGTTCATTCGCTTCGCCTCAGCCTTTCATTTGTGAACGGTGGCTGCAACAAAAACATTGACAGCTTCTAATCTAAATCTGTGATAGTTCAAAATGTCCTGATTGTGACAGCATAGCAAGGCAAATACATTCGTGACTGTGTCTATGTGTGCATGCGATTGTCCCTTAGTATTTGTGTGTGTGGGTGTGAGAGAGAGAGAAACCCCCTGCTGGCTCTCCACCTCATCTCCATATTCCTTTATGGGAAATGTAAATGGATACATGATTATCTTTACACGACCCAAGCAGGAAATGGGATCCTACCCTTCACTGTGACTAAAGAAGAGAGGGAAACGTTATGGTACACATTATAAATGATTTATGGGTGTAGAGTATGGCATCTTATTCTTGATAACCTCTCCTGTGTGTTTTACGCGCTCCCTTTTTAACTGAGATTTAGCAAGGTCCCAGTGGTGCTATGTTTACTGTCTGTACCTTTCTAAACAATAAACAGCATTATCTGTCTGCCTATCTGTGTTCTGTTTTCACTCACTTCACTTACTCGCTCACACAGTAGCTAATGGTAATAAATCCCTCTGTGTGAAAGAGGGGCGATATACTTGATGCTGAATAATTGGTCATTTTGGTTGCAGGCTCCCCTGCTTCACATTATAGAGATAATGAAGGCCTGCTGAATATGGTGATCAGTGCAAACGTGTGTCAGATATGCGCCTCTGTGTGCATCTGTCATCTGCAGTGCATACGTCCGAGTGAGTGTGTGTATTGCAGAGGTGTCTCCTGAGTCAGGGATTATTGCTGATAGATTATTTCTTCAGCCCCCTCGTTATCACTGGATCAAACAGACATGTGACCCGTACTTCATCACTCTATTCATCCTCCTCTTAAACTGAGCTCTGGAGACCTGCAAAGCGGGCTGCTGGAAGTGAATATATGGAGCTAAGTTGAGACCAGGGGGCGTAATACTGCTGCACTGGGACCCTTTTGCATAATTACAAACCCTTGCTAGAACTGTGTGTAGTATATTCCACTAGCATTATGAATTTTGTTTAACTAAAGAGAAAGCTACTTGAAATCTAGACATGTCACAATTTTAAATTGCTTTTCATTTATGCAAGTATCCTCCCGATTGCATAAAAAAGTGGAACTGCTGGGTATTTTGAAAGAGCCAGCCCTTTAAAAGGTTATTTTCATCTTTCTCATACTGCTCTGGCCTCTACTGTCCAGACTCATGTTCCAGGCGCTGTTATTATGTGATATTGTCGTCACCTGTCCTCATTACTAGTTGAAGGACAGGCCCTTTGATGCTCATTAGCGAGCGCCCCTGTGTCAGCAGTACAGACTAGTCATAGAGACGACGATGGGAGCTGCAGCTATGAGAGACTGCGATGTCAGCCAACCTGTGTATACCATGACAGTGGTGAGACCCAGCCAGTCCTGCTTTTGTCAAGGGCCCCTAACGAGGTCATCACTGTCCCTGAGACAGAGGTCACCCTTACATTTGACCCCCGTCCCTCCCTATGCTGTAATGTCAAAAGCTCCTCCCGTCACCTGCCCCACGGCGCCCCAACGCCGCTCTTCCTCACTGGCTGGTGGCATGCCGAGCTGTCACACAAGTGGGCAGCGTGTGTGGAAATCAAGGTGGGTTGATGTCTTTTAATGAGACAGACGTAGAACCCCGCTAATGTCCCCGCCTTCGTTAGGCAGGACCCAGCTGCAGCCTGTCAGCCTCTTTGTTAAGCTCAGCCCTGGTGGGACAGCCAGGCAGGGCAACCCGGCTGTCGTTCTGTCTGTCTGTCTATCAGTTGGTCAGCTTCTGTCCTCTTTCCTTGGTGGACCTCAGTCTCCAGGGTCGAAAGCCAGCCCTGTCTACCTGATGGCACTGCACTGCATGTCAGGGCTGTACTCTGTTGCATCCCCAGGATCCTGGGAGGTGGTTGGCTAATGATTCTCCAACAGGGCTTTGGGGCGCAACACGGCATTTTGTTTCCTGATTAGAATGCAGCGGCGGCCTTTGTCAACAGCGATGTCAGCCACTGTAAGGACAAAGCATTGTTACCAGGAGCATAATTAAATCTGTTTCCTGTGAATCTGCCACCTGTGTTGACCAGGTAATCAGGGATTCAGAAGGTTTGTTTTCACCTCCCTCTCCATGTTTTTTATTCATTCTCTCCCTCCTTCTAGCTCTGTATTTGTCGCTGGTATACCGTGTGACAGGTTGTGGAAGTTGTGTATTTTTATAATAATAAGGCAAATAGAGCAAAATACAAATTAGAAAATTATTTCACAAACTTATTTATGCTCAATTATTTCTCACTCAGGTGTAGACGATAATATCAATTTTATTTTAAAAAAGAAAAGCCACTGAATGATGACTGATAAAGTCATATTTAATCTATAAGTTTTCAATATAATTACTGTTTCAATGCATAAGCATATATGTAAATATATCTGTGTATATACACATTTACAATAGATTTCTCTGTATAACAACTGCATGTGTTTTTCATCTATAGTAGCCCTCTTATAATAGACTACAGTCATCTGTCTCATCAAATACACAGTGACATGTGAGAGCTAGCTAACCAGACCATTAAAAGCAACAACAGTCCCTGGGATATAGACTGGTCAGAAATTAATTGGCCCCATGGCTGTTTGAAAGTGCCGAGAAAACAACTCCATGGAGTGTATCAGGATCTCCCACATAAAATATGTCAATTTTCTCTGCTCATGCCAGTCGAGCAATAATGACCCCGTGGTGCTGTCGAGTGCTGTGACAACACAAATGACACTACACTGTGTGCTAATGCCATGGGATGTAGTCGCTGGGTAAACATGGCAATTAAACAACAGTCTCAGACTGGTAGGGCACACACAGAACCTTCACAGACCCCATTGTGTCTTTGTTTTACGCACTCTCTCTCTGTTTCGGTTTCCCTCCCTCTCTCTGCGAGACATTTGCATGCTGGAGGCATAATTGGCTGGTCTCACGGCGGCGGTGGCAGTATTCCTAGAACGAGGACATCTCAATGCACCTCACACGTCCTCACTGTCACCAGGCTCGCTGCTGAAAGCCTTCCTGACACAAACACAGCAACACAGAACATTCCCACAATGGCAGCCATGTCTGCTCCCACTCAAACTACACCCTGTGACAAGAAGGAGCTGAACTAAGCACATTTCTCTCCTTCTCCCCCCCTTGCAGTTTCCAAAGTTCAGGATTACCGTCAGCATGCGGGAGCTCTGCTGGAGAAGTTTTTTCTCTCTGAGAAGGCTATGTGAGAGAGTTTGGAAGGTGACAGCATCGCTGTAACAGTTTGCAAGAAGAAACTCATGTTGAGTTTAGGTATGTCAGTACATTTGAACATACAGCCACTTATAGGTGGCACAATTTACAATATTTCTATACTGGACTGAATTCTGAGTTCTTGTCAACTGGAATGCAACTCAAAAATGTGTTACATGTTTAAAAAAAAAAAATATATATATATATATATTATTTTTAGAAAAGTATTATTATGTCAAATTTGTTAATTCTACATGCATTAGTTTAACCTTCAATCACTTCACAAATAAACATTACTTCATATTTGAACGAATCATTGAGCAGATATTTATTAACAAATATGTTGTCTGCTTACAGGTGACACAGTGGAGTGCCATTTAGGCCAACGCCAGCCCCATCACATTGATAGAGTACCCCTGCCAGAGCCTTATTTCATTCACCCATAGAACAATTAGCAATGCTGAGCAGTTTTGCAATTAACAGCCTCAAAACTGTCACATGCCCCAATTTTAAATCAGCAGGAGTAATATCTGTTTTAGAGCAAAGTTTAATTACAAAGCAAAGCATTAACATTGCAGTGATTATAATTTTTAAATTACATCTTTTTTTTTTTTTTTTCTGTAGCATTGTTAGAATTCTACAACCTCACAGTTGTGTTCCTTCCCTGTGGCAAGAGATTCTCTTTGGCAGGGTTTGTTTGTAACTATCACAACCACACTTGGACCTTACACATAATTTGGTAATACATTCTGAGCTTGGCTTTACCCCTGAGTGTTGATAGATAAATAAGGTTTTTAGGCACCTGAATGAACAAATGCCAATGCCAGAAGAGTAGTATTCACTTCAGGTCGACATTCTCCATCAAACTGCACCATACTCTTGTGAACAAACAGTCTGTCTAAAACTGTAAATGGGCTCAGTCAAAATGGATGCCCGAGCCCAGTCAAGGCTTAAATCATCTCTCTGTTGAGCTCAAAAGAGAAGCATTGAAGCCAGAAAATGGAAGAGTCGAGCTGATGGAATCTGGCGAAAACACATTCCCACCTTTCCAATCTTATTTTCGTCTCTTGCCTTCTGCCTGGTTCCCTTGCTGCGGCTTAGTGTACTTTTTGTGTCCCAGTGCGTACAAAGTCTATCAGAATGCATTTGTTTCAGGGAGCCCCCTTTTACTTTCAAAGGGTTAAACAGACCATTCACCAGCCTGTCAACATTCCCTGGCCCGCCTCACGGAAAAGTCTGCTCGAGTTTTGTTCCTGATCAACACTTGTCTCCTCAGCCCGTTGTTGCTCGCGTCGTGTAATATCCATGACAATCGTGTTGGGCTTTTCAGGGGGCTCTGTATCACCCATTCTGTGGGGCCACTTTCAGGCCATAAAGGGCTTTATTTGTGTGGATTTGAAAGAGTCATGTGAAGTGCCCTCAGGCTGGAATCCTCTTCAGCGGGTCACCACTGTCTCAATGGGCTTCACTCTCATAGACAGACATCAGTACTGCCCTCACGTTCTTATGAAGCAACATCATCAGCAGTGCTGCAAGAGTTCTAAAAGTCCTCTGAAAGGTGTGCTACAGGCAGAATCAGAGGGTGAAGAAGAGGGATGGGAAGCAAAACTGGGAGAGGCAAACCGAAAAAGTGCATAATAAAGGGTAGATAGCAAAACTAAAAGGAATAAGCTTTTCTTGTTTTGTTTTTTGCTTTTCTTTGGGTTTGGATTAGAATGATGAGCAGTGTGTATTAATATCTTGAATTGGTTGTCTGACCCCAACCTGGTTTTTTAACCCACCAACCTGAAGTGTAGAGACATACACAAACCACCCGGCAGTTAAAGGCTCTCATGGCCGGGGCGTGGGAAGAAAGAGGGATCCAACTGCACATCTATTTTCACGGACCATATGGAAATTCTGTTGTGTGTGCAGCGGACACGTTAGATAGCGGTGACCCTAACGACAGTTTGTGTATTCTGAATGGTAAACACTGTGGAGAGGGGCGTCACCCTGACCCCAAGCATATGGGTCTTCATTCTGAAGGAGGGTTTTCACAAACACAGCCATGCTGCCAGCAGGCCCTTGGGACTTTGATTTGTTAATGAATTGCTCTATTGACTTGCATCTTTGCTTGCATCATTAGTAGTAGACACCAACAGCCCCCC
>JBAMHW010000001.1:28935803-28963048 GCA_037177495.1 Rhadinocentrus ornatus | reverse complement strand
GAGTGGAAGATGTGGGCAAAATAAAATAAAAAATAAGGGGGGGGATTCTTACAGAAAGCTATTGTATGTTTGACTTAAATCTTCAGGCTAGTCATATGCCCCCCTCCCCCCCATCCGTGGCTTCCTTTCTTTAGCCCAGCTAATTTGTATTGTGGCGATTTAAGACAACTCTCCATTGCTCAGTGATGCAAGAGAACAAACCTAATGTCCCACACCCCGCCTCTCTGTCCAACACCCCCCATCATACACCCCTACTTCAGACAGACCATGGTCCAGGACCAGCCTCCTCTAAATCTATTTCCCAGTCCCTCCCCAGCCCTCATTACCATGTGAAGACAATAATGGTTTTGTCAGGATGATACCTGCTTTACAAGTAGCAGATTATTGTGTCCCGCCAGTGTTAACACAACAAGTACAAGCCCTCTGTCTGTGGCCATTCCACCGGCTGTCAGCACTCATCCATAATGGCAGTGTCACACCATAACACACTGCACACAAAGACATGTGACCCTCCAGCTACATGCACAAAGACATACAGGCTGTATAAGAGTTGCACAACATATGGCTACAGCATTATGGCCCACCGTTCTTCCACAACCCACCACTGAGCCAAAAACGTCCTGCCCTTTGTCCAAAAAATGTGTTGCCCCCGGCTGCTAGGCCACACAGTGCCATACTTGTGCACCAATTACACCACACTTCACCAGGAGTGCCATCTGTATGCCAAATGGGCAGTTCTGTCTGGGCATTCTGGACCCATAGGTGTGAATTTTATAGTACTGCAAGTGTACCACAGAAAGCAGGAGTCTTGCATGTATGTGTTCATGCAACTATTTTTGTGTCTTTTTTACTTATTTTTTTAAACACACTATATAGTGGGCATGTAACATTCACCATGAAAACCAGCTTGGCAGTCCTCCTTTTTGGTCTCCATCAGCAAACAAAAGTGAAGAAAGGCAAAGGAAACTGTGTCATATCTAATCTTGCTGAACTTCCAGTGACATGGAGACATGGGCATTTTAAAAGGAGAATTTCATTACTAAACTAACAAAATGAAGAATGTGTGTTTCACTGGGGTTGTGAGTTTTATCAAGCTCCGATGTAGATGTCTCAGAATCTCTGTTGACATTTCTACTGCTTGTACTGTCTTACAATGACACAAGTGGAAGTGTAGTTGAATTTGACAGCCTTTTATCACTACTATGTGATAGTTGCTTTTAATTTCTAAACTGCAACTTTTTTTTTAGAAAAAAAAAGATGAAATTGGTTTTATATATGTCAGTATATTTCTCTTATTTGGAACACATATGACTCCTAAAATTATGTTCAGTGCTGCTCAGTACAAAAGAAGATGTTTTGCCTGCATTCATAAAAAACAATAAAAACTGAAGACGATATGAATCTCACTAGAAACAGCATGTATCAGCAGCACTAGCAAGGTGAACTTATTTCACTGGCTCAGGGAACTTCCTGTGACTGTATATATGAGGAGCCAGTGGGTCAGCTGGAGCAGTTTCCTGCCCTCTGCAGAGTAGTGGATGCCTGCTGTGTGGGTATAACATGGTAGGCCAGGGCTATTGTCTGGAAACAGGAAGTGCTTTGGTGTTGTCTGTGCTGCAGCCCAGGACACAGCTTGTATGACGCACAAAAATCCTCCTTGACGAGACCCAAAAAGTCAGGGTGGAACATGCTACTATGGAGTCGTAGGTTAATATGATGAGTTTACATCCAGAGATAACTCATCTCTATAAACAGAAAACTATGCACAAAGAAATTTGTGAATGGACTCTGTTGTGTTTTAGTCATCTTTCCATCGTGGATATTTCTAATACAAGGCTTACTGGAACTGTCAAGAAGTGAGGACGATTTTGTGACCTTTTATCTCACAGGATACAAATACAAAACATTTAGGGCCTATTCTATCTGTTGACAAGCACAATGAGTTTCAGGAGCTGATGAAAGAGCTGTGGAATTAACTAGTTCATTTCCAGGAGTACTATATAAGTAAGTGGTTCAGGTTGCAAGACTAGACCCACAGCATAAAAAAAAAATAAAAAATCTATCCCATGAACTCAGTATTCTTTTCACTGTCATTAAAAGTGGGTGCTGTAAACCAAAGTGAATCAGCTTGGCACATGTGAGTTTCAAATAATGATTTTGGTGGCTCAGAGCAGTCAATCGACTCACAAAATGCATTTGATTGGTTCAAAACAATGCAGGAAATTGAACCTGTTTCAAAAACTTGATGATGATGCACAAAAGCAACCGACACATGCTCTCACACCAAAGGAACATAATTTGATGTGACTGCATTTTTTTCAATATAAACTTTTGAATTTTTGTACTTTTGAATGCACAACAATTTCATACAGCCAGTATAGACTATGTATTAATCGATTAGTTAATTAGTTAGTAAATTATTCGGAATGGCACACATAGTCACTACTATATTCGAGAGTTGACTTTTTTTTGTTTGGGGCAACGCTGTAATAGAAGGGCGTGGCCCCTTTAAAAGCGAGTGCTAACAGTGAGAGGAGGTGGAGCAACAGAGAGTTAAAGAGAGAGAGAGAGAGAGAGAGAGAGAGAGAGTGCGTGTTTTGTGGGTGTACATGCATGTCTGAGTGAGAGCAAAACATGCCATTGGAGGCAAAAATGTTTTGGGGAAGCGCTGTAATAGAAGGGCAAGGCCCCTTTAAAAGCAAGTGCTAACAGTGAGAGGTGGTGGAGCAACAGAGAGTTAGAGAGAGAGAGAGAGAGAAAGAGAGAGAGAGAGAGAGAGAGAGAGAGAGAGAGAGAGAGAGAGAGAGTGCGTGTGTTGTGGGTGTACATGCATGTCTGAGTGAGAGCGAAACATGCCATTGGAGGCAAAAAAAGTTTTTGGGAAAAATTAAGTTTTTGATACGAGCTTCAGCAAGAAATGCCACGGCTCCTCTGGTTGCAAGTCAAGTCCATGTCTCCTCTCCCACTGCTGTGCAAAGCTAGCTGTAACTTGCACCTATCGCAGAAGCAACAGACCATGAGTTAATGTTATGAATAGGGACATAAATCTCTGATCTGATTCAATATTTCGGAAGAACATTAACCACATTACTGGTACAAAATTAAACTGTTATGTGATTAAAGGTAAAAACAGAAAGTAGCCTCTTGGCATAGCCACTTCGTTAACTCCTCTGCATTTGGTAAGTAAAGCTGCAGGGCATTATACCTTGTAATTTCATTATTGCGGCTTCTTACAAGTCTAATTTAAAGTGGTGTATTACATTGTCTACTTGTCCAAGACATCAGTGTTACATGAATGTAAATTGTAAGAAGGCAACATATTCCTTGGCTATTGTTTTCTACGATGCAGCCATCATGTGTCATGAGAGGAATCTCCATGCATGAATAAAGACCACACAGATTTTTGCAACTGTCTAAACACATATTCGTAAAATACAGATCAGATGATAAAAAATGTCCACTAAAACAATATCCATACAATAGATGGAGCTTGTGGCAGTGTGGACGTACTGGAAACATTTCCTAAAAACACACAGAGCAATTAGCCGTGCAGAGTGATCTGGATAGACAGAGCTAAGCTCCCCAACAGAGGCAGTTACTTCTGGAGCTGTATTAGAAACAGTTGGGTTTCATTCCGCATGCTGCTGTGCTCAGAGGAATCTCAATATTTATCCAGTTTGTCTGGCCGTGGCACCTGCTGAGGGAGACATTAGTCATTTGTAAGTATTAACTTGGGCATCCCCTCCTTCCCTCATCTTCCCTGTCTCTCCTTCTCCTCTTCTTCCTCCCCCTTCTGCACTCTCACTCCCTCCCTCTGTGAGTACACTGTCAGTCATGTTGTAGCCTTTTAAATGTCATCCACTTACTGCAGAGAGCAGTCGCCCCACTTGACAGTTTTATTGGGAGACGTTGTGATGACGGTGATGAGAGAGTAAAAGAGAAAGAGGGACAGAGATAAAACTGTGGAGAGGCATCGCTGAGTCAAATCAAATTAGAATAATCAGAGTGATGTGATTAATAGGAGTGCCATTGTGGGGTAATCATGCACAGTGATCATCACTGCGGTGGACTTCAAATTAGCGTGCCCTGCAGTGAGGCTTTGATCTGGCAAGCATCAAATAAAGCTGGGCGTCAGCCTGTCACTTACTTAAAGTACACCTTCGCCTTGACGTCTTTTCGCCACACTAAAAATAAAGATGGAAGACAAAATGTGACAAAAGCCAGAGGTACAGTCGACAAATGATCATGACTGTTATGTGTGGCATCTGCTACTCCGAGCCACTCAGGATGATCTTCATTTTAATTCCTTGAGGTGGACTTAGAAATCTGTGTATGGATGTAAGAAAAAAAAAAAAAGAAAAAAGAAAAGAGACAAAGATAAAGCACTAGAAAGAAAGACATCAAAGTGACATTAGCCCTAGTGACTTTTTCTCAGGTATACATCTGTCAACCCCAGTTGTAGCTGAAACACTGCTGTGGAAATCACCAAGGAGTTACACATCCAGTCTTGCTCTCCTATTCTCCAGACTTTCAATGCAAATCATCAGAATAAAATCTGTAATCTGTATGTGCTACCCTTCTCAAGCATTTTTTTTAAGTTGATGCTAATTAAGAATAGTGAAAAATCAATAGAATAAAGAGAATAAAATGGGCTAGTAATTGCAACCTCAATTGATGTATTGGAAAAAGGAAAAAACTAATTAATATATATATATATATATATATAAACTTTTTTAAGGTCTTGCTCTTGCTAAATGTAGTCAAATTTCTGAAAGCTCAAGCATCATGGAAACTGTGCCCAGTTTTTGACATCTAGTCCTCCCACTACAGAAATACTGACATTTTCATTAAAAGGTCACCAATCTTTTCATGTATTCACCTCAGCTTTTAATGTGAGTAGAAAGGTGAGCAAGAGAATGAAGAGAAGGGAGTGAGAGGAAGAGAGAGACAGAGAGACATGTGCGGAGGTGAAGCAGGACTCTTGGAGATACAAGATCAAAAAGAGAAAAAGACCAAAGCGATCAGCTCTCAGACCAAGGTCAGAGCTATGAGCTACATATCCTCAGCTCTTATCTTATGCAGATGCAGCTTTGAATGGCAACGTGGAGAATAGTGTATAGCTGACTGCCCTTTTTTGCTTGTCTGTTTGCTTGGGATTGTCTATGTGTTGGCATTAAAAAGTTAATAACTTCATATATTTATTCCTTGCATGTTGATCAAACGTTATTTGGGCTATGAATGAAAATAACAATTTCCATTTCAAAATTTACTTTAAAGTTGTTTTTTTTAAATACACCTCATAAAAGCTATGATTGAAACAAATAATTTAAGGGTAAGCCAATGACCCATAAGTCAGTGCATTTAATTCAGCATTTATATGTAAAATAATTCAGAATTAGTATGAGAAGATATCCATTACTGAGCTGATAATTTGAAATGAATACAAAAATAAAAGGCAGGCTTTTAGTTCTCTAATTTACTATGTCGACCACATGAAGTTAAAAGATGCCCCTATTTAGCTGTTTAAATGAGGATGTAATTTTTTCCTCTGAAAATGGATTAAAATAATTTGGCGAGAATAATAATTTAAATAGCAATAAGGACCCAGAGTGTATCTATTGAGCATGAAATAATTTAAAGTAAAAATTAAAAAGCTTATTACTGCCTTTCATTTCCTTGAGGGAATAGTCTTGCCTCCTTTTTTCCTCATCTCTCTTGGTAAATGGGGTAATTTTCTTTGGAGGCTGGCGGAATAAGTGCCATGCGGCCGCGTGTTCAGCAGGGAAAGTACATGAAAGACTCCTGTTTTACACAGTGAATCTCATTCTCCATGCTGTCCATATTTCTGTCTGTCTATCTGGAGACTAATGCTAAAGCTCCTTAGTCTAACAGTGTTAGAGAAGTAAAAGAGGCCTCATAACTGCGGCTCAATGAGATTCTCCAGAATAAATCCAAGTCTAATCTTTCATGCTTTACCTGTCAGAATCCTTCACTCAGTGTGCCCCTGCATTCCTTTACACAACGTCAGTATGGCAGAATGGCTGAGATAGGTTAATTTCAACACCTGCCAGTTAAACGCAGTCCAAAATTAAGTTGTGCAACATACTGGCCTGGGAACGTTTCTGTGTTGGAATGCAGCACTCAGAGATTGGAGGGAGTGAGGAAGGGGGTGGACAGTTCCCTCGCTGTGTGACGTCAGCGTGGTGGCATGGTAGAAAGCTGAGGGCCCACTTGGCCCTGACAGCTGCGTTTGCCCACAGTAATGCGCCCATGCCGGCCGGGGCCAAGGCCTCTCTCCTGCTGTCAGCACACCGATCGGCTTTCATGGATCATCTCTTATCTGCCGAATCTGTCATTGCCGAGGAGGGTTCCTTTTGGGGGCTTTAACCCATGCTGCCATGGTTCATAGCTTTCGAGCTCCCTTTATGGATACTTTGCTCTCTCTCTTTCTGTCTCTCTGTCTTTTCCAATACAAAACTGACTCTCTTTCCTTTTTTTATCACTCAGTCTTGCTCTCAAATGCATGCCCTCTCAGTCATTCCATTTTTGTCTCTATGCTGTTTGTTTACGAGTGAGAGCTAACCTGAGAGGCAGGGTATTGAAGCTGGGTGGGTGGGGTGGGGAATGGTTGCAGTGTTGCGGAGCAAGAGAGGCGTCTGGGAGGGAAGAGGCTTTTGTTTGTTTGGACAGATGCACAGGCCCATCTCTGAACTTCTGTCAGTGATCAAAGGAGCCGATGATGTAGAACAGATTCATGGACCATGTCTTATCAGCCCTTGCTCCGGTCCTCATCCATCATCCTGAGCCCTCGTCCGTCTCAATCCGATGACGGCACCCTAAACAAGGTGTATTAATCATTGCCGCTCCCTTCTTTGGCCAGGTGGCCTCATGCCCTCCAGACATCCATACAAGCTCGGGGGGCTGAGGATGTTCCTACCAACCACCCCCAGTACCCCAAGGGCAGCTTTGCTCAGGTCCGCTGAAAGACTAAACAACTTTATCTCTCTCTTGCAAAAACGTTGCTAAAATAAAATCAGAAACAGTCTTTAAATCATGTATTACAAATACTGGAGAGTTTCAAGCACGTGTCATATACACATGTAAAATTTAGCTAAAAACATGCTGGATTTGTTTGTTACTTTGGTGAGTGATGATGTTTTTAGCTCCTATCTTTCAAGGTCTTAAATTAGGAAGAAACAGAATAAATAAAGAAACTTTTTCTAAAAGTAAATGTTCAAGCAGTTAACACAACTTCACACAGCTTGTAAACACTTTTTGTAGCCAAATACGAGCTGGGGCTTCCTGCCCCCCACTGCTCTTCTGTGGTGTGTCCACAGATTTTTGATGATGCCCTTTATTTCACCAGTAAGGTCTGCTGAAATATGACATTTCTTCCTCTTGTACGTCCTGGACAAGGTGGCAACGTGGCACCCATAATACTAAATAACTTTATATGCAAGTTTTTTTATATAAAAAAATATATCTTAAATATTACTACAGTGTGAAATGTCGTAGGGGTTCAAGAAGGCTGAGCAAAACCAACTAACCAAAACATTTTCTTCTCCTACCAAAACTATGTATGTATGCAACAGGTTTCCTTTAAGGCAACCAACAGAAGACCCTCAATAACTAAATAGTTTACCAAATAATGTCTTTGCAATGAACAACTTGTGCACTTTTTCTTTTTACATGGTTTGCATTCATCAGATGATGGTACTCAATTAAATCTGCTCTTTTAATTGGCCTTTTTTACAGTTCTTTGTTCAGCTCTTTTTTAAGATCTTCCAGACCTTAGCTGGCAAGTTTTCCTGTCAAATGCCAGTCATGCAAATATAATAAACTGATCTTTTTTTATAAGGTTAAAGAGGTTGTCCTGTTTTATTTTTTATTTTTTATTTATTTATTTTTTCCTAATCGTCATCCCTTTTGGAAATTAGTTAATCTGCTGCTCAACTACATAAACTATCTATGGTAACAAGGTTCTTTTTACCTTTCCATGCTGCTTTATAGCACAGCATGTCCTCTTACTGCGCTCGCCATCGCTCACTGGAATCCCCATTATTGATTTCAAATGGAAAGTGAGTCATTGCGCTATTACATGATGGAGGGGAAAACGGCTTAAGTGGTTCCTTTGTGTCAGCAGGTTAAGCAAAGCGTTTCACGCTGGCTTTTATAGCTAAAGATAGCGCTTTTGTGCCCGAAAAGACTCAACTTAAAACAAATGCCAAATGTGACACCAAAGGGTAATAGCTACACAGAAAATGAGGGGTGTCTTGAGAAAGTCTTGTTACAGGGGGCTATACTCTCCTTCAGAAGTTTCAGAGGTGAAAACAACAGACTTTTTTTGCAGAGTTTAATGGTTGAATGAATTTAAAATAGCTCACTTGGTACTGGACACATTAATTAGAATAATTTTATTAACAAAGAGCATTAAAGTCACATAATTTTTATATTAAACTGACAGCAAATCTTACTGAAAAATTTTGGACGAGGCCAAACACTGCAAATATGTCTTTTAAGGACTATCCTATCGTCACGGAATCATACTGTTAAGAAATAATGTCTGCCAGCCTACTCAACATTGTTTCATACGTTCTTAGGAGGTTTGTTCCTAATCTAGGTTAGCAACAGTGACCTCAATGAATTACCATTATACTGCTGGCCATGCTGGGTTCTGAGGGGTGGTTATAGCAGTCTGAGAATGAGGTCAGGAGGTCAAGTGCCAAAGCACGGTGTCATGGAATACAGAGTCAAATGATGGAGCATGTGTGGCTGAAGAGCCTAACAGATGCAGTGGAGAGAAAAAAGAAAGAATGAAAGAAAGAAAGAAAAAAAAACAACCCAGACAGAGAAAGACACATACTCTAAGTCAAAGTCTTTGCAAGGGTTAAATCTTAAGCAAACTGATGTTGACAGGCAGAGTACAAGTTCACCTCAAGGTGAGGGGACATAAACACTTAAGGAAGTTGTCTCCCTGACTGGACGCAGAAGACATTCAGACAAGGCTGTGTAGTAATAAAACTGGAACACACACAATCAACACCTATCAGACGACTCAATATTTCTCTCATATTCTCTCATTTATGTCAGTAGAGTTGCATAACCTTGCTGTTGTCCTTGGCCTCTGAACTGTTAATAAGCCTATTTGTTAAAATGACACTGGCAGGCAGCATAAGCTTGGTCCCCCTATTCCTTAGAGTAGAAGTCTGCTATCCCCCCCTTCTCTCTTAGCTCATCTGGCAGAGGTGAGGGGATATCACTCTGACTGCTGTGACAGCTCTACTTTAGCATATTCATGACGAGTAGAGTCTCATTTCACAGGTGTATTAAAATATCTCTAACCCCTTTCTCATAGGGAACCTCGTCTCACACCACAATGGCTGGATGCCATGCATGAAAATCGATGAGGAAAATATGTAGAAATATAAGCATGCATCAGACGCCAGGTCAAGAACCTAATTTCACAGTGACACCAGAGGTAATTTAGCTCCAGAAATGTTTGTCAATTCGCCATTCATTTGAGCAGGCATGGCATTCTAAAGGCCCTGACGTGAGTGCAAGGTGGCCAACCTGAACGCCTGTATTTATGGTGCACTTTTGTGAATACATTACGCCTGTCACAATGAAATAAGTGACATACTTACATGCTGCGAGGAGGAAGTCCAAAGAGGTGAGCACTGGGCGAGGGAGAGATAAGAGGAGAGGTAATTAGTACATTCATCTTTTTTATGATATCATTTTTCAGACATATATGATCACAATGTAAATTAGAAATAAGGAGGGACCTGCAGAAAATGGAATTCATTTGGAGTGGGTCAATCGCCCTACAATAGCGGTGCTGGGAGGCCAGGTGTAATTTACAGTGGCTGTCGGCCCTCTCTCTCTTCTGCCATACACCTGGCAGAGCCTGATACCCTGCTGCTCCCCACAGCTGCTGGGCCTCCTCTCCCACAGATAACACCCTTGTCTCCAAATGAGATTAATTTATTGCACTGGAAAAGAAGAAGGAAACGAAAACGGAGAAGTGAGGACAAAAACCTGCTCTCCTTTTTTTGTGGCATCTCTCTGTCTTTCTCTAAGCACTTACTGTAATGGCATTCTATGGATTATTGATTTGGTTTTCCTGCTCAGCAGATGCCCCCCATTTTAGCAGAGCCATTACCTCCGTAACGATTAGAAACAAAAAGTTAATTATGTAATTATAAAGCCAATAACAGCCTGTGCTGGTTTACCCAGCTTTAGTCAGTTTAAACATTATCTCTTGTGTGCACATCATAACAGGCGGAATGTGAGGAGAGGAGATTAACGCCTGGGAAAGCAGATGCGGAATTTAATTCTCCACTCCATGGCTGCCTGGGAAACCATTAAGTAATCACAACATTCTCCCTCGATTAAATTCACGGCTGCCACTTTGCACACAAAGGGAAGGGGAAAAAGAGGTGCCTGAAAAGCTCTCCCATTTTTATTGACTGTAACGTCAGTCCCTGCCTGCAGGCAAAGATGAATAAAACTGTTAAATAGGGTGCCTCAATCTGTCAGAAAATGAAAAGTTTGAGTGGGCAAAATAAAATCGAAGTAAAATAAAAATGGAAGGGGTATGTTGTGATGTGTTCGGCCTGATAAAGCTCACTCAGAGCAGGTGGAATAAATGGGGGAGCAAAAAGATGCACTTGATATTTCCCCATTATTTTTAGTCATTTTACTCTGCTGCAAATGATTTTTGTCCCCAGAAGCTACAGATAAGGTTGATGGTGAGAGGAAGTAGCTTCACTGCTTTAAATGGATTAAACACATAACAAGGCTCACAAATACAGGCCTTCTTTGAACAGCCACATACACACACTCTCTCACCCTCACACACACACGCACACATATATACATACATGGAGCTGAGACACACACTTATTGACAACCTGAGATGCATACAGTAAGTATGACTAATTACTTATGGATGGTTGTGTGAGGAATTAATATGGTCTTGAAACGATATTTACTAAATGTTACGCAATGAAGCTGCATGAAACAACCCTAGAGGAATAGAGGTCAAAGGGGCAGTCTCCTGCTATAAATGAGCACTTAAGGGCAGAGAGAGGGTCCTGCTCTGATTAATTGGCTAATTCATTAGTTTGGTTAAGTCGTTTAGTAAGATGGGTGAGACGAGGGCCTATAACCTGAGGGCTCTGCTAACTAAAGACAAGTAGGAGTACTGTGGCTAATGCAGTAACAACATCAAATGAGCTGTGAAAAAATATACATCTATGCAGCCATGGGCCAGAGTGGCTGTGCTTCCAGAAAAATTATCATGCAGTGACACATTCACACAATTACCCCTTCACATTATATGAGTTTAAACATGTTCAGGATTACACTTTGCCAAAGTCTGATGGGTGTGACTGCAGATATATTGACACAAATTAATCCCACATGGAAGTTCAGGTATGTGTTGAGGGCTCAGTTGTTGAATGTGTACCTTTTATGTTAAAAGAAATTCTTTTAACTGTATTTAGATAAGCTTTACTTCAAAGTGTGTCCCATTATCTATCATGCTCAAGCTGTAAGGACTCTGGCATTGATTTAAGAGTTTGATTGCTGAACACTGTGGATGTGTGTGTAAATATGACACTGTTTTTTCAAGGCTATATTTACACATGCTTCTTTAAAAGTACTTCCTTGAATGCCTGGAAGCCTCATTTAGAAATCTGACACACATTCACTGGCTTATGCATGGAAGCGCTTACAGGCATATACATACACATGCACATGATTGCACACTATCTGAATCACACACTAAGCTTCAGATGCATACAGGGCCCAGTGTGAGTGCCAGCCTGTTGCTATACTCCTCCGCTCCTGTCCATCAAGTTCCTCCCAGGGGCTTCCAGTTGTCCCCCAAGGGCCTGGGGTCCATGCCTCCCCAGCTCCTCTTCACTCAGTGCAAATGCCAGGATCAGGTTTGGGAAAGGCAGCAGTTTTTTGTGTACAGTGGACAGCTGGTACATACCAGATAACAGCTGAATTTAAAATGAGTACAAAGGCAGCAAGCATCGGCTGTCTCTTTGTCTATCCCCGTCCATTGATGAGCTTCTCAATCAGGCCCAACTGGTTTGTTTCTACAAGCATTCACACAATATCATAACAGCATTGGCAGAGAATGGCAAGCACTGTGTCTGGTTCCTGTTTAGACCTGCTCAACCTATTCAAGTCTTCTGTGTTACACCAAACACTGAATGGATTAACAGGGATGAGGCATTAGAACAAAAAGATTAAAATCCATGTATGCTGGTCAATGTGTCACAGTTCTAAAGAATTGTAACAAGTAAGTTTTAGCAAAATGAAGATGAAAATGCTGCACATATCTATGTGCTCTTTGTACTTTCTTCTATTAGTCATTGTACACAGAGGTATATTATGTCCTAAGAGATGTCTAACATTTCATGAATTAATTGCTCAACAAATAATTTTAGCGTGTTTACATCTTAAACAGGCTAAGTCAGACAGGATATCCAGAAAAGTGATTGATGAGCGAACACGAGGTGTGTATGTAATGCAGACTCATCCGCTCCAAGAGCATATTAATATAGCTGCATATGCAACCATGCACATTCACAATACATCATGCACACACACCAAGCATGTGACATCAAGAATTCACTTTCTCTAAAAAGCCAAATTCCTCTCAGAGTCCTTTTTTGAACCAGGTCAAAGCCCCCACCCACAAGCCCAGGCAGAAAGGATGGGAAAACTAATGACTACAATAGAGTGTTTGCATTTTTCTTGGGTCTTGAAAAACACAAAGAACAAGGTCTGTGACAAGCTCTATTATTTGGTTGCTCTGCCAGTGAGGAGACAGCTCCTGCTGGAGAGATGAAAGTGGGGGGTATGGGATAGGGAGGACAGAAGAATGAAGAGTGTGTGAGTGTGGGTGGGGGGGTTATATGTGTGGGGTGTCAAGAGGGCCACAGAGATGGCAGGTGATGAGGACGGTCCCGCCCTTGCTGCCATAACCCATGTCGCGTGGAGCTACGGGCCCATCAGCACAAAGACAAATTATCGCAGGGGGAATTTCACGGACAGGAAGAATCTGTCACCTAGTGGAGCCCTCCCTCTAAGGGACTTCACACAGCCATTATGAGCTTCTTTAAGAGGGAAAATTCACTGAGAGGCCAGCATCCAACACCCCTAGTGCCTAGATGGATGGGGAAGAGGATGGGTGGGTCATAAGTTAGATGAGAGTTGTTTTTGCTTTTACTTTTTTTTATAGTCAAATGCATAATCTTAAGTGCTTCTTCATTATTTTGTGATGCACTGCATAAGGAGATCAAATGTATTGGTTGACAAAATAGAACACATCATATTTTATATTCACTAATTAGTCTTAAATTAAGAATTTATATACATTTTCTCCCATGTTATATTATATTTCGGTAGATTTAAAGAAAAGTTTGAAATAAAGATTTGAACATATTAGCTTTTTATTGCTTTCAACATCTGTTTGCATATTAACTGTTCAGGTTTGGTTTAATGACCCCCCTGTATAACAGTGAGCATCTGGGATGTAAGGCTTCTCACTGCCTCTATCACTGGCACACAAACCATCTAAACTTGGACCGTTCCCAGGAAGCGCAGAAAAATCCTGCAATAATAAATAATAGCTCTCAATTGGGTATTATGTGTACTTAAGAGAGTTAGATTTATAAATTAAGCCTTTGTGTTTAATTGGCAACTCCCAGTGAGAGTTAACAGTGTGTTGAGTGTGCACTTGATGAATAAACTCAGCATTAAGCCTCTAGATACACAGACAGCAGTTGTTGGGAAATGCAGGCAAATACATGATGTCAGGTATTGTAAAGAAAGGCTGTTCCAACAGAAGCAGTGCTAGTGGTGATATATGTCCTATTTATTTGGGATATTAAAGTGAGTACTTCAGGGCTTGTACTTTTACTCCCCAGCGGGAATGTGAGAACAAGGGACCTTTTAACTCCAGCAAGAATTTCCACTCCTACATTATATCCAACATATATATCATCACTGATGTCAGGAACAGAGTCACACAAAGCTACAAAGAAAACAAACATGAAAGCCAAACATGTTCAAAGAGGTCAAGCTGACATTTTCTTCTTTTTTAATTAATAAGAAAAGGTAATTCCATGCCCATTCATAATTATTATTTTTTTTTTTAAATAATAAAAATTTAATAAAGTTGTTCAAATTTGTTTTTATCATTTCCCATTTTCATGGCTTGTCGTGTAATGGAGAAAGAAACCACGTGCACCATTGGGAGATGTAGCCCCTTCCCTTCTCACTGTGTCTGTATCATTCATGAGACCACAACATGTGTAATCATGCTCAATATTTTATAACAGGTTGTATTACAACAACTTATTCTCCTTCAGAGTGTATGCATGTATCCAAACATCACGTCTAATAATAGGAACAATGGGGCTTTAAGTTGTTCGTGGAAAGAAGCCACATCTATTGTGCTCAAAGATATCATTGCAATTGAACCATTATGACATCGCCTTTTAAATTTGTCTTGGCCAACACAAAAGACCAGTGGCCCTTTAACAAAAGTGAAGGGGATTATTCTATTCCTTCAACGTCCAACCCCAAAGCCTTTCTCCTCTCTTTCACACAGGGGCATGAACTTGGATGGGTCCTGCTTTCCCTCCTGCTGAACACCACATTTTAAACACACAGTCACAATTGGCTGGATTAACCCACTCCCTGCCACCCCCCGTGCAGCAATCCTATAGACTCAACAACTCCTACCATGCTAGTAACCAGCAGAAGTGCATGCTAACTGGATCAAGCTTTGTGAAGACTTTAAAAAAAGAAGAAGAAAAAAAAAAAAAAAAGACAAGTGTCCCTAACTTTTCTCATGTCACTTTCTCTCACAGCCCCTAGTGTGGATGGGTATAGGGCTCACTTAAAAGGGACTCCTTTGAACTGGATTCATGGACCATTTGCATAAGCAGATTTGGGTGAGGAGAATGGAGGGGTATTGCGGCTGGTCATTAATATGCCAGCTAATTCAGCACATTGTAAGCCCATTGATGCTTCACTAAAGGGCAGTTATCCCATTGCCTTTGTTTAGGCCTGAACCAGTCTCAGCAGTTGTTACAAATTACAGACCTAATTGATTTAAAATCTGCCATAACCTCGACAATGAGCAGAGATATGGCAATGTTTGATGATAGAGCAATGCCAAGTGAATTTTTTTTCTTTCTTTTATTTAAGCCTAATGTTAATGTCTGTCTAATAAATGAATGGGCTTGCAAACAGCTGTGTCTGTGTGATAAACATCATAAGCAGATGCTGTGCCAGTCAGTGCTGCTTATTTTAGAACATTGTCCATCATAAACACATATTTGCAAGCTCATTTTCAACACGTTTCTAAAGTGACACCCATCAATTGCATCTCTGGCTATGTGTCTGATTTTAATTCAAGATGCCTTCTAAAGATAACACAGTACAAATGATTAGTGGGGGACTGTTTGCACTGTCATAACTCAGCCATAGTAATGCACACTCCACATTTTTACACTCAGCACCATTTAGTGGCTGCAACAAAGCCTGACCAAAAATAAACACTGCAGTATTGCGTACTTGTTACTTCAATAAGAGGTAATCCCTGGGATATGCTGAACAATATTAGCTTTTCAATTACTCCTCAGTGCCATTGAGCGACAGTCTGTTGAAACACAGAGCAACACACACTCATGCTGTCCTCCACAGGATACTCCAGAATGGCACTTGACATGTGAGAGCCTCAAACACGTCTCCTAACTTCCCATCATTCTGTGTAATTCTTTGGCTTTTCACTGTTCCCTTTCTGACTCAAGGCTGGAGAAAATGATGATGAAGTAATGTTTAATAATTACAGAGCAAATTGTGTGGCAGCTATAATCTTGAGGGTTGTGTTAATGATTATACCACTGAGACGAATGATGATGGAAATGATGAGGAGGAGGAAGAGAAAGAGGAAGTGGGCATCTCTCATCTTGAGATGCCCCACTGTTTGTGAGTCCCTGACCCACACTTCAGTAGCTGCCATTGTGAGTGAGTTCTTCGAGGAGTTTGTATGCTGCAGGGGCCTCTGTGTATTCTTCCCCCTTTCTCTTCAATCTTTTGCCCCTGATAGGGCCACATCAAAGCTATAGGAGTTGTGCTTTGTGGGGGCTTGGTCCCTTGACTCTCAACATGTGGTTTTGTGGCTCTGGACATCGGCACCTTTTAACCCATTCTGTCGAGATTAGGCATCGCCTTCAATTGGGCATTAGTGAAACTATAGTAACCAATAAGAAGCTTGGTGCTGAATGGAAACTATGTATCTTGTCGCAGTGGAGCTGTCGGAACATCACGATCCCAGACAAGTTCCTCGGCAGGATTTTGGCTGCCTGGATGGGGGCCCCTTCTTTTCATACTGAAACCAGTCCTTCCACACATAATCACAGTTACACACTTTTTTTTTTTTTTTTTTTTTTTTTTTTTGCAACCCTGGCACTGTGAGGGTAATGTATGTTCAAGCAAGGAGGGGAGAAAACATTGTTTTCCACAGGGCACAAGCATTTAATTATCTCAGTCTTTTTTTTTCATGTCTTTCCTACAACAGTGAGTAAGAAAATTGGACCAAAATGAATAACCAACAACGATTTAAGAAAGGGGAGGGGAAAAATTGCTGCACACAGTGACCAAGCTAATAGTGCTCGGAAGCCTGGGAAATAAACAAGAACTAGTGGAGTGGCTCTGCTGCAGTCTTGGCTAACGCAGGGCTGGTCCTTGGGAGGGAGGTCGGACAGGCCAAGGGCCAGGGAACGTTGTCAGCCCCCAGCTTCATTAAGAGGTGCAAAACACAACTTCCCAGTATTGAGGCCTAGTGGTCCATCATTCAGATCTTGGCCTTAGCTTGGGCTTAACATGAGTTAAAGACTCCAGACATCACACACTCATTTAAGCCAAGCTCCTGGAGCAACTTTCACTGACTAGAAGCTCTTCAGTAATGGCCATCTCCAGATTCCTGTTGAGGGGAATCTTCACACTTCCCCAGGTTGGCTTCCCCAGCTCCAGCAGCAGTCATCAGCTTGAATAAGTGAGGTTACTATAATCAAAACATTTGTTCACCAGAAAAAAAGCATTTCTGCCCTTTGATTACTTCATATTAGATGCTCATTTATTGAAATAATTCTCAAATGCCAATTTTATACAGCAAAAAAACATTTTCCGATATCAATATGTACATGATGTCACCGGGAGTTGCGTGTCTGCTATAGATAGCTTTGATAATGCCATTAAATATACACATCATAAGCAGTGACACTTGGCTGGTGCTTTTTGTCTATCCGTTTTGTTATAAAGCCCCAGTTACAGTGTTCATTTGATGATGCTCAGTCAACACAAGTCTCACACTGGCTCAGGCAGAGCAGAGAGAATCAGCATGAGGGTGGATTGATTTTTGGCTGGGTGTGGACAGTGAGCGAGAGACAGCGGGCCTCCAGACAGAAGCTTGGCTGGACTCTGTAAAGACTGGAGCCTTCTGTGAGGTTGCCTGCCCCACCACATGGAGTGCTCCAACAGTGACCCTGCGCAAACTGGCAACTGCCAACCGTCTGCTTCCGTCTGCTTGGCATATTTGGCCATTTAGTGGGCGCTTGTGAAGATCAAATGGGTTAAGATCGCCCCTCTTAGTGAGCGAGAAAAAAAGAACATCAAAAAGGTGTAAATTTCACTTCCCCACTTTTGATTAAGTCAAGCATGAAAAGAAATGTAATACTCTCAAGTGGCAAGGGTTTACACTATTGATGCTGTTACTTCTGCTTCAGGAGGCCCAATCAGCCGACAGGGAGCTGAGTAAACTCGCCCTGAGTTTTAGGGGAGGCCAGATGGAGGGCTTTTGCTGTGCCTGAAAAGACAGCTTAAGAGCTCGCCTCCTCAATCCCACTCAATACTGAATGTGTGAAATCCTGGCCCTGGCTAACCCCCCAACCCACCCGCCTTTTCCAAAGCTGGTGGCTACCACCATATGGGCTTGTTTAAAAACTCCCACAGGCTGGTACAAAGCACAACAACACAGTTTTCATATCAAGTACTCTCTCAAAGAGGCCCCCCTTCTGACACCTTCCCTTCCGATTCCAAAGGCTGTCATGGGTTCTGCCCTGATTAATAGTTGGTGTTGGCCGTCTGTTTGGCAGATCATTTTGTGTGATGATTAATATGAATTTGCTGGCTCAATCCAGATTTCATATGTTACTAAATGAGCTGCTGACTGACATGATGTTTGCCTTTTCACCTGCAAAAATACCTCCAAAATATTTGAAAAATATTGCTGTAGTGACCCTCTGGAGTAACATTGCACCTTCTTGCAATGCTTTGTTGCAGCAGCCCCTCACAAAGCAAAACTGAAGAAAAACAGTGCCCCTGGTAATATGTGGTGGACAGCGGAATGGGATGGCTTTTGTAAAGACTTAATAGAATCTTTAACCGTTCCAACAATCCACTCCCATGGAGTTGCATTAAGTAGATATTGTAAAAGGACAATGACCTAAATAGCTCAACATCAACCTCGTTAGGCATGCAGGCAGGGCCTGGGCCATTTCATGGTGGAAGCTATTGTCAAGGCTCACCCCAGGTAAGCATTAAATTGCAAATGATACCCTGAAAGGCGAAGAGGAGAGGACAGAGAGGGAGAGAGTGAATATTGCAAACACAGAGAAAATGGTTCTCAGGACAACAGAGAATGAAAAGGCGGTTGGAGGAGCTGCTCTGACCGTAAAAAATCCAATACATCACAGCTTTTGGGGAGCAAATTCCACTCGTCTCCTAAGTGTCTTATTTGTAAGCAATGCTGAGCACAGGCCTGTGTAGAGAGGCTGAGAAGTAAAAAAAATATATATAATGGAGGAGCAAGATAGAAAGCCTAATGACAGACTGATAGCAATTACTTGTGCCCGTCAACGGGTCCTCTCCCACCAAGCATTCCAGGGGAAAATTAGACGAGTGGGAAAAATAAGGCAGAAAAAAGGGATAAGAGGTTGAAAATGGTGTAGATTGAGCTTGAAGAAGTAGTCTCGATGGTCTCTTTGCACTGTTACAAACTTTCTAGTAAAGCCTATCTCTCTGCAAATCAATAGCTGCATCCTCTGAGCCAAACAATCTTCACCTAATGACCCCTTAGATCAACGTGTTAATAAAGGAGTCTCTGAAGAATAGTTTGCAACTGCAAAGTGTTCTTGTGAGTGACATTAAAAGATGCTCAGAAATGGGAGGTGTGCTCCCCGGCGAACCTGCTCTCTGTCACCCTCACCGGTGAGAAATTGTGCCTTTGCATATTCCTTGTCACTGGTAGCATAAGTTAAAGGACCCCTGAGGACAGTGTTAGTCACTGCTTGCCTTGTGGTTGAGTAAATTAAAGCAGGGATTAAGGTAGGCAAAATTGTGGATGACAAGCAAGCCGGTGGCAGCCAAATCAAGTGCTCTTTAGGCCCATATGTCTTCATGCAGCACTGCATTAGGGGCCAGTGCACAGCAGCTCAGTTTATTCAAACTTAAACAAATTAAAGCTCCTCATCTCTTTTCTTGTGTTTCCGTTCCTCTTCCTAAATGTAAGATTAATAAATATGCACAATTTGTGTACAGTATATGCCACACAAATCTACAGATCAATCGGACAATCAATGAATTGTGAAGCTGAATCATAAAGATGCAGATATGAATTTTTAATTTGAGTAAATCTATTGTCTTATTCTTTTTCCAGTCATACAATTTGAGTTTCAGGGCGAGCCTGAAAAAAAAAAAAAAAAAAAATCATGATACATGCATTTTTATTTCTTTTTTCTATATCTAGCACTAATTCTTGAAATCCTGAGCTCAATATATGGCCAGTAGACATTATATAAGCTAGATCTTCTTTGTATGGTGCAGTTTTCTGTTGTGAGTTGTGGAGTTAGGACTCCATGTTTTATTTAGAGGAAAACATGTATATTTCAAGTGAAACATGATTTGTAACGTTTTTCATTACTGCATACAATCTGGAAGACATTTCCATATTCTGTGATGTAAATAGTTGTGGACAATGTTGTAAACTACAAGGTGAAAAGTACGGGATTGTTGCTGGACTCAGGATAGATTGCTGATTAAGGGTATCTAATAGTTAATTCAGAGCGTTTGTTTATCGGAGACATGCACAAAAGTGAAAAAAAGACTTTTTAATAAAAATATGTTTTAATAATTATTCAAATGTACAGAGCACAAATAAATTGACCTCATCAATGACACTAGAAGAAGCCTCAATAACCAGAGAACTTCTACATAAAGCTGAAAATGTTCTGTTGTAAAACTTTTAAATTATATTTAGCGCACCTTTCAGTCATGAGATTCAAACATTTAATTTCCCAGCGCTTTTTCATGGTTTGCGTGATTTAGGAAGCCAGGGTCAGTTCTTCTCAATAATTAGGATAGCAATATTACACAGACTTTGGCATAGATGTCCAGACATTTTTCAGACATTTTCTTAGCTCGTTTTTTTGTTATTGTTGTTATTTTGTGTTTCTCATTTATTGTCATATAAATATTCCAAATGTTAAATCAGGCAACATATTTTGCCATGTCATAGTTTTTCTGTGTACTTCTTCCTTAAGAAATAGAAGTGTACTAGCAATTGCTATTAAACTGGAATATTCCTTGATTACCATGATCAAAACTGCAGTGCTTTAGTAAACCAATATTTTCATATACAGTATCTCAAGGCATTCATTTTTCTTTATCAATGTAAATTCTCCAACAATTTTTGCAGTCATTCACTCCATACCACTGCACACCTATATACCTCATTTTGAAGACCATCCGATTTTTTTTTGTCAATTTAATTTAATTTTAAATTCTTTTAATATGATTTGATTCTTTTTTATTCAACACAGTCTGTACATTCATTCAAAATCTATCTTTAAGTGACTCATCATTAATCAGTAGCATGACATTAAATGGATCTTTAATTCTATTCTATTCTATTCTATTCTATTCTATTCTATTCTATTCTATTCTATTCTATTCTATTCTATTCTATTCTACAGTCATTTAGCAGATGCTTTTTTCCAAAGTGACTTACATCTGTGAGTCAGAACAACACAATCTTTATAAACAACAACAGCAAGGTAGGAAACTTAGAGGATCTTAACTGCACTTAAGGTTCTAAGCACATGTCAATCTGTCAGAATGAAAGTGAACTAAGTGCATTTTCATAACTAATATTTAGTAGGAATAGGCTGCAACTACGTTTTCACAAGCATGATCTATGTTGCAAGGCTAACTAGACACTAATTAAACACACTAATTCATTTATTAGGAATAAGTAGGTGTGTCCAATCTTTTGACTGGTAAAGGGTTTATATATATAATGCACATGCAATCAGGAATTAAACCGATCCTGAACTCTTTAATTACAAACCAACTAAACTAAAATATCAGTACTGAAATATGATGGTCTTAGATTTTGGACACAAGCAAAGTCCATTTGTGTTTTAATGTAACCTAAGCACTGAACAGAAATCTCAGACATGGACAGTTTTCTTGTTTGTTTGCTTGCTTATTTTACTTGACCCAGCAGGAAAACAATACACTGCAAACTTCGAAGACGTTGTTGTGATATTTGGAAACACTAAAGAAAGAAGGTGAAGTCTTGTGAGTGTGTGTTGAATTACAGAGCAGTTACAAAACCCTGACACACAGTTGTTACTACAGCACAACTGTGAAACTGTGTTGATGGAAAAATTACTGAGCTTTTCGTGTTTGACCTGGTAATTGTTAACATTTTCAAATACATTCCTGCCACTACACCCCTGCATATAAATATCCTCTGGCTAGAAGTAAGGTAAAAAACTGTAAATTCAGATTAAAAGGGACTTCAGGACGCCAGCTGTGTAGGAGGCGATAGGAAGCATGCTTGGAAATACATTCAAATGATCTAGGTATTGAGTTATAGTATAAAAAAAAATGAAAAGGTGGTGTGAAAGCTGCTTTTTATTTACTTCTTTTCTAATACTCATAAATATCCTTGTTTAGTGTACATTTACCTCGAGCAATTCTCCCTGGATTTTGATAACCCTCCCTCTCATCTTGTATGCGGACCCAGTTTTAAATCTATAAGAGAGCTCAGTGGGAAGCAGACAGTGGGTGCTTTAATGAAAGTCACTCTGCTGTCCTACAGTGAGGTCAAGCTTTTACACCTGGCCATAACCACATGGGGCCACACTGCATGTGTGGCCTTGGAAATGACAGTCAGATAAGGAACTGCATAATTTAGATGTTGGGATCACACCAGCAGGAGAGCAAGATGGCAGCCACAACAGAAAAGAATGGATGGTATAAAATAAACTTGTAGTTTATACCATATTTTACAGACCTTGGATTATCCTTTCCTTCATCTGAGGCTAACACAGACATATATTTTGTCTTTACATACTGATGGCAAGTTGCTGATAGAAAATGTGTGTGTGCGTGTTTGTGTGTGTATTGTCACCACCACACCAGAGGATGGCAGAGTGGTTGATAAGACTCAGCTTCATGGAGTTTGGCTGTGACTGCTCTGGATGCAGGGGAGGGCTTAAACAGTGAGATTGGGGCCCCATTAAGCACTACAAAGCCTGTTTATTTCCACAATTCCACACCTCCCTTTTAAGTCATCCCACATTCTATGAATTGTGAGAAAGAAAAGTAAAGGCAGAAAAAAACTTAAGTCCAAATGGCATTTGACTACACATTTCAAAGGTATCTCAAAACATATTCATAAGATGTAAGTGACAGTTCTGACACTAATTCTTATAACCTAATAAATAGGACTTTAAATAGATATACAAAAAAGTCTTCTACTCTATTCAATTGATCATATTGGACAACCATGCAAGAGCAATGAACAGGTACTTTGACAATCACAGACTATTTTTTCATGTGGATGTCACTGAAGTAACATAACTAAAGAAAAATGAAAAGT
This sequence comes from Rhadinocentrus ornatus, assembly GCA_037177495.1. NCBI lineage: Eukaryota > Metazoa > Chordata > Actinopteri > Atheriniformes > Melanotaeniidae > Rhadinocentrus > Rhadinocentrus ornatus. The sequence continues at coordinate 28,940,067 of JBAMHW010000001.1, read as the reverse complement.
TCAAAATACGTGTTGGGCCAACATTTACTAACAAGCTGAAGGAAACCTTCCAACAGAGTGAAGATCTATAGGTTTGTAACTTGTGTTTGCAGCAGTATGCATCTGTCTATCTGGCTGCTGTGTCTAGATCTGGGGAGCAGTCTGTGCAGTTATACACCGAGCATGGTCTGATCCTCTTGGCAGCCAAAGATGCAGTACACTAATGAAGAGGTAATGAGCCAGCAGATCCCCGCGATCTGCACGGGGGCCACAGTGCAAAAGTTTACGTTCCCAGGACATGGAGGGAGAGCATGCAGAACAAGCTGCAGGATGAAAGCTCGGCCTGAGTCGGCCGCATAGATCTACAGCCACAGAGGGGATTACAGACACCTACTTCCAGCTTAGGCTGGAGTTTTTGAAGTTTGGGCATAGGAGGGGAGGGATCCCTTTGGCAGAGTCCTGTTTGATTCTGGTGGGAGTCCGTCTCTAATCCCCCCTTCCAGTTCTCACCTTCTGCCTGATCCACTGCAGCCTCTCATCCCCGTGGTCCAGGATCATTATCCACCTTGGCCAAGGGGCTCCCCCTCATTAATTTCCCTAAGCAGATTACAGAGTGTGTGTTTGTTGTTGTTGTTTGAGCCATCTGATTTGCCTAAGCCCTTTGTTTTTTCATCTGGTTTACACTTTAATGCCCCCCGAATGAGTTTCAATGACGGGGAGGATCAACCTGACCCACTGGCAATGCAGTAGAGAACTTAAGAGAAGTAAGGCTGACCCGAAGGGGTGGATAAAGGGAGGAGCATATCTTAGTTCTTTCCACCGCAGATTTAGGACCACAGGCCACTTTTAGCTGCTATGGACTGCAAATGACACAGCTGCTGGTCCAAACAGGACCCAGCTATCTCCCCACAGCCAAATACTACCCTGAAAAATGAACTCTCAGAGTGATGTAGTCAGTTGGCAGGCCATGCAAGCTCCTCTCTGAATTTAGGGCTGTTTGACAATACAAAGCTGGGGAGGGGGAGATTAGTTTGTAGTGACCACTTGGTCTCTCTGGTTGCTTCATCTTCTCCATGTGACATCTCATTAGTAAGATGAACGCAGTCTGACCTGGATCCAACAGCTCTTGGCAGTCCAGTATGCGCTCCTGTCTGACACACCTCTCACACATCATTATCAGCTATTTGCCACAGTGAGCTGAACAGTACACAATCTATCCAGTTTTCTATGAGCAAAGATGTTACTGGATGAATTCACCAGAATTCAACTGACTACCTTGGACAGAGATAAAATTCTGCACTGAAAGTATATTTACATTTCTTTCTTTGTTTTTGGCATAATATGTGTTTTTTTCCCAAGACACACAGCTATGAACTTTTAAACTATTATAAATAAACAAGGTTAAAAAAAGGACAAAACACACACAATAACAATCCACAAACAATCCAAAAGCATCTGGCCCAGCCTCCATATAGACTGTACCTGGTTCCCATCTCAAGCAAACAATTCTACACAATTAATCTAACAAAGCCAAATGTAATTGATTGATAAGAGATAGAAAGGCCAGGACTAACCTTCTTGGGTTGCATTCGTCTGGAAGCACAGACGGACAGTGCAGATGTCATCAGGTCCATCAACAGGCCAGACTTTATCAGGCCCTATGATCAAGAGCAGTGTTTAGAGTATGGCCGCCATCACACAAAGACAGAGGGCTGTGAAAAGGTAGAGTTAATGGGACACTCGTGTACATCTCATCTCCATCTAGATCTAACAGGACAGAGCCATGCACTCTTCGAGGTCACAAGTGATTCAACATTTGTCCTTTTTTGTGACACAGAGGGTAACCACAATCTTAGAAAATGTAATTATTTTATGATGAGATTTTTTTTTTTACAAGATATTTGGTCATTTGCGCCTTTTAGTTAAACGTAGCTTAGCATGAAGGCATACACAGAGAGGAAGAAGAGGGTGATATGAATCAATGGGCCACAAGCTGGGGCTTGAACCCAGCTGCATCAAAGAGCTTTAGCCTTTGAGCATTGGGTGCCCACTCAACTAGTTGAACTAACCAGCACCCTCCCATAGCGAAGTCTTTGCATCTTTTTCTTTTCTTGAACAAATTCCACAGTGAGGCTCTTGGAAAAAAAGTTGGTTGAATAAACACAGTTTTGTTTAACCTCTGAAGTATACATTTTATCCCAGAGCTGCACCTGGAAAATGCTGTGGCATCTTTTGTCCAGACCTGCAATCACAGGATGCGCTCTGTGTATGTCTTATCATTGTTGAGTTAAAGTGGCACGTTGAATAAAATAGAAGCTGCACTGTAAATGCTATAAAACCTAGGAATTTGGTCATGGTTTAGACTAGGACATAAAAGACACAACAACAAGAGAATAAACTGTGATTTATGCACACATAAGCAGAGTATTTGTATATGGCTCCCACTTTGTCGTAATTGACCGTCTGCAGTGTAAACCGCATACTTGCTTCATGCATCCTCATTTTCTAAACAAGGTTATTCAGTTGTATGAGTAAAACACTTTGTTGTTCTCTATCTAGAGGTAGGCAAACATTTTTTTCACATTTTTATACCAAATATTTTTATTTTAAAGCATATTAGTAAGACAATGTTGCCATTTTGTTGCATTTCATTGTCAGCTTCTTTATAGAAGTGAAAATAAATACAATTTGAATTAGAAATTTTTTGTTTGAATTTCATTGGTAAATTTCACAAAAATAAACATCTTTGATTCTTGATATCACAGAAAGAATAAATAAAATAAAATTTCATCAATGGATTTTAAAATTTTATCTAAAGTCCATGGAAAGAGTAAAGTCAAATAGTTTGTTATGGGGTACTATAATTTACTGTGCTTTGTGATTTGTGGTTGGTCAAGTAGAAAATATAAAATCTCAATTGTTGTCCGTGAAGAAGCCTCTGACTTTTACAAGTATAAGGAATTCAGAGACTCATTCCACATCTGGAAGAGCCACACAAAGGATTATCTACCTAAAATTTTTAGGGTTGACTACAACTTGCCATCGATCTCTCACTGAATGAAGTCCAATAAATGCTTAGGGTTATTACATGTATGTACACTATATCATGACTGCTTGCTTTGACTGAGTTGTAATTCTGATGTATGTGTCAAATTGTTTGCGTTGGTCTCAAAATTTACTGATACAAGAAATCTGTTATGCTTTACCTGTCCTTGTATGATGTTGTCATCGAGTTTTGCACACTACAATGCTCACTCCACCAAATATACCCCCTTTAAGCTATGAAAGAATTACACAAGAGGGAGGTGGAGAAAGGGTAGGAAGAGGGTGGCCTACAATCACACTAGGTTTCAGTGCTGGAGAGGAGCTGCAGGCGGTGGTATGGGCTCCCTGATGGCCTCACCCCACTGATCCCACAAATTCGGTAAACTTCATGGAAATTTAATAAGTGCTGCTGCTTTGTGTTCACCCGCAGAGACTGGGCCTGTTGCTGAGAGGCACATGTGTGATGGTTTACTCACAGACACTCACCAGTCTGCTGCAGAGGAAGACAGAGGAAAGTCCCTCTTAGTTTTGTGTCTCACTGAGCCAGAGACGGAGCTGTGACCCCAGGGGCTATGCTGCTTCAGCCAATATAGACTCTGTACGTCCTGAGGGGGAATAATATGTGCAGCTGGTCCAGGTCTGTTTCATTTCCCCTCCCTTCATTCTCTCTCTTTCCCTCCCTTCAAAGGCCCTGCTCAGCTGCTCCTACCAGGCAACAGAGCTCTTTGAGTTAAAAGGACAGCGATACTCATTTGAAATCGCTGCCTTTGCTCCCTCGTCGCCTCTTTTTCAGGGGCTGGCTTCTGCTGGCTGCGCCACATTGAGCAGTGCTCTGCCATGACAACTAAATAGGCCCCCTAATACCACTTCATAAAGCCAAGGAGTATCCTCCAGGCAAGGAGCTGTAAATTAAAGGCATAAATGTTGCCTTCATGGGACGCACAAAGAGTGAACCTTCCACTAAAATGACAGGAATGGCTTACAGTCCAGGCTAAATGATACCTTAAGCAGTCATAATTTATAGGGATGTCATATGGTGAGAAATAAATGGATCTTCTGGTTGTGAAGAACATGTTGCTCTGTACATGTGCTTTGGTCTGTGTGAGTGTGTGCCTGTGCTTGTGTGGTAGCAAGGAAGGAGTCAACAAAAATGACAAAGAAAGAGGAAATGAGAAACCACTTCAGTGACCCCCCCCCCCACACACACACACACACACCAGTTTTTCTGTGTCATCATTCA
>JBAMHW010000001.1:28914644-28935703 GCA_037177495.1 Rhadinocentrus ornatus | reverse complement strand
TGGGTTGGGGGGGGTGGGTGCTGGGGTTGGGGGGGGGGAAGGGAGGGGGTAAAAAAAAGTAAAAAGAAAGGGGGGGATGGGAACTCGTTTAGGGGACCCCCCCCCCCACACACACACACACACACCAGTTTTTCTTTGTCATCATTCATTTTCAGGGAGGAGGATTCCATAAAAATGACAGCAGAGGAGAAGAAAAAGACAACATAAAAACAGATTTCTTCTGGCAATCCCAAACACACAAACAGAAAAAAATGTTAAGCTGCTGTTTTTTTAGTCTCACTCCCTTACTGGTCGACAGACAACAAGGAACAAGTGCAAGTCCCTATTGGAGTGAGATGACAACAGATGAAGATGAGTGAGGGAACAGCCTGAGAGATAAGAGTTTTCCTTCACCATTTTCTGTCTCTTTTCCTCCCTCCCTGTCTTTCGTCCCTCCTATGATGATGTGACAATGTTGCTAAGCAGATATATTCACCCGTCATTTATGCACCAGGCTGTCTTCAATAGAACAATTCATTTTGCACATCATTGTTTCCCCCTTTTTAACGTGTCACAAAGGTCTAACGTTGCGCCTGTTGTGACGGCAGGGTGAGATAGGAGGGCAGACAGGCACAAAGTGGAAGGATGCTGGGCTTCTCTGAGGGGATGTTTGGCTTTGTAATTTCACCCTTGAAATTCGTGATTACAAACGGGACAACTTTTTTAATTTTCTCTTTTGTCTGGATTCAGCTGGCTGACAGTCTGCCTCAGCAGCCAGGCCTTTTAATCAATCACCAAGATAATCAAATGTCACTGGCTATCTGCTCCATGTAATTACTTTTGCAATTAAAAATCAATCTCCAGTCACCCACTCTAATTAGAGGGATGGGCAGATCTTCATCTAGATTGATTTTATAATACATATTGACTTAAAATGCCATAACATTGCCATATTTTTTTCATTTTCATGCTGTGTTGCATCCAAACAAAATGCCAGGGATTATGGGGAAGTGCAGCAAAGTGTTGTTCCAATTGTATGTACCAGGAAAAGGTCCCCAGTCTAGGAAAGGTTCACCTTGCTTGCATGTCAAATGACAACACACATCCTCTCTGCTCCAATAGAAAAGGGAAGGGAGATGAACGGAGGTCCAACAAATTACATGAAAGGCTACAAGCAGTAAGGTAAAACACAAGCACAAGGTAATACTACATGTAGGGGTATGTAAGTGACAAAGGGTTGTAATGTAATGTTGACACTTTAGCATGTGTTATCTGGGGGATCACTTTCCTGGGGTGTCTTCTTACAACATCATGACATTCAGAAAGCCTGTTTTAGCAAATATAAACAATTAAAACTCCACCAGAGACACAATGCACTCGATGTTTTCCCAGCACTTAACAAATTTTTACCCAGGAAACAGACAGATCTGTCCATCTGGAAAATATTGTCATGACCTGCATGCCAACCGCTGGGGACAGGCATGTGACGGACGTGTGTGCACGTTGCCCCACCATGTGTCTTTCCGTCTCTCATCTCTACCTTGTTGCCTTCAGGGAGACTTACAGCACTGACAGGTCCAATAATGAAGCTTTCCGATGTAGGCTTATTTAGACACACACGCTCAAGCGTGCATACGCACACACATAGAGACGTGTGTAGAAACATACACAAAAAATCACATGCACACACACGCACAAACAGGCACAGCCTCAGGGAAAGTGCCACTCATTCGCACAAGCAAAACAGCGGAGCCTACAGGGAGACATGAACCTCAAGAACCAGCTGTGTGCAGAACCTCTAGAACCGCTGAATTCAAAATAACGGTGGAAAAGGCTGCCACAGGCTTGTAACACAAATATGTGCACAGCTAAGTACTTACCTGCTGTATATTGAGGTCTCTCAGTTGATTGAATATACATCACCTGTGTGATTACACTGGTTTTAATAGATGGTTTCTCCTGTATTATGTCCATAAGTGATTAATTCTGTACATCAGACATGTGATGAGGAGTCTCCTTCCTTCTCTTGGCTGATAATAATAGAGAACTCTGAAGTCTGTAGTTCCTATCCAGACTTGTGTAGTGATTAAAAAAAGGGAATGAAACTCCTTATAACCCTGGAGGGAGGCAGTCTACAGGGGATGGATGGATGGATGGAAAGAGAGAGTGAAGAGCAGAAGTAGTTATTTAACCCCTCATCACACAGAGTTGGCGACACTGTACTTCTCTATCAGGCACTAAAGAGTAAACAAAGGGCATGTATCAAGCTAGCTTTCTTTGCCCCATGCAGCGCAGGGAGTGTGATTGGCCCGTGTTAGTCTAGTGCTGCTTGTGCCTTCTCCCAGAGCGACCAGTAATAAGGGCAGCACTTATCATGTGTTGCCTCCAGCCACCGCCACCTCCAGTGGAGCAGCTCACAGTGAAGGAGTGGGGAGAGGAGAGCCCACCACTGTTGAGAAGTAATTAATCACTGTGGAGTGGGAGCTGTCAAATCCCCAGGTCTTTTGAACTGATAATACTGCCCACCACAATTTAGCCTGATGGAGATGAGATTTTCTTTTCACCTCTGGCAAGAAAGAGTCAAATAAAGTGGAAAAAAAAGAAAAGAAGAGAGGTGGGGGAAGAGTAGTGAGGCAGCAGATATATTTTTTGAACAACAGCGGCCAGTGGTGTACTTAATGATTGCTTTGCTCCTCTTAAACCTGACGTCCTTATCAAGTCTAAGTGTCCGGATCAATACGTTTCCTCTCAGGCATTCCTGAAATAGCTCACACATCAACTCTCTCCACCAGCCCCCCCACTGCCCCTGCACTGCCGTGCTCTTTCTGTAACAGCACCATCCGTTATTATAGCCTGATCACTGAGTGTCTCTGCCAGTCAATCATACGAACAAGTCAATATTTGTTCTGATACCAAAGTTATGCTTATTACTGTGCACTTTCAACTTTGATGTTAGAGCGTAAGAGCAGATTTGTCAGCTCACTGTTGCATTTAACATTTGGGAATGCCAATAATAACTGTCACACTATTTAAAAAAGAAAAGAAAAAGACAATAAAATAAATGTAACTTTTATGTGCAATGGTATTATGCTTAATGTCAGCATGAAAAAAACCCCCACCACATTACAAAATGAAATAAGAAAATACAACACTTTATCATGTAATGGCTGACCTTTGTGTTTTTAAACAAATGGTATCAGGTTGGAAACTGATCAAAATCCATAAAAACAGCAGCCTTAAAAAAAAATTCTGCTAACAGCATATCTCGCAGTTCGATGTGCATCAATTATTTGTTTATTTTACTGCTATTCCCATGGTCAAAGTGGTCTCTGAGTGCCAGAGTTCATGACCTTTGATGGTGTCTTTTGCAACACTGGGTGGAGGTGTTAAGCGCTGGCTTTAGCAAAGGGCTTGTGGGACTCGAGACCTGCCCTGCAGCCAGACTTTGGAATGTTTTCTTACACTTTAAAAAGCACATTTCCAAGCCGGTTTATTAATGTATTGGGTGTCAGGAACAAATAAGCATGCTGATCTTTCCACAATCTGCAGTTGATAAGAGTGAGGTACCCACAAATAGGGGAAAGGGGGATGACATCCAATGAAGACAGAGATGAAAGAGAGACAGCTGCCCTGGATGGGTCTGGGTCTTTATCAGGCTGTTTGGGTCCTGTGTCAGACTGGAACTATTATCAGTAAGCCACATGTTTTAGAAACTTAAATCTTTTTTTTTTTTTAACCTGTGTATGCTTTTTACTTTATTCTGTCTATTAAGCACGCCTATGCTGTTAAAGATAGTTATTCAATAATCTTTTTTTTTTGTTTAAAACTGCAGTCTTAAAAGGCATGTCTTTCCTTCTCTGCAGCTAAATTAGCATGTCAACATGACAGTCTTATTGACATTGAAGATATTTTTACCTTTTTGTCCTGACTTCACACTTTGAAGGTAGAGCGTTCACCAATGGAGAACAGGTTTCCTTTTTATTGCTGTGACATATAGTCAATACTCAATATAGTTCTTGACACCCCGAGGCCCAATAGCAGTCACTTGTGTATAAAGAGTGTCAGCGAGTTATTTTGACCCCCTACTGTAATCATGACCTTTCCAATAACAAGTCCCCCACAGAGTCTCATTCCCAAAGGCTTCTCCAACTCAGGGCTAAACTGTATTACCCCCAGCCAGCATTCACAGCTCAGCAGCTTCTAAACAAGCCACTGTTGACACACTCAGAAATGCACATTCACATGCATAAGGATGCATTGCAAGAACAATAAGTAGCTAAACTGTGCACACACTTACTGTAACACACATTCTTGCACTCACAGAGAGCAGAAAACACACATTTATGTGTACACGAGCAAGACTTGCATATTTAGCTCAAGGGAACATAACATGTAACCAGTGATATCATGCATAAATGAAAGGGAAAATGATATGGCATGCATTTCATTCTTTTGTAAGATTGCGTTCCCCAGGTCATTGACTAAATAATTAGGCGATTGAAGTGACAGATTAAAGGCAGATTGGAAGTGACTGTGAAAGCAGGATAATGTTTCCCTAATCAGCTTGGTCGGAGAAATGCAGATTGTGAAATTTTCCAGCTACTTCCTTAGAAAAATGCATTTCACTTCTGATTAGGGATGATTAGTGTGCTGGAGGAGGAGGAGGGGGTCAGGGCCTTGTGATCCTGGGTTCCTGAGGACAGAGAGAAAGAGAGAGCAAGCGAGCTAAGGAGAAAGTGAAGCTGGGGGCATAGGTAGAGTGCCAGCACACATAAGCAAAGAGCAAATGATGTCTGGAAATGATGGAGCTGGAAAGAGTTAGAGAAAATACAAAACTCTATCCTTCCAACTCAAAGAGGATGATTTAGAAGAAGATAAGCTTTTGAAAGAAGAGGAGATAACGTAAGAGGAAGCACAGGATTGCTTTGAGTCCCGTTCCATAAGGCAGGAAATAGCAAGGAGAGATCTGCTTATCACAACGTTTCAACCAGTGGATCATTTATTTACTGGGCTATGACAAATATGCCAGATTTATAATGGCTACAAAGCCTGTCTTTAAACTCCTCTCCAGTTATGCCAGGATAGTTCCTGAGCAACAGTGCTGGAGAAGGTTAAACGTAGAACAGATGTAAAGTGTAAAATACAACATGATCAAAGCTTAGGCACTCAAGACAGATACGCCAGCAAATGATGATGAATGACTCTCTGCTGAATTGTAACCTGCACACAAATGTAGCGATCTGCAAAGGTGGGAGCTGGGGGACAGAGTAAAGGGAGAGCACACACCAAGGAGAAAAAACAGTGTCCAAACTCATTGCGATGATCCTCTGCAGAAGGCCTCCACGATTAAGTTCCTACAGCAGAAATCACAGTTTGGAAAATGTGTAATTGATTTCCCCGTAGGATCCAAGAGCACCCTTAGTGATCCCCGGGATAGCCTTGCCTGTGAAAGTTAGCTTTTCTCCCAGGCCTGCAGCCACAACTGAATGACATCATCAACTTGCGCACATTTTTACTTTTATCTTTGAAAGATATATTATCCATGTGCCGCGCTCTGCTGGCGGAGATCAAAGGCAACACTCTGTCAGGCACCATATTAAAGTGAAACACAGTTTTGCTACAGAAAAATAATCTGTTTATTTCAAGTTAGATTCTGTTACATACCTTGCTTTCACTATCACACACAATTCAACTTGACTTTGGTGCCTTTTCACCAAGAACAAGTTATTATTGTCTGTTTCAGAAGATAAAATAAAATAAGAAAGACAACATATGTTTGACATGATGTTTGCTGATTGTTAGCATCAGTATATACTTTTAAGATTTATATTGATTGTAATGATTAGCAAAGACACCTGTGCAGATGTTTTTTTGCTGCAATGACTGCACATAAATTTGACAGCATACACAGATACACTTCATATACCTTTTTGTAAACACATACATGCAAGAGTAGACATACTACTTGAAGTCTTGATGCTTTGTCCAGGATGATGGTTGGCTGGTGTGAAGCTGGTGGTCACGCTCAGAGGGAAACCAGACAGAGAGACACGTGTTTATGCACTCCTAGATGAAGTGTGACCACGGTGCACCTCTGAAGCAGGGGTTTGAATGAGGGCTGTTAAAGGGTCTGACAGCAGGGGGCGCTGTGATAATTTGATGTAAACTAGCTTGATAAATTACTGTGTTGTTACCTTGGCTTTAGTATCTGTTTATGTCTCTACAAATTGAAACCCCACTGGCACAAGGCTGAGGTAGAGTTGTACCCTGGGCCCCCAACGATTAGTTCAAGGTGGAGAGTTAAGATGGCTGGCCCCTATTGGCCATCTCCCTCTTGCTGTTTTGTCTCTCCCTGCTGAGGGAGAAAGCCATGGACATGTGTAAGCAATAAAGCCAAAGGTCTGCCTTTCACCACAGCCTGAGAGAAAGGAATGCAGAACCAAACTATAAAATAATAATGGGCACTAAGGCAGGGAAGAGGCAAGGAGGGGGAGGTGGGGAAGAGGAGGTATCAGAGACAGATACATCTGCAAGGGAGGTGGGGGGTGTTAACGTGGGGTGGGTTCCTGAAGTAGAGCCCCCCTCTGACCTCTGGACGTGCTGTTAAAGGCAGTGCGTAGCAAGCAGCCCAGGCTGGCACCACATCAAAAGTCTGACAGATGAAGGGCAAAGGCCAGTTTGACCTGGGCGCTAAGCTGCTGCTAAGTCTCTTAAAGCCAGAGGAGAGGTGCAGTAACAGGGAGGGTAAGAAAGAGAAGGGAGCCTGAGAGTAAGGAATATTGTTCGCAACTCCCTCCTCCTCTGTGATAATCAAAGGGATGATAAAAAAGCCAGTCATGTAGACAGTAAATACAGATGCACAGAAGTCAGAAGAGATAACATTAAGCACCTCGTGCAGAATCGTTTCACGAGGGGCACACTTTATCTAAAGCTAATAAATCAACATCCCCAAAGTCTGTTTAAAACAGGTTTTCATAATCACCGAAAATAAACTACAATCAGGACAATAAGACAGACAGATGGAGTCCTGAGGCATTTATCTGCTTTAAACATTTTCCCTTAGAAGCCACCAACTTATCATGAGCTTGTCAACACAGTGACACCATTCTTTCAAATGAAACGCTAATGCGCTGATCTGAGCACACAGCGCCAGTATCTGTTCATAAAATCTGAGGGTTGATCAAAAGGTTTGCTACATCCAGTTCAGTGTATACCTTGGCAAATAAGTGGAAATCATCACAAGTACTCACATAACAAGGATACAACACAGTGGAGCTGCTTCCAACGTGAAGTGCTATGACAAAGCAAAGCAAATAACACCAAGAGGGGGGCAACAGCAGATAGGAACGAAAGGGAGATTAAAAACAGGGAGAAAAAAACAAGAGAAGTAAAACTTCGAAAAAATGATCTCCTGAAAGGAAGCGGACATATCCCACAATGCAACAGGGCAGGAAATGCCTACTGTGAGGTTAGGATGCCCCTCTGGACCCCATTAAGGGAATGCATGAAATTAATAGTGACATCATGTTGCTTGGTCAACAAACACTGGTTGATTGATGAAGACAAACGGTCAGGGTGATAGCCAGTTGTTGGCTTTCCTTGGGATATGCCATTTTCAGCCAGCCTCTACTTCCAGCTTGTGAAAAGGATACGGGCTGTCGAGCCAGCCCTGGTCCAAAGCCGCTCCTGTCACTCAAAGTCACACTTGGTTTGTTTTCAACACTTGTGTAAGGTGGCTGAAAGGATTTCAGCTAAAGTGCTGAAAAAATAATGCTTTTCACGTGTAATGCTTGCATCCAGACAGTGATCATTTAAACTGAGACAAACATAGACAGACAGTGAACCTGGCCACTGCATTTGAATAAAGCTCTGATTTCATACAACAGGTGCAACATTTATAAGATACTTGTTTTATACTTTATGTGTCATTACAACTATTACAAAGAGTAGGAGTAATATCCCTTTAATGCAAAGTTGCATATATCAGTTACATATTTTATTTCCAGTTTTCTAAAGATGGAAAGTAAAACCATGTCACTTGGCAAGAGTTGCATTTTTGCTGTTATGATCATTAAAATGAATTAGTTATGAATTACTCTCATGCATGAATCATACATCAATAATAGCCTAATTTCAACCATGATTTATTATGATGAGGACAAAGGAAATAGAAATAAATTGTTTTGGGGGGGTTGTTTTCAACACTTGGGTTTTGCAACTGTGTAAGCTGTTTAACACAGTTGTGTCATTCAAAGAAAAAGCTTTTACATGTTCTGTGTCTGATCTAATGCTTGGATTATGGTTATTGTTCGAATGACACAAAGTTTATGTTGCAGCTCATAAGTGATCCTACAGTTAGAATGATGGGTGTCAGTCTGCAGTCAGACTCAGAAAGCTCTTTTTGGTGGCAGCATTTCTGCTGCTGTACAAAAGCACCTCCAAACAAAAGTCATACTACTGGATATAATCATGGTATTGCAACAAAGCGATAAAGAATGAAGACAAAAAAGAGGCTAGGAACAACCGTTGAAGCATGTCTACACATGGACAGAGAGAGCTTTTAAAGACAGAAAAAAACTTGGAGGCAGAACACTGACTACTTTGTAAGCATTACAAGCAGACTTGATTCAATTACAGCAAGTTACATTTACATTCTTGCCCGACAGGGGTATTATATAAAAAAAGAAACAGTAAACACATGCCAAGTGAGCAAGATCACTTCTGAATGGTCATAATGTGTTGCTGCATTTCTTTAAAGGTGATTGAGGAACCAACATAAGCATAGGCTTTGCGGCTCAAATACTGTTGTATAAACTGCATCAGCATCAAAGTCTTCCATATTTCTACATGGAAGGGCATGCTGAAGTCATCTTGCGGTCTGAGAAGGCAGTGTCACCTTACCTGTGTCCAATCAAATCATATGAACTGACAACTGCTACCCCAGTAATCTTACACTAAAAAAATAAAAATAAAACTCACTGTGTATTTCTGTCTACATGACATATTGGACAGAGGAGAACAGAAAAGTTCATTATGGGAGCTAATCAGATGGACACTGAATGTTGATGGTAATATTAATTAGGGCTGTGTATCGTCACTAATTTCCAGAATAATTTTGATTTGATTTAAAACAGCCTATTTTCATTCGATTTCGATTAAATCCGATTTGATTCTAAATCAATAAATTTACAGCTAATTATGTAACACCACCTTTTTTTCTTGAATATTAAAAACATTCTCAGATCATTTTTTAATTTTTAATTTTTTACAAAATGGGAAGTAATCGGATACTGTAATAATCTAATCTGACACATCTAAGTTTGTTTCTGAGGTACCGGAACAATACAGTGATTCCTCAGATTCAGAGCCAAAAATGCTGTGATGGAGAAAAAAAAAACTAAAAAAGCTAAACGTTTTACATGATGAAAGCGTTTCATTTAGTGGAGTTGCTCTAAATATTTTTAAACTTCAGATTTCAGATCGTGTTCATTGTGTTGATGTTAATAAAACTTACAAATTATATTGGATCCATTTAAAAACGTAATACGACTCAGAAATTCCCTCAATGACGGCAGATTCAGCTTGTTGTACTGCAACGACCATGACACTATTGCTGTAATACTGAAGCAGGAAAAGTACTCCATCTGCTCCTCACTGGAACACGATGCTTACATCTTCACCTGCCCGAGAGAGAATCTAGAAAACTCTCATATATCTGTTTTTCAGTTGCTTGACGTGTTTTCTGACGGAAACCTGTGTGTGAACGCAGGTGTCTGTGTTTGTGTGCCGACTGCAGTGGACACAGAGAGCAGCTATGACATGCAGTCATGTAAATCAGACAAATACCATCAGACTGTTTACTCTTGATAAAAAGACAAAATGTAAACCTGTCCTAAAGGAAATTTGACTTTAAATGACCATATTGGATTTATTTTAAAACACTTTCTGTTGTTGAACGTGGCTGCACCCGTTAGCATTAGCTGCTAAAATGAGTGCTGGGGTCTTAGTTAGTTAGTTGCTAATGTGAGCGGTAACATGCTGTTTGTATAAGATCTCGCCAAGTCTTGATAAGTCACACGAGAGTTAGGTCACGTTACCGGAATTAAGGACATTTATAAAAAAAATATTCAATCTCAAAGTTTTATGAATTGATATTGGATTTTTTAATTTGAATTTATTAAAATTGCTACATCGATTTGTTTAACCCAATTATAATAAAAATGACAATTATTAATAATAATTTGTTGATAATAAAGCTCAGTTTTCTCTAATGTTACTATATACAGATTTTCTTTTTTTTTCTTTTTTTTTTTTTTTTTAAATAATATATACATATAATAATATAATATATACAAATTTTCAATGAGGCTGAGCTGGTCCTGCAGGGCTGATCATCTCCATAAACCCTCTGAAAGGAGCCCTACTTAAAATTGTTCTTTGTTTAACTTTAAAAGGCCTGAAACGGGGTTCCTTATAATAGTCTTACTTACATTTTTGTGATATTCATTATGCTGTTGTCTCTGTAGGGTTGTGTCATACATCTACATATGTAACGCTTCTTAGTGCACATTCAGCACTGTCAGAGAAGGCCACGATTTTTAAATACATCACTGACCTCTGCTCCCACTTTGCAGTTTCTTGTTAAAATGGTTGCACAGCATTCTGGCTGCTCATTTCACACAAAAAGGCATTTCAGAAGTTTAGTGTTGCATCTGCTTAACTGTGCAAATCACTTACCATTGGGCAAAATTCAGTATTTCTTTTTTATAACTGGGTCACACATCAACTTCCAAAATTGCATCGCTTGTTGCTATCCTTTCTAAAAGGATGTCCAACCTTCTATCACTTATCATGATGGTTGATGCGGCTTCTGTTGAAAACAAACCAGCCATGTATTTTAGTAAAGTAGAGCAACAGGCCATCCCATGAAGGCTTGGAAAGCTTCCGAAGGCTTAACTGGGTGCCGACTATGTCAGGGATTCACCTGCATCAAGAGAGAGAAAGGGGTAACCCTCCAACTTTTACTACACCTTGGAAGTTGTGTCTGTCAGATTTAAACATAATTTATGATCCCTGTATGCAAGTAAAGAGATATATGTCCAAGCTAAATTTTTGTCACATATAACATAACTGCCATGTATCCTTTACAATGGCATGGGTCACAGGCATTACATCCATTAGAGGACAGTGTAGAGTTTAGAGTTCTTCTCCGAGGTCTGATCTAAGTTTCAGACAGTAGCAAACATGGTGACAGTGGAGGAAACCATGATGATGCATATTCTCAGAAAGAGACTAAAAAGACAGCACAGTAGCAGTGGTCTGTCCGGCCATTAAATACTTTTCGGCTACTTCTTCGTTGCCCTTTTTATTGTTTGCAATTCAGCTATATTGTGCAACACTGCCCTGTGGTTTCAGACGGTACTACTCTATTTGCTATGTCTGGGTACAATCTGCTGGCTCAATGAAAATGGACCAAAATACACAATTAAAGGTTGCATGAAACAGACAGGCAGTTTTGTCTGTATGCATTTTTGTATTTAGCGTAGACCATAATTGAAGATTTACTGTGCAGTGACAGTCCAACAGTTCAGTATACAGCACCTTTGTCATCACTTCTGTTATACAGTTGCAGTTTTAAACTATGTAATAGACTCAAATCTAACCATTTCTTATAAAACCGATGACATCCATTATCTAAACATACTTTTTCCTCATATTGTGTAAAAAGTAGGGTACTCCCTGGACATTTAGTCGGTCGATGGTGGGGCTAAGACTGACCCAAACATACTGCACACTCATCATTAATCTAGTTTCACCAGTTAAGTTAGAGAGCTTGGTTCTGAACTGCCAGATAAAACCACAAGATGCAAGCTCTATGCAAAGTTTTGACCTCAGAATCTTGTGGCTGCAAGGCAGCAGTGCTAACCATTGCACCACCATGCTGCCCTGCACAGCTGGCAGCACTGCATTTCAAGCTGTTAGCGCAGTATTGTCACTAGTACCATAATGATCCAACACAAGCTATGTTGTAAATAAAAAAACAGAATTGTTTTAAATGAACTAATTATTTATACATTTTCTACAAACAATAAATACATTAGGTGTTTGAAGATTTGCATTTAACCAAAGAAACAGGACTTTTTTGGTCAAACATCTGATATTATCAAGTTGCAGTGATGTACAACTGTTTCCGTTCAGCTCAAATTCTATGCAGCTGTTAAAAGAAAAGCCAGTTTGATTTAGTAAATATCTCTGCACATCTTGTGAGCATCAAAGGTACGCACAGATATCAAAGCATGCTCCTGGATCGTCTATCCTTGGCAGCTAGGCTGTACTTTCCATCTCAAATGTGAAGTGGAGTTTCACTGTAGACAGAAAGGATTCAACAAACAATTTAGTTTGGACACAATAACTTCTGCCTGAGATGTCCATAGAGACTTTCAAATGCAAGATACTGTGTGATGAAATGTTTTTTGCAATTGGTTGACAGAAGCTCCCATATATTGCCATATATTGTTTTAGCCTGTAGCGGAAGACAGAATTGTTTTTTTTAATTTTTTTTTAGATTATCAAAGCACTGCAATTTTTATCCATATTTTTAAAAAAGTTTCAAATGAATTCTTCAAAGAATTTCTTTGAAGCCTTGTTGAAATTAACTTATTCTTTGTATTTCTTAGTTATTGTGATAGTTTCATTTAAGACATGCTGAGAGAAACAGAAAACAACAATAAAAAATAAATTGTCTCAAAGTACCACAGAGACTAAGACTATCAAGTCAAGAGAGAACTGTCAATTACAGAAGATGCATGTTAACTTGGTAATTGTGGGAAATCAGAGGTTCATCAACACAAGCTTAGTGAGGAAACATGACTTAAGAGACTAAATTTTACCAGACAGCTTATGACAGGGATATTGGTGCCACTAGTGCGCTGCACATGCTAAACTGTGCCACCATCTGTTTCGAGACCTGGGACCAACCCCAAATCACAAGACAGTGGCTGAAACACACAACTCAAGATGGCAGCAGCCAACACAACCACAAAACTATTCAATTCTCGAGGATGTAGAACAAAAATATGGAACTGCTTTAGGTGTGAAATGGTGACACTAACATTTGATCTTTTGGGATCTCAGGCCAAGCAGTATTTTGCCCGTATGGCCATCATAATATGACTTTGTGTGCAATTTTATTGGACATTTCAAAGACAGCTGAAAGAAGAAGCTGGCATCAAGTTAACAATAACATAAAATAAGCAAAGTGCTCCATTAATGTTCATGTCCACATGCTGGTATGGAGGAGATCACTCGGCTGGTCCCACAGGTATAAGATGTTCTCAGTAGTAGCTTCATGGATGAATAACAAAGATTCAACATCAGATAAAGGCATTTGGCTCTTCGGAACAGAATGGGAAGCCCAGTGCAGCAAGAGAGGCTGTCCTTCACTAGCGGAACCATTCTCCACACTTGGCACCAACATAAAAGCTGCTTCTACTCCACTGAAGTATTCACTCATACATATACACATACATAAGGACAAAGACAGACATGCACACAACCCACACACACATACACACAATGCAGGAAATATGCCTGTCACGGACACGTAGGGAAGGGAGGCAGCAAAAACAACTTTCTGTCGACAGGAATAAGAAAAACAACAGTTGAAAGGGGGTCTGCATGAGAGAGGGAACGCAAGCCAAAGGCGTTCGCTCTGTCAGAACTCCTCAGTCTGCATAGTGAAAATATGTAAGGGAGATGCAGTCATATAAGTGCTGTCACTGTCCTCCTGAACACAAGACGGAAGGGACAGACTGGTGGAGAGCAAACCGAGAGCCAAGTAAGCTTTGAGTAAAAACCTTCCACTTCAGCACAGACACTGAAAGGTTTGTGTCTCAGCTGCAGGGATACACATCTGTCTGCGGACTAGTCAGTGTAAATACAGAAGTAAAAACAAACTTTCTTTAAGCAAGCAATATTAAATAGAGGTGTTTTAAGCTTATTAATGAGTAACTTTGCCTAAAGGCATAGGCTTTGCTAAAAAGACAAACAGAGAGAAGAGAAACACACATTGGAGAGCTCGTCAGTGAGGGCCAGATTACCCCAAGGCCTCCAGGGCCGCTCTCCAAAAGGGAAGATAAAAGGGGCTTATTAATAGCCCTTAGATTTACATGCACCAAGTGGATGTTTATACTGGAACTTGCTGGTTATGTGTGAACATCCAACAACTGTAAACAGTGCCATTCATGTCCCATTTCCTTTACATCATTGATATTGTTTTAGCTCGAAAAATAGGGAGCCAGAGTTTAAAAAACATCATTCGGGCATTATCTTTTAAGTGGTTCCACAGTTTGGCCTCCCCAGGGCGGTAATCAAGAAGCTTCTTTTTGGACTTCCTCTTCTGCCTACTCATATTATGCTGACCTCAGTACAAACAGCTGAGAAAGGGCCAACCAATAGAAGCACTGTCTTACTGTATGAGGGGGGCTTGCCTATAATGCTGATTTTCACCAGTAGAGGCAACAACAGATTTTCCATTTTTGACTGGGAGTGGGAGTCACAAGCAGGTTTTATTCAACCTATATTCATCACAAACCATCTGGTTGAACACTTAACTCTGACAATTAAAACAGTGTCCTTGCATGACATTGATGCTAAATGGCTGATTATAATATTCAGAGAAAAAAAAGCAGTGTTGTTTCAACTTCTTTAAAAATTTTACACTGTATAGACAGTTGTATGAAAAAATAAATAAAATCATTAACCACATGAAAGTGAGAAGAGTGGGGTTGATGGGGCAGCATACAGCACATGCCCGTAACCCCAAGTACCTTTTATTGGACAAACATAAAATTAACCACAGTCAGGAGTTGTAATAGTGAGCCAGCAGCTTTCAACACAAATTTTCAATTTGAGGTCAGTTGTACGCTTCTATAAAAGTTTACAGGGCTGCTTAAAGAAGAGCCGTCACTTTACAAGAAACAAACTTTTCTAATTAATCATCACACTAATAACCCCCAATCTTTTAATACGCTTCAAGACTAATGTATGCCCCTAAGAAAGGCAGAGAGAAGGCAAAGCTCGACCTAATGGCTACTGACATAAATCAATAAAAAGCTGTTGTTGAATTTTCCTTTCTAGGGTAACTAATAAGAAGACTGTAAAAGTACAATGCATACCAAAGAGGAGTGACCCAACTTTTAGTAATAAATCTTATACCACCCTTCTGTTCGTGCTAAAATATATAACTTGTCAAAATGTACAATAGGGGCTGCAGCACAGGAAGTGTCACTTGTACAGCTGGCTGCAGAGTAGTAGGACCATAAAAGGAGAGAGTAATACAGTACAATACAGTAAAATGAAACAAAATGTGAGCTGTGGTAATTGGATTTACAGCAAGAGATTATGATATTTTTGTACAAAGTCACACTTGTTGATTGATTTTTCATACCAAACAATAATTTCAGAATTTTTTTCTCTTTTCTTTGTTCTTTTTTTGTGAAACATGTCACATGTATTGGATCCATTAAGTTCTAGTACAGGTAGTGTAGATGTGTTAATGAACTGGTTGACACAAGCATCATGTTCAGGATTCCTTGCTGGAGTGTTCTTTAAGAGCATACGGACACTGCGGCTTTGTACTGCCAGGACATCAAAGGGACAAGCCGAGCAATTTGAACAATGACTCACATTTATATATAGAGGAAGTGATGGACGAAGAGAGTTGGACACGTATAAGGTCACTGTCAGAATACAAGGAACATCCCTGCCAACATCCATCGGGTGATGAAAGAAGAGCAAATACTTCTCTCCCTGCCACTGCAAGGTCAGTGACTGACTTCTGAAAGAGGCCGCAGCCAAAGCACTAGGAAGACTAAGTCACCTTTAAACACAGTTAACTCTGGGTCATATCTCACTTCTCAAACAAAAAAGAACAGAGGAGCTTTTACCTGCTTAAATCCTGTCCATCTCAGTGGTTTAAGACCTAGTAACATGGGAGCTCTGTCCTAGATAAGATCACAGTAAGATTAATCTCCTGTATTAGCGATTAGGCAAAGTTTGTTTTCTCCCATTTGAAGCTGGGTGGGGATATTCCCTGGGTTTGCAACCCCGCAGGACTGGGCATAATGCCATTAGTGGTGTTTTGTTGACAGCAGGCAACGGTAAATGAGGCCCCGCTTTAATCAGCGGCATGCCGGGCTGGTGTCATAGTTCCCCAGTGTCTCCCAGGTGAAAGATGAGCAGAGAGTGAGGTGTTGTCTCCACGTTAATTAAAACTGCTCCCCTCACGTGAGGACTCAGCACTGCTACCACAAACCTGCCCCCTAAAACCACGAATATTCTCTCAGCATAAACACTAGCTATTAGCCAGAAATGCAAAGAGAGGAAGGAAGCAGCAAGGGGTGTAATTAATCAGACTAAGATCATGTTCTAACCACTTAAAGGCAAGAGGGGAGCATTTATCTGCAGGGAACGCAGGTCTCTTCTTGTTTTTTTTTGGGGGGTGCAACTGAAATATATCGTAGGGGGTTATTTTGGGAAAGTCATTCATTAGGGTGAAGGGAGTGTGAAAAAATCTGACTGCAATATACTTTTTTCTTACCTTGGTTTTAGTACAAACAGTACAAAAATGTTGTTTGTTTTCTTTCTATATCTTTCTTAAAACCACACAGCACAGTCCATGTGAGAGGGACAGGAGACACTGTCCCAGTCTGGCTATTTACCCAGAAATCTCATACTCTACAGCGGCTTCCTGTTCCCTTGAAGTGAGACATCCTTTCTAGGGGGATCAACTGGATGAAGCAGAGACAGATATGTGGATGCTGCTTTAGCCTGTCCATGCCCAGTTATAATAACACTCCCATGCTGTTCATCCCAGCAGCCCGCCCTGAAACACCAGCCCCATCCCAGCCAGGAGAGCCAAGCAGGAGGCTCACTGAGCCCTCGATCTAGCCTGGGTGGACAAGACAAAGAGTGTTTGATAGAGGTTGGGTGAATGGGATGGAGGAGGTGAGTGAAGGAGGCCCCGCTTGAAACCTGCTGGCCTCTGATGCAAATGAGGTGGTGGGGGCAAAGGCAGAAAAACAACACGAGGGTAAAAATGGACACAAAGAAAAATGGGAGGGGAAAAGGCCTACTAAAGCAGCACAGAACTGAGGACCTTTTCAAATCACGACAGCAGTGAGTGTCAATCAAGTAGACAGCGTTGACAATGTTAGGCCAATCAAGGCAGGGCTAATGTCCACTGTGCTCTACCCTACCCCCTTCACCAGAAACGCCCCAACTCCCAGAAACCCCCTGTGACCACATGAATCTGACTAGTGACAGCTCGGCATCCTGTAATTTGCCCATTTGCACGCGTGTCAAAAAGCCAGACCATAGTGAATTATGGTCACAAAGTAAGAATAGTCCAAAAGAAATGCATGAGATTCACAACACGGGGAGGATAATAGAGATGGGGGAAACTACACGATCAAATATATTTGAGTGAAGGCTGCATTCACAAAGTGTGCCTCCATCATAGGGGACAGTTAATTCCCATGATTTCTACATAAGTTTGGTGGGCCCCATTCACAAGCCTTGTGTACTGTAACGTGTTTGTCATTTCATGTGTATGTTTGCCACGTATGCATGTGTTTATCTGTGAGCAAGAATGTGTCTTTTCTGATGAGACCATGTCTGCTAATTTGTCTCATAAGCACTAATGTAAGGAGTTGAACAAGTCAACTACTGCTGCACAGAAAAAAAAAAAAAAAAAAGAGAGAAAAAGACAGCCCATGGCTCAGGCATCAAATCTTGAACATTGTCAACACCCTGCTGATAACTGTTTGAACTGACCAATCCACAAACAGTTCTCCACCACTGTTTGTCAAAGTGATTATTAAAGACAACCCAAATACAGCAACTTTCAAGAACAGTCAAATGCACATATTAAGCTCATCATTAAGAGCGGTCACTTCTAAAGAGACAGACATGCAAGTAGTTTGTTGCTTTACTGCTATTGGGTGTATGTTAGCACAATGCATGGCACTGGGCCCTCTGCCTCTTGAATCACCCCCATGTACTTCCTCAAATCCTCCATCCTTCCACCTTGTATCTGTGGGTGACAATATAAGCCCCTCCACTGCCTGCTGCACATTGGCTCACTGCCTCAAGCCTCTTCAGCAACATTGGCTAGCTGAGCTGTCAGTCAATAGCCATCACCTGCAGTCAATACTTCAATGTCAAAAGTGGATCCAGAAATATAATTATCACAGTTCAGTTTTTAAAAAGCATGCAACTAAATTCAAATAAAAACAAAGTAAAAAACTAATAAAACATGCTATAAAACAAAACCATAAAATACAATAGAAACCTAATATGAACCACCTTGTGACAATAGGGCCATTTCCAAACAAACATGGACTTCCTCTTGTAAGTCCCTCCTGCTACATTAAGAGAGATTATTCATGACAGTTTGCAATCTTTCCAGGAGTGGACATCCCATGTTTCTTCCATGGTCAGACCATACAATGCTCAAAGAAATTCTGGAAAAAAACAAACAACCAAGAGGTGCATTTTAGTCTTTGTTGCAATGACTGGGATGACCATGAACTCCTCTGTATGCCAAAGTTCTCTAGAATCAAAAATGCTTGGTTGCAGCTGGGTAAGGCAGGACAAATACCGTTAAGACACACATGGAAATCTACAACAGAATGACTTAAAAAAAATAAGAATCAGCATGTTGCAATAGCACAACTGGATTAACATGTTGTGGGACCTTAAGATACCTTTGTAAAAAAGACTTTTCATAAACCTCAACTGAAGAATGCATTGTCAGGATGGGATGGCCAAAATTCAGCAATATGAGTCTAATAACGTCATACTGAAAACAATTACTTGAAGTGGCTTCTCTTAAAGTTTGTTTTTAATTTAACACGCACTGCTTCCACCGCTGCTTAGTTTGTGTTTAATGCAAAATGACATGGCATAATGTCAAAAAATGACATAAAGTGTTTTTTTGCCTTTATTTAATTTTAAGATTTAGTAGGGACCAGATTTTTTATTTTTTTTTTTATTTAGTCCTGCTACGTAAAACTAAACTAAAAGAGGATGTGCTTTCTGTTTATACGTTATAATAAATAACAGCTCCTGATCATTTTGTCTACTTCTTTCATATAAACAAGAATAATAAGGGAATAGAACCAAGGAACAATTTTGCCTCATGTTTTCCCCCTGGAAAAGAAACTATACCTTGAATGTTAATGTGTGTGCATGTTGAAATGAATGCCCTGTGCACACATACACGCACATTTTAACACAAGAAAGAACCATGATGCCTGCATAAATCTCTATCAGGAAGCCAGCCAACCTCCATGCCCCTTGCTGGTGAAAACCATATAATAGTCTAAGGAACCAGAAACACATTTTCTGGATAGTTGGCAGCAAATGTCCCATAATGGTTTGGGCTGGGTAACTTTCTAAATGTTATTTTTATTGTTGGGAGTTAAAGGTTGAGGGATGAAAGCATGGCTGACAAATACACATATACACACTGGAGAGCCTACAATAGAAAAAAAAAAAAAAAAAAAAGCAGATGTGGTGGCATGTTACTTCGCCTCTAAAAAAGACATATGCTGACAAGCAGAGTAAAACAAAATAACACCACCATAAAAACTGTGCAAAACTATTTGGCTTTTCTACATAGAAATAACAACAGGTCAGTGCTTGTGAAATCTTTGCAATGTCAAACTGACATGAAGTGATGTTTTACAAAAGCCTCCAAAAGAATCAGATTTTTCCATTGCAATATGTCATTTAGAAATGCAATAGCTGAGTCTGCCCTTTACACTTGTTAAACAATGTTTTACGTGTCCAATACAGTACCAAACACTGATTAACATCGGACAAAGGGGCAATCATTACTGAAGGAGATCTTCTAACCATCCGTGAAAGTGAAAATGAGAAGCAATTCTGTTAAACACTACACATTATGATGGCTATTTACCACACCACTGTAACTCTAAAGGCTGGACCTTTAAATGTCTCACAAAGTAATCTTGCCTTTGGTACAGTTCACTGCATTCCTCAGCTAACAATCTGTCTTGCGTTACTTGCCTTTCCAAGTGTGAGATGTTAGAGGGCTGAAAGGAGGACAAAGCTTACATTGCTTGTAGCTTTTGCTCAAGGGTCATGACACCCAACAGCCAGTGAACAGGACTGCTCAAAGGACGATAAATTATAGGGAAACTGATTATGCTTTCCAGTTTTGGGGTGTTCTAGGTCAGAGTGTAAAGTGCACATTTAATCTTTTAAAAATGCACTATTTGTATTTGGCTAATTTTTAACTAAACAGAGGATGATTTCCTGTATGTTTAGCATTGTTCCCCTTTGGGAGCTCACTTTACAGGCTGCATGCTGATTCAAGCAAAGCTTGAGCCCTTCTCTAAAAAGACGGTGTCAGGAGAATCAGGTATGGGTATTGTCTCCAGTTGCCTTTTTATACAGGCAGCAGTGATGTCCATGTGAAAGGGTGGAAAGCAATTTGAAGGCAAACAAGAAAAGAATATCAAGTACCAATCATTGTTAGCATACACACACATGGGCTTAGTCAGATAGATATCCATGTTGTACTTGGCAGCCATAACTGCACAAAGTTGAGCTGATTTTCATTCTCACTTTCTTCCAGATAATGCCTAGAAAATTCCCAGGCAATGGTGCTAGTCCAAGTTTAACAACATTTAAAAGTGAGAACAAAGAAGTGACATTCAGAAACAGAGCTTGAATGATTTCCTCTCAAGTGTAACAATTATGTAGCTTCGGTCATGTTTGGCTTCAGCTGCAGTGACATCCAGCTTCTAACTTGCACAAGAAGTGCATCACTGTCCTCAAAGTGTCTTATATAGAGAATGGTAATGTTTAGCAAACTTGTGATGACCAAGATAATTTATCTAACAATGAATTTCAGATTTAGCATCATCTCCTTTTTTTTGTGCTCAGTTGCTTTGTCACTCTGCCAGCCTGACCTCCTTTATTTATTTATTTATTTATTTATTTATTTATTTATTTATTTATTTATTTATTTATTTATTTATTTATTTATT
>JBAMHW010000001.1:28903617-28914544 GCA_037177495.1 Rhadinocentrus ornatus | reverse complement strand
ACAACCCAACCCAGCTCTTCCTTGTGCTACTGTGCCTACCAGCGCCCTCTGCCGTAGCCTTGACTCTGCCACACCCAAATAAGTGCCACAAGCAAATAAGTGCAGAAGGCAGTGATGACTGAAAGCTAATGACTAACATGCTACACACAAGTTCTTATTTTGGAAAATAAATAAAAATTCACACCACACTCTGGCAAACCCATTAAGCACTATACTTGATTTAAATTGTTTCACCCTGAGTATCTCTACCTAATATTTAAACTTTTGTCCTTTTTCTTAGCTAAATTACATATAACAAAAATAACTGTAAATATGTTAGATGCATACTCTAATTCTTTGCATCGTGGAATAAGAGAGGACACCCGTCTGGATCTCAAAACTGACTTTTGTTTTAAAACTAGCTGATTTGCAGTCTTAAATATTACTGAAATATTATATGGAACTATTCGGGTTGTATAGTGACACAAGATACCTCTGGGACATTCTTAAAGAGGCAGCTTAATATAAAAATGTTAAATATTATAATGATTTGTTATGATTTAGAAGGAAAACATTAACTATTCTACAGACATACTGTCTGCTGGAAACTATGATGTTATATAACTTTGTTATTGTCTATTAGCATGTGGCTGGTAGATAAAAGGGATACAAGAAGCGCTAAGCCATGGGTCTTGTGTTTGGTTCCAACACGAGAAGTCTTACTTATATTGCCAGTTATGGTGAAATTTTATTTTCATAAAATAGGAGCAATATGGATAAAATTGCAAGCTAAGGAATGAGCTACTGTGATAAAGACAAAGGAAAAAAATTTCATGAGAAATTTTCATGTTAAAATGCAGAAATTTGAATACAATTCAAGGTATTGAAAACTGTAGCACTGCTCTTCATATATACCTTATAATTTCTCACCTACCCACAGCTCAAAGCTGCAGGTAGGTTTCCTTTAAGATGATTAATGTGAAGCTGCTGCTGAAACCAACTTTGTGTGCATATTCAGCAAGAGAGAAAGAAACTGGACCACCAGATGTGGAATACCGAATTCTTCTCAAGCAGCTCTGGCCAGATCTTCCACTGGAGTAATGATTTGTGGCTTAAAATATTTTATAAACAATCATGCTGCTTTGTAACAGCATACCCACAATGACAGAAACCCCACTTTTGTGAGACTAACAGATGTACCCATACAGATTTAGTAGCCGACTCTTTCCTTCATGGTCTACACACACTTGTAACACTGTTGCACAGGGAGGTAAAACAGCAGAGTTACTGGATATTACCCAGAGAGCCCGGGTGGAGAATCAGTTTCCATTTCACCATGACCTTTCTCTGGTCCCAACAGTGGTCAGCTCCACCACTGCCTCTTTCCTCTCACATCCCCACTGAGCAGCCTCGCCACTGCAAACTCTTTTTTTTTTTCTTCTTCTTCATTTGTCAACCTATCCATCTCACATTTTTACATGGATATGACAGAACAGCTCACCCCCCACCAACAAAGTGATCAAGTTCCCATAGCTCATCTATCTTCTCATCAGCTGTTTGCACTGGTTTAAATGTTAGCATTGCTCACAGTGCAAATGCGTAACTAATATGCATCTGATGAATACAAAGAAAATTACATCTAAACAACTTCATATCAAATTAAAGACCACCAACTACTTCTAAATAAAGCTTCAATTACACAAAATTTTCCCTTCAGGATGGGAGTCATCGCTTTCCAACACCCAAGCTATTTTTGGTGTCTGTGAGTATTGTTTTCACCAAATGTTTCTTTCTTATTAAAATGTCTGTGATGACTCTATTGCTGACAATGCCGGGAAGCTGTTTGTCACCCGGCTGACCGCACAAACTCAGACACACCCTCTATTCTAACTGGAATCTTTCATATTCACCTTTTCCATTTAGTTTTAAGTACTTTGCTGTTATATTCAATAATGGACAAACTTTGGAAACTTATATCCAATGTGTAAAAGCAGAATTTTAGCTCCCAGTCTAAAAACATTAGTTTCAAATTATTTTTTGTGGAAAACTGATTATCATTCGATATAAAAGAGGTCAAATCCTTAATAAAAAATAACCAGAATATTAAAGAGATATATTGCAATGCATTTAAAACATTTAGTGTATCGACAGATTAACACTAACAACATGAAAAACCACTATGTTGGTGGAGTAAATTAGATCACAGCCATAATCTATGATTAAGTTTATACATTGTGAAAACGTTTTTATATAAAAAATAACTCAGAAAAACTTTCAGTTTAACCTTGACAGAAAGTAAAGGTAAAACAATAGTTTAAATTTTTATGTCAATGGATGCACAGAAGAAGAAAGTCTTTAACATTTTTTTTTAACAAATCGTTTTTTATTTTTCAAATATAACTCCAGTCAACTATGGTTTAAAGAAAAGTTGATAACTGAAACATTATTTGATAACAATGGATCAAATGTGACCTGAAATGGGGCCTTTTTGAAGAGACAGTTCGCAGGGTAACATTACCAACCAGCTCTTCCTACTTCCTTGTAAACATGGCATATTTGGACAATATCACATTCGTGACAGTTTCACAAAATGTGAGCTTAGTATGATTCAAAAAGGAAAACATAAGCATTTAATATTTTGGGAGTCTTGAAAGAAGTAATTTTTACATTCTTTCATTATTTTGACAGTTTAATATTACGCTAAACAAAGACGTTACGTTTTTGGCTGTCAGTTTTAGGCAGACGTGCCAATACTTTGGTAGCCTGCAAAGTCTTTTTACACAATTTTCCCCTTTTTTTGTTAAAGTGCTGCATTTGTACTCAGGACCAACATCTATTTGGCATACTGTGCAAGAGTAAGACCGCGGTGACAGATTAACCACACAAAGGAGAAATTGTTCATGATTTTGTTGCATTGACATGTAGGACACATAAAAAAAACATTATTAAAGTTAAATTGCCTTCCTCCCAATGACAGCAGCACCATTAACCAGTGTTCAGAGTGATTTTGGTGACTCACTTAGTGTAGGTTAGCAGGTTTTAAAGTGCAGGCTGACTAGTATATGGAACAATAGTGTCTATGGTATTCTGATCCTGTGCTAATTATTATTATTTATTTTTTTTAATTCTGAATTGTGTGTTTGTCACAGTGAATCTTGTGAAAGGCACCTTCTGCATTCTGTCAGACAATTATGTCTAATTTCGATGTGCTTATGAATGTAAGGAGGTACCTGGCAAATAAATGGGAGGAGACATAACAACTGTGGTTAATTGGAAATTCCATGAGATTTACCAAGGTTCATTCAATTTGTGAGGGTCACTTTTGTGTGAAGTGTTGCAGATTTACACAGCTATTTTTAAGAAATGAGGGTGAAAAAAGATAATTCACCTGCTCTGTCCTATCACAGTCTGGGTTTATCATAAAATGTATCTAAAAAACAATAAGACTTCTTTTGAACAAATTGCACATCTGTTAAGGCCTATTTTAAGTTCTTTTGATATTTAAATTTCTGTTGGTGCTTGTTTAACATTTCTTCTTTAGGTTAAATTTATCATTAATAAACTTCTGCTGATTTTAAAGATCAAAGCAATTTCCTGAGTTAATGTAGAATTGTGGCGACAGTAAACCTGTGTGATTGTAAATTATTTTCCACAGACTGCTGCATTTAAAAAAAAATCATTTCTGTACTTGCTGGTTTTTACACAGGAAAGTTTGTGGTACTATTTTTGTGTACAGTGTAACGTAGTTCCATTCTAACAAACTGGCAGGAAAGTCTTTGTTGTGGTTATCATTTTCATGCTAAATCAGATTCATGTACATGTGGACCTGTTCAGCCCTTGATGTGTCAGATAAGATATATAAAAAAAAAGGAAGAGGGAACACAGAAAGACAGCTCTGGCAATATTCTGCAGACATTCCTGTCCAATGCTCGAGCAAAAACAAATCTCCACAGCACAAAACAGAGAGGCAGGCTAATCACTCCAACGTTTGTGCTCCTCATACATTGATAAATGAAGCCATTGTGTAGTGATTATCACAGTTATTCATAGCCTCTTTGCTATGGGGATGGTACATTTGTTGCATTGCATAGGAGCAGACACTGCTGAGCCCTGCACATGTTTCCTTGTCACTATGTATTAGAGACTAACCACTGACATTTATAAATACTTGGTAATCTGCAGTGCTATAAGCACTGTGTTATTAAATTGCCATTATTTTGGCAGCAACTGGGCTCAGCCTGTGATTAATTGAATACTATTAACTTGAGGTGGATCATGCCTATTTATAAATGCTGCTTTTACAGTCTATATTAATCACAGGCAAATTACAATATATTACTATTTGGTGGCACTGGGTTTTTGCATTAGCAGGATTCTGTAACAAAAAGACAAGAAATATACAAACGCATTATTTCTTAATTATTTGCTGTGACAGTGTAATAAAGAATAATCTAGAGAGTTGGTTAGTCTTAGGCTGGACACAAAGCCAATATGTAGTGTGAGTCTATTATGTGTAAGAGTGTGTAAGCATGTACAGAGGCAGGGCAAAAATAGCAGACAACACCCTGTTAAGCATCAGACTGAAGCATTTGTTTGTTTTCTTGGTCTTGGAGGAGGCAGGCTGCATGTCATGGAGCTGTGAGTCATGTTTCCTTGCTACTACATAACGCACAAAAGCTTTAGCCACTAGTAAGACATGATAGAAGGATATGAATTTACTTTAACATAAAAGTTCAACTAAATTGATGTGCTAAACTAATACATCTTAATTATTAACTCAATATGTTTTAAACCTTATTGTTTTAATATTAAATGGGTTTGATACTGTTTTAGGCTGCGGTTTATGAGCTGTATTGTCAGATTTGCTACTGTATAAACACATTTATAGTAAGAATAGATGTGTGTTTTAATTTCTATATATACATATATATATATATATTTATATATTATTTAATTTTTTTTTATATATGTATAAATATATTGAATTGTTTGATTTTTTTATTTATTTTTTTTCCGTCCTTAGTAGATGACTTGGCCCATGTCTACATATCCTGCCCTCAAAACAGACTGGCACAGCTGCACAGACCTCAAGACCTTTTCACAGCTCTTTAATGATAGTACATGATTTTGTTTACATCTTCTTCCTTTCCCTGTCTTGCCACATCCTAACTCTTGGCACTTTAGTAGTCTACAGTCCTGCCTTGTGATGGCTCGAGGTTCACAGTTAACATCCTTTGTGATACTCAGCTTTGTGGACCCTGTAAGCATTAATCATCCATAGTGGTGGCAGGAAAGATTTCATTGGCTCTAACTGTATTGAGTTCACAGGCAGAGGCCTCTGGCCCTAGTTCTTTTTTCAACTGTATACAATCACACATACTCTTCAGCTTCAACAAGAGTTGACGAGATTTGTAAGAAAAGGCCTGTCTGTCACTGAACCGCGAGGAAATGGGCAACCGGTAGCCTTAAACACCTCTCCCTCACATCATTCCCTCCCTCCTGCCATCTCTTCATTCCATCTACCATCTATCCCTAAGCTTTGACAGAAGGTATGTATTTTGGGAGAGACCCCTGTTGATGTGATGGACATGAGAGCTCTGTTTGAAATGGAAACCTACGCATTTTGCCCTGCCAGGGAGATCTAGGAATATCCCAAAGGAGATGGTGAAAGGAAATGGAACAAGTGAAAAAATAGCCATCTTTATTGAGGTTTTCCTTTTAAAAACATGAGTAAATATAGGAGCGACACTTCCTATTCAGGATATGATGCTCTGTAATGCTATAACCTCAACAGAGTACTCACTGACCACCGCATGCACAGATAATTTCTTTTTTACTTATATCAGAACTCACTCTTGTATACACTGACAACACATGCTGACTCAGATAAGCAAGAAAAGAAAACCATGATAACAGAAATGAATGTAATTCATGAAAAGAGATAAACTAGACCACACACAAGCTTATCCTCTAGTGTGTGCACTGCTGCCGTGCATTCACTATCTGTAGTTCTCGCTTCAACCTCCATTTATTCCACACTGAAGAAGAAAAGTATGTGTTTATGCACGTATGTGTGTGCATACTTGCATGCATGAGTGTGAACATGCTTTCCATGATTTTTTTTTTGTGTGTGTGTATGAGTGTGCGGGGGGTGGTGGTGGTGGGGGGGTATGTGGATGTTCATGTCTGAATATGGAAGGAAAATAATGCATCACACTCCATCCTCCCTATAACTCACCTGGACTGATAAAGAGAGCAAAGGAATCATTTCCTGCCCCTGCTACTCATTCAAATGGCTGGCGTCTGTAAACAAGAGCTGCAGTTATCCATGTAGCGGTCAGATAAGAGGGGAAGGAGACCTCCGGAGTGATGGATCACGAAGGGGCTCCCAGTCCTCCTCTCTTCCCAGCACCGCCCTGCCACCTTAGGATAATAAACAGCCACGGAGCAGGGGGCCAGATAAGAGCCATCACTCACATTGGCCAGGCTGATAAGACACAGACGCTCTCTGTCACCCTCCATGACATTTGTTTTTCATTCCACTTCAGACTGAGAGAGAAGTCAACCTGTTTCATCTCATCAATGGGCTCCACTCAGGATCCCCCACTGAGTGTGTGCCACCCTTTGACACTGATGGTAGTCAAATGACTGACTGTGCCATGCTGCAAAGAAGAATAATGAACTTCAGCCTGAGTGTTTGTTCTACAACTAAATTATCATACTCAAGTAGAAGCACCAACATTTACACTCTAGCATAAATACAAAATGAAAGTTTATTATTTAAACTTTTCCCTTCTGCTTTATGCTCAGTAGTTTCCAAGAAAGTAGAGCTGCAAATACTAGGGGGGGGAACATAACATGCTCACTTTGATGAATTTTGACTTTATTTCTACAGATGTGGTCAAAGTTAAACAAAAGGATGTGCACACCCTCTACCAAGTCTCAAGAGAATACATACTCATACTGTAAATTCTCACAAACTTTCTTTATTTTGAATAACTTTACCGGGCTATTTTTACACCTCATATGTCTTGTTAATGGACTGACTGGGTGAAACTGGGATGTTAGAAACAACTAGAAAAACACAGGTGGGTTTCTATCCTTCCCTGACGGGCTGTAAAACTAAAGTTAGACATGAATAAAAAAAAAATAAATAAATTGAGAAACAAGTTGTAAATTACACATTGGAGACTAATATTTCTGACAGGGTGCATGAAATTATTATTTAAGTCGTTTTACATTTTGGCACCTTTAATTCTCTAAAAACTGGAGGCCTATCAGAGGGCATATGCAGCCATTGTAAATCTGCCTGCCCCTAACATTGCTTCCACCAGGGTCACCCACAAGTCACAGATTCGAGAAGGTATAAAATGGTGACTTTATAGCTAACCCAATTGTTATACGTTAGAATTATGTGCATTGTATTACCCCTAATGAAGGGCGTAAATTTTAAGTTTACGACTGAACTTTAACATGGGAGGGGGGGCTGTTAAACACACGCTTTATGCATTATTTGTGATGGTCACCAGAGATCTGCAGTTCAGACTGTGCACACGCTGTTTCCATTAGTCAGGGAGTGCTCCTCCAAGAGGCCTCCATCTGCAGTAATAGGGCCAAGCCGTGAGAGAATGAAATCTTGTCCGTCAGTCACAGATGACATTTAACGGACAGGGCCAAACTTTCTGTCATCACAACAACAGAAACCACAAAGCTAATCCATGGCTTTCATAATCTCTTATCCATATTCTTTGGACATGCAATATGCTTGATACTTTTAAAACAATCATCCATGTTGACCCCCCACATCTCAGTTCTTATGTCTATGATTGGGTTAAATAGTGGATATGCTCAATGGATCTTTTAGTTAAAAGATCTATTGTTATCTCACTTTCGGTGCCACACTGGGGGCAGATATCTATTGTTCAATCAAAAATAATGAAGTAGTTTAATCCCAACAGAAAGTCATGCTAATCAGAAATTACTGTCTAACACAGCTTGTAGGAAACAATCAGTATGTTTACATACACAGCTGAGCTCTGTACTTGCGTACATAGGGAAATCGACTTATTCACCATAGAATGTCAGACACTGTGACTCTATAGACGCACATATACACACAAAAAAAAAAGAAACAACATGAGAAAATCATTTAATATATTTGCCCTTTACCTCTTTTGCCAAGAAAAAGCTTTTCCTTTTCAATTTGGTAGAATTTATGCTGGACTGATGTGTTTAATTGCATTTTAAAGTCCAGTTGTGTACTGACACATTTCTTTTGTTGTTTTTTCCTCCTCGAGTCCTGTTCTGCTGGAGGTAGTACCCTGTTAGAGACATTTTTCCTTTTTTTTTTATGAATTAGCTTGCCTGAAAACTGTTATATTGCTGGATTTGTTTTAATTGGACCATGGCAAATTGACTTGAATTGATTGTCTGTAAAGTGCATTGAGGTGACTTTGATGGAAATTGGCATTATATAAAAATAAACAAATGAATGAATTCTGGACAGATTATGTTGACCTGGTGTTTCAGCACCTGCAGTTTCCCCAAAGTGGCAAACTTTAACAAGCTATTGATGATACCTTTAATAAATAAAGTCACTGCAGCGAGATACAGCACTTTTAAAACTTTTGTGCATTATATTGTCACATACAGTCTTTTTATTTGTGCATTCATGTAGCATAATTTGCTACATTTCTGCAAGTATTGTGTCTTTTGCATCCTGTAATATAAACATGATTCAATATGCAAATTCCAGGCCTTGCTCTGTTGCTGAGGATGATATTTGACAGCAGAAAAAATATGGGGACAGGAGATGTGAAGGAGAGCAGCGCAGGATTGGGAGGGATTGACAAATCAAGCAATTAAAGAGGAGGTGATTATGTCATCATTTTTGGGGCTAGCTGAAAAAGGGTCTTGCTGCATGTCATATTCACTCTGAAAGAATGAATAAGGTGATGAGGATTGAAATATCTCACAGGGACATTCTGCTTACTTTTTTTAGACAGCCCTTATCTTCACAGGTTCAGCCCTGTTAATATGATGATGAACAATATTTCATGAAGGGCGGCTGAATGTGTCTCTCCTGGAGAAAGTGCAGGCACACTCTGTCTCCTCCCCGTGACCTCATCTTTTCTTTGAACAACTCTTTTTTTCTGAGAGTGAGGGTAAAAAAGGGGAGTAGGTGAGAGGAAAAAAACGAAGTAGATAATCACCACTGCTGCACATACATATCCCTTAGAAACACACCACTTTGGAACCCTCCTCTTCCCCTTCATTCTCCCTAAAACATTTTCATATTAATAATCAAGCAATTTTTCAACATGCTAATCCATCAAAGCGAGGTAGGACTAATCTGCAGGCGAGGGGCTGGGT
This sequence comes from Rhadinocentrus ornatus, assembly GCA_037177495.1. NCBI lineage: Eukaryota > Metazoa > Chordata > Actinopteri > Atheriniformes > Melanotaeniidae > Rhadinocentrus > Rhadinocentrus ornatus. The sequence goes on along the minus strand of JBAMHW010000001.1, from coordinate 28,905,193 downwards.
GGTTTGTGTCGCTTCCTCTTTTCAGGTGTGCCCTGCTCCCTAGCAGACATTGTCCCGCTATGCGGCACACAAAGCCCCTGCCCTGTCAGCACTGATTGATCAGAGGCCGGATGTAAAGGAGTAAAGCAGCACACCCTATCAATGATGCTCTACATCTATGCCTGAAAAGAGCCTTCGTCTCCTTCCAAAACATGCTCAATGCTGCAGATAATGAGAGAAATGCTGTTAACAGCTCTTGCAGCTCTGGTTTTTGTCATCTGTATACAGGCAAAGTGCTTACCTTTAAGATGAAGGAAAGAGACAAAAAAAAAAGACAAGTGCCTTGGTAGGAAGATTATCATAATGTCTACAAATGCTGACAGGGTTGAATTTCAGTGACTCTTTTTTCAGATTAGCTGGGCTTTTAAAAAGGCCACATTTGCAGAACAATGTGATTGCATGTTTGATTTTAATTTTCTGACAATCTTTCTCAGCATGTAAGGGATGTGTGGATGGTTTTTTTTTCTGTACTATGCATTGTTGGGATTTAGAAAGGGTAAAGGTGGTTTTTAGAAGCATGTGAAGGCATAGCAGGTGCCTTTAGGAGCCTGGGCAATCCTACAGGAGGCAGAGTGAGAGATAAAATGCAGAGGCCTCATTAGTAGCACATTTATCATCTCCTGTCTGTGATTTAAAAGAATGACTGGGTCAAATCACTTTAAATACCTCAGGGGAAATCAACATTTGTCATTGCAAAGCAAACCTGCCTCTACCCTTTTTTTGGGCATTAATTTATTCTGGTAAAGCAGCCCTATTTACAGCTGCACCAATTTTAATTTCATCCTTGCGAAAACCTTAGGCGACTGTCTATCTCAATTCATTGCTTTAACACACAATTGTCTTCTTCAATTCATTGAAGTAATACTCACCGCTAGCAAGGCTAAGTCCTATCCATGTTGGGCAGGTGATGCAAATGGGTTTTAGTAAAAAAACTAAAGCAACTGAGACACTGCAAATTATTCCTCTGATGTCCACAATTAAAAACTAATTCCATCAGCGCTGAACAGAAAAATGTACATGGTAAGAACAAGGAAGAGATTATGTATTTTTTATGTATTATTAATGTGTAACTTGGCAAGGTCGGGAAAGTCAAGATAGGTGCTGATATATGGATGTCACCCTCAAAGAGCCCACTTCACTGCTGCAAGTGGACCCTGTGCACACATTGCCTAACGAAATATTTATATGTGTGCCTGGCTTACACTTCTGTGGGCATCATTTGAACACAATGTTGTTCTTGCTACCAGGAATCTTGATGTTTTAACAGCAATGACTGCGACCCAAACTTACATGTGAAAATACTTTCCACCTAGTTACAAACTAATGTCAGGCACTGTATTTCCCAATATATTTACCCAGTCTGTAAACATGACATGATATGATAATCAGGATGGAGCCATGTAAACCATTTAATTGAACAGTTTAATGGCAAACAAGTTATATTTTTAGCAACATTTACATTTTTTAAATTAAATTAAATTAAATTAAATTAAATTAAATTAAATTAAATTAAATTAAATTAAATTAAATTAAATTA
>JBAMHW010000001.1:28885076-28903517 GCA_037177495.1 Rhadinocentrus ornatus | reverse complement strand
TTTTATTTTATTTTATTTTATTTTATTTTATTTTATTTTATTTTATTTTATTTTATTTTATTTTATTTTATTCAGTCTCACACAGTGTACCTGTGTAGATGTTTTCATTGTGGGATAGTCACTTTTTTTTTTTGTTTGTTTTTTTTGTTCTTGTTGTTTTTTTCTTCTTTACCTTTGCTGAAGGGATCTTTAACATGTCAATGCCAGACAGGCAGTGTGGGGCATTGCAAAAATATTTTTAAATTAAGAGGAAAGGGAAAGATGCTGAGCTACTCCTGTAACAACTTCAGGATGGGGTAAAAGCAGTAGTTGAATAAACCCATATCTATTTCATGCCAGTTCAGACAGAATAGTCTGCCATATGTAAATAGAGGTTCAATAATGAATGCACTTCCCATGCTTTTATTTGCTTTAAGCCCTCTCAGTCACACACACTGGCACCATGCGAGACACAAATTAGAGAGCGTTTTAAAGGAAATATTCAAAGAGCAGCCTGCCGCCCGAATATCAGTTATTATTTTTGATGTTGCAATTTCTGACACTTTGATGCAATCAGTGAGTAGCCCCGGCATTCAGCCCTCTCCAGGGAGAGAGCTGTCAGGAGTGAGGAGCCGGTGGGTAGATAATTATGGGAGATCAAACCTCACTAGTTAGTAGGCAGGAACGGGAGGCAAATGCCAAAAACCAGCCAATGTTTCGCAAACGCTTGTTCAAGGATATCCTAATTGCTATAAGTGGTTCCTTCAGGACTGGCACTTCAAACACTGCTTGCTGCATGATGTCATCTCCCTGGTTCCCCCTCACACTCACAATAGGCAAATTAAGGAAAAGGGCACAACAAAACATACCAGATGATAGTGTCCATTCAATGTACTCGCATATTACGCACATACACTGATGCTATATGTATATGCAAATCCAAAGATTTAGTCAGGACAGCAAGATCATCTGTTCCCAGTGCAAAGTTGTTTCTTCACAACTTTTTGTGCTGATGTCAGTTTAAATAATATCACACACTGCAATTAATACAGAATGCGGGCTAATTTATATGCAGCATACAACAAGTACACCCCCACTGTTAGTAAACATTAGAGTTGTATGATATCAAAAGCAACACATTTTGACATCTAACTTTGTGCTTCATAATTCAAAGTGAGAACACAGTCCAATCTGTCTGTACTGTTTCAAGCCTACCTCTCCAATTCCCTTCTTACCTTTATAGTTCAAAGGGAAGGAGAGGGGAAGGTGAGTACAATTAGCTGAAATCAGTCAGAACAAATTGTCCGACAAGCACAGTACAATGCTAAGATATCATAGTCCATTTGCTGATGGTGGAATGACCCTTTTACCATGACCCGTGCTCTGCAGCAACATGGAAAAAATCCTGGTTGTCTAATCAGCCTCTCATACTTCTCATTGACCAATATAATGTCTAATACAGAAACTAACTTGAAAAAGAATCCTAGACCTGTTTCTGTCTGCCTCAGCTACATCAAAGGAAATCCAACCCTCTGCAATCAAAAAGAAGGATTTCATGTTTCAAAAACAATTCACATTTTCAAAGAGGGACCACAGCTGACATACAACCGCAGTAAACCTATTGAGTCTTCAGCTCTCTCATTCCTTTTCTCTCCCTGTTGTGAATGTGAATCTTGAGGGTCATTGATCATCTCATTAAATTCAGACCCAAAGAAAGCGATCTTTTTCACACAGCTCAGGAATTCAGACGCAAAACACCCCCACCTCTCTTCAGATGCACACAAACACACTCGTACCATCAAACATCACCAAATGACTGCCTTTCCTGGACAAGAAAGACTGCAATAAAATGATAAAATGAAAGTCTATTTTGTTCAAAGAGGGTAAAAAGGGGTCATTTTCTGCATAGAGTGCTGAACTGCTAGCATAACAAAGCACTGGCTACTGAGCTAATGGCTCGTGGTCTGTGACAAGGGACTGACTAGCTTCTCACTGTTGTGCTCCTCATAAAGTGGCCTAAAACAACACCTTACTTCAGCTTCTGACATTCCTGCATTCAAACACAGGAAATCCCAATGTCAAGTTCAGAGTCTACCCATGGCCATGCAACGACAGACACAGACTGAAGCAAAACAATAAACATGCCAGAGTGAGTGTAAGTTTATTTCCAAAGACATTTTGAAATAGACACAACTACTCAGCAGGCAGGACAGCCTTTTGAGTGATCAGCAGCCCTGAAGTGGCTAGGCTCAGTCTAATTGTCTCTCTAATTGGTTGTGTCTAAAGGGTCTTCTCTTTATTTTTGGACAGAGCAGCATGCCATCAGGTAAGGCAAATTACACAGACATACTGGAACACAACAGAGACTGCACAAATGACAGTAAGAGAGAAAAAAGTAAATGTAGAGAGCTGAGGGGGGGGAATGATAATCATTGTCATTTTTTTATTCAGCACTGGGAAACGACATGTTAAGAAAACTGAGTATCAGGTGGCTAAACAGCCAAATTGCTCTTGTCCCCATGGCTCCTTAGTCGTCTCCATCAGCCAAATTCAGGCAGAGTATGTTAAGGATGACGTCATGCTGCACTCATCTAGACAGCGGTGAGAGGCCTCATTCTCCAACCCTCAACCCTGACGGTTTATCTGGAAGGCCTGCTTTTGATGTGCTCGTAATATGAAGGACGCTGGGCTATCAGCTAGCTGTCAACTCGGTAACTACCCTGCATCGCTCCCTGGGGCAAGAGAGCAAGCCGAGCCAGCATGGCTGTCCAGCGCCTAGAAGCTCTGCTGCTGATGGACCTGATTAATTCCCCGGAACACTAGTTTGTCTTCCTGCAGCTCAGTCAATGACTTCATTCAGTGGGGTGAGGTCACCAGAGGCCTGGTAATAAAGGGGCTGCACTTCACAGTAAAGTGAAGCCTGTGTGGAGCTTTTCAGAAAAAAAGTCCTTTAGGAAAGAGAAGAGTAGAAGAGAGGGAAACATCCACATGTCTTTGGCTCTAAAGCAGCAGTCCTTAAGCAAGAGGCGAGCAAACGGTGCTTCCTCTTACTCCTGCCTTCTTTTCTCTTTTTTGTCACCCTTTGTGGGAGAAATAATAATTGGCAGCCCAATGAATTATTGGTGCCCAAAGTCAGTACAGGAAAAACAATGTCCCACACTGGCAGAGGCTCCATTAAATGTGACTTTCCTTTTAAAGAACAGAAGTTCACATGACTTAATGGATTTCTTAAATAAAAATAAATAAATAAAGTGGATGTTGCTTTTCTCTCCAAATCTGACCACCTTCTATTCTATTTGAAAACCTTTTGCGTTTTATTGAAAATAATGTGTCATTGTGATGAATGAGCTTTCAATAAAACCAGGGATAATGATAGAAGTTGTCCTCATCTCTCCTTGAGTCATAACTGATGTGGCACAGTGGTATAGAACAGTAGTTTCATATAGCAATGCTTATTATGAGGCAAAGGCCTTTAAACAAGTCAAATAAAATTGATGTCATTTACTTTTTGAAACTCAATGATAATCTGGGGAATTTCACTCCAACAAACGGCATGGGAAAACGAGACAACTTACGAGTGCAAGTAACTCACTCTTGCGCTTATGGGACTGTAAAAAATGACAATTTCTCGAAACGTGCCATAAATTTGCAGAATTGCTCTTGCCATCCCCATGATGATGGCTACCCGAATTCCGCAGGCCCTGCAATTGTAGTCACTTCATATAATCTGAAGTCACAAATCTCAAAGGGCCCCTGCCTCTAAGGCACAATATGGGACTTAGGAGGCTTCTTTTTTAGCGGCTCAGGTAAGCCAAGCAGACGGGGGAAAAATAGATGGTGGTCTGTGGCCTGCCTGTCTATCCACCGTGAACAGGGAGGGGAGGGAGGGGTGGGCGTGAATAAAACGGCGGGCCAGCAGTGATGCACGACACTGCAAGCTCATAAAGCAGGCCATCAGCTGACCTCTGAGGCACGGGGGAACAGGCAGGGCCTTTACAACCATCACCAGATTTAATAGCCAATAATGACTGGAATAACCGCTTAAACCTTTACGGACCTGCACAGCCGCATGGTAGCAATGACAGCAGAGCATGGCAGCAAGAGAGAAAGAGAGAGTGATATATTCAGCCAGTGCACTGACAGGGGCCATGTTTCAATCGAAGGGAAAATGACAGATGGAAGGGGAGAGTACCCTGATATGTGTGTCTCTTTAAGTGGAGCCAACTGGCTTGTCCGTTCCCATCCTGATGAATGCACAACAGGGAGAGCTGGAGAGAGAAGTGGATGAGGGGGAAGACAGAAGTGATGTATGGGACAAAAGACATTGGGGGGGAGAACAAACAAAAATGGCAAGGGAAGTGTTCAAATTAGTTTGCTGGTTTTTTTTGTTTTTGAGTAAAACCCCACAAAAAACAAATATTTAGACAGTTTTATATTACCTTGTTAAGAAAAGACCCACTTTATATTTTACAAATGCACCACTGCTGTTTCAGAGAAATGTCAAAATCTAAAACATTTATTTTAGTAATACCTTTAAAATAAAGATGAATGAAAACTTTTTATTTTTATGAAAGATCTTATAAATAGGCAAATAAATCACAATATTTTTCCTTCAAAACATCACAAAATACTTTGTATTTCCAATTTGAAGTAGTGTGTGCCTGAAAGCTTTCCACAATCCTGCAAATATAAAAGAGAAAATAATAAACCATACACCATACAGTCTGTTGGAAGCCTCAGTATATAATCTTTTTTTACTAGTGGAAAGTAAAAATCTTAATTTACAATCTTTGTTTAGTAGACTTTGTTCTCCTTTATTCTAATGTCAAGTCTAAGTTATAGCATGCCAGCATCGTTTGGACTAAGATCATAACATCAATTCATTAACTGTTGGCAGCAAAGTAATTCTGATTTTCTATAAACTCTCTAAACCTAATACAGCACTCATGAAGGGAGGCCCATTTCACAGGCTGGCACATGTTCAAGCAACATATGCCACATAATCTCTTAAAAAGCATGATCCCAGTCCAAATTTAATTATGTAATAGCACAAACGAAATCAGAGTGCCGACACAGCAGAGCTCTGATACACAACGTTCTGCCACTCTCCTCTCATTCTCTTCATTTGTTTATTGCTCTCACCAGTCCCGGCAGCCTCCAGGGTTATGGCATCCAGAGTCCACTCGAGGGTCTACAGATGGCTCTAAGGCTCCATGCTTATTTCTCGTGGTTGTTTGTCATTTTAATAAGGTTTGCTTGAGAATTATGACTATTGTTGTATGATCATAATGCTTTTTCACGGTCTCGCAAACCATTACATTTAGAACAATGTGTTTTTACATACCAAGTTCAAAGTATTTTAAGTAGATTGCTTTTCTTCTCTTTTTGTTAGTTAGTTCACATGGATTTACTGTGGTCTGACTCGGCTGATGTAGTAGTGCTGTGGTGGCAGTCAGATGAGCTTTAGCAGTTTCAGGGACTAAATGGGTGGAGAGCTCAGGGGATCTTCATGGTTCCCTGAGCTCCACACTTTCCTCTGGCAGTAGCACACAACTTGCAAAGCACTGAGCTCAGGCTCTTGATCTCTGTAGAATACAGATAAAATTCTACCAGCGTACGGTGTCAGGCCTTTGCCGAATGTGATACTGTCCCTTAAACATTGCTGAGGAGGAGTAAAAATATATATATGAGCATAAAAACCACAAAGGGGTTCTACTGAGGACTATATCCCAGGTCACCTTTTTTTTCCTGTTACAGTATCAATAAATCCTGGGACAAAACTGCATATCTTAAGCACCTTACTGGCGACTTTTACAGTGCAGTCTGTGCTTGGCACGCATACGATAACATTTCCTTCACACAATGGTCTAATCTTCATGGCACAGGTAGCACTGGGATTGTCTTGGATGTGCACTGTGCTGTCGCCTGGGTTTGTCCCAGCATTAGAGCCCTCTGCATTCCTTTGTGCTTTTTAACCAATGAATTAAAGAGGATTTCAACACGGGAATACTTATCGAGGGAAAAAAATTTACCCCTTTTACTCAGAGATAAACAAATCAGACTAAATAAGTTGGAAAGAGTTTCACAAACTCATTCTGTAATAAGAAAGAGCTGCTTAAGATAACAACGTCTGATTTAGACATTTTCTTACACAAAGAGTGAGGGAAAGTGAACCCTTAATCTAAATGGGACAGGGTTCATTTTGAGCAAGTCGCACTGCTTTGTAACATAGTTTACTTTACAATTTGTATATATAGGAGCCAATCAGCTATTTGTGTTGTGAGTAAATAAATTAAAATTGTTTGGGAGTATTGTTTGTAGATTATATATTCAGGTCACTTCTCCTAAGAAATCTTTTAATTTTTTAATCCATGCAGATGTTTGTTTTCAAAAAAGTTTCTGAAGTGCATCCCCAGATGAACACTGAAAGCATTCTTAAGTAGCTGAGTTGCTCTTATACAAAATACCTCAAAGCGTCTAAGATAATACATGTGGATTGAAATGCAATCTGCCTCTCACTTCTTTCCAAGATAAGTACAGCCATTGACAAGACCTGGCTTCCTCCTCTTATCTCACAAACACTTGATACCAGAAACTCTGTGCATGAATAAGTCTTTCAAGATTGTGATGTAAATATATCCGATTAATCACAACAAGGAAAACTGCAACAACTAGTGCTCCCTCCCCCTAAACAACATTGTAAAAATGTTCCTTTGCTTGCAGTTGCATCAAAAGTATTTTTCTTATCCATAATTTCCACTCAAAAGTCAGTGATCACAGAGCCCAGTCATTTACACATTACATTGGTGTGCTTTAATCTTTGCTAATCTATTGTAATATTTTCATATTCATTTTATAAGATTATTATTACCATTAATTTAAAGCAAGACAATACAAGAACTACACACAAAACTGAATTTGGATAATCTATGCAAAAGCTCTGAGCTCACTTTGATTCCTGATGGATTTAGTGACACATTCACCCCCGCTACCCCGTAGCACCAAAATATTTAATTTTACTGAGCAGATCCCCAGGACATGACTGAAAACCATCAGGTCCATGTTCAAGTATAATTACTGATTACTGATTTAAACATAGTCTCAACCCTCCAGGCTGCTGCTATGAGAATAAAAAAGAAGTGCTGAAAATGAGAGAGAAATTAAGATAACACTGTGTTGTTTTTAGGGATTTTAACCTACATTTTAGAGACTGCCCATGTGTAAAAAAATGAGTGGGGCAATCTAATGCACACACTTTAAAAAAATATATCATCAGGATTATTTGATTTATCAGTTATTTGAAAATCTTTAATGTCCCTCCAGTCCACAGTGTGGCGCTCTGCTGTCTATCTGTTGCACCAGCTTAAAGCAGATTGAGATAAGCTTCATTTTGGCACCTACCATCTGTCCCCCCCGCTTTTCACACTATTAAACGTCTGTGCATGTGAGCATGCAAGTGTTTGTGTGTGTGAGAGAAAGTCTGTGTGTGCATGTGTTTGATTAAGCTCTGTCTAGCAACCCTCTTCACTGCCAGTGCCTCTGAATCTATTACATCCCTTCATCACACACGCCACTTCATTTACATTCCTCAGGCCTTATTTGAAGAATATCTCAGGTGGGAAAATATATTTTCGGAGTGTCACTTTTATAGGTTTACCCAGATTCTGATGGGCTTGAGAAGCTGCAGTTTTACACCAAGGGAGGCATTTTCACCTAATGAAACCCAAGATCAATAGAACTGTTCTCTCTTCTCATATATAGTGTATGTACACAAGGGAAATAAAGTATTATTTTTCATTTTTAAATGTATAATGGATATCATTCCTTATTAAATACTTAGTTCAATTCCACATGTGCTGCAAAGGGGAAATATTTCCTCTGATGATGTCCCTGTGTTATAGAAAGAAAATAGAAAAGTAAAAACATTAGGTTGAAAATTATGAGGAAACTGAACATCACATACTTCAGAAATAGCATGTGCTGTCAAATTAACCATCATTTAAGCATTACATTGCAAAACACTTCATCACGTATAAAACTAAAAAGCTGACAGACATTTACATATTAATCTGCTTTGCCTACTGAAACTGACATTTTTTTTAAAATCAAGAGCTCAAGTTCTGAAGAAAAAGAGAGAGAGCAGAGGAACATGGAGAGTAGAAAAGAGCTGATAACACAGAGAAGAAGAGAGATGAGGGAGAAGAAGATGAGAGGACAGCGGTGAGAGCAGTCACTTCAGGTGCAGCCCTTATCGGCGCCAGAGAGAGGACCTTTCTTATGTAATCTGTGATTTCATTCAGCCTCCGTATCAGATGATTGTCTGGGAGAAGAAAAAGCCATTTTAAGGGGAACGGGCTGCGTGAAAAGGATCGCCTCCCCGGCAGCTCACCCTTCCATGTCGAACCAGCCGCATGGCACCGAAGGTCAGCAGAATTATTGGAGGCGGGGGTGGCTCTGCCAGAGAAGACAATGATATGGCCTTAACCCTCATTTAGAGGTGCCATTTCTCCACCTGACCCCCCTGCTAAAGTGTTATTTTTCCATGTTATGAAATGTGATAGCTCTCTGGTGAAACAGGACTCTCCAGTTAGGAAGGTAATACTTTGGCATGCAGCGACAGCGAGACTGGCTCAGCCTCTCCTCTAAATAGGCGGGCTGCACAGCCTTACCGCTCTGTGCAACGCAGACAGTTCAATCAGGGTAAAACAACGTTCATTTAACCGCATGGCTAACAACAGCGAGTGGCACACAGAGGTGCAAGCAGGGGCCCTGAGATTGCACAGTTAGGGGAGATGATGATAATGTCTTTGTGAATTTCACCCAAACATGTCATTTTAAAATAAGGCTCTCCACAGGGCTGTGTTAAATGCCATAAGCTGTTGTTTTCAGTCCCTGTTCTTCTATTCCCTTTCCGCTGGACAAAGGCAGAATGTGAGGGAATGGTTTTTGTTAAAGGTGGAAATGTCTTTATTTAACACACCAAATGCAGCAGTGATTAAGAGGCCCATTTTTGCAAGAGATAAAGATCATGTTTGAAACACTTGTCTAGCAATTACTAAGTCAACTTTTACATGTGGTGTTGTATTAATAAGTAAGGTAGGAAAATCATAAATGCTAGTGGTTCATTAATTTCATATTATATTTTCATTAATGTAAAATGGTGGGAGCAAGGCTCTGAATAATTCAATTTCAAAGCAAACCATGTGAAATATCATATGTAAATCAAATGTCAAGGAGATAAAAATGTCTAATCGTTTTATGGAAAAGGTTGCATGCATATATGTTTCTGCTTCATTACATCATCCAAGAATAAGAAATAGTTGCAAAAATCCTTCCTTTCTGTCCTGTTAAAGCAGGTTTACAACTAATGTAAGAAAAAGGAATTAGTGCAACAAGGTACTGATTCCCGTGCATGCTATAATCAGTGAGCTGCTATCACAATCACAGAAGTAGAGTTCAGGCAGAGGAGGGGGTGCAACAGAAAGATGTACATTTTTGTCTACTCTCAGCAGCTCCACCTAGGGGAGCCTGCATGCCTTTACGCTCAAGCTGTGATAGTGGTTCACCCCCTCTGTGGGTCTGAACAAAAATGTGTTATGGTTTTGCTATGACTTTGCTATGACTTGGTCTTACTCCAGTGTATCATTCCTGATTATTTGTTCCTAATCACACCTTTGATGTGAGGCAAGAGGACACATGGCTACAGGGTTCAGTCTGACACAAGACCTTGGTTGTGAATAATGGTGCCCAGAGGGCCGTGGCACAGGGTAATGCCGCAGGGGTCAGAGGAGCAGGCAGAATACAGAGGTGAGGTGTTGGGTTTGTCACCTCGGGGCTTTCACCCACACGTGGAGAAGACGCTGAAACAGGGGCCTGCCTTCATCTAAAGCAGATGGCTTTTTTTATGTGTCAGGGCTTATTTTTGGGATGCAGCCTCTGGCAGACCCTGGATAGACTAGTTATTAGGCATGTACGCTTATAATTTGGCTAACCCACAGAGGGCTTGGACACAAACCCTGAAGTGTCAAACTAAAGGACTACTACTCTCTTCTCCCTTTTCTCTTTCCTGTCGGTGTATTGAACAAAAACAAAATAAACTGAGGCTGTAAGAATGATGTTACACTGTAAACCACAGGGCAGCATGCATACACCTGTGCAGTATGTCAAATAAACAACCATGAAATACTGTCATCAAGTGTAGGACTGAAGCATGTATGAGTTGTAAAGGAAAACCAATTAAGTTGGATGAAAGTGCAACTTCCATATGAAATGCATGTTATTTCTGATAACTTTCAATAAACATTGAGGCACTGATCAAAAACACCCTGACAAATGTAGGAGGCATCAGCAGGGCAAGAAACTCTGCTGCACAAGCAGTGGAATCTAAATCCACACACTCATATGTCACAACAACACTCACACAAACACACACAGACATCAGGACCGCAAAGAGATAATTAGCAAGCACAGCTGACTCCTTGAATTGTCCTCCGTCCTCCCCCCATCGTTTCCCTGCTAATAGGGGCGTGAGTCCCACTTATTAGATGTGATTATCCACCCAGGGCTGTATGTAGATTAGCTTTATTACATCCTTTAACCAGCTTCTGTGCTATTTAGACAGAAAATGTAATTCAATGATGTAACTTAGATATAAATCTGCATTTACAGGGCAAAGTCCCACTCCAGCACTGGATATGACAGGTTGGTTGATTAAACTATCAGGCTGACAAGCCTAGCAGCCACACAAGAGGACAGGCAAAAGTACAAAGGCCCTCCTATTAGAAAATCCCCTAGAAGAGCCAACGGTGAGGATATGGTAATGATGTACTTCCTCTCCATCAGGTTAATAACACAGACAAAGGCATATGTGCGCAGTGAACCTCTTATGGACATGTACTTATTTTTGGACTCACTTGCATACATACAAAAAAAAATCATCTACAGAGCTATAAACAGCATATGCACACAATACAATATATATGTATATATATATATATATATATATATGTGTGTGTGTGTGTGTGTGTGTGTGTGTGTGTGTGAGCAGACACACACATATTCACACAGTTATCTCTGCAATTCCCTTATCCAGCTGAATGTGATGACTGGCTTTTGGAGTGACCTCCAGGCAGAGGACAGGGCCTTGTTCTGCAGCTCCCTCCCCTTCCCCTCCTCTCTTTCTTCCTCCAACAGAATGAATCTGGAAGATTGGTGACCTTGCTGTGGGTCTGTAAGGGAAATGAGCTACATCTCGTCACAGACTGAAGAGGCCATTTGAAACCTGGTTTGCTGACTTTGAAAGGGCCAGTGATTGTGAAGAAGATACCTGAACAGGATGTGAGGGGGTGACTTTATTTTGAAAATTAAAAGGCATGCCTGATGGAAATATGTCGGTATTGGCGTTAAGCATATCATTGCAGGACGCTTATCAACTGAGCATCTTTGCAGGAAGAGATAAAAAGGGCATACAGTCTCTGTGAATCCATACTCTGCTACTGGCAAGCTGTAGCAGAGTATGGATAAAAACAACTGGTGATGCTTCTCTGCACCCCTTATGCCAATAACTAGGAATATGTTAATGATTTTCAGGAAGCAAATTAACTTTAAGGGTTTCTTACCAATGTGCCATCTCTGGGATAGGATTTAAAATTCATTATCTCCACAGTTATCAAAATCCATGCAATGGTTCAGACAGACACACAACACACAAAGTCTGGAAGCAAGCACAAATGAGCAAACTTGCCTCTTTCTCTAGCATGATTTGTGTGTGTGTGTGTGTAAGGAGCTCCAAACAAAAGCTGGCATCTCCCATGGCCTGCACAAATGTTTGTCTAATGTAAACCGCCATATAGGAGCTTCTAATTAGGAGTGTCAGACTGCATGTGGCTGGGAAATCTCAGCCAACTGTCAGCCGAATCAGATCGCTCCCAATCAGTGGGGAGACAAAAAGGGAAGAAAGGAAGGAGAGAATCCAGCAAGTGGGAACCAAGGGCCCAAGCGGGGGGCAATTAACAGCCAAGGTGAAGCCACTCATTGTCGTCAAAGAGGCTATGCTATCCATGCATGTTAGACTCCTACCCTCCCCGTTACTTTGCCAGCATCCGCTGGAACATTTATAATTAGGCTTGAAATGCTGAGCCGCACTGGATGGTGGTGGCCTAGTGTTGCTGTAAATGACACATGAAGGCAGTGTGGTAGCACTGGAAGCACACATCCACTGAGTAAAGTAGTTCTTCAGCTTTTAAGAGGGTGGATAAGTGGGCAGGTCTGGCTGGAATGCCACTGTGGCTAAAACCCAGAGAAGGGTCATGGTAACCCAGCATGAATTCAGTGTCATTCTCATTAAAACTTTATCTTTAGAGGAGAAGATACAGTACTAAAGTTCTAAGACCACAACAAGTAAGGGTGAGTCCTAGTTCTGGAAACAAATATGAGCCAAACATAGAGACCTGCAGAATAAAATAGAAATTACTTAAAAAGAAGGGGCAAATGTGAGGCATTAAAGGTAAGTGTCAGAAAACTACCTCCCTCAGAGTTGATGATTAATGGGTAAAAACTGTGAAAGGAATGCAGTTGTTTCTACCTTAAGCCACGATTTGCTTGGCATAAACAACAACAACAACAATAGCATGCAGGTTCTTCTGTAGAAGCCACACAATGAGCTCAAGGGTTCCTCATAACATCTCATTATAGTTAATGAGCGCTCTGTGTTTACAATGTGTAGCTCTATAGAGCTAGCAGTGTTTACCCATCCCCTCCTCTCAATAGAGATCACTCAGCACACCCCAAAACAAAGGAGGATTTGTTTAGCCATGGGCTGTGTTTCTTCCCCCCTGGATCATAGGGCTCAGTCTAACAGGCACTAAGCACTATCTCCTAAATTCATCACAGCTACCATAGAATTCCCAAACATACACTAAGCTAAAACCCACATAATTAAGTTTGATTATACACTAAATACTGTATATACTGTATCTCTGTAAATTAAGGTATTCTCCTATGAAAGCAACAAAGCAATCGAGATTGGTTTATCTTTGATCTGTTGGATAAGTGCAGCTATAAAGAGTAACAGGAAACTCCCCCCAAAACCAACAGAGGTTTGGACGGCAGTGCAGTCCACATCTGGATGTCCTGTCAAAAGCTTGCCATGACTACACACTTGGTGAAAGAGGTGTGAAAACATGTAATACTATCCACATTCCTGTCTCGCTGGACGATCTGACAATCAGGTCAAGAAGTATGTAACTAGGACTGCCAGACTGGTACAGATGAAGGTTTTAAACAGATCATTTATTTGACTTTTCCTGTCATAAGACTGAACAGATCATCTGTTTTCTTTCCACATCCCTCCATGATTTAAAAAAATGGAAGAAAATGCCAGAAGAGGAGAAAATTAAACACACAAACTGTTTTCAGAATACATTTGCATCACTACAACTCAGACCTCACTGCTTCAGACGTCATCCACTAATTAGGAATATAATTATCAGTACCCGTGATCCTTGAATGCAAAGCTACAGGAGAGTTCTGCATGATAGGCTCGTCTCTTAATCACTGTGTTAGGAAGCATGGCAATTGAGAAGCTGATTGAGCCCTGTGTTGACTGTGTGTTAATCTCTGATTAACATCTGCGTGTGATCTCGTGGAAGTATAGCACCAGTGAGTCTTGTGTTCACACAGGGCATGAAATATCCAGGCGTGTAATAACATTTTATTTACAAAGGGCCCACTGGGCACAATGCATACCAGCATTACCAAACTGAGCCCAATGTAATTCACTTCAATGCAATATATTACCCTAGCAATCCAACTGGGAAAAGGAAAAGGGAAAGGCTTTAGTCACACTGTGTTTTTAGGAGCCGAGAGCTGATGGACACCTGTAAGGCAAACCTAATCCAACATGCATGGCGATAGGAAAGAACAGCAGGGCAACTATGAAAGCAGAAAGGTGAGGCATGATGATGACCATACGCGAAGGTCCTGCATGACTCAAATCCTTTAATTTGTCTGTAGTAAGACCTGCATCAGCTCCCCAAAAGAGGACAAGACAGGACTGTATTTCACAGAGGAATGTAAGACACGCAGACCACAGCTCCTTTCCACTACCTTTAAATCAATGGTGCATTTAGCAAGAAACCCACTGCATCAAAATCAATAAAACATACTTATTTCAGCAAACAGTGAAGAAAACAAACACATACCAAAGATTACAGTAAATCCTAACATGTGGCGTTAAAACACCATATGGAAGAGAAAATATTCTTGCATGATGAAAACATGTGGGAGCTTTCTTTCTCTGCATATACACGGAGTAAGAAAAATGCTGTTGGTCATTGTAGTTCACGACTCAAACTGTGCCAACATTTTCATCTAACGTACAGCCAAGAGACGAGGTTAGAGGTAGTATGCTCATATAATATGCAATAAATCAACAGTCACACAATATATGAAAATATATGGCTCAATTGATATTCATTGTTGCTATGAACTGACATCTTATCTGAATAATCTCCACTTTATGCAAGTGAGAAAATATCACCTATGGGCTGACCTATTGTACCCTCAGGGCTTAGAAGAACCACATCATTTATCCAGTAGGTTGAATATCTAACATGAAAAAAAATATTTTCATTCAAAATGGTGCAATTTATTTCCCCCTTTCATTTTGACTGTGAAATGTGACACCAAAAGAAAACATTTAGCCAATGCAAAGTTCTACTGACATATATTTGTAACTGTTATCTTCACACCCATGCATTTTCTTAAAGGTACACATACAAATAGATCCAACTCAAATGATGAAACTTTTCTTAAATTTGTCTGGTAAAAACACTGCTCAAGATCAAGAGCATGAACTCTCCTCATATAACATTTATGTGTGTTAACTTAAGCGTCAACAATAGACAGAAATAAACAAACCCTCTCAGCCGTGACTGTGAGCAGTATAAGCCCAGTCATTTTAGATATTTTGTGCTGTCTTTCCCCTTTTAAGAATTCTCTTGTAATTAATATATGCAAAAGTCCATTAGAGCATAAAAAAACAGACACCAAGCCCTTGCTTCCCCTCTTCACAACATAAAAAACAAGCTACCAGCATTGCTTTCAGTGTGAGCTATGCCTTTCAAACTGCTTTGGTGTCCCACAAAATTACCATATGAGAAGCTATTTACAACTCGACAAAATTTCTGTGTGTTTCCATGTGAGTTCAGTCCGTTCCTGTGATGGAACAAAATGAAAAGCCTGCCTTACTTGTTGCATGCAATTAAGCCCCTGCAAAAAGACAGTCGGGGCAGTTTAACATTTCATAGGGCTGTAATTATTCTTTAACTGTTAGAAAGTGTTGTCCCCTAGGAGCCAATTACTTGAAAAGCGCTCATCACACACAAGATATATACAAACAAATCCTTCAAGCACAAAGTAAATGTTTAAACATTAAAAAGGATGAGCAGAGGAACCCATACCAATCAGTTTTGGTAGGAGCTAATTACTAATAAGAGCAGCAACCCCGTTGTGTTAGATAATTATGACACCAACTTGCACCTCAGATGCACAGAGCCCCTGGCTGGCTGGTGTACCATGACTCCTGTGATCAGCGTACACTTCCAAACCCAGTTGGATGGACAAGAACAGGTCTGGTTTTAATCTGAGACCAGATAGAAGAGAATATTCATGCTGACACTTATGCATCTTCACATCTCACAGTGATCTTTAAATAAATAACAAAAAAAGCCAACTAGAAAACCTCACATTTTGAAACTGTCCATGTGGCTCAAATGTCTGCTTTGTATTGCTGTCTTTTTATTTTAACTTTAATTATTTTGTTTAAATACAAACAGAAATGTCTTTCAATAAAGTTAGTTCCTACAAAAGAATCAAGTTGAATGTATTTTTTCAAAAGAAAGAAACACTAACTGGAAGCTGTAATGAACTGGACACCACCCTGACTGCATTACTTATTTTTAACTAAAATAAAAACTTAAGAGTCAATATTAGCTAAAGTGACTTGGATGGGTAATTCCTCAGTCCAGCAATCATATTAACCTCCACTTACTCTCTACATCTGCTTGGCCTGTTGTTTGCTCATCTAATCAATCTCCTTCAGGCTTGTTCTTTAATGTCCTACCACGTTTGGCCATCTCTAAATATCCGCTAATGCCTGGGAAACATCAGGCCCTCAATGATAGCACTGTAAATGTAATTTATTTCTCACTCATGCAAGCACTTGAGCTAAACGATTATGGCCACTGAGGAGCGGCACACTATATAAGATAAATATTGATTGACTGGATGGTTTGTTAGCTACAGTGAAGAATAAGGTCTGAGTGAGGAGAGATGCCTATGAAGATGGGGTGGTGGTGTTGAGTGTCTTCTGCCAACCAGGCTTGTTCAAAATAAAAAATAGGCTGACTAGACCTGGCTAGGTCACAAGTGCCCTTTTCCCAGGAGCTGGAAAAGTTCAGATCCAAAGCCAGACGGATTCTTGTTCTCGCTGTGTTGTAGCTCATTTAGCAGCAATGAGCCTGAGATCTATCCTCTGTGTGGACATGGCTTGGTTTATGAACACATGCTAAATAAAATAAGAAACATGCCATGTATAAGTGGATTAAAAAAATTGTTAAAAAGCCTAATCATTTCATATGGATTTTTAATTAATTGAACTAATGAATTGGACATTACATTAGGTTATGGCTCACAATAACAGTAAGACTGTGATCTTTGTAGCTCATCTTTCTTTTATGTTAGAGGAAAGAACAGGTTTTTTTTTTCTTTTAATAAAACAATGTTACTTGTGACATTTATATATTAAATTCATTAACTTTCAGAAGGTGATCTTTAGTTAAAAAAAAAGTAAAATAAGAGGGCATTTATGTTTAATAAAGATCCTTGGAGCAGCATATACACATACACAATCAGACTTTGCTTGCCTTGTTTCATCGTCCTTGATATCATATAGTAGCGGCATCTCTAGAGGCCCAGGCATAACCTCAAAATCCTGTTAAGCTAAATTAACATTATGACTCCCATTGCAGTGCAGCATACTCGATGTGATGTAACATATTCGAGGGATTGCTTTGAAAAACACAACACATCCAGCCTGCATGTACCTCTCAAATTAACACAAAAACTATTGCATTCCACTTGTTCGGCAACATGTGTGTTAATCGTGCATGCAGAGGTGTGTAATTTGTGTAGTAAGCAAATTCATCCTGATTTTTTGTTTAATCGCACTGTCAAACTTTTATTTTTCCTGACCCTGAATTACCACAAACACAAGCATATACACACCTTACACAGAAATTCTCCACCAGTGTAAACAAGCTTGTGTTGTTGACGTGTGAGACTGACTGAGAGAGAAACAAAGCCGTCTCAAATCCCATTTGGGCTGAGATGCGGCCCATATGGAAAGTTACCAAATAGTGCTAATACTGCTAATAGGATGTTCCACTCTAAATAGGAGCTCATGTTAATACCCAGATTTTCATTCATGCTGGAAATTGTAGTTTTAAATTACAGTTTAATGCTTCAGATTTTTAATAATAAAAAAAAGCCCCTCAAAAAACCTTCACAGCAACACAAAAATTACCACAGCCTCTGAACAGAGCCTCAGCCTCCCATTGTCAGCCAATTACTATGCAATCTCTTTCTTATGACTGAATAGCTCACTGTTAGCAAATAATGAAAAGGCAATTATGGCAAAGCTGTGTTCATATTACCCTCTTCATTTTATGCAGGCTGTAATTATTGTCAATCCTAGAGGCTTACTCTACCATGTAAGAGGCAGCAGGGAAGAAAATGGAGTGGGCTGGTGCATGGCAAATTGGAAATGTCACAGCTACCTTTTTATCAGCACCACTAGACCCCTATGTGCATGTGTGTATTCACATACACATACATACACACATATGCACATGGACTGCAAATGTATATGATCAAACCCAAGTGTCCATTGCCACACAACACATTCAGTGCAAACATTTATTTACACATTAACACAGACATATTTACTCCCATTATTAGAAATCATAAATTCAGCACTGGTGGTTGTGGTGGGGGTGCACACACAGCACACGCAAAACGATGTGTGTTTAGCAGACTCTTCACCTCAAGCTGTTACTGTAGCTCGAGTACACCGCTAGTGGGTGAAGAAATAAATAAATAAACTGTTAGATGAAGCAGGTCGGAGAAAAACACACACACGCACACACACACATATTCCTTTTGTTCTTTTCTTTTTGCTTTTTTTCCCCCCCTGAAAACAATGATTCCCTGAAGACTCTTGGTTTTCTTTCCCTGCCAGTGTCTGTCTAACAGCAAAGTGGTGGATATATTCCTTTTGCCTTGGCCCTCATTAGCTGTCTCCATGCTGTTCAGTAATAGGGAGTGGCACATAAATGATTCCCTTTATAGAGTTTGATGTGCCACACTGAGAGGACCACAGCCCCCGTATGGACGACCCCCCCC
>JBAMHW010000001.1:28873246-28885036 GCA_037177495.1 Rhadinocentrus ornatus | reverse complement strand
CATAGGGGGAGGTAGGGCTGGAAGAGAGAGCACTGTGTGACACGCATGACAAACGCCTCATCTTATGTTGGTGCTAATTCTAATAGGTGGCGGTGACCCTTAAAAAAAACATTTCATCAATGTTTTCCTAAGTGCCACAAGCAGAGGTAAATAATTAGGGTGGGTACATTACTAAAAGGCCCATGCATGACTGTGGCTCACGTGGCACAGGGATGGGGAGATAGAAATCCTGAAGGGATATACAGGCAGGAGGTGCAGTAAGGAGAGATCCTTTGTCAATACTCTTGCATGCATCCCTGACAAATCAAAGTGAATAAACAATGTCGTGATTCTACCGTACCTTGACAGGCGAGAAGCAGGTCTACTAACATGATTCTGACGGCAGACTTTTCAAGGTCAGCCTTTAAGCTCTTTAACTGCGCTGTTTCAGGCTTTGCAAGAAATTCAACTCGACATTCATATACCTGGCAAGCACATTTATAATGTATTTTTTAAAGTTATTTTCCCCATTCTCTTTTTTCCCCCCACTTCATCCCACAGAAGCAGGTGCTGCTCCTTTTGTGTTAAACAAGATTCTTGAAAGTGTGCATCAGGGAAAAGTGCATTTCTTAAAGGAAGGAGCTGCACTACACGAGGCTGTCTTCCAAACGCGCTTTTCAAATGGATACTGAAGCCTGTCACAGTCATATTACTTTACCTCTAACATAATAGCATCGTCTAGTGAACTCCAACACAAAAGACAGCCAGGGAAACATCACAACAGGATCAGGTAGAAGAAAAGCCCTCTTTTAACTTTCAAAACTCCTTAAGTTCTCAGAGCACACAGACTTCGTTGTGCCGCCAGCTTACGATAGTGTGTTTGCCTGCTGCTTCGAATAAGGTTGAAGAGAGAAGTAGTAAAAACAACGTTGTCATTACAGCTCACTTGAGTGTCATTTTGGCAGGCAGCATTTTATCCCTTCTTGACTTCAGATGTGTAACAGAAATCACTTTTCTGTTGTCTTGTGGCCCGACTGTTAGGTGGCGTTACAAGGCGCACAAACCAACCAAAAAGATGCCAATTTACCTACTTACATTACTCTTTATATTTGAAAGAAAAATTGAAAGCAAAGTGTTTTGAAATCCACCAAACACATAAGGTGACAGGATATGATGGAAGAATCCAGTGATCAATCATTGACATTTTGTGGAGGTTGTTAAGTTCTCTTCAGATACAAATCTCACCCAAAACAAAAGCCTATACAGCAACAGCTCCAACTAGATCTACAACATAACCCAATGATTCGTTGGAACAAGATATTGAGCCTAGGTGACAGTGTATCTGTGTGTATGTGAGAATTTGTGGATTTCATGTTGTGATTGTCACAGATCCTTGAAGCGAGAGGCCTTTGCGTTTCTCGATTCAGTTTGATGCATGTCTCTTATACTCCCAGCCACACGTACCTCATGAGCCCTGGAATTCACCCATCATCCACATCTGTCCTGGAGAAAGCTGTAAGTAAAGACAGGAAGAGAGAAAATAAGAGGAAGAAGAAAAAAAGAATGATATAACAATACCCTACATCCCTCAAGCTACTGGCTCAAAAGCATTTTTTAAGCAATCAGCTAGTGGAAGAGACCTGATGTGAATAACATAAAATGGCCAATTGTGCTACACATGCCTGCTTTCATTTTTTTTATCTCTCAGAGTAGTAAATAAACATGAAACCTATGAAGGTACAAGTGGAAGGTGCTCTTCTATCCAAGCCATCCTTGAGTTATTTCCTTTGATTAGCTGCCAAGGTCCAGACACTCTGCCTGTTTCATATTACTTGAGGCATTCAAAATAAAATTATTGAGTTTCTCTTTGAAATATAAATGTTAAAAAGCAAGTTGCCCATCGCTGCAGTAATCCGTAGTTAATCCTGCCCTAATGAGACCAAGTACTCTAGGTTAAATGGTTTTAGTGGGACTTATTGGTGTGTCATAAGTTTTCTTTTTGAGTAAATAAAACAGCAGAATATTAGCAACATGTCCTGGAAGTTAAAATAATTTCATAACTAATGTTTTCTTGTCTGTATTCTTTACACTGCACAAATGTAGTTGTATGATAGAGACTGACAAACATAAATAATATTAAAACAAAGAAGGATATGTTCTGTTTAACATATATAGTCAATTTACACTAACATATACATTACAATGATGTGTTTCTCCTACTGTTATAGTAAAATAGCTGGTGGTTCATGTTAGCCAAGCACAAAACACCTGTATTTTATTTTGTTGTAAGTTGATGTTTGAAGATCTGGAGTAGCAATGCAGACTTCTTTGAGTTTGGTTACCTGAGAAAACACTTTGGGCAAAACAAAAACACATTTTCTAAAAAATAAGATAGAAAAAAACTTTTTCTGGTGATCACTTTATATGATTGAAACATGTAATTACTAAATTCCTTCTTAGATTAATTTGTTCACATCTATAACACACTATATCCCCTGTAAGAAATTATTTTAGATGTTTCAAGTTATTCCAAGGTCGTTCTAATAAACTGAGTAACACAGTAATAAAATACAGTGGTGAACCAGCAGGGAGGCTGGACTCATCCAAAGGTAACAGAGTGCTCAGCACATAGATCAGCAGGATACTTCCTCTCCACCCCTCTGATCTCTAATAGACACTAATCAGATGTGGGCCTGGAGAGGCAGAGAGAGAATTTAACATTTCATGAAGTTCTTTACTGAAGCCCTTTAAGCCTTTTCACATGGCCCATCGCAGGACAAAGATTGATGTCACAAAGCAAAACTGTAAATGCCAAAAACAACACAATTAAAAGAGCATCACCTGCCAAAGATAATGCCCATTGTCAAATTATATGACAGTGACCTGGATCTGTGACATAATTAAAAAGTCTTTCCTTTTTTGTAAGAATTTTTGTAACTTTTCCTGCTTGCCAGAGATGTATCCAACTAATCAAAAAGGAATTAACATGTTGTAGAGCTTAAAACAGAGCTTAAAATCTGAAAGCTTTTCTTTCTTTCTTCCTTTTTTCATCATTATCAGATTTCCAAAAAGTTGGAAAAAAGGAAGTGACTTTTGATTAAGGCTACATAAACATCTCCACCTACTACTATGATGAATGTGATCTTTCTCTTAAATGTCTGATATCAAGTCTCTTTAAAACTCTAGTATGTCTGAAAGAGAAATAAATAGTGAGTGTGCATTTCAGAGACAGTGAGAAAAGCACGAAGCTTCCATCTTTCCAGAATTCATAAATTAATGACCAGGCAGTGAATATGTCCAAACAAACACATGAAAGTTAGATGTTGCTCGGGTATGTCTGTGAGGATGTGTGTGTGTATGTGTGTGCATTTGTGAAAATGGAGGTTGTACATATAGAAGCTGTGTGTAATCCTTGACTTGTAATTAAGCATATAGCTTTACACAGTTGCATGCACGCACACACATGTGGAATTAATAGCTCATACTAAAACTCACAGTTAACGGAATAAAAGCCCATACTCTTTGTATCTTTTACAGTCTTATATACACACACATATGCACAAAGAGGGCAAGGGCCCACATCTAGTACTGTCAGATTAGAGAGGATCCTTAATTTGTGTGACTCAGTGGAGTTTTGCTGGCTAATGAGATTGGGCTAATTGGTATCGTTACTGTAATCTCCTGAGGCGCAGGACAACACATTTAAACATATACGCACTGATCACACTTAAAACCTGTCAGCGATGCTAAAGGTCATTAGCGGCTGTGTTCATTCCCAAAGCCATGCGATGTAATGGGGAGGGGAGAGCATAAACACTCTTTAAGTTCAGCAGGGTTAAAACAGTCATTTGCTAATTCCAGGATGCATGTTGCCAAAAGAAAACATGCTGTAATTACACTGGAAAAAAACAGAACAAGCTAAAGTAACACTGTCAGACATAACCATGGATCTTACTGTGAAACCCATTTTCACAACAAATTAAAGCATAAGTTGTTGTACCAAACTCTTAATTTGTCAAATTTCTGCATAAACAGACGAGACCATAAGTTTCTTACCCAAGTTCATTTTACATACATATTTTTCCCTTTTTTCAAACCACTTTCAAACCAAATCAGTCTGCACTTTTAATTACCTCTCAGCAGATTGCCAACAAATATACAAGGTGATGCATCGGTAATTAAAACTGCGGAAAAACAAATACAAACTAAACAAGCCCATTCGTCTGTGTGTATAGTGTAGGTAATGTGGGTTTTACAAATTAACATAAGTCGGAAAAAGGATTCACCACATTCTGACTAAGTACAAGTTAATTGTTAAAACCACTTGAATGCAAATGATTCATCACTTCATAGTCTTGTAGTTACAAAATATTACTAACTTAAAATGACTAAAACATTATGTTCCTTGTGAAATATAGAGCAATTATTTAACTAAGCAAAGCACACAGGTTTGCACCATAGACTGGACGGAGCCTCCGTGACGTCAACCCTAGGTTTCTGAAGAGCTGAATTGAAGCTAATTGGGCAGTTCCTACCATCGGCATCTTGGCAGCGTCATGCGTGTCATCAATTCCGGAAAATCCAAAAATGGGCAAAGAGGTGGAGCTAAAAGGTGGGAGTAGATGATTGACACCCATCAAACTCTGAGCTGCCTGTAGCTAAGAGCTAACTGAGCTAACCCGGAGCTAATGGTCGCTAACCAGCTAACAAAGCTAGGCGGGCTGAAGCTAGCCAGCTAAAAACTGCTGTTAGGTAAGGGTTAGCGTTCCCTGTCAATGAAAATGACACGCCCCTAATTATGCAGAATTTCAAGATTAAAAAACATCCAAACGAATGAGTTAGAAAAAAAATCACCCCCTCACTGTTGTCATAAAAGGTAAACTTGACCTATTCTAAAATGTTTTTTGTACCAGGCTTTCAACACCCTAGCAGATGAGGGGTGAACTGCAATTGTTTGCACTTCCACACATTTTACCGCCGAAGGTTGCCACTTGGTTGGCACAGAGATTTCTGAACTTTGTCAGAAACTGGTCATAAGCAGTGTTGGGTACTTACTGTAATGCCGTAACTTTTGTCAGATACTATTACTAATACTCTAATGCATTACTCTTTTAAAAAAAAAAAGCAACTCAGTTGCCAATGCACTATGGTGCATTTCTCCATTACTAGCTAAATTAATCCATTTTGGCCAGCAGCTTTGAGATTGTTCCTGTTTACAGCGGTGATGAACATAACATGGGCAGTGTTGCAAAGTCCTCTTGTTGCTCTTGTTTTTCTGTGAAGTTGCTTGTAAATATCATAATTCGCAGATTGAGGGTTCCTCTAGTCCCTTTGTGAAGTCCTCCTGATTCTCTCACAGCTGTCCACAAAGCAAGAACTCCTGGTTGCAGAACAGAAACCTGAACGCAACAGTCCTTTTGTCAGATGCTAGTGTCCACTGACCTGTTTCCTGGGTTACGGTATCCGAACCAGCATGCCCAGCCAATTTCCACCGGGTGCGTATTCACCATGTTCCAGCTGTGCATCCAGAGCTCTTCGCAGACGTTATAACCCCCCTTTCCACCGTGTGTGTGTGTGCCACGTCACGGCTGCACCACGGTTTTGCTCCGACCTCCGTGACGCAGCAATC
Organism: Rhadinocentrus ornatus; assembly: GCA_037177495.1. NCBI lineage: Eukaryota > Metazoa > Chordata > Actinopteri > Atheriniformes > Melanotaeniidae > Rhadinocentrus > Rhadinocentrus ornatus. The sequence continues at coordinate 28,879,428 of JBAMHW010000001.1, read as the reverse complement.
TATACCAGAACTTTTTACCCCTGAATTATATCGGGTGCATGTGCGGCACACAGTGTTGGAAGTTACAGTAACGATATTACTTTTTTGGGTAACGAAGTAAAGTAGTGCGTTATACTTAAAATATTGGGAACGAAATTACTTTGCTGGACCACAGTAACGCGTTTTTCTGCGATACTCGAGCCGTGTTTGCCTATGTGTAAAGTTCTCATTTGTTTTAAGTAGTGCGCGCATGCTGCTGCCTGTGTGTGTGCTTGCCTGGGCACGTTGCCATAGAGACCGATTTGTGTGACGTAGCTGATTGTGCGCCAACTAAGAAGAAAGAAAAATACAGCTGGAGTCGGAGATAAGGACTTTTGGTCAGTGGCTATTTTCGCATTATTTTCAGTTCAGTCCAAACTTGTGGCGAAAGATCCTGCTCGCCGGTCAGTGGAAGGAGTCCTTCAGCAGCTGACCCCTCCTAAACAAGCTAAGCTTTTTTCATGGAGCGCAGCAGCCGGTAACGGACAGAAATTAACAAGCTAGCTGCAGGGTTCATTGTAGGGGACATGCTCCCCCTGTCGATTGTTGAATCGCCCAGGTTTAGAAAAATACTGGATAAAATAATTATGTTCTTGTGGTTTTAAAGGCGTTTTGTTTACAATATACAGTAAACACTATGCAGACAAGTATAGTAATAAGTAGTGGCGTTACTTTTCAAATGCAGTAACGGGTAAAATAATTTCATTACAATTTACAGAAGTAATGAGTAACTAGTAACGAATTACTTTTTTAGAGTAACTACCCAAACACTGGCGGCACGTTACGGCTGCGCCGCAGCCTCCGCTGCTTTTCACAGCCATTTTAGTCAATGGTTTGTTTTACACCGAGCGCTCCCAGTATAAAATGCCACACCACGCAGGTCGAAACAAAACCGTGGCACAGCCGTAACGTGCCACACACGCACCCAGTATAATTCAGGGTTCAGACGTGGAGCGCCCGTGAGTGCAGTCCACCCGTGAGTGCAGTCCACTCCACCTAACAGGATCCACAAAATCACAGGAGGAATGGAGAATCTTGACATTCTCCACTTCCAGACTAAAAGTCTCATCGTCAATAATGACCAAAAAAATAAATAAATCACTGAGATCCCCTGACCAGTTAAAGACGTAATCTTTTCATGGTACTGCAGTGCAAATCTGCACGGGGGCTTTTATTTTGAAAAGTAACAAAAGCTTTTACACTGCTCCCTTGTCTGATTTCCTGTCTGCCCCTATCTGTCTGAAATGCGGAAATTGTTGCGCGCGTGAAACATCAAAAATAGCATGCTCACAGCATTTTTATTAAACTTACATGACAAAAACAATACATCCCCAGAAGCTGTGTGCCTCCAAAAATTCAGTAGTTATGTTTCCATTAATGTCTGGTATTTTTCTTTCTTACCTTGAATTCACACTTTAAAGTATGACATTCTAAAGGTGACACTACCAAACACTGTAGTAACTTCTAAACAAAATATATATTTCCAAATATATATTCTAACAACTGGGAAGGGTTTAAGTGTTCTCAGAAATTTTACATGTTCATGGGAAAATAAGAAACACTTACACAAATTGTGAATTTCTTAAGAAGTGACAGATAATCATCGGTTCATGCTTTCAGGAAAAAAAGATAAAAGTCAAGAGAAGACTGTGGAAATTATTTTAACATGAATATCTTCTTCCTTTTATCAAGGCAACTAGGACTAGGACTTTAACAAACTCTTCTCATTTGAAGTGTTATTTCTGGTTAGCAACTCTTTCTTATTTTCTTGGTATGACCATGCCACTGCTTCCTAACAACACTACACAAGGTGATTTGCTCCACCCACAAAGTAGTAGTGTGGAGAAAGGAAATTTTCTTGCTAATAACTTTCTAAAGTTAACTTCAAATTCATTCTGCAACTAATTTGCAAAGACATCTAATGAGAAGTTTGATCACAACAGATAACTTGACGGTCTTGCAAACCTTGAATAAAATGCAAAGATGAATCCCCCCTTGGGGAATACTGGAATATAACTAACAAGTTTAACAGCTATTACAAAATTAATCACTTAATATATAAATACATAGATTTTATTTAATTCATTTCCGAGACCAAATATAATGAATGTAGTGCAAGACCGTTTGCATAAGTAGGCTGTCTGTTTTGCTTCTGGCTCTGGTCAGGGGATGGTACCAGGCTGACGGACTGAAACAGGACAGTAGCTAATGTTAGCACAAATGTTTGCATTAGCAATAGAGATGAATGGAGTGCCTGGCAGCCAGGTCTCATCTGTCCACAACTAGAGACAGGAGACTTTTAAGCCTAGCTTCTGGTTTCCAAGATGAGTCACAGTGCACGTCACACACTCAGAAACACTTGTGTTAATACACAAAATGGATTGCAGAAACCCTAAACCATTAAATTTAAGGTTTGTTTACTCTTTCAATGTTTATGATTTCTGTTATGTTTTGTTGTTCTTCTTCCTGTATTTATTATTTTTATTATTATTAATTCCCATTTTTCCTCTTTCACATTCCAGAGCAAAAGTCAGAGGGGTGTTTTCAATATATACAGCAAAGGAGAAAAATGTCGAATGTGTTTCAGGGCCTTTGTGATGCTAAAATATGTTGAGGAAGTTTGCCTTATTATTGAGGGGGAAACTAAGCTCTGCCACCTGTTCACCAGATCCAAAGGCTCTATTTAATATTCCTATAAAATCAGAAAAACGAGCGTAGAAGAATCAAAGCACTTCCTGGCTGCTTGTGGCACAGCTTCTGAAGACTGGCCTATTTTTAGCCTCTGAACTAAAACAGCAACCCTCTCTTTTGACCTCATAAATGTGGACTAAGATGTTGCCAATACAATAAAAACATGAATCCATCCGGCCAACTTGGACATTTAAAGATAGACTTTCTGACTCATTCTATCAGGTGACAGCAATGAAGTAACCAATATTAGGGACTGATTATTAGCTCTTCCACACAAATAGACACATAAACAGCCATGTAAGAGCCAAAGATTGTATCATAAGTTAAAATCTGAAAACTCTCTGTGAACTTAAAACCAGACTAACTTGAGTAAGCTCTAATCAGATGACTATATTGCCATAATCAACTCATTAGACTTTCACAGCCTTTCTATTTTCCCCTGCTTCAGAAAATGTTTACCAAGGGATTAGGGGAGAGATGCCATGTTTGCCTTGCAATCAGATCTGAGCTGGAATGTGGGCTGGAGGAAGGACTCTTTTCCTGCTTTGGTAGCTGGTGGCTGGGTGGGTGGTGTTGGGTAGATAGATGGGACGTAAGGACCTAGCTCGAAGTGCTATTTCTAAACCCCCCTCTGCTCATGAGCGCACACACACACACTCCCCCCATCTGTTTCCCTGACTCTCCATCAGATGAGTCCTTAAACAAACTCCCTCATGAGCACAGTTCACTCAATTTCTTCTCCAGAGGAGCATCCCTAAATAAAGCCTGGCTGCCATCGAGCCAGTATGGGTTTTACTGGATGTTCATCCTCGGCCTACAAAAATAGAGAGCATAGTTACACAAAGTTCACTGGCTATATGCTAAAGTAAATTAGATTATAGTTACTGTTTCAAAACATACAGCTGCCTGCTGTGGGATAACTGATCTTTTTTGTGCAACATAAGAAATGATATTTCATCATGTGTTAGAGCTTTAAAATTTCACATTGTCAAAAGTTTATAATCAGTTATTACTTTAACCAAAACAGGACTGTAAAATTATGTATAAAATCCTTACTACATGACTACAATGCCATACATGACTGTATGGCATTATGGGGACTTAATAATCAACTGATTTCTCTCTTAACTTATAAATGATGCAGCATTTGTTGGAATAATTCCTTCTTTCACTGCACATTTATTTGAATAAATGCTTTTAATCAATAAAATAAGCTGCCATAGAGTTGCTCTGAATTTTGATACCTGTTCTGTTCTTAGTCCAAATTCTTATTAGCAATGTTACTCCCCATAATTCTTTTTATTTTCATCCCATTTATTTGACAACTGTCACAGCTAAAAGTTTTTAAGGATGCAACATCCTGACATGTGTTGACTGAAACTGTAGGAGAGACAGAAAAAAAAAAAAGACTGGGAGAGTGGGAGAGAAAGGAGGGTGAAACGGGGAGAAAGGAAAATGAGACTCGTTGTAAAACCCTGTGCTTGTTAGCGCTGTGTCACACGAGCGTCCATATATCATCTCTAAGTCCGTCACCTGACCCCGAGTGTCACAGACCCCAAACTGTCCCTTCCAACATGAGCCCCTCTCTGGTAACCCCCAGGCCCTCTGTGCACCAGTCTCTCCCCCAACTGCCACTGAGTGTTAGGCAGTACTTTACAGTCTCTGAAAGGAAACTAAAGACCACTAAGGATTGAGATGAATTACAGCCGAGGGAGCACCTCTAATGAAGGGCGTCCAAATTTACAGCTTTGCCAGCTTCCTTAACTTCTTGGGAGAAGATAAAGCAGATCTTGGCTTTGACAGAGTCCCACCAAGAGTTCAGGGAGGGGAGCAGAGTGAGGGAAAGCAAGACGGAGAAAGGAAGACGAAGCTTAGTTTACAAAAGGAGAACCTAATGACTTAAAATATATGGAGCAGAATGCCCCTTGTTATTTGCTCCCCCGACATGAAAAACGGCAGCTAAACGTCAGTGAATATTTATTGCTATCAACAGTCATTGAGAGGTTATGGACACAGAGGCCCTGACTGCACTCACTAACCATTTTGTGAAACAGAAAGAGCAAGCCGCAGCATGAAACACATTTTTCATTTTCTTCTTTTTTTTTCTTTTTTTCTTTGAGATCAGTTGGTTTAAACGCTTGTTAAATCAGCCAAGTATAAAGGGAAAAAAAGAAAGCTTTTGAGTGCTGTCTAAACCTGAATGAAAAGCCCTTTGTAGTTCACTCTGTTGGGTTTGTAAAAACAAATGCACACTACATCAAGCCAATCATTTATCCCCCAGACAAAGATCAAACTAATATTGACTGAAAAACACCTGAAAGAGGAGATATTGAATGCTAATGAGAAGCGCCTTCCTAGCTGCTAATCACAGACAGTCATTTCAAGAGGCAGAAATAAAAATAAGAGGGGGGGCCGGGGGTGGGGACAAGAAAGCCATCTTCATAAACATATCCTCATTTTCAAGAGTGGTGTATGGGGTCTGACTGCAGGCAGACTACTATAAGAACTGTGAATTGTATATCAGCCTCTAAAGCTGGCACTTTAATCCTATTTGCATTCATATGACTATAGCTGGATCCTGGGAGCCTTTATCCTTAGATTTGCCCATTTATATGCCCCTGTGAGTGCTGGAACTCTATGCACGATACCAGTATCTGGATGTCTCTCACATCTTTCTCCCCATTTCTCTCATGCAGCCTCTGCCATTCACTGGCTGAAGAGGTGCTGGGAGAACTTATTGGAAAATGGTACAAATAAGTAAACATGGAGACTCTTGGACAGGTAATGGACTCTGCTGAGCACACATGCAGACACACACACATGCGCACACTCACACACACACACACTTACACTGACACGCACACACACAGGTCTTGTCCATAGATGCAGGGAGAAGAGAGAAGGGGAAGAGCCTGAATTAAATACTCCTAGTGGCTCCCTGGTGGAGAGAGCCACAGGCTTAGCTCCACGGCGGCTGATTTGTGAATCACTTCTCCTTAAACAGCTCTGTGCCTCTGTGCACACGTTGTGCTGGGGTGGAAAGGAGGGAGGGGGGTTATGGGAGCACTCTTTCACCCATTTGCACATTAATAAACCTCCCGAAACATTTATTAAAAGCTGGGAGAATAGACAGTATTTACATGTGAAACTACCAAGCACATCAGTGAGTTTGGCAAGGGCCACACCACAGGCCCCTGTGGTCCTGCAAATCTTTGGTTGCACACGGGGGCATGATAATGACATCCTCTGTCCAATTACTCTTGCTGCCAATAGCATTGGTCATGATGGAGAGGAACACACTATTAACCCTGTTAGCATTATCGACACAACCGACTCTCGTCAAATCAAGACTCTATTCGGGTGACGATGAAGGTGACTATAACAGAAATGACATCTGGAATTATTATTATTATTATTATTATTATTATTATTATTATTATTATTATTATTATTATTATTATTATTATTATTAT
>JBAMHW010000001.1:28861207-28873146 GCA_037177495.1 Rhadinocentrus ornatus | reverse complement strand
ATTATTATTATTATTATTATTATTATTATTATTATTATTTTAATAATAATAATAATAATAACAACAACAACAACAATAATAATATTATTAATAATAAATTTTTATTATTATTATTATTATTTTTCCAGGTGAGATACATTATTTTATAGTTTTTACCAATATTAATGGTAGGCTAAAAAGGCAACCACGCTGCACAATCTGCAAATATAATGACCTGCCTTATCAATTTATAACACAGACCAGCTTAACTGTCAGAAAAATCTGAAGTCACACTTAACCGAGCTCAATACCTACTATTAAGATGGCTCGACATAACAGGAAGGCTGCCAATAATTGTACATAAAGATATGGAAAAGCCACAGTCCACTTATGAATATTTCATGAATTCCGACACAAAGAGCATGCTAAAAGGATCAAAGAGAGAAACGGGAGAGGAGTCAACGTGAACATCCAAACAATATGCAAGAATCCCGACAGTATAGGTCACATGCAAAAAGACCGGGGTCACACTGAAATTGTCCATCAGTCAGACAAGCGGAACTGATTTGGATGCTAAATAATGGTTTAGATATTCAAAAATTCCATATATATGCGAAAGGCTTCAGTGCACCCTGGATCTGGCCTATCAGAGGAGCGCTCTGCCACCACACTCTCTCATGCAGGCCCACGCCATGCCTCTGAGCCTTTGACTAACACGCACACACTAACAGATATGCAGACATTCGGAGACAGAGTACATGTAAACACACACGTTCACACATATCCACTGAGTCTTATACCCTCTGATAGACATAAACACAGACATATATTACACAATGCATATGTGTCTCCTATAAAAATGAAAACAATGTGCAAAACTAGATTAGGTTATGATTACTTCCAATGATTTACTGGAAGCTATGTGTCAATCAGAATTTAATTTCTCTAGCTGGAAAAGTGCCAGAACAGCTAAAAACCTGCTGTGAAATAAGGCAGCATGTGTGTTGGAACAGGTATTTGTGTTTCAATGTTGAACAACAGAAAAAAGTAATGGCCTATTTTGCACTCCTGATTCATCAAAGCCACACGCCCATATGGTTGTATGTTTGTTCTCTGCTTTTATGATCAGCAAAAGTCTGGCTGAAAGTAGGAAAAGCTGGCGTTGTTGTTGCAAAATGTTCCCATCCTTTGTGTCCTGTACATTTCAAAACAACATAATCAATGCAAAATTTATACAAGGCAGTGTCTTAAAATCACACCATGGTGCCGCAATTATATTGTGATCTTCTGTTCATTCAAAGGGCCGTCTTGTTGTGATTGTCATATGCCACTTGCCATTGAAATGTGTTTTTCATGTTTTTCATCTCATTGAATGTCAAACATTTCTTATTGAGGGAGCCAAATCCATCTGATGATTTTTCCACCCTACTCAAATGGAAATGGTGCATGTGACAAAACAGTGGTATTAACATAATAAAGGAATTCGACTTACAAAAACCTCAACATCTGCTGGGTTGGAGAGAGTAATGGATAACATTTCTTTGAATCCAATTGATGGATCTGATGGCGCTTAGACAGTCATTCAAATCATAATGTCTCAGGAGAGGCCAATAATAGGAACAACATGGGATTAATCTCAACACTCTCGACTCAGAGGAGACAAAACATGCATGGGACTGTAGATCGAAAAAGACACTGTTATAAACAAATTTGTGTGAGTTTTTGCTTTTTTCTTTCTTTATTCATGGAAGCTTACAGTGCTGGGTGTTTTGCAAAGGTATGAAAAAAGAACCAAAGGACAGAGTAGAACCAAAAGAAAAAAAGATCTGCAACATAGTACTAAAAGTGATTTTTTAAATAAATAAGTCACAACAGAGCTCGTTCCCCATTGCCATCACATGCAATTAATAGATATTTTGCAACTGGACTATAACAATGATTGCTCATTTGACGAGTGATACCTTGAACTTCAGCCAAGGGAGATCAAATCAGTGACTGCAGGAGAGAATCAAAGAGATTTCCCCCTGATGTGGGAAAATTTTGCTGTCAACTGTCCCCTTTACAACATGATTTCTGCCATTAATCCCATTCATTTTTAATTCTAATGAGGACAAGGACAATTCTTTTTGATGTGCCAGATTTAGAATGGCCAGATAGTTAATGACAGAAAAGGGAAATCAAAGTGAATAACAGATATGTTTAAAATCTGGGGATTTTCCGGCCAACAAAAGTGCAGCAACCTGAATATGATGGACAGATAATTCCTTGTGAGCTGACCTCCAAGACAAAGGTTTAATAATAAATACAGCGTGTCTGAATTAAAAAGACACTGTTCTACATTTTTAATGTAAATGTATTTCTGCATGCGATTAAAAATGAATGATTACTGGGCTCACCTCTGTAGACCTGGAGCCCTTGCTTCACTTGCTGACCATGGGGACAAAAGGCTAACACCTCAGAGAAGACAGACAGGAAGGCAAGGGAGCAAAGTATAGGGGAATCTGAGGAAAAAAAGGGTGCAGGAGTGCTGTCTAGGGAAGTGAGTGCCTCTACAGAGCCCACTTTAAAGACTGTCCAGCCTGTACAAATAACCATGGGAATTTCTGGCTGGTGATTAACGTGCTGGCTGGGGGTTTAAATCATTCCAGGAGTGAGATGGCACAGTGTTTGACTGTGTGATATACTCCCTAGCAGAGCTCCTCTGATGGGAAGAACATTGCTGATGAGAAACTAAAATGAGATTGCAGAGAGCGGGGGCAGGAATTAGGACTGACCTGAATGGGTCCCGGGGTAACATAGAGGCTATCACATTAACCTGACGGGGGCTCCTTTAATAGGGTCCAGGGCTTAAACTGATATATCAATTTCCCCCCATGTGGACGACTTCAAAGGCCAGAGCTCATTCTCGCCGTTTGTGTAGGCCCCCCATCAATCTCTGGCTTCTGTGGGCATCATCACCTCCAGCCTTAGACAAGCCAGGATAAAGATCAGCTCAGCAGGCACCAACCAATCGGCAACTTTGTCCCAACTGCCCACTGAATGGTCAGAAAAACCTCTAGCTGCCCTCTCTCTTCGGTAATCTGTTGAGGAGGGACACGCAAAGCATCACAGTAAAATGATTTAAACAGGCAGGTCAATAAAGCCCAACAAAATTCAGCTTCACTATCACAGAATGATTGTAATTATAATCATGGCTGACAAACATATCTCAATCTGTGTGTGCTAAAGTCACAGTAATTACCCTTGTCATGCTAAATGTGCGATTTAGCAACGCAATCCTGGCATTTACCTCTGCTGACAGCTTGAAGATTCAGTAAAAGTGTGGCAGAGCACCTTCCAGTTCATCTGCACAGTTTGTATTGAAAGACTCCCCTCCCCAAACAACAGACACACAAGGATCCCTTTTCTTTTCACTAAACTCTCTGTTCTCAGAAATCATATCAAAAAGCCTCTCTAGCAGTGCAGGCCCTCCAGGGTTCTGATGTCACTTCCACTGTAACACTTCACTGATGACTGACATATGCTTCACATTAGCGTGAACAAAAAAAGAAACCAAAAGAAAAAAAAACATACAAGCTACACACACCCTTTTTGTTTAAGACGACATTTCCGACTTTACGCTAACTTGTTTTGTCAAAACAATTCCCGAAGAAATTAAACGACACATTACTCAAGTCAAACCTGAAACCTAGATCTGACACAACAAACCTAATCCAGTTTGAGCAGCCGCTGTGTTGTGGTGTCCTCAGAGTGTGTGTTTTTCTTGAAACATGGCTTAGGTTTCAGGAAGTTTTAGGCCTGGAGTCAGTCATCGAATGGGGGGGGGGCATTCACAGCACAAAAATATGGGCTCTGATAGTGCTGATAATAGGCAAAGGACTTTCACTGACCATAAACTGTATAAAAGGTCTTTGTGAATCACAAAAAAGTGTTCAGTATTCAACTGGATGAACTAAATCACACATTTAATATGAGGTATTTATGTTAAAAAAGGAAAGTGGTCACTTGCCATTAAAAAAAACAGCAGAAAGTAGACATCACTGAGATGTTAGTGTAAAAACGAAGGAAAAACTCTATATATGTTACAGGTATCCTTTTGACTTTCACCTTGTGATCACACGCATAATTTAGACAAAGAACAAAAGATGGCAAACATTTTGGGAAAGGGGAGAGAAACTGGCTGTGTAGTGCATTTGCAAGAGTAAAACTGAGTGGGGTGGTGCACCAGAACAGCCCACTGGTGTGGGCTACAGTTTGTGAAGTGTAGAAGCCGAGATCTGTGAATACAGATCAGGGGAGATGTGAGGGAATTTTACAGCAGGTATTGTCTGTCACTCACCCCGTCTGTCTGTGTGATCACTGCCTTCTCTGCTGCCGTTTCATCTTCCACTCTCTCAAACACTTACACACACGTGTGCACACACACACACGCACACATGCAAACACTCCTCCCACCAGAGCCACCACAGAAGACCTGGTGCCGGGGTGTGCCCTTGCCAAAAAGTGACAGGTGTTCCAATAAGAAATCTTAAAATCAAAGGGCTATTATTCCTATTATACGTTATGATACCCCTCTTATATCTGGCTTGGTATAAGTTACTGACATCTGGATTTGACTGAGAATACAGCACAACACATACAATCCAAAGTTCTAAATCATTTTTATCCATAACATAAAAACACCCACGTGTTGATGTCTTCATCTGAATGATGTCTAAAAGTGGACATAAGAGCTTAAAACTCTTAACTTTTTAGTTTTCTATCTCACAATATACATTTACAAAAGTAAAACAGAGTTGCATCAGGTTTAGAGGTTTGGACATCACTGGTCAAAAATGTAAAGGGTAGCAAAGGATAAGTGGAAAATGAGGAAGACAAAAATTTGTTCAGGACTGCGCTGACCATGTCAAGTCCTGAAGCTAGCACCTTTTCATGTAGTCCGTTGTGGATTTTGAGGTGTGTTGAGCATTGTTTTCTGTTGTACAGTAGACCCCCCCTCCCCAACCCATCTTTTTTTAGCCCTTAATGGATAGTGGGATGCTTGTGACCAGAATATGCTGATTTTTTTATTCAATTTTCCTTCTCACTGTACCAATAAAATGTTCTCCATGCCACAGGCTGCAACACAGTCCCAAAGCATGACGGCTCCACCCTTAGATTTTATTGTTCTCATTCAGATTATGCACCATACATCAGAATGAGATTAAAAATAGTGAAGAAAAGGGCTTTGGAAAACTTTGGCAATCTAAATATTTTTTTAAAAAAAGGGAAAAAATATATACTATACAAATTATTCTGTTTATTCTGGTGTTCATTAATTTGTTTACTCTTTTTTTGTTCCCATTTTTCCTATTTCACCCAAAATCACTTTCACTCTCTGCTTCGAGTAACTTTTAAACAGAATTGGGTCTTTTCGAATGTTTAAATGTATATTTGAAAACTTTTGACCGCTGTTTCTGTAGTTCAGAACATGTTTCCTTCTGATGATTCTTCCCTGAATGTGATTCTTACAGCAGGTGCTTCTGCACATTAGACCAGAGCAGGAACACCACGTCAAAATCTGCTTCATCGTCCTCACACTCTTTTGCAGTCAATCATTGGGTTAAATTTATCTTTCGAGTTTTTTAAGAGTGTTTTTCTTTAGCGAAATCTCAGATAAACTCTGATTTCAAGCATTTTTAACATGCTGTGCAGCTACTTAAACAAGTCCATCGCTACTCTGCTAACTACTGGGACATAATTTAACGATTTGAACTAATTCAAAATCTTTGCCCAAACGTTTCCATACTTCTGTCTTGTCCTGTCTCTTATACTGTGAAAAGCAAAACGCTACAGTCGTTTTAAAACAAAAAATATATTTAAATCTTCAAATATGCATTTTGGAGATCAGCTAATTACCAAATGAAGGAACTATCCATAATGAGAAAAAGACCACAGGCTACAAAATTTTTGCATGTCACACTATGTACACACAGATGTGAAACACTTCCATTTGACAGAATCACAGCTGAGCAATAGGTTTCTTTGCACGGAAGTGTCAGTGTTGATTTCTAGGATGAGTAGAGCGAAAGCACATATAAAGCTGCCCTGACTGTTTAATCACAGTGCTCTGTAAATGGAAACAGGCTTGGAATCTCATTCAGCTGAGTGTAACGGACAGCTGCTGTGTGCCGGATGGAGTGCGTTGTTAATTCTGTAAATATAGTCTTTTCTCTCATGTGTCTGAGAATCACCCACATTTAGGCCAGATAAGCAACATCTTGCCAGTGTTTGGTAACCTGGGTAAAATGCAAATGACTTAACAGAGCTCTGAGTAACTCTTCCATTTGGGGAAACTAATTCTTCTTGTGAAAGGACACAAAACAAGGTTGCAAACCTGACTACAAGGTGTTGAAATGTAAAGGAAAAGGAAGCATAATTTTGAATAAATAGAAGTTATTGTTGTCTCTTCATGTTCCAGTTGTAGCTCATCTTACGCTAACTGAACAACAATGAGAAAAATAAATGCTGTGCTTTTATTTTTAGGCAGTGCAGCATCCAAAGTGATGGTTTAGCACTTGCATTGTTCTTTAAAGTTGGAGCAGAGAGGCAACAACATTCTGGCTCTTCTTTTATAGGCTATCAATAATCTTTTTTCTGACACATTATTTGCTGGGCTGGAGGAAAATAGGGAACAGCACGGTCAGTGGTTCACCACAAAGACTTCTGGGAGCTGGCGAGGGCATTGTACGTGGGCGATGCATCCACCCTGGGACTCTGCCAGGACGTCTTTTCGACCAGGCTGCTGGAGCACTAAGAACCTGTGATAGAGCTGCACACAGCCGTCGGGAAAAGCAGAGAGAAGCAATTAAATGACATGACAATCATGAAGATGACGACTCTTTGCCAGGTTGAGCTCATTTCGGTTTTATCTGCAATTGTGTTACATTTTGGCATTCAGGTGATTTGGTGACATCGACATATTTGTGAAATTTTTGACTTGTATCCAGCAAAAGCTATAATCTTATAATCTTAGCTATCACTCTCTTTTTAATCTTTTCCATTTCATTTCTCCATGATGATCATCTTACTGTTATGAAGAGTTTTACAACCACATTACTTCTAATTTCAGCACAGCTAAGGCTTTTGGGGAAATTAAATAACCTGAGGATTGAGCTACTTTAGAAAGCCCAATTAACATATTTGCCTCTAGAGGAAAATATTGCCTGAAGTTGAATGGACGGTAATTTTACGCATGGATTTTTCCATCCTAATTCTCAAAGCTTTGAATAATCCGCAGAATTTGTTTTACAGAACAAGGGGTTTTAGCGTTCTTTGCTGAAGCTGGGGTGGTTGAATTTTTAGAGAGCTGTGTGTCAAAACAAATAACACAGCTTCTCAGAGGGGTTACACATTCTGTTGTGTTAATTGAACATGATTCAGTGATTCAATCCAGTGCAATTGTCTGCTTTTTTCTATAATGTATTATTACTGACTTACTAGAGCAAGATCCAAGTTTTAATGATCACTTACTTCTTTGATGGCTCATTATAGTATATTGTATTTCAGGAAAAGCTACTGTATGTTCATCACTGTGACCCTGGAAAATCTGCCAGTCTAGTGGTTAACTCCTGTGTACCTCCTCCGACTCGCTTATACAAGATATCCATATCGGCTGCGCTCACAGTATCTTACACAACAAAATGTTCATCCAAGCTCTACAGTTAAGGCTTTTAATTATCTTCATGTCACCATATTTACACCTAAGTATACATATAAAATAGAGGTCAAATTCCAATTCCCATCTTACACCACATTTCATAACTCTAATGTCTAAATCCCACTGCGCACAAAGATCAAAGTCTTATAAAGTTGGAATAACCCTTATTACTTCTCATTAGGGAGAAACCTGATGCACACTGGCATGTCCAACAGTTGCTGTGGTCAGCTGCTGATGCCTCCAAATGGCCCAGCCCCTGTGTGAAACCAGCTGACCAGACAGTGAAGTAGTCCCTGAGTCTGGTCGAGTGTGGCTTAGCATGAACTCCATTTGCACTGACGCCTCTAGGCCCAAACCAAAAGGGACTTTAAGTCTCCAACGGCTCAGCTGACATCCACTTCTACAGATCATTAAGGCTCCACAGCTTCTCCCTCGGCAGCCTTACACACACCAGCAAAGTCATTAAAAGCAATGTGTAATTAAAGTTGGAATAAACAAAGGCTTTTCTCCAGGCCTTTTATTTCTCTCTCAACCACGTGTGCATCTTTCTTTCACACATTTTCACACATGCTTTCTCTTTCTCTGCCTATTTACATTTCTCTCTTTTTTTTTTGTCTCTCTCTGTGTCTCAGACAGAGCTTGACACATCTGAGAGGAAATTCTCATTGGCTCCCATGGTGGTGGTAGGCATGGACGAAGGCCCTCAGCCTAATTAGAAAACTAAATACTCTGAGTAATGCCTAACCCCTGGGAATACAACTGCCATATCTCTTACACATGTGATGTGGAAGGACCCAGAATGCCACTGGGGTGTCTCGCTGAAATATCCTGTGCTGTTCCCCTTTGCACAGCTGTCCACACAGACTCATGCACTTAAGACAGGCTTGCTTTCATTGTTAAAATAGAAATTTGTGTCCTTAGTGCTGCAACACAGCTAATGCTAAATATTTAATTCCCGTGGGTGCTAATTATGGGTGAGTACTGGCAACACGGATTCCCTTTTTTCACTTCACATAACAACTGTAAAAGCAATTTAAGCATTTTTCAATTAATTAAACACATAGTCTTCCAGTAACCTCTTGTCATTTTGCCCTCCAGGACCATAGCTAATTTGTGTAGAATAGAAACTGGAGAGGGGAAGAAGTGGGGGTGGGTGCTGTTTTCATCTTGGCAAAATGTTCCTACAAAGGAATTAAAAGGGGAGACACATCATTTTCATGAGAGTTTAAAAAAGATCACACTCTATTATTCTTTTTCAAAAAGCCTGTAGTATTGTAAGTGCAGTTCTGAATGTTATGAACCTACATATCAGATTATTGTAACCACGAGCAACCAGACCCCATTATGTTATCAAAGCAGTGAGAGATAGTCTGGCCATGAAGCTAATCCTTGATGTATTTTTAGTCACAACTGGCTGATGAAGTGAAATTACTACATTAGTGATAAAATGGGGCCCTCTGAAAAGCCTTTATAAGATCATGCAGCAACCCAGAGAGCTCTTAAAGTGACTGCAAGTCTAAATCAACTTGTATAGCAGTGCTGACAAGTATGACAATATGGTTAAGATGACTAGCAGTGAAATTAAGATGAAGATAATTTATGTGTCTATAAGATACAGAGTTCATCTTTGCTTCAAATTTATGTTTCCAACATGAAAGAAGGTTTTATTTTACTTTTAGTTGAAAAAAAAACTGCATTAAAAAAAATCTAAAAATAATATGAACAAAAAAGGACTAATTTTACAGAAAGCCTAATTTTTCATATATAAGACAAACTCATACATATTGTTCTCCTTTGTGTATGTGCCTTATTTATGCACATACATGGGGCTTATTAGGAGGGGCAGTGGCTCACCCATTCTCTTATAAAGGCCCCTGTCATTGGAAGAGATCAGAAGCAGGCTGTGAAATCCAGCTAATAGTCATTATGGGATGTCGGTCCCTGCACAGACTACCTGCTTGCCAAGGCGGCTCCCTCCCTCACACTTCATATTTGCATTGTGTCATCTTATCAGCATTCACCCAGAGAGGGGACAGATCAAACGGCAGAGTGACAACCACATCACTAATATCAATAAATAAGACTCAGAGAGGCAAGCGAGGAGAATAATGTGTCTGGCACTCAGTAGAAAACAAAGAAATTATACAATGCAAAAAGCAAGATACAACCTTGTCTCACCTAAAATAGCCAGAAAAATATTATTTTTCTCTTGATGTAAAATTAACGTCTTGAGATGTTTGAGATGGCCCGAGCATGCGATACCCCCCTACTGTTCGGAGCGGCCAGGAAGGGTGAACTCTAAGAACACTGTGTGCTCAGTCACTTCTGGGCCCATGCAGTCAATAAGGCTATTTCTGATCTCCGGATGGCTTGGGTTTCAAAGCCTGTTTAAATGGGCTCCCACAAAGCCGGAAGAACCAACCTCAGCCCTCTCCCTCCCTGTCTTTCTCCCTCTCTCTTTCCTCCTCCACTCTTCCTCGAAATATTGAGAGGGGGCTCAGCTTGCCTACCCCCTTGGTAAAGGGGAAGGTTGTGAAGCGGGTGGGGTGGGGGGGGCAGTCCTTCCACATGCACTGTGGTGAGGAAAGACAGGGAAGCGCAGGGTCAGGGCTCCCGGTGCTAAGCTGTGAAAGGCAAACGTTTGGCAGAGTAATTACACGCTGCACTGCTCTGGGAGTGATTAGTGATAGTTGTCTGTTCAAAGTGTTTGGAGCTCACAGCCTTTATGGGCTACGCTTGCCTTCCCTCCGCTTAATGTTGAGATTGCATTTGCATCAGGAAGAGAGTTGCATGTGTCAACATAAACAGCATGCCTACAAAAGTCACCAGGTGAGGTTTCACTGATGCATTATTATTATTACTATTATAATTATTATCAATAACTTGTTGTGGAGCATACAGTGCAATTAACAATTCATTCATGTTAAGTTGGTCAACATGGTGCAGGAGTTTTCTATGACTAAAACTGCAATATTTCACTAAAAGCCCAAATTCTTGAAATTTTGATTTACTCTAAATGATTTCAAATGTGAAAATTTTCAAAATTGTTTGACTGTCAAACATTGCTTTCCATCTTCATTAATATAATTATATACTTCAGCTTATTCTACATTTCTTGTGGGTAATGTCTCCAGTTGGCACAACAAATTGCTCTCCATTCCCAGGTCAGCTGACACTGCGTGTTCAGGTGATACGGCCCAGACCGCCAGTCTTTGATATCCTTGCTGTGTTTGTGTAGCCCAGTGTCCAAGTGCAACTTGCAGATGCGACTGAAAGCTGGAAGGTGAGCAGCACTTCTGAGAACATGTCCACTTGTAAAGCACACCCTGACAGAGGATATTGGAGATGTGGTGTATGTAAACAACGGGACTGGATGGTTACAAAGAAGAGAAGATGAGGGATTAGGAATGCAAGGAATGTTAGCACTGGAGGTGTTTTTTAAATCAGTATGCATTCTGGCACAGCTTATTTCTTGCTTGGTCAAACTGAGATTAATCTAATTATGTGACAGATTCAACTTTTCAATTCCAGTGTTGAAAGACAATATTATGGTTGAACAAATGTCTATTATTATTATTACCTTCAAACTAAAAAGGTTCTGTCCTGTTGGTAGAACTTTTATCTTAAGCTCTACCACACTGAAAACCTAAATTACTCTTGTAATAGTTTTTAATGCCACTGAAATTGTATGTGGTCCAACAAAGATCCAAACAGATGAGATCCTCATATATTAACGAGATGCCAAGTATCACATTTCAACTCTTTCTCTTGCCCTAATCCCAACACAGGGTCCGACTGACAGAGGCTAGATAGCTGGGTGGCAAAGCACAGCAGAAACAAACACAGACGTGGACAGAAAAGGAAATACCTCAGGGACTTTTCTGGGATTGCTGAAGAGGTAAGGTAGTACCTGTAGTGCAATCCCTTCCAAATCTGCACCAGGTGTCAGGCATTAAGGGGAGCATCTCCGCTTTGGATTTCCACGTCTGGCTCAATCACCCAGGGCACTGTGTCAGATGTTGGACAAAACGGATACTCTCTCGAAGACGAAGAGGAGGAAGAAGACCAGCAACTCAGCACAATACAGAGATTTCTGATGACAAGAGAAGAATGTGCACCTTATCTAATAAAAACACCCTCGTGTGGGGGTAATTTAATTATTTTGCAATGATTCACATTATTATTTGAAATTTAAAATATTAATCACATATTAAAGTACTTTCATGAGAATACAATATATCGTTAAGGCTGCAATGAGACA
>JBAMHW010000001.1:28824612-28856484 GCA_037177495.1 Rhadinocentrus ornatus | reverse complement strand
TAAATAAATAAATAAATAAATAAATAAATAAATAAATAAATAAATAAATAAATAAATAAATAAATAAATAAATAATTCTATGATATGAACTCATGAGTAAGCTGCAGGTATTAAAGCTATAAAATCTGAGAAAGTAAGTGCATTAAATGCTATCAAGTATTTTGAATTGAAATGTATCTGTGGTGATCAAATGAGATTAGTCCACTAGTCCAGGCGGATTTGGTGTAGTTGGCACTAATCTGCCCGGGCTTGAGGGTTTATGACTTTTTGAGCGCGTGTATCTTACAGGTTTATTCCAGGATCCATTGCAAAAACTATTTTAGCCGCCGCTACAACAGATCAAACACAAACGCCAGCGCCACATTCATACAATCAAAACATGCAATTGTCGGTCAGCACAAAAAGTTTGTTAACTCACAAAATAATATTTAAAAAAAATCTTGATTCGGTCATTCGATTCGGCCGAGCAGAGTTTGCGCCATCTTACTTTTACTTTTCAGTCTACACGTATCTTACCAATGCAACCCTCAGCTGGCGTAAAATAAAAAAAAAGTCGAGGTGCACATTTGTAATCCATTTGAAACATTCGATGCGGATTTTTACACAAGACGCGCATAGTTGCAGAGTATGAGTTGATTTAACACACATTATTTAAATGATTTTCTTGTTTTTTAATTTTTTTAGGTTACGCATAAAGAAAATAACAAAATGAGAGCACTGCAGTGGAGCACCTTAATTCCTGCTGGTATCTTCCAAGCCCATATCCTGACATACAACAGCCGATTTGTTATTGATCAAGTGTGAAAGTGAGTACTTCTATTTGGAAGAAAAAGAGCAAAGTTGAGAGTTGATAGACTCGCATGACGTCGCCATTCAAAGGGGGGCTGCCAGGCGCACTTGAGGCTTACTGCAACGAGCCTTGTTAAAGAGAAAAAATAGAGAAATAGAGAATGAGAAGGCTTGTTAGTTAGCGCAAGAGAAGGGAGGGGTGAGGAAGAAACAGGGAGAGAGAGAGAAAGAGAGAGAGTGTGTGTGAGAGACCATGGGTTTGGGCAGGGCTGTGGTTACCCAGCATAAGCTTGCCTTTCCCTTCGGTGACTACACCCCGAGAGGAGGAGCGTGGTGTGCAGCGTAGTAGGCGTCAGGATCCTCAATTTCCAACTTAGCATCTTGGCAGGACATTTTCCCAAGCAAAGCCCCCGTCCGACGGGTAAAAAAAATAAAACTTCTGCATGGCATGAGAGCGACGGTGCAACTCAGATAAGAGAGCAGCAGAAAGACAAAACGGCACAAAACCTCCAACGGAGAGTGGCTGGCAGCGACCAAAAATAATCCACCCAACACTCAAGGCTCCTTATTTCAACAGTTTTGCCTTCACTGTTGTCATTTACAAGAGGGGACACGCAGCGGGTCTGCAGACACGCAGCTCTATGACCTCCGACAGCAGCGCATGAGAAAATAAAAAAGGGGAGAAAGTGCGCAAGTTAAGTGGCTTACACTCTCCGGGCTCCAGTATGGCGTATCCTCAGGGCTACTTGTACCAGCCGTCCGCCTCTTTAGCCCTTTATTCTTGCCCTGCGTACAGCACTAGCGTTATATCGGGGCCCCGAACCGAGGAACTTGGGAGATCCTCTTCGGGATCTGCGTTTGCGCCCTACGCCGGATCTACTGCGTTCACCGGCGCTTCGCCAGGGTACAACTCCCATTTACCATACAGTGCAGACGCGGCGGCAGCGGCAACATTCACCTCATACGTGGTAAGTAAAATTAAAACTAGCAATAAATCTAATAGAAAGTAAAATAAAGGGAATTTAACTCGTTCTTAAAGTTTTAGTTGTCTGGCTATTCAGAGCCAAGCTATTAGAAAGAAATGTGCGTCACTTAAGAACGCATGGATCTAAGACTACAGAATAGCAAATCCAGAAAACGTCTTGGTCAAGCAAGTCTCTTTTAAGGAGCCTTCTGCTAATACGGACATCAAATAAGTTGCAGGGTTTTTGTAAGAAAATAAGGCAATGTCATTACGAAGTCTGTGCTCGTGAGAGACTACAAAGCGCCGTGTGATGGCAGCTTAGGTCACTGTTTTTGTTTTTTAGAAAAAAAAACAAAAATGAAATATCCTGGCCTTAGCATCTTTACCTCTGCATTATGTTAAAAAGAACATAAGCATGTTTTGTTTTTCTTTGCTTTTCTTGTATTTTCAGATTAATGTCATTTCATCATAAATCATTCAAACAGACAAATACTAATAAAAAAGGGAAAAAGTATTAGGGCAATTATATAAAATATCAGTTAAGATTAAAAATGGAAACTGTGACACAATTTTATCACATAACGTGGCAAGAAATATTCAAACAAATATAAACTCAAAGAATAGAAGGAAAGAATGTCAAATTAAAAAACAACTTCAAAAAGTTCGGACATGAACTGCTGGATAAAAGCAAGTTTGTTTGTGTGTATGTAAGCGTGCGTGTTCGTGTTACGGTGCGCGCGCATAGTGCGCATGTAAGAGTGTGTTTACGTTTGTGTGCCGTGTATCTTCTCAGTTGGTCTTTTTCTCAATACTTTAGAAAATAACAGGACTTCTCACATTTTTATTTTACTTGTTTTTGTAAATCGTTTGTAATTTTTTTCTTTTGTTTTTTAATTATTATTGTAGGGTTCTCCATATGATCACACCACGGGTATGGCCGGCTCAATAGGATACCACCCTTACGCAGCACCCTTGGGTACCTACCCTTATGGTGACCCCGCATACCGTAAAAACGCAACCCGGGACGCCACCGCCACCCTGAAGGCCTGGCTCAATGAGCACCGCAAAAACCCCTACCCCACCAAGGGCGAAAAGATCATGCTGGCCATCATCACCAAAATGACCCTCACGCAGGTGTCCACCTGGTTTGCCAACGCCAGAAGAAGGTTAAAGAAGGAGAACAAGATGACCTGGACGCCCCGGAACCGAAGCGAGGACGAAGAGGAGGACGAGAACATTGATTTGGAGAAAAACGACGACGACGAGCCAAGCAAGCCTTTAGACAAGGGAGACTCAACAGACACAGAAGCAGGTCGGTGTTAAAAAAAAAAAAAAATCATCAATTTTTCATCGCAGTCGTTTCCACTCAGTGCAAAATTGATTGCTGGTTAATGGTGGTATATAATTTATAATGGGACAATTGCTTTAAATAATAATCACCTTGAACTCCTCTCGTTTGATTTCTCGGGGGCTGAAATTGCTGGTGACGCACAGTGTTTAGCAGTCAATTTATCTTTAACTACATAATAAGGATGCAGCTGGTTAACTGAGCCGGGAATTCAACTAGACTGGCTAAACGCTCATCTACACCCCTGATATTATATTTAACATGCAAAATACATTTATAAGTCAAAATAATGGGTGTGATTTCAACCACAAATTCGTACAGCATTTCTTAATTTTTTAACAAGTGGGGAGAAGAGTTAAATTCACTTTTTTTTTTTTTTTTTTTGCTTAGCACACACATTTATGGAGGATTTTATAGCACACACTAAATGTAGGGGAAATGAATGTAAGAGGCCTATAGTTATTTCATATATCCAATTTTTTATGTACATTTGCATTCACTTTACTTGTGATCACATCAAACTCGTAATAGTTTTCACAGTATTTCAGTGTTACGCTTATCTGGCAGTAATTCCACTTTTTATTTGTGCTTTAGATCACAAGCTACTGAACCCAGGGGACATAGGCTGTGACAGATTTAAAGAAGAGAGCCATGGCAAAGATCTGGATCCCCTTTTGAGCGACTCGGAGTTAAAAGACCAGGAGGAGCGGACTACAGAGTTGCTGCCGGATTCCGCAAAACCAACCACTTCGTCTCCATCGGCGGTGCCCCGGGGGAACCAGAGCGTTGCGCAACAAGACAAGCCGTCAGATTTGAGCCATGCGCCGAGTGCGGTGACCAGCAACGTCACCTCTGTTATCCACTCACCACCTTCTGCCCCCAAACCCAAACTTTGGTCTCTTGCGGAGATCGCCACGTCCTCTGACAGGTGTAAGGGCAGCGTCGAGGCGTCACATGCATGCCCCGGTTTGGGGCAGAGCGTTGCGATGGGCACCAACGCATCTCCATCACGATCCTCCCCTCAGTGCCCGCTTCCCAACAGCACGGTCCTGTCCAGGCCTCTGTACTACACCTCCCCTTTCTACCCCGGCTACACGAACTACGGTGGCAGTTTTGGACACCTTCACAGTAACCACGGCTCGGTAACCACGGGCTCCACGGCACATTTCAATGGATTAAACCAGACTGTGTTAAATAGAGCAGAGGCTTTGGTAAGGGAGAGCCAGAAAGTCAGAGGCCAAACGCAGGTAGATCTTTGTAAAGACTCTCCTTATGAACTAAAGAAAGGTATGTCAAACATTTGAATATTTTCCACTCAACGCGGACTTTTATTTATTATTATTAAAATTAAAATTATTATTATTATTTGTGGTTGCATAAAAAAAAGAGAAAACGAACATTGATACAATTCGGTAAAGTTATATTCTGAGTAAATGCTTATTCTCAAATTTTTAGTTTCTGAATGGTTAATCCTAAATGTAACAAGAATGGTCTTAATTGCTGCAGCCACCTGAGTCTATTTGTATTAAAGACTAACATGTATATTTAATGTAGCATTTTTGTATTTAAAATGGACAACACACTATCTTTGAAGTAAATTATGGAGAAAAAAATACTTGTGCAGCGATTATTTGGGGGAACAGCTGGCAGTGCTGTGTCGACAGTGCCAAACTATGCGGAATTTTCATTCCTTTTTGCACAGTGACAGATCAAAGGTAATTATTTTTTTAAATAGCAAAGCAGTGGGAGTTTTGACAAACTTGAAAAGAAAGGGGCTGTATTTAGCTAAATGGTGTTACAATGTTTAAACAATAAGAAGATCCGGTTTAATTTTATTCGTGCATTTATTCAGAGGGGTATATGGTTTTCTTTTTCCCTTTAAAATACACCAAGGAAGCTTTTTTATTCCCTGTCTGGTCGTTTCTAAAAGTGGATATTTATATGATAACAATACCAAAGTGTAGTCATTTAACTGAATTACCTTTCGTGTTTTATGCAGAGCAATCAGGTGGTGAACTCTGGTAATGAGCTCGATTTTATGCCAAATTTAGATCTCATTACTATTTTCAAAGGCGTGGCAAAATTGTTAAAAGGGACGCGACCATGCATTTTAAACATACTGGCCCATTATATATCATTAACAGAGAGTCTCTTTAATGGCACGTTAGATGTGGATGTTTGGAGCAAAGGGAGAATGTTGCCATGCA
Source organism: Rhadinocentrus ornatus (assembly GCA_037177495.1). Classification (NCBI taxonomy): domain Eukaryota; kingdom Metazoa; phylum Chordata; class Actinopteri; order Atheriniformes; family Melanotaeniidae; genus Rhadinocentrus; species Rhadinocentrus ornatus. Next base: position 28,851,176 of record JBAMHW010000001.1, on the reverse strand, counting down.
CGCTGCCGATACAGAAAGATACTGTGAGCGTGTGCAGCCGGTAGGAAGGCAGGCAGTGTCCTCTAACTCTTCCAACTTCTGCAGGTAGGTGTCACACTTGCTCTTAATTTCAGGAGGGGGTGGAGTGGGGAGATGGAGGGGAGCCTGTTAATCCGTCACGGAAACCCATCCCCGAACAAATGACCTGGTAGAAAAAAAAAAAAAAAAAAAAAAGGACTGGAGCCACTGGGGCAACAACAATGATCAGTTATTATGAGGATTATAGAAACTTTGACAAGAGGATAAAAAAAATTACATACCTGGCTGATATGCAGAACAAGAAAGAGATGAAAGTATAATTTTAAGGCATATTAAAGGCAAATTTAATGCCTTTTTCCAAAATAGTTTTCATGGTTTATTTTAACTAAAAATACACAAAAAAGCCTTATGATTAAAAAAAAAAAAAAGTTGCAGGCCTATAAGCCAAAGGCCTTCATTTTTTTTTTTTTTTTACTTCCAGTGTGCATACTTTTTAAATAATTTCATTTTCATTCGTTTATTTTATTCGTGATAGTGTAATTTAAGCAAACCAGCTTAGTATAATTATTATTATCATCAATAATAATGTCGTTATTGTTGACCTCCACTGCTGTGGGACAGCATGCTCTTGTTCATAGCTGCCATTAATCTCTATAGTTTACTTTCCCCTTCTCCAGCTTGAAATCTCCCCTGAGGTTTATATAATTCCCTTAGCCGTAATGTCCTCTATTCGGGTCCTTTATTATAATGTGACAGAGTGTACTGGAGCAGTGACTACGACACAGCAACCGGCTAAATAGCACAATTATGGTTCTTTTTTAATTGTATTTTATTTTATTATTATTGTGTTTTTCATCTCTTTTCTTTAGTTTCTATGCTTACCCCCAGGGGAATTGGACTGCTTTATGCAATGTCCCCTGAAAGAGTATGAGGGTTTTTATTAGAAATTGCGTTGTTTTCCTTGAATTGATTGAAGAAAATGTTGCTCAGGGACAATTGTCACCACGCCATTTATAAATCATGTGTGTGAGGATGGTAAATACAGTGACATGTATTTCTCTCTTTTTGTGTGTGTTTAGGTGTAAAATCAGGAAGAATAAAAACCAAAAACGACGCAGTTTAACAAAAAAGTTCTTCCTTTAACAACTTAATATTATTATTATTATTATTATTATTATTATTATTATTATTATTATTATTATTATTATTATTATTATTATTATTATTATACGGGAAAATTATAGAGATTTGAGGCATTTGATGCTGGCTGTAATTTTTATAGCATTTAAAGCCGAAGGGCAAGGACAGTTTTAAGTAACTATTTATGTTCAAGTCTGAAGAACAAAAGATGAAAAAGAATTTCATCCAAATTAATACAAACTGTATATGATGGTTTATTATTCTTGTTCTATTTCTCTGTGTCATAAAAAGGCAGCTAATTAACCCCAGATTACTCGAGGAAGCGGAGCGCGAGAATTTGCAGTCCTTCATCAGAGGCATGATAGCCTACAGGGGAGATCCTCTCAACTTTATGCAACTTGGTCCCTGGCTTCCCCTTTTCCCCACTTGAATGGCGTGTCGGTTCATTGTTAGGACTGCTACAATGTGAGAATACTAAGTAGGGCTGAAGCCGTTCCCACGTGTGAAAACGGGGGAAATAATCCGATAGGAGAAGAAGGTGGAGAGAAAGAGGAGAAAGTCTGTGCCTTTCACTCCAACTTTGTTTCTGCACGTTGAGCGTTCAGAAGCAGCTTTAAAAATATATATGCTTCTCCTTTTCTTTTTTTCTCCCCAAAAACTGAAAATAAACGCCCTTGGCACCAGGCTGAATTAATTTATTAAAGCTTAAGTCTTTGTCACAAAATTACTCCAGTAAATAATCAACCTACCATTTTTTCGCGTCACTGCCGCTCATCATGTTTTGTTTATGCATATTTAATCAAAGTGTTGATTGGTGAGCTTCAGTGGCATTCTGTTATACGATGGAGTCTTTAAGAAGTGAGGGAAAACAGCGCTAATATCACCCTAATGATTCTCAGGAGTGACAAATTATTTTGTTCTTATGTTTTAGACAATTTTGAGGCTGAACAGATCTAAAGGAGTAAAAGTTAAAGTCTGACATATGTGGCACCGCATAATCCCTTTATTGCAGTAATTATCTGTGCAGCCTGAAGCGCAGGTTATCAGCAGTTGAGCCACGTAATCTAAAGCTTACAAAACATTCAATTTTGTTGCCTAACGCGATTTTTTCCTTTTTTTTAAAAACAATGGTTTTATAATTAACACCCTAAAACTTAGCACAGCTTTTAATTAAAAAAAAAACAACAAATAAATAAAAAGGGTCTGAAAAAAATGTTAATATTTAAACTCCAAAAACAAAATGACTCTCAAAGCGTGAGAAATTATAATTAAAGCTGGAATCGTTCTAATTTGCAGAATGATCCGTAATCTCCGATTTGAGACCGTATGAAAAGGACCAATTGCTACTCTGTAACTTGGAAAAAAATTTGCTGTAAGGGCAGAAACTCTTGGGAGTTGCGGACCAAACAAATTAGACACCGACCACTGGACAGTTAGTTGAACGCCTTGCGTGCTTCTGCATTTAAGGTGATACCAAAACCTGTTGATGCACGCAGATGAGTCTAGTCGGCGGAGCCAACAGTACATCGTATAAACATACTGCACATATAACACATAAATTACGACTTGGGGTAATATTCAGCTCACATGTGTAAATAAACACCGACTATAGGTCTTAACCTCAGATTATTTGCAGGGGGCCTGCCAAACGCGGTATTTAAGAGGGCTGAGATAAAAGGAGGGTATATATATATATATATATAGAAAAGAGTGTTCATATCTGTAAATGAAAAGCCATATTTAAAAACAAATCTTGAAAACAAAATGTTCATTATTTTATCCTCTGTGTTTGCAGTGTTTGGAATATGTGCCACAATCTAAGAACATTAACTCAACGCTGTTCTTTTTCATTTATTTTTTTCCTGAGAAAGCGAGGTTTAGAAATTGCTCACGGCTATTTAATCACCATTATTTCCTAAACGAGGAGGCTAATTAAGGACACAATTCCACTTTAGTTCTCTAGCGAGTCTTCACATGAGATTTAAGACAAGACAAATAGCTTAGGCTATACACCGCGTTTTGGCACAACGGCTTAAAAAACAAGCTCAGTTTTGAATTGAGTCCAGCCATTTAAATTTAAACCAGGAGTAGTGACTTTCAACTTAGGGGGAATAAAAACTCACGTCACTGTAACATCACATTCAAGTCTGTGCAACCTCCAATGTTCATTTTAAGTGGAGTTATAAAACGGTTCAGATAAGGTGGCGGAATGATTTACCACTATTTTTTTGCACTTCACGGACTGTTTTTCTACTTCTCAATGGAACTCCTCTGGGAGAGATTATAAGTGTAATTTTCAGCTGTGAGATGTTTTAAATGACCTGCCTCCAACATAAACAAAATATCTCCATGAAGAACAAGAAGAAAAAGAAGAAGAAGAATTATTAACTATAAAATCCTTTGAGGCTAGAGTTTGGACTAAAGAGATTCAGCTAAGTACCAGTGGAAACTCTATTTAGATGTTGGACTATCGTCTTTATTACTCAAAAACAACATTTTATTTATTTATTTATTTTGCTTTTGTTTTTATTAAACAACTTTTTCTAACAGAATCTGAGGTTGGAAATTTATATAATCATCTGCATTTTTCTAGCATGTTTCAACATGCAGACAAGTTGCCTAATCTTACTTAATAATACACACAAATACACATACACAAAGCTCCACTCTGAAAGCACCTTGACTCCTTGAAGGGAGCAGCTCATTGACCAATCTGCTCTGACAGCAGTGTGGCGTGAGCCTCTGACCCCATGACTGCAAAGGGTCTGTGTTCAGTGGCCATGTAAGGGCTCACTGGAGCTCACACACAGGACTTCTGCCCTGCCCTGGAGGAGGTGACGTGCACAAACATACACACACACAGGCATGCATACATGAGAGGGACTTATAGCCTACTCCACGCCAAACCCCCTCAGGTATGCACAGCCACAGAGCAGTAAGTGTGTGCATCCAGTTTGGAGGTGGAGACAAACGGCAGACTCTTCCTCCTGTGACCATGTACAGGTCCCGTCTTTATCCTTGCTCCTCCCTGGCTCTGGTCAAAAGGTGAACAGGTTCAACACAGTCTTGAAACACTATGTGCATGATGCTACCCTGCTACATCTGATAGCATCACATCCCTCACAGAAGTTTTCATCACACACTTGTATTAAATTCAACAAAAGAATAAATGAGTAGCAGAAGGATTCTTTCTTTAAATAATAAATCTATAAATGATACAGGCCTCCAATTTTACAAAATGAATGGTTGTGAAGAAGATTGATGAACTGTTTTCTTTCAGTGACTTCACAGGGTCCACAAGGGAGGAGGGGTACCAAGCTGCCTGACTGTTTATTTACATTTGCCCTTTTTAAATGATCCCTTTCTTCTCAACATCTGCTCCACATTACCACACAGATATCTGTCCTAATGACCGCTATAATGCCTGTGCTCACACACTTGAACACATGAACACTTACACATCCTCAGCCTGTAACATTACCATTATCTGCTGTTCATCTGGGACAGTTTTACTCTCTTCAAACCACCTTGCACAACAAATGGACCTTCTCTCACTGCTGACCCTTTTTGTTTGTGCCAAGCTTCCCACTTTTGCTCCCAGTTTGGTGTCGTCTGATGGATGCAAAATGGGCTCTTACTTAATTGGATCAACTCCCAAGATGGAGATAACGGGGAGCTTTTTTTTCTTCTCCAGGTTATTTTGAGCTGTGCTCAGTTCAGCGGTGTGTGGAGACAAAGTTAATGAGGAGGGGCATGGAGTTGCCCTCAACTCATTGAAAACTTTCTGCCCCAAACCAGCTCTAACTCCCACACACAGAGAAGCGAAGGAAGATCCACAGATTCTATTTGCAACAGTGTCTTGGTGCTGATTCAGTAAAGTGCCTGAAAGTGATGTTACTTGCAAATGCCCAATCAAGAGCAAGTACACTTTATGCTTAGGGCTTGGTACATGCAGGTACCTGCTGGGTTATGTCATTCAATAAATTAGATGGCAGCTAAATCTAAACGTAAACACCAAGTTCATTAGTTCATGTTATGCTTGCCCATAAATTTACATACACTAGCAGATTAATTTTGATAATAAAAATATTTAGGATTTTATTTTTTTCCTTTTGAATTTAAATAGAAAAATTAAAGAGAATAAAAATAACAGGCAGTGGCTGCTTGCCAGTGGGAGTGTGCTGGCTGCTGCAGCCTGATTAACAGCACCGTTCACAGCCAACTCCAATAGGTAATCTCATCAGAGAGGGGCTTTAAACAGATAAAGACCACCCCTAACTAACCCCCTCTGCCAACTACTCCAACTGCATCCTTTTCCCACTTGAGATCTAACTCACTAACTGTGAGCTGCTAATACCTGCAATGGCTAACATCGCCAACCACAAACTAGGCTCAAATCATCTATTGACCTCATTTTCAATAAAGGAGCCATTTCTAGCCTGATGGATGATTTGTTGGTCTTGCATGGAATGGCCATCTGGATGGAAGGATATGCTCGCTGTAGTAGGTATGCATCACCTGCCAGCTAGGACTGTGTGCACAGACAAAAGCTTGCAGTTTGCAGCTATGCATCTCGCTCAAGCTAATGTGTATAAAACCAGACCAGCTTAGAATAAAGAATAGTGGGAAGAAAGAAAAGCTAACTGAATTTTGCACCATATGGTCACTATTGGCTTGGGTTTTTCTCATCTCAAGGCAAACATGAGGTTATTTTGATCCAATATGAGAAAATCCCTTGTTGCATCTGGAGACATAACAGCAGTTCATTCAAATATCAAAAGCTTTGTACCAAGGTCTCTTTGTTGCAGAATAAAGAAGAGGAATCCAAAACAAATCAGTGAAAGAGCTCTGGCTGTAGTAAAACCTCTTGTCCCGCACAGCCTCCCCCTATTTTTGTCTTTTTTTTTTTTGTTTGGGGAGCTCAGATTGGGTTCACAGTAGCTGCACTTTAAGTATAGAAAGATCTGATTTATTAGCTTGTCAGGGGAAGCATTGTTCAAGAAAGCAATCAAAAAGCACTTACCTAGCTCTTCTAAAATTACTGCTTTTTTCACTGGCTAATTTGTGCAACTCCCACCGAGAGGCTGGCAAAGAGTTTGATGAGGCATATAATGATGATTAATGAATTTATTGCCCTGCTGCTCATCAAACAGTTGTAGTATATACTTCTCTCTCTTTCTGCCAATAAGTCATGCAGGCTCCAGATACAGGGGCATAGATGAGATAGAGTTGCCCTCCTCCTCACTACTTCCCTTTGGCTGTTAACCCGCCTGACCTGATGGGCATAAGAATGTAGTGGACAGTCTGTGGGCAGAGTGGGAGCACAATGGACAGATTAAAAAAAGGTTAAACTGGACATGTGAGGAAACCTACTACAAGGGACACATGTTCTCAACTTTCGGCCTCTGATCGCTTTTGTGGGAAAAAACAGGGGGAGGGAAACTAGATCTGCATGGTTTCTTCTGCCCGCCACTGCCACTGCAACCTCTCCCAGACCCCTAGCACAGGCCCTTAAAAGTATTTCATGAAGGAAACTAGAGTCCTATTTATGAGTCAACAAAAATAATCAAACACACGATCTAGTAAGCATCCTCCAAGCTGAAAAAAGAAATTCTCTCATGTTCTATTATTCCTTTAAAACAAGGCCTGCTCTCATCACAAATGATGATTAACGAGTGGCCAGGCATGGAGGGAGTATGTGTGTGTGTATCTTTTAGTGTGTGGTGGTCATAGTGTGCTTGTGAATCGGTCATTGTTGGGTCAAAAGCGCGTCAACGTGTTTGCTAAATAAGTCCACCCCCTCCACCTAGCCAGCTCCCATAACTCTGAGGTCATGCATCTCTCCGTTCAACATTGTATAGGATGTTTACACTTGATTACACTCTATGCTTTCCTATCCTCTGCTCTTTGGACAAGTGTGCGTGATTAAGTCCAAGCTTGTTCACCATCTCCAGCAAGTAAAGAATGCATTGTTGCAACTCACACATGCATACCCCCACCCCCACCATCTCCCCCTCTGAGATCAGTTCCCTGGATAGCCTGGATTTTGCATTCACTTATTCATTAGGTTGGTCCCTTAAATACATCAAAGAGCTCCTTCGTTCAAACAATAAACCAATAAAAGCAATTATAACCCCATCTCTTCTTGGCGATGCTGATCTCTCGGGTGCCAACATTAGATAATGAAAGAGTCTGATGACATAAGTTTTCTGAGAAAGCTCGGTTTCTGACTCTTTCTAGTGTGCAGTGCTCTTCTTCTGATGCTGCTTCTTAAATGTGCTAAGCATCATAACCCATGCAGCATATAACATGTTTTTATGTTGTTGTTTTTTTTTTTGTTTGTTTGTTTGTTTTTTGCCCACTTAAAATAAGCCCAGAAGTTGCACTAGTTAAAATTCTAAGAACATAAAGACTTTTTTAAGCTTAGTAAAAGGTCCATAAAAATAAAGTGGTGCTTTGCCTATCATGTGTTTCACATTAAATGTTACCAGTTAAAGTTCTTTAAATATTCATTGCCCTCCCTTGCTCTCTCTCCCTCTCTCCATTTGATGGAGTGGATGGAGGGGTTCAGACACAGGCTATTCTAGATTCCGATAACCTCTTCTGCTGGCATGGTGGAGATGAAATGCATTCGTCAAAACGAGAAATTGAGATTCACCCGGCACTGCCCGATATTGCTTTCATTCCTTTTCCGAAAAACAAGAGACGGCAACACAATCAGGGACATCGGCATATGCAGATCACAGTGATAAATTTTTCATGAGCATGTTTCATCCTAAAGCAGATAAAAACAAAGAAGGGGAAAGTGGTTATTAAACAAAAGATGGAATCAACAGAGTGAAAAATGGCGTTAAAAATGAAGTTTCTAAGTGGGTGTTTTGCTTCACAAGCCATTTCAGTTCTCTGACAAGTACGCATATAATATGAGTTATTGTACTGCATACTGTATGCTGGATGCGGGAGCAGTTAGAACCTTCTATTATGCAGCTTGTTAGTATTTATAGTATGTAATTTAATCTCTGTCAATTTTGTATCAGGTTTTTAGTGCAAGTTAAATAAAGAAATCTTTCCTCTCCTATACAGTAAGCAGTCAGCAAGTTCACTTGCATATATCACTAATAAGTTAAAATCATAGTCTTTGTCGCCTGTGGGAATGCTGGAATTTTAATCAATGATGCCTCAGTTTCTATGCACTCGTGAGCTGTAGTCCCTCTGGATGGAGTGAATGCTTGTGGAACAGCATTCAGATAATGTTAGAAAACACTTCACGGTTCATTTTAGCATGTATTTACACATGTGCTGATAAGGCTTGCATCAGATGAATTCAAGTTTACCAGGATATTTGCTTCATTATATATCTTTATCCTTGATCAACCTATCCGACATGAATTGATTTAACCCATTAAGTTGATTATTTAATACAAGACCACAGAAAGCAGATTCCAGGTAAACCAATTTAACACACAACCTGTACAAATATGTATATTAGTATGAGCTTGAAAATAGATAGTAGTTGGTACCCATGATAACTAAAAATGCATCACAAAAAAAAGAAAATCTCAATTAAGCCACAATAAATGTGCCTTTGTATTCTTAAACATCTCCTGTGTAGTTAAAATAAAATAATAATAAAAAAAGAACCTTGAAAGATGGTTTAACTGGCTTCTTCTGATCCAACGTATTACCAGAGGACGCTTCTTCAGTCCTTGACCTGTTGACTGATTCAAATGTACCAACTTCATTAGCAGGTCGTCCGCACTTGCACTGTCATTAGTAAAAACATGAGTATTGACACACGCATATAAAAATCTTGCACACATTATGCCATCAACTGGGGCTATGTTTCCTACAAGACTACAGGGCGTTGGGGCTGATAGGTTGTCCAGCCAATTACAAGTGTTCTACCAGGGCCAGCCGATGGCAAGCATACTGCAATACTGTGATTCATTATCAAAATTGCAAGGATAAAAATGCAAAGTATATAAAAAAAAAGATATATTGACTAGCATAATTTGGTACAGTCACACAGTCCCAGTTTGTGTGCATAATTGCTTTAATGTGGGCTATTAAGACTAAGTGGGAATAATTTTACTGTCTGCCCTACATTCAGTATGATCCTTGCCATGATCAATACTTATGATTTGTAAGTCACCAGCCATCAATAGCAAAGTGTAAGTTAAGTGTTTGACCTTGTGAGGAAGAGTTCCTTCTTTGCTCTTGAGTCTGTCAAAGAGCACATTGACAAAGAAGAGGCACATACAGGAGACACAAACAATTTTTTTTCATTCTGACAGCCACATTTTAAAGGTGTATCATGAAATCATGAAATAGCTTGATTTATTAAATAAGATTTGTGTGGGTAGGCACTATATGCAAACATAAATATGACTCTAAATTTGAAATAATTAATATTCTGTAAGATCAAATACAAAGTGTGCAGGTAGGACGCAGAGTGCAATGATTTGTGTATGTGTGTGATGTATATGCGTAGATGGAGGGGTCTATGTTTCTCTTGTCTATACATTCCTCCTCACCAAAGTGCCTGATTGGAGTGTTTTTGATTTTTTTGTTTTGTTTTTTTTTGTTAAGGAAGCCACACAAACAAATATATAAGCACTCTCTTCAGATTAGATGTTGAGCCTGAGTGACTTAAACAAGAAAAGATACTTCTCAGTATGGTGACAGATGGATAAGCACAGCTATCTCAGGCTGTAATCTTGGAATAGTTTGAGACACTTTGTGTTTTGGCAACAGATATACACAACATGTGATCTTCCCCAGGATGAATGAGCAATATTGTTTTAAGTGAGAAGGATCTGCTTTTGATTCGTGTTGTGTCATGTTTTTACTGTATGCGATCAGAAACCAACATGTGGGATGATCGACTACAATTCCAACACAAAAATCACTGTAAGATAATACATGACTCTAAAAATTAAAGGTCTCACAGGTAAGTAAGTGGATCACTTACACATAATTCAGGTCTGTGCATCATCTCGCTCTTATCTGGCTGAAATGCACCATCATAGTTCTAAGTAACTACCAGCACAATCATAACGTATGCCAGGATTCACGTAACACCAATCAGTCAAATCTGGAGGGAATTTAAAAAAAAAAAATAAATAAATGTAATTTTGTGTGACCAATACAAACAACATCCAAGCTCCTTTCGTTTTTTCAAACTCTTGACACTGGTCAATCAGTTGCTGAGAAAGACCGACTCTTAAATCTCCTGAGTACAGGTCTCCATGTATCACCATGCATGTGTGTATGTGTAATTTGACAACAATGCACATGGTTGTGATTTATTCACATTTGAAGTGTTTGATAATTACATATTCCCAGCATGCTTCAAAGTGGTGATTAAGATACAAAAATTCTATCATTCTCTCTAATCTCCTTGTCAGCCTATGTTATCCAGCACAAGGTTAATCAGGCATCAATCTCAGGTTTCCTCTCAGACCAGTGGCTGGAGCAAACTTTTACTAAATTCCGTCTTAACTGTCTGAGTGGGGGGGAATATAAAGGGAGCAGTACCAGAGGCCTAACACAACACAATGATCACGTACCGGGTGCATGAGCAGCCACAATACAGAGAGCTATTAGTTGTGGCTGATACGGTTGAAGTTACTCCTGTGAACTTTGTTGTGACTTGATGCTTGGCACCATTGGGATGGGTGGAGGGGGGTTCTTAAAGGAGGGGACCACTTGAGTTGGGAGTATGGGGGAGGGTATTGGGCCTAACAGTCAATATATATCCCAATGGCCACACAAGCCCCCTCCTTGTCTCCAGTTGGATTCCACTTATAAGTGCTGCCATTCTTTCCTCCATCGAGTGCAGGCAACACGTGTTAGACCACACTCCCTTTCTCTCCCCTCTGTCTTTACTCCAACTCACTCCTTCTCCAGCGAACCCGCTTATTAACACAAACACTGGCTGACACTTGTTTGTGCTTTTAATTGTGTCTGGATGTTATGTCTCTTGCGAACACATACATTAGCATTTTTCTGGCACAGTATAATCACTCCTTCAACCACAACGCCATGCAGAGAGCACACAGGAAATTACCACATGCAATCATGTTTGCTGCACAAGCACATTTGGCTTTACTCAGCTCCCGTATAGCCTGCCGCAGCCTCTAACTTTGTTATTTAAGAACACTTTCACATGTGCAGCCTTTAACTTACACAAATGTTCCTGTAATTCAAACTGTATGAAAAATATTGCATTGCATATACAGCCCTATGATCATTAATTCTGTTGATCTTACAGCAACAGGATTAGATTTTCCATCCTCAGTAATAATCCATTAGTAAGCCAAATTTGATCTTATCTGTACATTATGGCCAATGCTGATATCTAATCAGTTCATACCAATGACAAATCAATTACAGTGTGCACCCCAAAGACTAATGTCTTTAAATTTATAAAATACAACTGAACAGTACTTGTTCAATGATCTGTTCTCACTTTTTTCATCAGCAAACTAACTATAACACAGGTATATACATGCATTAGGCCTACCCCTCTTTTTCATTTACTGGTAGACTGCTGTTTAATCATTAAATGTTTAAAAGTATTTATTACAAGAATGTCAAATTTCAGTTAGGTTTTCCTTACTTTATCTAACTGATATAAAACAACTAATTCCAAGAAAACCTACTTATCGGGACTCTTTACACACTGCGAACAAAGCAGTGGTGTGCCAAGGACCACACTGTAAAATATGCATGTCTCAATGAAATATGCATTTAGCTGTGTGTCATCAGTGACATGACTTCTACAAAGACTATACCGGCTACAAAGAAATGGGTGGTTCTCTGATTCTAGTCCCCTGACTTTAATCAATGTCGACAGAAGAAAGGACTTATCTGGGAGAGTAGTTAAGCCTGACACTATTGTATTGGGTGTCATTTGAACATTTTTACTGAGCCACTCATTAAAGTCTTTATTTAAAAAAAATTTTCCTTTCTTTTTTTGAACAATTAAAACTGAACAATTATGTTAAAAAGAAAGCATGCAGTAAAGAGGTTCAGAGCGGCAGTCTGCATTGTTTCTGAATTAAATGCCCCAAATATCTTCAGGAAATACGACTGTTTGCCATCGGATGGGGGCCTAATCTACTCAGTCACGGTGGTTTGAAGAGGGAATATTTTGAAGTTTTAATATGGTTGGTTCCAGCATTCCTACCACCGCAGTGATGGAACTATGAAGAGGAGGTTTTCTGTTTCTCTTTTGCCACGAAATGGAAAAGAGAGTGGGTGAGTTGTGAATTACAACCTAGAACAGCCTAAGCAAAGCAGCTTGAATACCTAGAACCTGTGGAGTGTCTCTGATAATTAAACTATATTTATCATGATAAGAATTGTGTATGAAAACAATACAGTGAAACTTTGCCTCTCTAAGAACAAATAATAGCAAAGTCGTTTTGTATTCATCACAACAAAAGAAGCTCATGGCTATAGGCCCACCGGATAATCTCCTCATGACTCATGAGTCCCACAATGAACACAAAAGTATTAGAACCATAAGAGTTTGACAACAGTCAAATACAAGAGGGTGCAACCTGAAGGAAGCAGTGTAAGTCAGTCGCCTCTAGCTGCTTGGTTGTAGGGCTCAGGTGTCTGCTTCTCTACAGGTATGTGTTACCAAAATAGAGTAGTTAAGAGGGCCTCTTGTTGAGGGTCCTTCCCTCCTGTCTCGGCACACTGACTCCAGTGTGAACAAGGATGCCTGGACAATTCAGCGCAGTCTTGTTAGATTGAGTATTGCACAATGGAAACTGTCATGCAGCTTGTAATGTGTAATTGAACTGGGAGCCATTTTGTTTGAGAATATTGTGACGCAGCTCCATTGGACTTCACTTGAAAAAGTCAACAGACATCCCGTACACCGTTTGCTTGAAGGCTCATGCTTTTAAGCAGGAAACAGAGGTTGAGGAACACTTTTCAGAGTCACTTTTCCCAAATGGTTACAAGTCCAGTGCAGTTGCACCCTTCTCTCATGTCCCTGAAAAAACCACAATCTACCACCGCCCTCCAACCTCTGCACTGCTTTCTTTCAACCCACCCCACCCTCGCAGGGACTGTTTTCTCCTTTGGAACTTTCATTATGTGAAGAGGATAAAAATACAGCACCCTGTGAATTTATGGTTCTGTCAGAGTTACCACTGAAAATTTGAAATTTTCAAACATTCATTCTGAGACCAAAGTAAGAAAACAATGTGGCCACAGCGTTTATACAGCTGCCGCAACACTGAGGCCCATAGTTCCTGCACTTGCACTTACAGCTCCTTGGTATTAAAACACAGACACCTCAGGCTCAATGCACACACACCCACAAATAGAGATCCACCCACAGCATATCATAAAAGCATATAAACATTTAAACAAATCCACATGTGTCCATAAAAGGAATTTAACCAATGAAAACATGCACAATACCAACAACCCCCACACAAACGCACACACACAGTTACCATAATCCATTATATCCTTTTGGATAGGTTACACTTGTTTATTGACTGTGCCAATTTTACAGGACAGTCTGTGTATTTTATTCATCTCAAGTGTAAACCTCCCTTACCCATCTAAACCTCAGACACTGATGACACATCCATTTAAACACCCCTTTCTCTCTCATGGACATATGACTCAATGATAATGACAGTATTGAGTGTTTTATAGAGAGTCATAATTACAATCATCTAAACCTCCATTCTTGAGAGTTTATGTCCATGAGCACCTTTCTCTCTCCCTCCCTCTCCATTTCTCAGACCGCTGCTTTTCCTGGGAAAGTGCCTATTTTTTCAGACGATAATCTATTGCCGTGCTCCCATCGCTTACATGTAGCTACATGGTGAGTCAGTGCTGTAATTCCGTCATTAGCTGGATAATGTGTGTGCTGTCTGTGTGTTAAAACTTTAAGTGCCAGCTTTGCTTTGACCCTGGGGTGGTTTGACTGATGCCAGTCTGCCCACCAAGCGTCATTTGAGCTCTGTAATGGGTTTTGTCCAGCTCAGTTTGACCTAGAATGGCTTTGGGTATCACAACTTTTACATTGTGCTTGAAAAAAATTCTGCATGTCCTTCAACCAGAGAAGGTATGAAATTTGGAAGTGCCAAATCTTGTTATGTAGTCTTAAACTTTTAGGAGATGTGTTTGCACTCCAACTTTGTCTTTTCCTGATTAACTTGTCAACCATGCTCGGTAAAGCATCTTTGACATGGGATTCACACCAATGCACAGTGACACCCAATCACCTCTAGCTACTTTCTCTACAGCAAGCTATTACAGAACAAGCATTCACACTGTCTGCCAGAGACAGACATCTCTAAATCAAAAGTTAAATACAATAAAACACAGGTTATATTACGCCACTATCTAAAGATACACTGAGAGACACACAGGCAAATTGATAAAACATGTCTCGGCTTAGTCTCCACCTGTCTTTTTCCAATAACAAACTTGCACAATTAAGTCCTAAACTCTGTAATAAATCTTCCAGGAAGCATGTTTAAAGAGTCCCTCAAGGCAGAGATACATTTGCTTTTGATTGCAGCACGAGGAATAAAGAAAAAAAATCTGTGTCTAGGTGTGAGTTTTATTATAAAGTAATATGTGTTCATTAAGGCACTACAATGGTGTGCTGACCGACATGAAAACACGCAAAAGTAGACATAGCACTTCTGAAAATTTCAACATGCACACAGACACACAAGTGCACGGGGATCCACCCTTTTTGTATATATGTGTGTTTGTGTGTGTGTGTTTGTTACGTTGAGGGGAAGGGGGAGGGGGGGGGGGGGGGTTCTGTGTGTTATATTCAAACACCATATTCAATCACAGATGAGCTCCTACCAGCCCATGACAAATCTCCACCTGTGTGTGGGATCAGTGTAGCTGTACATGTGGGAGCTCGCCCTGATCCCACAGCCTCTGCACTATCACCCACCACCTGAGGCTCTGCCTGAATGAATGACTGAGTGACTGACTGATGGGAGAATCTCATCTGACAAAAAGCATCAGTGATTGATCACAGAGGCTCACCTGAGCACCTGAGGGGGGCCCAGCGTGCCAAAGACTGTGGGCCCCAACAGAGTGCACCTTTGCTGGGCTTGTCCACCTGAATCCCTGGAGCAGATTCCCCAGCTGATGGATCTGTGTGGTCATCACCACAACTATGTGTAGACAAACACTCTGCCTCATAACTACTTCTTACCAACCAAAAACAAGTACAGTACACCTGGAGGTCAGTAAAATTAATTAAGCATTCAATCATTAATACGTTGAGACAAGTGAATTTTCTGTTTATTTTTAAAAGAGCTCTTGGAGAAGGTCTCAAAAATAACCTTGGGCTGTTACACTGACTAGTCTGAGCAATATGATTTTGCCTCATTAAAAATAAATCAGGCCATTTTACACCAAACAAGAGCAAGTCAAATTGTGCTCTGGAAAGGACAATTAGCACAGAATCAATCCCTTTTTTCGTCTTTCTTTTCCCTCTCATTTTGTTGCTGATTTATTTTAGCTCTCTAATGAATACTATAGGAAAAAACACACAACCACAAGATTCTTGGAAGAGGACGACAGACAAACCCCCATCTCGCTCATAGCTATGTCTGGATTGCCTTCTGTGCTGAGATAGGAGTCAACATGTTTAGCTACATCAAAAGAAAACCTGATACCTTAAGTATAAGAAGATTAACACTTGCAGTGATCTTGAGCTTAGTCTTCTCCAGGACTTTCAACAGACTGTGCCAAAAGGGACAATTACCGATGAATTGGCACCAACATTGCGTAGTTATTTAACAAAATCTGGCACTGTGTATAAGCTCTTGTCCCTAAGACTTCCTTTCAAGTCTGGCCCCCGGTATCAGAAGGCTAACAGATTGGGGAATGTGACGAGAGCCGACAGCAGGGGAATCTGCAGGAACACTGACAGAGGGAGGTAAGGAAAAAAAAAGAGAAAGCAAGTGAGCAAGCAAGAAAGGAAAAACAAAGGAGACAAAGAAGCAAACAAAGAAACAATCATATCACTCAGCATACATTTTATTTCCTGACTTTAGGGTTATGTCATATCGCATATTGGATATTTGTGTGTGTCTAAGCTCACTGGTATGCCTGTGGGTGCTTTACTGTGTACCTCAGTGGACTAAATGTGACGACTTTAGGAATGTGACATTGTGTAAAACTCTAAAAACAAATGTGGAGAGTGTGACTGAAAGGCAGACATGCATGAAAGGCATGCATTTACTCAAATAGTTGAATCACCTTATAGTCATATAATAATATGAATAGCATATTATTTCATGATTATTACTACTTAGAGTAATTTATTATATTTAAATGTCATAGAGATGCACAGAAACCTCACTGACAGAACACTTGTAGGTGTTACGCTGCCACAAGCTTTCTGCTAATCCTTACCATGAGCATTTCACCACAGGTACTCTCAGGGTTTATGGAGTACACTGCTCTTTACACATATATCACTCCATCTTAATCCAAAGTACATACTGTATGCTTGTACCTACAACAATTTTTTTTCTCTGCAGTTAATGTAATCTGCTTGTCAGAGGGGATGCCAAAAGAGGAAGCTGCGGACGATCTCCGAAGAAAAAGATACCCTTTTCTCTGCAGGAAGTTGACAGCACCCTGGTTTTCACAGTGGCGCTTGAAAGTTTGCTAAAGTTTAGAATTTTGTGTATTTCTGCATAAATATGATCTTAAAATGCACCATATTTTCACGAAACTCCTAAATCTTCATAGGTAAGACCCAAATGCAAAGCATGCAAAGTTAATAGAAAATATATTTAACACTACACTAACACTACTTTGGTGCTCCCTCAAAGTGCAGCAATAACGGTAGCTAAATGCTTTCATTAAGTGTGGATGGATCTTCACAAAAGTTTAGAACTTGTCTTTATTTGTATCTTACTGACATTTTCTATTTTGTTTTTTTACCTTGGTATGTCATTTTGGATGTTGTGCAGGTGGAATAATTTCTGCTAGTTGATTAACAAAATGAGATCCTATGGCAATCGAGAAGTTCTTTACATGTGAGAGCAACTTATTTAGAACTAATTTAGAGGAAAAGTCTACCATGTAGAGCAGCAGCAAAACAGACAGAAAGGAAGGGTAAGATAAAAACTTTTCTTTTCTTAACGTTCAATCTCTGGTAGATAAAGCTGACAAGCTTGGGGTAGTAACAAGTCTATGAGAATGGGAGTAATACTAGCTTGTGTTTCACCGATACATGGGTGCAGAAACATTATCCCAACTCCAACGTATCTCTATCCAACTTTGAAACTTTATAGGCAGACAGAAACTGCAGGGTAACAGGTAAAGGCCCATTCCTGCTTGATGCAGAAGACGGATACAGACGGACAGTTTCATCCATCTTCTGTGTTGGTTAAGCGAGTAATTTGGTCCGTTTTCAGAAAGCTTAGCCCTCATTTCTGCTGGATGCATGTGTGCCACATTATTGTTGTTTTGTTCTGACCTCCGTAGCAGCGTCAATCTACACCAGGAGCGTGTCAGTTGTGGAGCGCCTGTGAGTGTAGACTACCTTGCTGGATAAGCGAGATCATGACATCACAGGAGAATTGGACAAAACAAAAAAAAAAAAAACACTGAGAACCCCGACTGGTTAAACATGTAATGTTTACATGGTTCAGCAGCAAAAAATCTTCACGGGGCTTTTATTTTGAAAAATACTGGAAGTTTTTACACTGCTATGTCTGATTTCCTGTCTGCCCCTACGTGCTAAATTTGATGTCTTCTGGGTGCGTCCTCTGTCAAAAATAGACTCAGCATGTAAATTTAGTGGACAGCCGCGACAAGGAGCTTCTGCGACGGTTCTGATACGCACTGCCGCGCAGCCTGTGGGAACCAAACTGTTTACTAAATTGGCTATGAAAAGCAGCGGAGGCTGCGGTGCAGTCGTACTGTGGTGCACACACACCTGGTGGAAATGAGGGGTAAGTTATCAGTTGTTTGACCCAGAAGATGGAGTAATACCACCGGAAATCGCGGAGGCAGTGCTGAACAGAACAGCTGACATGCTGCCATGGAAAGAAACAAACCAGAGAAGAAGAGAATCAGGAAGTGAACGAAAAAGCAGAAGAAGAACGTAGACGAACACAACAATTATAGAAATTGCACAAGCTTTTAAAGAAAGACTATATACGAAAGTTTAGAGCATGTTGAGAAGTTGGAAACAATTTTATGACGATGAATTGCCGCTGCCAAAACGGTGTCTGAAACTGACATCGCGGGATTGAACTCTAAACTTAGCCCTGCCCACTAGTGGAGGATTGACTTAACAATGCCAATAAACATGGCAACGCAAAGCAAGCATGGAAGTATGAGGACAGCGATGTATGACAACTTCTGAAGCAGATGTCGCTATTTACACTTGTAAGGGAGCATAAATGGGCCTTAACCTTCATATTATGTCAAGGGTCAATTTGACCTGTTTCAGTTTTTGTGCTGACCAAAAACTGGTTATCCTTTCTTTTTCTTCATGAAAGTTTGTGACTCTTCCTCGTTTGAGGTCATGAACATTTGGATAAAATTTGAGCACTTTAATGTGTAGTGGAATGGCTGTGCAGTGTTTGTATACAAAGATGATGTTGCAAGTCATTTGGACCCAGACACTTTAATGTGGGTAAGTAGCTGATCAGATCCAAAGTAAACATGTCTCTTTGATGTACTTTATTTTGATTGCTCAGTTATTTTTATTTTGATTGCTTCTGAATAAACATTCATACCCAGAGATCCAGGTATGTCTAGATAAGAAACTTTCTCGCCCTTATCCTTGTCACTGTTCTCATGTCATCTCTTTGACTGACACACTAAAAATGAGCTCCAGAAAGTTTACAACTGAAGAAGCTTTATCACAGTTTTTTAACTGGGATAGTGATGAAGAGGAAGAGATTTCAGAGACAGGCTCTTTCAAAGCCTCAGGACAATGTTATTGATGATCCATATTATCAATTTTCTGACGAGGAGGCGGAGTCAGAGGACGAGTCTGCTGATGTCTCTCCATCACTTGGAAACCAAGGAATGCAGCAATTATCATCCACATAGGGGACATGGACATCAAAACATGGTAATATAAAATGGTTAACTTCACCACACCAAAGCCGAGGCAGACTGTCATCTTCCAAAGTCATCAAAATGACTCCTGGTCCAACAAGATTTGCTGTCATACGAGTTGATGACATTCAGTCAGCATTTCAGCTCTTCCCCACTAATAGAAAGGATTATACTGGACATGACTAATTTGGAGGTGAGGTGTGTATTTCAAGAGAAATGGAAGTCACTGGATCAGACTGACCTGGATGCTTATATTGGAATTCTGGTATTACCTGGAGTGTACAGGTCAAAGGGAGAAGCAACTGCAAGTCTATGGAATAAAGAAAACAGAAGGCCAATCTTTCGAGCAACAATGTCTCTCGAGACATTTCACATGATTTCTCGTATGATCTGTTTTGACAATCGCGACACCAGAGCTGTTCAACGTGAAAAAGACAAACTAGCTGCGCTCAGAGATGTATGGGATATACGGGTCAAAATTCTACCTTTGAAGTACAATCCTGGTCCCCATGTTACTGTGGATGAGCGATTTGTTACATTCAGGGGACGTTGTCCTTTCCGACAGTACATGCCACACAAACTTGCCAAGTATGGCCTAAAAATATAGGCAGCCTGTGATGCAAAATCTAGCTATGCATGGAATATACAAGTATACACTGGAAAGCTGCCTGGAGAAGCATCTGAGAAAAATCAAGGGATGCGTGTGGTGCTGGAAATGAAGGGCTGCAAGGTCATAACATCACATGTGACAACTTCTTTCCATCCTACCGCCTTGGGAATGGACTTCAAAAGAGAAAGCTGACTATGTTGGGAACAGTCAGAAGACATAAGCCAGAACTTCCTAATGAAATTCTGAAGATGCAGGGAAGACCTCTGCATTCCTCCATTGTCATTTTCACTGAGAAAACAACAGTTGTTTTATACTGCCCAAAGAGAAACAAGAATGTTCTTGTAAATAGCACAATGCACACAGATGCGTACCCGAGCACAAGGGAAGACATGAAGCCACAAATGGTCCTGGACTACAACTCCACCAAAGGAGGAGTTGACAATCTGGACAAAGTCACTACAACATACAGTTGCCAGCGCAAGACTGCCCGTTGGCCCTTGGTGATGTTCTTCAACATTGTGGACGTGTCTGCTTACAATGCCAATGTCCTATGGACTGAAATCAACCAGCAATGGAATGCCGGCAAACTGTACCAACGGCGCCTTTTCCTGGAAGAACTCGGCAAAGCACTCGTCACGTCCAGAGGCGAGCCAGGCCAGCTCGATCCCCAGCAGCTGCAGCAGTTATTGAAAAGGTCAAGTTCAGGGCACCCAGCGAACCTGCAATGGATCCAGTGGATACAGGTGTAAAGAAACGGAAAAGATGCCAGGTCTGTCCCTCCCGAGAGGACAGTAAAACAAGTACCATTTGTGGAAAATGTAAGAAATACATCTGCAGAAAGCACACAGTTACACTCTGTCCATCATGTGGAGAGCATTAAAAATGTTGAACATAGAAAAAGATGAGAAAATGGGGCAAGTACAAAAAAAAGTGTTTGTGAAAAGGGAAAAACTTTAACTGAACAGTTCTTAAATATAGTGTTGAAGTAAAAAAAAGGGGTGGGGGCAGGGTACTGAATGTCTCTTTTCTAAATGTTTTCATAATCTAAAATAAAGTTTTTATTGGTTCAACCTATTTTTTTTATTTATCTGAGTGGATTTTACATAATATGGGTCAACATAATCAATGTGATTTTTTTTTCATCATAATACAAGGGTTAAGAGTAAAGGGGGAGATCTTACCATGAGTGTTAACAACAGATGGTCTAATCTAGGACACAATCTAGGATTGTGAAGGAGCATCTCCCAACCCTGATACTGAGCTGTTGGCTGTTGGTTTTCATCCATGTTGACTTCCGAGAGAGTTTACCTGTGTTATCTGATAAGGCCGCATGTGATACCATTACCTTAGATGTTGCCTAATCACAAACACAACACCCAAAAGTATTCATGGCAATGTTAAGATATCATCCAAGCCTATCTTTCTGATCTGCTTCCAAATCTCCAGCAGTTTCCTTTTTTAAATTTGTTATTATCTATTATCTATTTTTCCTCAATAATTAGTATTACAACAAAGAAAAAAAGTCTGCTATCTTTCTTCAGTATATTCAACAGAATATTTTCAATTACCCAATCTAATTAAGTACATTCTTATCAATTCTATGTGCTCTGCTAGTCTACTACTTATACTATTTTGCTCTGAGTTCATCATAAACAACATTTTCTTTCTGTTTCATGGTTTGTCTTAATTTGGGTAGTCCATCTCAGACCAAAGACGGATCAGTTACACATGAAATATGCATATGTGCTACAAATGGGCTTACCTTCTTCTTCTTTTCTTTCTTCTTCTTCTTCTTCTTCTTATTATTATGGATGTAAAAAACATGCTTTGAAGGTACACTGTAAAATATTCAGTGCATGAATGAATATCTCAGCATATAACATCTAAAGTTTGTTAAAGGTATTGATATTTAGGTCAGTAAATACTAACTTTAAGACAGTTGTTCAGAGTGTAAGTAAAATGCTTTTCATCATTATTATTATTAAATCTGCTACCACATTCCTTTCTGTATTAGCACTAAATGTTGAATGGAAATTATTAAGTATTTTTACTTTTTAGACCATTTTTTTGTGCTTCTGTCATTCCTTGGTTGTGGCTGGTTTATATCCAGAGATTAACACAGTGCAGATGCTTCAAACCATCAGCTTGGCTAGATTTTAGGAGGGGAAAAATAGATTTCTGAGTTACTCATTTCTGTTGACCCTGCTTAGTTAGTTTGAGCCTATGCTTTAACAGAGCTGAATTCATGCCGTTTCATGATATAAAAATCCCATTCTGCAATTTTTTTAAGAAAGCTGTGACTGATTCGACACAGAACTCCAAGACATGGTAAAGATAACAGGTGACAAGACAAGAGGCGCCAGCTCGTTGTTGGATCTAGAGGCCGTCTTGGGATGCAGTGACAGACATTGAATACTGACACATCTCCACAGTGGATGGGAGGAGCAGGAAAACTGAGTGATTTGGCATTTTGGAGAAATTCCCTCCAGTCATAGTGCTCTCTCATTCCCAAGCCCTCTCTGGAATGGCTTTGACAGAAAGACAGAGGAGATGTGACCTGAAACAAGATTCTGTTTGATCATCTTTGTACCGCTTTCATTCTGTCACAGAGATCTATGCAAAATCACTTAATATTAAAAAAGTTTTCAATATTATTAAAGTGAAAATAAGCTCACTGATGCCAATGCATTATACATCAATAACTCTGACAAAATCTATTTTGTAAGTAAACTGATGAGCCAAGAGAAGAAAGAGAAATTGTGATGAGTCTGAGGAAGGATGTAATGTAGGCCGTAGAGAGATATGACGTGTGGGTGTGTTATATAGACAGAGAAAGAAAAACATTCTTTTCTTTAAAGATTGACTTTTACATTTGGACAGACTCTAATAGCCAACTATAAGATCTTCAGACCAATGCATGTTTACACTCCTTTCTATCTTCTGTTGAGAAATTCTAATTTGAAAGCATAGCAATTCGAAGATTTTTGCCAGTCCTGAAAATTGTTTAAGGATGAATACTTGGATTTAAGATTAAAATTATTGGTAGGGTATCTGATTATGTTTACAGAAAGTGAGACAATATTAATTGGCCTTTTCTAAGGTGAATATGTATTAAAAAACTTAGACCGTGCATCTTCATTTTGTTTGAATGTTATATTAACCTTTAAATGGCAAATAATATATGAAAAAGATTAACCTAGCTGACTTTACATTGCTGCTTCAAATTAACATCAACTCTGAAGGATATAAGGCAGACATGTTTTTGTTTTTGTTTTTTTTTAACTATGGCAATCACAAAATGCTACGTGCTAAAAGTGATCAAGCTCATTCCCAGCTTTTAATGTAGGTGGTTCTGGATGAAATACCAGTTATAAGTTGGTAAAACTGGACAGTTCTTTCACTATTACTATACAAAAAGACCAGGCTCTGAAACAACCTCTGAAATGCATCCGTAGAAATGGAGTGGAAGACACACAGAAATCTGCTAACTTGCACACACACTAACTCTATACTATCCCAACACCTCATAAAGCAGAGACCGCCCACACCCAAACAAATTTAAAACAATCAAAGGGTTTGGCAGGAGCAGACTGCTGTAGTCATTGCTCAGGTCTCACTGACAGCTTGCCCTGCTCACCTCATCTGTCTGCCCTCTATAAAGACCAGCCTTATAGGCAGACTAAAGGCTCCACCCCCTGAACCCTAGACCTCTTCTCAAAATCTTTTAGCAGACACTTCCATGGGCCCTGGATGCTCTTAGCATGATTTAGGAAATAGTGTGAATACTTAATATTGCAAACACAATGGCTTTTATGGACTTTTGAAAGTGACTGTTTTACTTCATGTTCTTCACAGACTTTATTGCAACTGCAGCAAAAACTTTATTTTTAGGCATGATAAAAAATATCTAATTTGGATGAGCACAGAGCATAATATTGTAGTTTGACAATAAGTGAGGTAATCAGTTAAATAAGAAATACTTGTATAAACTGAATGTCTTAATGTATTTCAACTCTATGACTATATCTCCCTAAATCCTCACAATAATATTAATCACGATAAGTTTTCTGCTTCGTGTAGCCACTCAATGCATTTCTGTGGATGCCACAACCCCTTCCCCCAAAAATGAAGCTTAGGCAATAAAATAAAATAGACTAAACTATTTATACATAACGTGTCGCTCCTCCTTTTCTTACAGTTTCATATTAAAACATGCAAAACTACACAGACACAGAATTTGTCTCCCTCTTAAGGCACAAATAAAAATGAGACAAATAAACTAATGCACCCTAATGTATGCTTCTACAACTCCCCTTTACTGCTGCAACCTGCTGCAGCTGACTTAGCCAGGATTTACACAACCCAGTCACAGCGTCTCCATTAATTGCTGAAAGTGACACCATGCATGGTTATTACACGATTACGACATGACAGCTCTCGTTTTTCACCATTAAGAGGCAGACGGGCCTGTTCTCAGTGTGTTGCAGGGTGTCAGCACATAGAAGTGAGTAGATAGGAAAGCAGGTTATATTGTAAAGGCTGCAGTTACGGCATGGGGTGTTTGGTTTTAGTCATGTCCTGGCACAGCACAGGGTGGTAAGATGTCTGAAACCATGCCTCATACACATAAAGAGCAATGTGACTGCTCAAACATGCTCATATAAAAGTAAAAAAAAAACAATGTCAACTTTTTAGTCATTTGTGACTATCAGAGTAGGAAGAAATAAATTAAAGTAATTATTACCAATAAAGATATTTATGAAAAACAGTGGAATGTGAAGCTTTTAGGGTTTAGAGTTTACAGTTTGCAGAGCCTTGATACCAAAGTATTGTCAAACATAAGTGTGGATAAGGTGCCATGATCCACGGCTGGTCGCACCCATTTAGAATAAAAAAACTCCACTAGTCTACATGGGCTTCTGTTATTTTACAGCAGAATAAGTTGAAAATCCATGGCAAAATTAGTTGATTAAACCAAAATAAATTTGGACTACAAATTCAGTTGGAAAATAATGCACTTTGTTCTTTTTTTTGTTATTAACAATACATTGTAAATCTTAATGATTTTGGCTGTACTCTAAGAAATTTACGGTTGATAAAAATTTAAACATCTAAAGTACCTCAAATTTGGTAAAGTATGATGTATCACAGTTAACAGATGTTGTAACATGTGTAACATAAGCTTACATGTCGATCTTAACCAACTCAACACACAAAAATGTATATTCATAGTCCTAAAAATAAATAAACAAGTACATTGTTTGTTTATATCCACCTTTAACATCATCCTTACTTTATGTCATCTTCTTTAACAACAAATATGAGAGAAAGTAGACCCAACTTGTGGGTTCACTAATTGCCCACTTGAAGCAAAGACATCAGGGCTGTATGGATTATCTGCCGAGGAAGTCGTGTCTATGACTGTCCTCTCCCAATGCAAGAGGATTGGGGGGGTGTGGGGATGGCAGGAGCGGATGTGAATAATGCATTACAAGGTATGAGGCTGGTAAGGAGATGGGGCTCTGGGAATTTGAAGGCATTTGTGTTTGTCACACAAATCAGGAAGTCTTGCTGCACTTGGAGGCAAATCTGAAGAGACGGCAAAGAGAGAGAGGGAGTGAGAGAAAGAGAGGAGGATGACTATGTCTTTTCCAGAAAACTCAGGCCTGAGAAGGCAGGAGAAAATATGTGTGTGTCTCAAAATGAAAAGAAACAGGAGGACTTAATGAAGCAATGTCTGCTTTTTTCTGAGAGGTTAAACACAATGGATTCGCTTGCTAAGCAAATGATTCAACAATTGCTCAATGAGATGCAGTAATCAGAGTGAACATGCAATAACTTCATATTACATACATTTCTAAAGCAATACAGCAAAATATTAAATATAATATGAGATAATATGAGATAATATTCTGGCATTTCTATATTTTCAGACTGCGCAGATGCTTTTATCTAGTCTGAATTATTGCTTGCTTTACTGTTCTTTCACAATTTATCTTTACAAATTGTAAATTGTAAACCAGTGTAGAAATTATTATTAAGTAAAATAATATGAGCTCATCTTGTTATTGTAGATACCATGTGATTTAGTTACCACGTAAGTAAAATAATCAAGGCCGCTTCATTAACTCTACCAATGAAGATAGCTGAGCTACAGTTTTACTGTAAAGATGAGGCATACATATGTCGGATGTGGAGTTTGCAGTGTGTGTCTTTACAAGAGCTACAAGGTTTTAACAGCTGTTAAGATGTAGGAATCGCAATGACTAAATAATGTTAGTTCCTCAGCTATGAAAGTTGCAGCGCAGAGCTGAAAGTGTCATTAATTCTTTGTTGATTAGTCAGGCTGGTTATGTCCTTTAAGGTTACATCTAATAAGTCAGGATGAAAACAGCGTGGTTTTTTATTGCTATTTGATCAATGTTAATATTTTTTTTTTATTTTCTTTTTGACACAATGTAACAACACTATAACATCATTGCAATTTCCCTCTGTGATTAATAAAGCTTTATTTAATTTAATTTCATCTAGTTCATGCTTTCCAAAAATATTATAAAATTGAAAGTGCTCTGACTTTTTGTCAGATTTTAAGACACTTTACATTACTGTTTCTTTCTTTATTATTGTTGTTATTATTATTATTATTATTATTATTATTATTATTATTATTATTATTATTATTATTATTATTATT
>JBAMHW010000001.1:28806039-28824449 GCA_037177495.1 Rhadinocentrus ornatus | reverse complement strand
TCTTATCTTATCTTATCTTATCTTATCTTATCTTATCTTATCTTATCTTATCTTATCTTATCTTATCTTATCTTATGACCTAACATCACAGCAAAAAAGCTTTACCTTTGTCTTATTGTTCCATTTTCTGTTATTTTTCTGCATTTTCTTCTTTGTTGACGATTTATGGTATATTTAACTTACAACTGGCAAACTTTTTCATCCATTTTTGGTTGTAACTGTTTTATTTAATGACTGTTTTATTCAAAGCAAATCATGAGTTACCTTTATATAAATTACATGTGGTGACCAGCCAAAATTAGCTTCTTTTGAAGGATGTCTTGTCTTTCACTGAGATAGGGTGAGACCTCAGAGATCTACTACTCCTCCAGATTGAAAGAAGTCAGTTGAGATAGTGCAGGGATCTGTATGATGGCTTATAAAAGCCTCTTAGGTGAGATGATTTTGATGTGGTTTACCGAAAGTAACCGAGGGTAGACTCAGGGGACGATGGGAAAATTGTGTCTCTTGGCTGGCATGAAAAAGCCTTATAAACCTAGTTACTTTTCTTCTTTGCCCCCAGTGATAGCAAATAGCTTAATTGTTGAACTAACAGCAGTGATCAACAGAGCTTCAGAGTTTACTTTATGACATATGACATATGAAGGAAATTGGTACAAGAAGCTAATAGAGACAAATTTTACCAGATATATTTGCTATATATTGACACTTTAATTCTCCGCTCACTCAGCAGCCTTTTTATTGTTACAAAAAATCTCTGAGACACTCATTTACAAGGCAGAAATAGATACCCATTATTTGCTTG
This sequence comes from Rhadinocentrus ornatus, assembly GCA_037177495.1. NCBI lineage: Eukaryota > Metazoa > Chordata > Actinopteri > Atheriniformes > Melanotaeniidae > Rhadinocentrus > Rhadinocentrus ornatus. Next base: position 28,823,644 of record JBAMHW010000001.1, on the reverse strand, counting down.
CAGCTACTCTCACGAGACCCCAAGATGAATATGGCTCATGCTAAGGTCAGACATACTGAAGATAAAAGCCACTGACCTCTGCTCAGAAGGAGTTTCTCTTCCTGCCTAGCATGCCATACTCCTCTGTGATTTGTCTGTCAGTAGTGCTGTGTGTGCTTGCATGGACAATTGATGTGTGTCTATAAAGGCCTATCCAATGCCAGAGTGGTTAATCGGGGGTTTTGGGGGGATTCCAGGTGCGCCACATGACTGTTCAGCTGGTGTGACGGCCAAATAAATAAAGAAAGAAAAAATAAAAAAACAAACTCTTTTTTTACTTATTCTTTTTGTTATATTGAGTCCTTTTGTGCTGCTGGTGGGTACTGTCAGGTTTTACTATCAGGTAATACCCAGGTACTATAAGGTGTGGAGCTGTAGAGCTGGGGCTATGTGTAGCACTGTCACTAGATTTTGGGGAAGGGATTTATGCCAGTCTACTGCTAAATTTAAGTTACTCTGCTGATCTTTAAACAACAGGAGTTCTGTAATCTTAAAAATAATTGCAATCTTAAAACTAAGACATCCTGTTTCTTTAAATGTGCAGTACTTTTCTTACTTAATGAATATGGCTCTGAACTAAGTAATGAAATAAGTAACTGTTACAATAAATAGCTGCATGGACTTCTTTAAGTAATATGTCCCCAAGATCACCTCACCTCAATTCAACAGGCTTAGATTTAGTCAAATAAGACTACCTGCAACATAAATCATTACTTAGACCAGGTGTTATTAAAATATTCAGTACTGGGAATAAAATAGCCAACAAATTGGTGGGCGCCATAACTTAGAAGAAAATTACAAAAATATTTTTAATAGATAAGATGGAGAAAAATATCAATAAGTCCAGTTTATTTTTTAATGTAGAGATAAATAAATAGCTAAGCTGAACATCCCTGTGTTGTTCAAAACAAATAAGCATTAGTGGTCTGATTTCACCCAGTAGTTCACCCTTTAGTCATTCCAGAGGTATTTTGGCTCCATTTATGTGTGTATTGCTGAATAAATCACATTGTGTTTATATTTGTTTACTTGATGAAAAATATGTCAGTGGGTGACATCTAAACTGAACTGTTAAGGGTGTCGAAAAATTTACTATAAATATTTTTGATGGCCTTTGGCAGAAGAGACAAGTGGGGAAAAGGAAGTATAAATGGAAGAAGATAGCAAAAAGAAGCGGACAGAGTCAATCAGTGATTACCAAACATTTTCTGCAGTGCGTCCTTTCCATTGACACAAATAACGTCAAGCCCCATCCCACTATCAAATGCAACCCAAAACTTACAAAGAAACATACAAAGAAATGTGCCACAAATTAGTCTTTGGTTTATAGGCTGCTAATTTATTAATTATAGTTTAAACCATGTCAGTGGCAGAGGGAATGATAAATTTCCCTGATATATACTGTATTCTTTTGCCTTTTTGGTAGCTGAAATGCCTGTTAATTCATCATTATTTCCCCACTGGTACTTCAACAAATTTGTTCATGTTTTTCTAGCAGTGCAAAAACTATACGTTTTATTAAGAACCACTGGCGTAGATGGAGGACAAAGACAATAGGACATAAGAAAAGAGGGAGTGGTTTGTGTGAAATCTAGTTGCTTCCATTTTAGATAAAATGGTTTATATTGTGTTCTCTTGAGATGTGTTGAGTAAAAGCCTGGCCTCTTACTGCTCTGTGTGTTTAGCTTTTGTACCTGCTGTACGAGAACGGTCCTTTCACAATGAATGAATTTATTTTACTCTTGTTAGTAATAAAAACTACAGGATTCTAAGCAGTGAACAGATTTAATTTATCCAGTTTACTCCACATCAAAAAGAGGTGGGCTGGTTGTCAATATAAAACTCCCGGGCTAAAAATTGGTTCCACTCAGGCCCTGCTGGGACTATCTCTGTAGCAAGGTTCACTTGTGCTCTTGGTGTAAGCTTTTACGATCTGTCTAAGGCAATCAGGAGAGGTAAAATTTTTTACCTTGGGACTTGGTGGATGGACAACTCGGTGAGGGTAGGGTAGGGGGTGTTGCATTGTGACTGATGCTGAGGTTATTGAAGTGTAGAAAGACAGGAAGCAGATCCAACTGAGTGGCCAAGCCTAAACAGTTCAAGCCGTTTTTTGACCCGGCCTCTGAGCACTATGAGCTTCCATACAATTTCCACTGATTTAACTAATTGAATTCCATAAAAAGTAAAAACAAAGGACAAAAAATATAACTTTAAAATAGACCCAAACACCTCTAATGATGACCATCAAATCATGTAGACCAAAATCTAAAAAAATGTCAGAATCTTCCTGGGGGAAACTTAAAGTATTTTTCTGCTTTACTGCTGACAGGAGACTGCATGTCACTTAAAGTAATAGCACAAAAGCGCGGCTGCCAAGCTGAGGCTGGCAGACACATACCAGACCTTCACTTAAAAGGCTGTGTCAGGGGTTAAGTGGTCATGGAAAAAGAGGCATAGAGCCGCCGCTGAAGTTATTAGGCAGCATAGTTTCTCTAGTCAGCAGGTGGGAGGTGAGATGTGGTGTGACGAGCAGGTGCTGCTCAGGGCCAGAGATCACAGCTGGACGTTAGGCTGTGATAAGCTCAACGCCACTTAAATTACACCCCCAACACCGCTTTGACCCTGCATGGCTTGTATGGTGTGACAGAGAGAAAGTGAGAGAGTTGAGGGTACAAGTGTGAGAAATAAAAGCTGAGAATGTTTTGTATGTGAGTGCATATGAGTATGGATGTGTGGATTATCTTTTCTTTCTGTAAAGGTTACAATAGTCTATTGTTGATTTACTGTTTATTAAAAAGAACACTGACGCTAAATAAAGTCCTGTTAGGAATGGCAGCTAAGGGATGTTTGTTTTTTTATAGTCATCATTCTTCAAATCTTCTTTCACTCCAGCTGTTGAATTGTCTTCACAAAATCTGGGGTGTGGGGGTGGATAAAGGCTGCCAATGAAAATGGAAAATGGAGGTCTGTGTGGTTTTGTCAAACTCTACAGCTCATCTGCAAACTGGCATCAAGCCACAAATTTCAGAGTCTGGTGTTTTGTTAGAACCCGGCGCTGACACATGTTAACAACATTTTGGGGGAAAAAAAGGTGGCAGAAAGGGCATGCTAAGGGATGAAAGTGGCAGAGTAAGAAGGCAAGAAAAACGCAAAGGTGGATGAGTTTATTTGATGATTACCTTTTTGTAATCCTAGAGGCTCTTTAGACGCAAGCATCCACTGCACTTCTAGCATCCCAAAATCATAAACAAACAAAAAATGGTAGAAGAGTCCGGGAATGAAAGTGGACAGAGAGCAGAAGCACAGGGAGCTTTGAGGCTTTAGAGAGGTGAAGTATTGATCATTCATTGACAAACACAATAGAAATTTTAGATGTGATGTGAGAAGCCCCCATCCATAATTTATCAGTGGACCAAATGTGAGTGACGTTGGGTATGGACATGGGGGAGTACTGAGTATTGATTAGTGGAGGGGTGTACAGAATAAAGGGTTGGTGGGTGAGGGGCTCCAGAGAAAAGAGAGGGTAGGGAGGATGCAAGAAAGAGATGGGGATTGTGAAGAGGGGGGTTACAGATGGAGCACTGGAAAGCCATTAAGGTTGGCAGTGTTACCAGACACTGGCAGCGCCTGGGAGCGCAAAAGAAAGAAGTGCAAAGATTGGAAGAGAGAGAAGATAACATTAGGGAGAGGTCAACACACACCCCTTGCCACTAACACACCCTCTTTTACACCACACTCCAACCGTCTCCCTGCGCCACCCCAATCAATATGACCATGTCAAAACATAAAATGCATGCTTTTGCTCTTAAGTAAAAGGTGTCTAAGATTTTTAAAAGCATTGATTCAGTAACGGGTCGATGAAAATCAAGGCATATTTTTTGTGCAAAGAGGAGTAATAACACTCAGCTGGTAATGGCACAACAGAGGGGACCCAACTGTCTGTAAGGAGTGCGCTGGTCAGATTACAGCACTCCACTCCACTGGGAGAGGTCACAGGGAAGGGGCAGGTCAAGGATTTGAGCATTCTCAATACAAACTAGCGCTGAGATTTGTCCATAGGGAAAGCAAGAGAAGAAGAATGAGTTGATGGCACTGGACTTTTACTGGAGCATCTGCCAGAAACATTTTACACATTGAAGTGAGGAGTACCTTGACAAGACGTTCTCCCAGGCCATGTCCTGTGGGAATGTCCACCATCAAACACAGCCAAACGAAGCAGATAATTCATCTTTTGCCATGCTAACCACAGTAAGCCAAACCATTTAATGAGAATATTTTTGAAAGATTTATTGTTTAAACTTGTCAGTCATTCTTGCTATTTATTGCTATATACATTCTTACCATTAAAATTCAAGGCCAAGACCTTAATGGCCCAAGGCCCATGGCTGCTATATTTCTGTATGGCCTAAATAAAAGTTTTCACTGAAGGGAAAATACGTCTGAGAAAGAAAAAGGGCCTGAGTGGGTACAGCAGTTAGAGAAAGGTTTTCCTCCCTAATGTGGGCACCAGTAAGGTACAGAGAACATCCATGCCAGCACTGGGGACATAGTTTATGGAGAATCAAACCAGTTATAGTACAGGCAGAAGGAGAGAACAAGAAAAACAAATGACAGAAAAAAACAAAAACCACATCCTGTAATTAAATGCAAACCTTGTGCCTACCACAAGAAGGGCACTGACAGTGTGCATTTATATGTTCCTCATTGCTGCACTAGCACAGCAGCCACATAACAGAACATTTTAGACAATGACAATGCAGCAGCAATTAGCCCTATCCTTGGGTGTGGCTGTGGGGACACTCATCTATCCAAGAACACATGTGCATGTCGTGAATGACACTGCATTACTGTGACACAATAAAAGAAACATCTGGTTTGCCTAGACGACTCATTTCCACACTGACCTTTTGACATGGGTCTCATACATCTTTAATTAACAGGAAGAGCATGCTGTTAAAACTGGCTCGTTATTACATATCATATAATGTAATTAAAATGGTTAAATGTCAAGCTCAGCGCTGACACTGACACATTTACACTGAAAGGATTTTCAGACTTGGTATTTTAGGAGTAGCAACCACAGTCTGATTAAAGGTACAACTAACAGTAGGAAACCAGCTAGTGTCACAATAGAATGCAATTTATTCAGTCGTGGATCACAAGGAAGTTGGTCTTCCCTGGACCAGACCTCAAGGACTTACATGCACCAACATGTACAGCAACCCAACTCCCATTACATGGAGCTCAGATTACAATACACCCAGTGGGAGTTTGACTTTGTTGGTAAATATGCCACCCTGCTTGATTTTTGTTTTTTAAACAGTTTGCTTTATAATAATACTTAAAATATAAAATTTGCATAAATGTCAAAATGCAATTTCTCATTCAAAAATTGATAATGAAATTCATGACATAACTCAGGCCTCTGCAACTTTTTTTTCAGCAGAGAAAAGTCACGAGAAGCTCAACTTGATGCACTGTAATTGTTTTCTTTAACGTTTTGCTACCCCAGGTAGATACTTCTGGTATCATCCAGATCTGTCAGAACAGGAGACAGAGATGTTGAGCTTCAAAACTTTGCTTTGTCACACAGTTTGTAACTCCAAGGAAAAGCAGGCAACTCATCTATTAAACAAGCAGTAGCTTGTTGTTCCTTTGTAACTGACAATTTGACAGGGTGGTGACAGTGGACTTTGTACCCTGAGGATGAACCTGTGTTCTCCCTGACACCCAACAATCTCTCTAACCACCAGGCTATCCTAAAACCCAAAACAATATGGTTTTTGCTAAGAGTGCTGTCTGCTTTACAGGCAGGCTCAACCACTTTGGAACACACCATCAAACTTTAAACCTCATGCCAACACCTTTGAGTCAACAAGGTCAGACCTGAGCATTTCTCTGACATGTTTTGAAAATCGCAGGCAGTGGACAGCTTGGGCATTTGCTTAGTTTCATCCTGGATGCGTGATCTCTTGTCACCATGGCACTTGAGAATGTAGGAAATTAAAGCCGATGGGAAGATAATCTGGTCACCTGATCCAGGCTTGGTGGAGGTGCTGACTGCTGTGCTGTGCCACCATGTGTCATACGATGAGGGGGCAAAACGGCAGGTGACTGACTAACCCCTCTTAACGGACAGATGACCAAACCACTAAGAAGACGTATGAGAGAGGATGAGAGGAGGAAGAGGAGAAGGGGACAGGTAGAGGGAGATAAGATGGCACAATTGTGGGATTCATTTGATACCTCATTTTATGTGATTCTGGATATATGTGGGTCTGATGTAAGCTGGTCATGAAGGGAACGAAGCACAGAAAGAGGCACTCTGTGTCACATTGCAGTACGCTAGAAGGCTCTCTGCTGGTGCTCCAGCGACACTGTGTGAAGCCAGCAGGTATGGAAATACTGGGTAACACATGGATGTGTTACCCAGTGCTGTGCAATCAAGAATGCATGTGAGCGTGGTGCGCCTCCAAGTGTGTGCACTTGTGCATGTGTATTTAACAGCTTAATCAATTACCTACCCACTTGCCAAAGAGAAAACAGGATTTGCTCAACATGCCTCCCACCTTTCAGAAAGAGTCTACACAAATAGCTTATGCTCACAGCTCAAACAAAGAACAAAGCATCTCCCCCTCCTTTTGTTTAAAGTAGACTTCTTGTACATTGCATCAATAACCAGAGCTCAATGTGGAAACAAAGCCAGATGACAGCTGTCAGTATGAAGGCTGACCACATAAACACATGTATATTAATATCTTGTATTACTACAGTCACACAAGATAATTATCCAAAATAGATAAAGGGCCAAAGAGCATACTAACACCCTCATAAATGCAGATGTCATGCGGATAATTTAATCACAGGTTTAACAGATGTTTTTAGGCTGCCCTCTTTCATTAAAGTTGCACCGCAGCAGATAGCAAAATCACAGATTATTCAAGGAATTAGGATATGAAAAGCACATTAACTCATTAAGAAAATTAAATTGTATACATTAGAGGGAGCCTTGTTCAACCAGCGTTGAACATTCTGCCGCAGAGACAGGGGCATAATAAAATCAAAGAATCACAGCTTAATTGAATTGCACTTAAAAAGGATCATGCTGACAAATGCGATTGCATTGAGCCGCTAATGTGCACACCTCCTGCAAGTCCTCTTTAAATCCAATGAAATTGAAATATCCTTTGCTGCTGACCCCTTCTTGATACAATCAGTTAGCCAGCAGCGCAGACGATGCAAAGAGGAAGAATGAGATGACGAAATCAACGGAAGTAAGTAATCGGTTTAGACTAACACGCTAGGACAGCATCCCCCCCTCAGTTATATGGAGCTCTCTCTTTTTACACACATGCATTGCACAAGTCCATTTTCAGGCCAAAATAAATTGAAGGTGAAGCACAGATAACATCTCATCACAGCCATATCTGCCTTGTCCTGTCATGGGAACCAGTTCACTTGTTTGAACTCATAACAGCACAAAGGAAACAATGGACCACTTTCTACTAAATCACAGGCCCAGTTAAATTGCAAAGCATATGCAAACACTCACAGGTAACATGCTTACACACATGCTGTGCATACAAACACATATACATAAGTACGCCTCTGCTATGTGTTTTCATTCATCACATATACTATGACTACAAAGAAGGACTTGTTACAGGCTCAATGGGAGTCAGTTTATGGCATGAAGACAGATATTCCGATTTGTTTGGAAAAATAAAATCATTATAAGTTAATTCTAAAAAATAATTAGATGTTTGTGCGTTTAGGGTTTACCCAAAAGTACATTTTATTCCCAAATTAGAACGGAATTAAATCACAAGATCAGTACAACACAATGTCATTTGAGTTATGAAGGTAGTGAAGGGCGAAAAAAGGAATTACAAAAGGAATTCGTATGTTGCCAGTTGAAAACCATGTAGCCTATATGACAGTAAACAAATCTCTCCCTTAACACCTTGATTTTATTTTGTAGTAGTTGATGAAAAGATTGTTCTTAAATTGAAAACACTAAATGCAACACACTTTTTGCAACTTGTTTCACAAACAAGCATTTCTTAACACTTACATATGCAAGCAAGCAAAAATAGAAGGAGCACCGTCGGACTGCTTACAAAAAAGTAATGTGTTTGCTATTTTCCTTGTCATTAGTGCGTTTGCTGCTGAGCAGTTACTCTCTCCAAGGTAATTCTCTGGAGAAACCACTAGGGGAGCTTCCAACCTCCTTTTGAGTAAACTTGAACACAGTGGATGGCAAAAACAGTGGAGCAGGCACATATACCTACACATAGAAAGACAAAAGAAACAAGAAGAGAAAGAGAGAAATAATGTGATCTTGTCTGACTCAACAGGAGGACTTTGCCATGTTAATGGACATGATTTGCTCTGTGCCTCATCTTTTTATAATGTCATCCCTTCAGTAACCAGCCACCCACAAGCTTCTCTCACAACTGACACTGCTGTGTGACTTGATGAACAAACCAGCATGCTATTGTAGTAAAGCCTGGTATAGCAATGGGAATACTCTGCACCCCAAAGTACAGAACACACCTCCATTATGCATTACACATCTAAGATATTTAAGCTCTTTGTAAGAGCTAAGTCTTGGAGCTGTGACGTGTCATTCTGTGAGGGATGATAGGGAGCTTTAGTCGTGTCTGTATTAGCAGGATGACTTCCAAAGCCTCTGGGATGAGGTGTTACAACCTCTAGCTCAAGTCAGTCCCTGCATTGATGCCCAAACTCTGCGTAGCCCTGAGCACTAGATCAGAACCCCAAATAGGCGATAAGCCTTACCACAGGGACTGACTGTTCATAAAATAAGATCAAATTAATCGCTGTAGGTCTATTGTGAGTTAAAATAAACTGAGATGTGATGGTTCAACAGTCCAATATGTGGATGGAGGCAGAGAGAAATGTTCAGAGTTTCATTTTGTGCTCAGGGAAACAGTGGGTACACTCTGCTTGACAATAAATCTTAAGCAGAAGAAATGAGACCAGTGAACATAAACTGACATGAATTCCAAGACACATGTCGTCTTCAGACGTGGGAAAAGCAGTGTTTTTGGTCTTGGAGCAGAACATGGTTTTTGTTCTAAGATAAATACCATCCATCTGTCTGGTGCTGTTTGGTGGCGCTGTGTGCGTGCCAGTATCAGAGCCCTGCAAGAGATACTTAGGTCTGTGTGTATATTTTCATAGTCTGATTGAAGTAAAACACAGCCCTTAATGTATCATTTCAAGTGAACACAGTGCCCAAATGAAAACACACACACCTACAAGCCCCACTTAATTGAAGGCTACAGGTTTTCATATAGCAGACCATTTTTCTTTTCTTTTTTTCCAAAAAAGAAAAAAAGAACACTTTTTGAAATCAATATTCTCAGCTTGTTTTGCTGCAAATTAAAGCTGCCATTCTCTGGGCTGATGTCATGGGGGACCAGCTCTGAGACACAGAGAGGGATAAGAACTGCACAGTAAAGTTTTATATTTCAAGCTAAAAAGATTGAAACGTGACCTTGAATTATCTCAAAATGTCTGAAAAAAAGAACAGAGGGAATACATGCACACCAAAAGGGAATGGATATGCTATTTCTGTTTTCTGACAGCAAAGGGGAAAAAATGAGAGAAGAATAAAAATATCTCATATATTTTCTTTCTATTCTTTCTATTCCTCTTTGAGATATGGCATTATAGAGTGTTGGTTGCAAAAACTTAGTGTTGACATACTTTCCATCTGTGGGACAAAAATTTGATTGCTACAAGTTTCTGCCTCATCCTCCATCTCAATAACATGCAATTGCCTGCAGTTAGTCTACATAACATGCAATTTACACACAAGACTGCACTCTTTTTGCAGTCTGCTCTAGTAGACAAGGGCTGTGCTTTGCCATAAAAACAGATACACTCCTCAGGAAGCTTTGTAGTGCCTAAAAACCTCAATTACCTTCATCAATATTTGATGGAATGGCTCTGATAAGGTCTGCTTACTCCCCCCCTCCAGTGCCTCTGTGCTGGCGTGATGTCTTTAATTGTTGGCCCAAAGCACTGAAGACAGACAAAACATTGTTTGCTCAGTAATGGATGGCTATGTCTTTAACACAATATTGAGACTGGCTTTTGTGCATGGCTGCCACACTGGTTGCCTGTAGCGAGAGTGGAAAAGGGAGGGAGGAAGACGGTGGAGCCATGTGATAAACACTGAACACCCATTACATCTCCCAATATGATGTGCTTACAGTATGTCAGTACATATTGGCACTTGGTAAAAGGGCAACAGACCACAGGATATCCACTGTTCCCGGATAGGGCTGTAAATTCATTGTCTCTCATCCTTATCCAGCTCTTACAAATTCTCTGTCACCATGTAAAGCATAGCAGGCTGGAAGTATCAATACCAAGCCAAGATCTGTAAAATAATTTCAGGATTTATGCCAAGGCTGTTGAGATAAAACAGGCACAGGGGGAAAACCTGAAGAGATAGTCCTCACCCTCCCTGGCTCCTTTCTTCATCTCCTTCCTCTGGCAACTGTGTTACTTTCACCTTGGCATGAAGTGATTATGTCCTTATGATTGCCTGTGCTCTTCGTCCAGGACCCCTGAGCTGTCCTTTAGGAGGTGCCTTCACTGAGGGATTTCTCTTCATTGACTTCCTGGGTAAATTGATTTTAATAGCCAACACTTGGGGCCTTTTCTCACGGTCTCTTTCTTTGAGCAGGCTCCGTCACGCCCTGCCATATTTCTCCGCTCAGGACGTCTGGGCTATTTTCCAGGGCTATTGGAATAAGAACTGACGAATCTCTTTCAAGGTCCCAAGGAGATAATCTCCTGTCATTTCTGATTTGCATAACATTATTTAAAATTTAATGTAATGGCATTAAGATATAGAACACCCTCCCTTTTCTGAGCCCACATCTGTTTGCAGTGTGTGTGCATGTGCACAAACTTGTGCATTTGTGAAAGTGTGTATTCAGAGACACTGTGGGGGCTCATCTGTGATGGGATGACAGAAAGACCCCTTCATCCCATTGCTCCTCTCTTCCCATCTTCCCAGAACAACCCCCACCTCCTGGTCTCACCCAGCTTAATGTAGAGTATGACCACATTGTATTGAAGTAATCAACAGATATCCTTTATTTTTGTGCTGAGCTATCAAATCGATCCACATTCAAAATCAGACACAACTAATAAAGTACCATGTTTATAGTAAAAATTTAGGCCTGCAGCACAACCCGAGGGGCAGAGGGCTAGATACCATTTCAGTTGTTGGATCTGTATGTCTCCTACTTAGAAAGCTGCAATGGGACTCAATTAAGCTGGAACCAAGACAAGCTGATAAATTAATTTATTAATGATCACAGTAGAATGGAGAATGAAGGGATGAGCTTTTTTGTTCTGGGTTGGCTAGGCCAAACAATTTCACTACAATACCAGGCTTTCATGGGTAAGGAGATGGGTCAAACCAGGATTATGCAACTGAGCGTTTAATATCTAGATGGTGGGATTGTGAGAAGAAAAGCTCCAGGAATGATATAGTTTAATAACTATATTATTTTTTTAAGCTAGTGCTCTGTTTGTGCAGCTGTATAACTGATATACATGCACACAAACACTTGCAAAAACATGTTTTTACAGTGCAACCAGACACCAGCACAAACACACACCACTATGAATACACACTATCTCTATTCTCTGTGGTAGAGCATCATCCACACATTAAAAATAAATTCATTCAAAGTCAATTTGGGGAATGTTTGGTGATGCAGGGCAGGAATACCATCTGAGCTCTGGGAATTGTAGATTGCTTCCCCTCTCCCTAAGGCATTCTCTTTGTCTATCTATTTGGTATGATTAAAAATACAATGATGAATGCATATTTCTTCCAGATGAATAACTTGAAGGGGTTGGCAGCAGATGAATCAGGGAACAGTGTGTTGGTAGAGAGACTAGCCAGGTCAGACAGATTCCCAGTTAGATCCTCTGTAAGCTGGACTTCCTCAGAAAAGAGAGAGAAAATAAGAGGAGGTCATCTGTCCAGTCCATAGGACCATAAAGGGTTGGAACTGGTTAAATTCACATCAAAGCTGCAGGCAAAAGTTTTCTATGTCAAAATACAACATTTAATCATCCTAAGAATAGAAGAACATACATATTCACAAATCTAAGAGATTCAAAATTAGCCTTTTTTTGCAAACTGTCAGCTCACATCATGTTCACACTAAAAGAAATTATTGATTTGAAAAACAGTTTTTAGATAAAAAGTTCTCAAGCACAAACTTGAATTAAAAACCAAAGTGACAGACATTAAAATACTTCCACACATCCTAAATTTACTGCATGTCAATCAAATTTAAATTAAATTCTCACCCTATTTAGAAACATCAGTAACAACAGTAAATTCTGATTAAAAGTAATATGAATAACAATAGCATCCAAACATATGAAACATATGGATTATAAGCCATTAAAATGCCTGGGGAGGGTCCGGGCTTAAAGAAGATCGTTTTGAGGCTCATATACCCAAAAGAGATTGTTCCTGGAAGGGCTACTGACTGTGCCCCCCGCCCTCACTGCCCATAGAAACCAGTTAAAGAGGAAGGCCCTCCTCTCCTTACATGTCAACTTCAGACAGCATGCCTCTGCTGCCTCAAAGCTTTGATACCAAAATAGTCCAGGAAGCCTCTGTCTTAAAAATGCCCCAGCAGACCCTGATTCCACAGACAGAAGGAGGAGAAAAAAGAAAGATGTTGGAAAGAGAGAAAACACAGGAGATCTAAAGTATTACTGGGGGGAAAAATGGAAAAAGTGGAGAGATGTATGGATTTTGCGTGATTGCTGAACTCTGTAACGCACAAAAAAAACACTTCATGAATACATTTCAATCTTGACCCTTGATTAAATTTTTCCATTCAAAGAATTCAGACGGGTTTAGAGCTGGTTTAGAGCTTGGGGGGGGACTTCCAAAGCTTTTAGATCACCCATTGTGCACCAGATTGATATAAATATGCATGCAGAATGTTTGTCAAACCATCTGAATAAAAACCATGGTTTAATAATGGAATTGGTGCAGATTTTAGAGAGCAGAGGAAATACTACATTTTGGAAAGGGCAGGGCCGCTGTTCAATGATGGAGAGAGGATAGCTGTACAATAATATATTATCAAAGGGTAGAATGACTGAGTTAAAGTCAGAAATTCACAGTGCAGAGTGTGTGAGATCCAAAAGCAGGGATGCAGCAAAATATGCTTTTGACATGTTTACCTCTGAATGAATTCACCTACTTTACAACAAAAGTGGAAGACAAGCTGTAATAATTTGAGAGGTTCATGTATGGGCCAAAAAAAACTGCTTTTGTGTTGATGAATCAGGAACTACCCTTTAGCAACTTTTACATGCTTACAAAATGCTGGATGAACCCAATCACAGATGTTCCCACACCTCTATTTCAGTCTGTCCCTGCAGTGGATGATGTTACCAAGTTATACTTTTTATATGATTTAACATTAAGGAAATAGTTGTATTCAGACATAGAGTGTTTCACAACAAAACAAATAACTGATTAACCAAATCCAACTTTATTTATAAAGCACTTTTCAGACAAAGTAAGTCAAAGTGCTTAAGTGCATCTAGCTTTAGTGTAAGGATTAATCTGTATGATTTAAGTTATTTTAATGTCAAAAGGTAATTTTATCTGTATAAGAAGGCATGTATCAAATAAAATTAGTTTGTTTCTGTGTTCAGATATTGTACTAAACAAAAACAGTTTGCATCCATATTAGTAACATAAGTATTATCAAATCAGATTTTATTTAAACAAATAAATAAATTATGAAAATACAATTAGATGTATAATCCATTTAAGTATTGTATACAACTTTATGCAAGCATGCTGTTGTTTGAGTATGTTATTGAATATATTTTGAGGCGAGGGGTTGAAAATGGCTTTTAAAGAAAATGGAAGATGTCAAAATCTTGTTTTTGTAAACAACATGTACTTCTGACTTTTGCATCTTGAAAGTAGAAGTCACAGTGAGCGACTGGTTGCTTGTTCAGGCATTGTGAAGGAGTGCTGCAGCTAATCCTACATGCAGTGATCCAGCAAACTACCATCTCTCTGCTGCTCTACCGGCCTTTGATAAGAACAGAGGGAAATTAAAATCATAAACCTGAATTATGAATCCAATGACAAGAGAGTCTCAGAAGGCTCGTTCTCTACACTGTCTCTCTTGGTTATTTCTTCTTTTCTATTATTTTTGGCCTCTCACTTTTTCTGTGGTTCTTTATTTTTGTTTCAATCGCAAAGATGTTTGCTATCATTTTCTTTACCCCGTCCTCGTTTTTCCTTATTCTTTTTCTTTTTTTCTGGTGGTAACCGAAGATTCATGTGATAGCATATTCTTTAAGAGCAAGAGAGACTTGGGGAGAAAGAGGAGAAAAAAAGTTTCAAATGATGATAACACACAGTTTGATAAAACTGACAAGGGACTCAATTAAGGCTTCCCTGTCAAAGCAAGAGTGATATTTTATTAAAACAGCGTGCCATTCGATGGGTACATCAAGCGACACATCTGTAGACGAGAAGGCTGCACCAGCCGAGTAAGAGGGACACGTGTTGCCACTTTCAGGAAACATCAGTCGAAGCTCACTTCATCACATCTGCTGAAAAATTAAGAGGCCTGGATATTATGATGCTCATTTACTTTTTCATGCACCGCCCCGAGAATTTCGGCAACTCCTTTTTTTTTCCTCTTTATTATTTTAATTTTTTATTTTCAAACACATTGAAGCCCATCGATTTTGCTGTTAGCTTTTGTCGCATTACCAGTAGAACAAGTGCAACCCAGATTTGCCACATTTGAAAAGATAACAACCAAAAGGCTGTGTTGCAGCTGTTTTACATTCACTGGGGCATTAGATATGATTATTTTGTAACTGTGTCTAATGTGTCAGTTGTGATTCTGTTTACATGATTCCAGATTCATTGTACAAAAAGATTAAACCAAGTAGGATTATTGTTGCAAGAACTTGTTCTGTATAGACAAAAAAATTTCTTGATTTAAGAAAGCTTGTAAACTATTATAACACAATAGGCTTACCAGATTTCTGGATGCTAAAGAACCTCAAATCTCTCTCTCTCTCTCTCTCTCTCTCTCTCTCTCTCTCTCTCTCCCTCTCTCTCTCTCTCACTTTATATATATTTACTAGTGGTACAAAATACAGTTGGCATATCCCCAAATTACTCTGAATAAAAGGCATATATTTCATTAAGAAACTTTAATTATGTCACATACATATTATAAAACATATCGAGAATTTTTTTTCTCCTTGAAGGTGTTTCTCAGTTCTGATGCTGGGATGCTGCAGCTTAAACCTAACAGACTTCTCTGTTGTTTGCATATACAAATTAAAACCCAGTCTACCGTTGCACTCATTTTAAGTCTCTCTGGATGAAAAACTCAGTAAAATAGACAAAATGTAAAGTCTTCTGTGTCCACCACTGCAAACACAGAATTTGAGTATCAACTTTACATATGAGCCACAGTGTTTGTGTGGACAGCTAGTTCCTGGCTACTTTAAATTTCCTTTTAAATAAAAGTAAACTTAATCCCTCTGAGAGAGCAAACATGGTGGTGTAGTTAAAAAGAAATCAGTGGTGCTCTGATGTGCCTGGAGGAGGCCATGCTGTTACAGTAAGATGAAACTTTAATTCTCAATTCTCTCTTGTAATTGAGATTGCACTTGTGGGATGTACTGTTGAGAAAAACCAGATGCCCGCTTTGACTCCCACACACACACACTATAAATATGTGCGTACATGGGTTTACATGTTGTTGTACACAAGTGTGGTTCTCCATTCTGACTTGCTCACAGTATATCTGGGATGTCTGTGTATAGCTGTCTGCCTTCATCTCCGCAAATGTATGTACGTGTACGTATGTGTGTATTGTAGTGGAGCTGACACTTGGTTGTACAGAAGCTCAGTGCTGACCATACATAGTCTGTTTCATCTAGAACAAAAGCTCTGTTGGAGGACACAAAAGGCCAGGTTCAAAAGCATTGCAGGCGTCAGGAGCCGAGGCCTAGATACATGAAACAATCAGTGTAAACTTGTCTACAGCTAAGAGGGCTGTGATGCACCTGCAACAATGCTTCACATGCTCAACTGCAGGCACGGCTCTGTCCACATAAGACAAGATTAAAGTGCTGGGTAGATCAAACAGTGTTTATGATTAGCGCAAAAGAATGTTTGGGTGTTTCTATCATTGATTAATATGTTGCTCCCAAGACAAGCAATGACTTATAAATGCAGTGTTCGATTGAAACCCAAGTACATCACTGTGTTGCTGGTGTGGCTGTGTGGTAATGGGTGGGTGGGGATTTTCACATATATGAATGTTGTGTGACAATTGTGTGGCCTCAAGCATGATTAACACTCACACTTGCTCATCTCAGTGACAGCTAGCACAGATACATTGATACACTGACGGATTCAAGCAGTGACAAGCGCAGAACTGTTTTAATGAAGAGTATACACGTATATACACACACACTGCTATAAATGTGTAAAGGTCTTAGTTTCCCTCTTCTCTGCAGCTCTCTCATTCCTTCTCCTCTCCTTCTTCTTCCAGCACTTTCTCCTGGATATTTATGACTGATAGATCTGTCTGTGCTCTTGCTAAACAAATGAAAGTTGCAGATGTAGTTTCACCAGCGATCCACAAGCCCAGTGTGATGTTTGCCCCCATCCCTCGTGCACTGGGGCTGAACTTGATGAACTAGTGCTTGGAAATGTGACATTTACATTCAGCCACCACATGTCACACAACTCTGTTTTCAAATTTACAGCTGCTAGGAGCTGATTAGATATTACAGGTCAGTGAGTGATTCCACAAAATTTATTCTCATGTTACTGTTGGGTGTAATTTTGATCAGCTTATTTTATTGCATTTGAAGGGAGTTACTTTGGATTACTTAACCTCTAAAAAAAGTGAAAGAAATATTCTTCTCACTAGTCAACAGTAAAACTAAAATCCTACACAGCCAGGATACATTTTACACAAAGTGGTGAGAGCATCGTAAATTTAATCCCATCTGAATTGACCAGGTCAGTAATTTTTATGGAGTGAGTGCTGCTGTGCCAGTAAAGATTATTTTACCACTTGTTTAATGCCTACTAATCACTGCCTTGCAACAGTATTGTGCAAATCCTTGGCTAATCATATGCCTTTATTCATGACTATTTAAGCTCAAAAAACCTTATAAATACTAGCATGAGCAGACTCAGATTATAACTTGGACTCAAGAAATTTGAGTACAAATACTTACACAGGCATTGCTCTATTAGTTTTATATAAGTAATCATTCTCAGTAAAATGACATTATGGCCAATATAAATTATCAAATACATATTATTAATAATATAATATCATTATAATTATAAATATGAATATTAATTAAATATATAATAAATAATAAATAATAACAATAATAACAATAACAATAATAATAATAATAATAATAATAATAATAATAATAATAATAATAATAATAATAATAATAA
>JBAMHW010000001.1:28795902-28805939 GCA_037177495.1 Rhadinocentrus ornatus | reverse complement strand
AATAATAATAATAATAATAATAATAATAATAATAATAATAATAATAATAATAATAATAATAATAATGATAATGATGAAACATTTTGCTTTTGAAAGGAAGGCTATTTGTCTCTTCAGTTCCCAAACTCCTTCAGAATAGCAACAAGCCCCGGTCCCATCTGTTCAAATTCTTTCCAAAGTTTAAATAGTTGATTTATGTACTCTTTAGATAACTCAATTTATTAGTTTAAAATTTTGTGCCCAAGAGTATGGACGCAAATAAAAGCCA
Source organism: Rhadinocentrus ornatus (assembly GCA_037177495.1). Classification (NCBI taxonomy): domain Eukaryota; kingdom Metazoa; phylum Chordata; class Actinopteri; order Atheriniformes; family Melanotaeniidae; genus Rhadinocentrus; species Rhadinocentrus ornatus. The sequence goes on along the minus strand of JBAMHW010000001.1, from coordinate 28,805,671 downwards.
AGCACAATGTATGTGTGCATCAGTTTAGCAGAAAGACTGTGTATGTGTTCATGCCCCTCCATATGGGCTCAATATAAAGTCATAGGGACTTTGCAGCTGTAAACAAATTTCTGCAAATATGCAGAAAAGGATTTGCATGTTTCTAAAAAAGATTTGCATTTGTGAAAAATAATAGAAGTTCTATTGCAAACATCCTGTCCCGAGATGTGAAGGACAAAACGGCGTGCGAGACTCTGAAGTTGCGCTGTGAATTTTGTCCCTGTCTTTTTTATGTCTGATTGGATGGTAAACTGTCTAATTAGAAAGCAGACAGCTTCCTGTCCTTCCGCACCACTGCAGGCTCTTAGAGAGGAGTAGATCAATTTTAAGGATGGATGGTGGTGCAATTGTGTTACAAAGTGAATAAGATAAACTGAAATTTCTCAGTCCGAGACTTGAGCAACAGGTGCTGCAGACTCTCTCTCTGTCTGCAAACCATCACTTTCACCTCCACCAGCCGTTACTGGTGGTTGCTTGGCTTGTTTTCCTCCGGAAGATTATTTTTTGCAGGATGACAAACTTGATTTACAAATAGAAACTCTGAAATTATTTGCAAACATTAATTTACAGCTGCAAAATCTTTGTGATTTGTATTGAGCCCATACCTTTCATAACTACTGGCTGCTCTGTCTGACCAAGATACTTCATTTCTGCCTAGCCTTGATCCTCACACAATTACTGTAAACAGCTGTAAACGGAGATAAAACAATATACTCACTTTCAAAGAAGTGCTAAGGACCCTGTTTTGTACAATATGTTGCAGCAGTTTAAATACAATCCAATATGTCAGTGCAGACAAAGTCCACTTTGTACATTGATCATTGAACCATGTTGCTTCATAATCAGAACAGATATAAAGACAATTTATCAAATAAGAAATATGGTGATAACTGACATCTGTTGTTTGTTTGTTTTAATGGTGTACTGCATTTCAACAGGGAGCAAGGAATGCTCAGACAATCTACTCCAACTCTAATTCATCCATCAATCCTGTCCAGCCAGGAATTTTAGTAAGAAATCAGGTTGTGTTTGTTAGGTAGTCGAAGCTTAAACTACTAAATTACTGACATGTTGTCAAAAGAAGCTTAAAAACAATGTGGCCTTCAGGATAATTTAGGCTTACTGGGTCCTTGTCTGACTGACAGTTATACCATCCACTTGTTAGTAGTTTTGTTTTGGCTGGTGAGAAAAAGTAAACATAAAAAAAGCCTTTTTGGTAAACAGTGCACTTTCTGATGAGCTGTGTTAAAAGTGGCATACCTCGAAAGCCCCAGTCAGTGGGATAAAATCAAACAAAATCTTCTATGTCTGACCCTTGTTTAGTTCAAATTCCTTGTGGCTTGGCACACACTCACACAGTGATAAACATCCACACACATGCAACAAATATTTAGTCTAGTCCCAATGTGTATGTGTATATCTGAAAGTGAGAAGTAAACAGGTTTAATCATCCTGTTTAACACTGGTTCCACTGACAGCTTATGCTAACAGTTGTTGAAGATATAATAAAGGTGATGCATAAGGCCTTTTCCCTAAATGAGTCATATGTTACAGAAAGAAAAAAAAACACAGAATAAAAAAGCTAAATAGTTAGGTGGTGATGTCATACAACCTATAGCATTAATTGGATACATTTGTAGAGGAGAACCTAACGGACCTTTAAATTATGCATTAATCAAACAAAGCTTAATATGAACTGACAAGGGGCCTGGCAATCTGGCAGCCATCTGGAAGACATGCTTGTCAGTCACAAAGAGGTGAGAAAGAGGGGCGGCTGAACCCCGAGCCAACCCCACAGTGAGAGAAAAAGACAAGAGAAATACAGCAAGATGAAGAAAGAACGAAAGACAAGAACACGACAATGTGATGTAAAGGTTGAGGGTAACATTGAGAGGGTTGGCTCTAAAGGTTATATAGACCGATATGAAGAATACTGAAGTTGATTTAGTCACTGCTAAAAAGAGAAAGAGAGGGATGAGGAGATCAAGTATCCCTGACACCAACACAGGGTCAGTTAGAGGGGCTTGCCTTTGACAGCTTTGTTGAAAAGCATTGTCAGAGTCATCATATCTCAGCTTTACAAATAGCCACAAGGACACACACAACACTCTTTATACTGGATGCCTACACAGACTGTCACTGATGCACACACAGCTAACCACACAAAAATTTGCAGAGCTGCTCACAAACATTAAATGCACTGAACCATGCAGTGTGCTACATAACCACCCATTATTTCTTTCTCACACAACACACACATTACAATTTCCATTCTATAAGCACCCAATACACACTTCATTTAACCCATATAAATGCATTTCAAGACAAACTTGTGCTATATTTGACTGCAGCCTCTCCACCCTGAAACCTGTCAACAAGCTTGCTAGCTGTTGATAATATTGTTGTTGATGGAAGTCGTGTGCTTCAAATATGCTGTGGATTGAGACCGAAAGCCTGTAATCATAAAGTTTTCCAAATGGAACATATATACTGTCAGGCTGATAGGCTGCCATCAGTAGCTGCTTCTCGCTGCAGAAGGGGACATTGTAACCAGGCGAACAAGAAGAAAACTGACAAGACTGTGATATGAGAAGCACATGATACTTCTACCAGCTCGCATCGCACTTTGATTCACTCCCTCCAGTGGTTAAAGCAATTTTGATTTTACCCACATGTATTGTACTTATTCTTTTTCTACTTTAAAATCCAAGCCTGATTTCACATTGTTCTCCACCTAAGTTATGTATGACAAATGCCTGGGGCCAAATCACCATCAAAGCAGCCCATTGCAGGAACACAGCGCTTCCGAGCTTCTTAGTGATGACAGATGTCACTTTTGAAGTGAGCGAGGGGATGAAAGTGGCGGGGATATGACGGGCGGCATGAGGATAGCTTCTCCGCCATGACCTGCCATCATCAGTGATGCTGAGGTGTAATGGGAAGAGACTAAAGGGGCCTGGAGGTTCTCGCAGCCGTCTTGGGTGTCTGTCTTAGTGTCCGACAGGGAGCTGGTCTTACATGTTATACCTACCTACTCTGGAAGCAGCGAGCACCCAAAGTGGCAGCCCGTCAGCCAGCCAGAAACAGTGATAGTCAGCCAGCCAGCCAGCCATCATTCCTATGCAACCCTTTTGGGAAGGAACTTTCTCCCTCCGTTACACTGGCTGTGCTGCCAGTGCATTCATCAGGGTATAGAGAGAATAGCTAATCTGAGGGAACCAGCAGCCCTGAATCAAAGGACCACTGGCTTTCCTCTTCCTTGCGTGTAGCAGTGCTCACCTGGGTACTTTCCCTGGTGTGACAGAGCAAGCAGCAAGAGGACTTGGTAAACAAGGAAGAGCAATGCAACATTAAAAAAAGAGAGGCAGCTAGTGCAGGAAAACAAAAACATACTCTTAACTCAGGATATTCACAGAACGTTTTCCCTATGCCTTCTCCACTGTTCCCTGTGTCTTTATTGTGGCTTGATATGTCACCACTGTCTATGTCTCCTACTTACTCAGGACTTCAAGTGGCTGTCTCTATTTTGCTTGGCCATAAATTATTCAGTGCCATGTGTCTTCTTAGTATCTGCGCTTTCCATTGGGTTGCTATCTTATCCCTTCTTCTGAAAGAGGGGCTGGTGCTTTGAGACAGAGTTTGCTAAAGGTAACACAGGAACTTCAGCATCGACAACCACTTTCTTAGCAGGAGCTCTTGTCAAGTACATATATTTGTTCCAGCACAAGGAAAATATGAAAAAGAAAAACAAGAAAAAAGTTGTATCTGAATACAACATGGAAGCCAACAAGCTCCACTGCTGCTACTACAACAACTTTGGCTTGTATCTGAGCTAAAAATAATGACAGTATTCCACATAGACAGTGTGTGTGTTTTGCTTCCCCCAGCGCATACATGTGTGTTTATGTGTGAGTGTTGAGAGCCTAGGGAGCCCACTGTATGTAAATAGCCATATGAGACTGCATAGCATTACTGTCCAGACATTGAAGAGGTGACCTGATCCCAATTAATCACACAATCCCAGAGAGAACTGTCACATCCCATCTCCATCAGCAGTACCATCCTGTTCTGTCTCCCTCTTGTCATCCTCTGTTCCTCCATCTCTTTTCCTCTCCTTTTCTCTCTCTCTCTCACATGCACACACACACAAAATAGACTCTGCATGCATATCCTACCAGGCCCCATCATCCCTTCACCAAAATTCCATCCCCCACCCCTTCACATCCCTGCTTTTATTCAAACACACAGGGTCTAAAGCTGACAGGTCAGCTGGCATGGGCCATTCGGTCCCCACCTGTCCCCTAGCTTCTTCCCCCAGAAGGCAAAGTGCCAGAGGAGCGCAGAAGAGGCCCTTCTTTCTTTACAGCTGCCAAAACAGGATGCAGCCTTAGGCTTCCTATTCCCCAAAGAGATGGAGTGTTCAGACTGTATTGGTTTAAGCAAAGTTTATGGTTTAACTGTCCCTTTAACATAAGTACTCCAGGATGAAGATAATGGCAAAAAGTGTATAAACATGACATTTGTGTTAAAAAAAACAACACATTGTTCTGTTAAAATGTGACAAGATAGTTTTAATGATGTGTATTGTAAACCTCAGCAGATAGTGTGACCCTTGTTTTAAATTCAGTTTGCATGTACATTATGACTGCATATGTTGGGTCTTTGAAGATCATAGTGATGACTGTTTTGGTGTGTCACATGCAAGACTAGAATATGACCTTGTGGAGTGTATCAATATGAAATAAATATTAGATTTCATATATATGTCACTTGCTCTGTCACCTAGTTTTTAGGGGTAAATTAATAAGCAATCTGTAATGAGACAAAGATCATAAAGTTACAGAGAGGAGAAAAAGAAAAAAACTTTTTTCCAGTGAATATGATGCATGACTCGTGCATATCTTGCAGCTCAAAGCACTAGTCTAATGAGTGTTGTCTGTCCTATCTTTCAGCAATGCTAAAATGAATCATTTCCCATTTTTTAGACTTTGATACAAGTGCAGATCAAAACAACAGACATGACTATGAAAGTAGCATACTGGATGCAGGAGTCATGTCGTAACTTTGTTTTGATTCATCTTGATATAACCATTTTGAGTATTCCCTTTGAAAAACAAAGAAGTGGCATATTGTGAAATCACAGAAGAAGTCAGGACACTATGTATCGCATGTCGTTATAGTTCTATTGTTTCAACCATCTGTTGGCAGACTTTTTCATGGCAGCTTTTCAAGCTGTTTTCCATTCTGCTGTTACATATACAGGACTATAAAATCAAAGTGTACAAAGTCAAGAGAAAAAGCCAGATCATTGGTTTTCTTTCAAATAATAGATGACAATTGATAGATTTAAAAAGTTGCTAAAGTTGGGCAGGGAATGGTTAAAATACAATGCAGAAAAAGACTTGGAAAGAAATGTAAACTACTGCATAATAACTCAGGTTTCCTTCTGATTTAAAGAAGTTGTCTGACTGAGGATCTTTCCCATTCTCTGTCTCACACTCTCTTCTTCAGTTTTTCTTCACTATTTACGCTTCTAATGCTGTCAAAATAGCTCTACATGGCTATGTTTGTGGATGATGACTGCATTTACCGTGGAAACCTGAGATCAAATACAGGATTAGAGAGATAAGGGACTGTGGGGCCACTCTAGGACCCCCAGAGGAGCCCAGATAGGAGAGAAAGACCACATCTTTGGTTTCAACCATAGAAGAGAGAGGAGGAGAAGAGGGGCCCTGCATTCCCAAAACACCATAAACTTCCCTCCTCTTACACTGTTTGGTGTAGAAGGAAAAAATTAAAACTGAGGAAAAAAAAGGAACAATGGGATGTGTATTTATGAAGATAATGAGGCCCCAAGTGATTTCATCCAGCTTAAATCTTGCTAATCATCAGGTGAGAGCTTAGAATTCACACAGGAAAGCAGCCAAAGATGGTATACGAAACAATCCAATGCAGTACACAACTCTTAACAGCAGTAACAGTACTATGGAGACATTAACCTTTACCAGACTGGGAGAAACCTCCACTTCTCTGCACAATAAATCATATTAAAACTTTCTCCAAATCCTCTTTCAAAGATACATTCAGCATATCAATGAAGTGCAATAGCACTGTAAAGTTAATATATTTCATACATCTTTCTTTACTGTTTGTTAACTTCTTGTTATGTTCATTTGTCAGGAACAGCAATGATGTTCCCGGGTCAATTTGACCCGATGCATGTTTAATTATGCAAAAGACGTCCAAAACCCAAAAAATCCTAACAAATATTGTTAATATTTCATTACTAACTATTCTATCAATATTTAGTGCATTGGTGTTCCTTACCTCTTACAGGTAATGGTTCAATTTGGTTCAATTCCCTCGTTTTTCATAAATAAAAAACATGTTCAATCTCCTCCAACCAGTTTTCCAGTGTAAACCTCCATGTTCAATGCATAGCTGGTGTTTGCATCACATGCTGCCCAGATTTGTATCCCATATTTAGCTGGCTTGGAAGGCATGTATTGTGTAAATGGGCAGCGACCTCTGAATTACACCAGCCTTTCATCCACTGTGATATTAGGGCCTGGGTTATAGAGTAGAGGAAGTTGCTCTACCCACTTGTCCCACACAATCCTAATAGCTGCCAGCTTGTCTCTCTCCCGCCTACCAGCCCTTGTCTCTCAATTATCAAATCGGATTACTCTGGTAAAAATGTGAAAAGTCTCCAGAGACATTGTGGCTCAAAATATAGCCCTGCCTGTCTATGCATCCCACAGACTGGCTGTAGATTCATCCTTGGACTTTAGACCCCAGCCAGGATGAGGAGGCCCAAATATGCATCTAAATGTGTTTTGTTCAGCTCCTTCAACTTCTCCCCAAAAAACACGCCTCCCTTCTAGATTAGTCATTTCCAGAATGATTTTCTGTATTGAATTAGGCATGACCAGCTCAAAAGCTGACTTAGTGTCTGTCACACGAGTCACTGCCATCCTAGTGGGCCCTGGCACTGTCTTTATTATGTTTTCAGCAGACAGTTTTGCCTGACGCATATTTGGGGATGAAGACCACTGTATTTCACCATTTTTTCACATTAATGTCTTGCTTGGAGGAATAGGAATATCAATTCCCTCATCTGGTTCAAAATCAGAATCATTAGAATCAGAATTTAGCTCAAGATAGTCTTCATCTTCTGACACATCCTCCTCTGTTTCACTGTCATGATCAAAGATGACTTCCAGAGCCTCCCGGACTGTCATCTTTTTACTTCTGCTGCTCATTCTGTAAAGGTCTGCCTGGCAGAGTGTAATGTTGGAAGGACTCCCACGCAGAGAATCTTTTATATGTTTTGCCTCTTCCCTGTTGAGTGTCTACTGAATGTGGGTGGAGTTTTCGCGCGAGAACATAAATGTTACCGTCAAGTCATAACACCTGCACCTGTGTGTGTGTGTGTGTGTGAGAGAGAGAGAGAGATTGGGGTGAAATATGTTTCACAGTTGCAAAGAAATAGTTTGACATTTCTGACACCCTTTTACCTCCAGTTTGACTGCTGGGTCAAATTGACCCGAACAGTATCTCTGTGATATAAACATGCAAGGGGGGGGTTACTAATATGTGAGATTAACCAATTTCATTTTATATGTTGATTACAGTAATTAGGGCAAGCAGAAGAAGTTTCATACTGAAAAAATACTATTTTCCCTAGATCTTCAAGCTTAAAACAGGTCAATTTGACCCGTAACATAACAGGAGGGTTAAATTGACTATTTATTGTATACCGTACTGTCAAAATGATGAAAAGTATGGAAAGATCATTTTGTAGTTTTAAATTAAATAACACTGATGCTGTTTCATCATCAATACTTTTATGGTATTCTTTTTTTTAAAATCTATAATATTATAATTAAATTTTCCATTATTATTTAGAAAAATAATAAAAGAAAGATGGAAACTAAGATTAGAATTTAGACCCGATTAACTAAACTGGAAAAAAAAAAGAGTACAGATTCATCTAAAACTGCACCACACAACAAACAGGAGAACAGCTTGGTGCAGTCCGGCTCCATATAACCATGGATGTGATTATAGGATCACACAACATCACTCATATGTATAAGTAGGCTATTCTATTCTACAGTCATTTGGCAGACGCTCCAAAGTTATCCAAAGACTACATTTATATTTATTATAATAACTACATTGATCCAAGTAAGAGTTTTCAAATTTTTTCTGTTGATTTGGAATAATTCTTCTGGCATTTTATTAAAAATTACAGAAATGAACATCACCTAAACAAAAGAACAAAGCTTAAGATTATTTTTTCTTTGCATTATAGAATGGTGCAATCATCAGTGAATTCCAACAACAAACCTTAGAAAATAAATATGTGTAAGTCATGTAAACAATTCCTGACTTCTCCTCTGAAATGGAAACTTACATACACATGCAACAGAGCTCGGTACAAAGACTTTCTCTCTGCCCATGCTTTTCAGCCACTAACTTACATCACCTTGTTCGTAAATACCAAAAGTTCTCATTTTTAACATTCAAATACAAGTTGGAACAGACAGAAAGCAATAATAAATCTAAACATTACCATTTTTTGTTTTCTCAGATATAAAGATAACAGACCTAATGTGGGACTTTTTTTTCCACATTATTCTTGCAGTATTCGGTATTAGTTTGATTCATCAATAAATAACAGTTTCAGCACTTGTTCTACCACTTAAGTTAACCAACATTTGGACAAAGAGAATAGGAAAAATAAATTAAAAGAAATCTGCCTGCAGACCCCAAATCACTTATCTTTCCTGCTGTGTTCTTGGAAACATAAATTGTGCACCTTGAATGATAGTTCAGCTGCTGCTCTGATAATTTCAAATGGAATTTTTGAACATACCTCTAGTTACCTACTGGTTACTGGTTGCTTTTATGATTGATCTGTCTTCTTCTAATTTAGTTAACTCAGTGTGTGTGGGATCTGGGCAACTACCATAAGAGTAACAGAAGACGAATTTGCCTGTGCAGTAGAAAGCTCAGTTTTTCTTTTGTAGTATTTGATGTGTTTTCAAGCAGAGTATTTACATGCCTAGGACCTGTAATGCTTTAGATCGGGGGTGACCAGCTTCCGTCCTTGAGGTCCACAATTCTGCAGGTTTTAGTTGTCTCCCTGATTCAGCACACATGATTCTAATAAAACATTTCTTTTCAACAGCTTGCTAATTTCTGCCTAAGCATGTTGACCCATCAGTCTGATTTAGGTGTGCTGCTGCAGGGAACATCCAACCAACCTGCAGGGTAGCATCCCTTGAGAAGTAACTTGGAACACCCTTGCTTTATGTAATGTGTATCACTTAACAAGGTGTAACCACTCTTTGGAATATTTAGCTTGCTTCAAAGGAAAGAGATGTATGGAGCAGACAATAATGATTTTAAGAGCAACACTAAGCCTTTGCAATAATGTGGCAACAATAAAAAGGAAAAATATGTTCTCAATTTTTCTAGTGCAAGAAGTAGAACTGTCTACACTCATCATGCCTCTGCTTTAGCTGTTTTGGAACAAAACAGACAAATGATATCCTGCATGTTGCCAGGAAAGTAAAAAAGAAGACGTAATATTATTAGTTTCATCAATATGTAAAATTGATGGTATTAAGTAGGTTTTTCACAAAAGAAGACATCCCTGTCAACCCACCACTGTTCTTCCTCATAATAAACAAATAGGGATGGGAATGGAAAACTGGTTCCA
>JBAMHW010000001.1:28772784-28795802 GCA_037177495.1 Rhadinocentrus ornatus | reverse complement strand
CAGAGCATCAGAATTGTGCGCCACTGGGCTTATCAATGCCTCTATTGTCGCCGACAGGTGTTGGCTAGCTTACTGACTACAAATAAACAATGTCGGATATGCTCTGGATCACCGGAAGAGGCGACCCAGAGCATGGCTACATTTCAGTGAGAGACATGAATATGGCACAAGCTACAATCTCTGTATTGGAAAGACGTCTTTTATTTCATGTGTTGAAACAGTTATGGTGGGTGGAGCTTTATTTGCAACATGCATTTTCGAAACGTGCGCAATACAGAGAGTAGGGAAGAAACTGTAATATTTGTAATAAACTGTAATATAATTGTACGGAAAACATGGTTATAAGAATGCATTCAGAAGCCAGATATTGGAATTATACATCCCTCATTTGTTTCAGATTAAAATGGCAGTAGTATAATAATAAGTGTCACAATAAAGTGATCAGTGTTTATTTTATTGCCTTCTTGGTTGACTTACTGCAGATAATTGGGTCAGGAATTATCGATAGGCAGAATTAATAATGGCACTGATATCAATACAGGGCCAGATGGGGACAAAAAGTCAGGCCAGAAGTGATACAATCAACCACGCTGTTCGAATTCATATCCAGTCACATCCAGCCCCCTCAAATCAAATTCGCCAAAAAAGGCACAAGCTACCTAAACTGTCTCTCCCCTCCGCACCTAGATGTGTGCCGGCTGTACAGCATCTACTGTTTGCACTGTGACCCCTCTCTCTTTCCTCCCAGTGAACACCCAATCAGTGTTTATTATGCCAATGAGTTGACAAGTAGCCTGATCATTGGGTGGCAGATTTCTTCCTCTCCCAGTGGCGGCAGTGTTGCCAAATTGGGCGGTTTTTAGCCCAATTGGGCAACTTTTCATCACACCAGGTGGGTAAAAAATGCATTGGGTGGGTGGATGAAATTTGGGCTGCTTTTGCCCACATGTGGCGGGTTTTAAATATTGTGAAAACTGCACAACACACTCTAATTTTATGGTAGAAAAAGTAAAAATATAATAAAGCAAGAAAACTACAACAGCATAGAAACAAGATTCAGTGAAATATTTGATTGACGAATTGTATTGAAACACCATAATTTCATGACAACTTACTGTGACGTTAGTGCAACAGACTAGCTAGCAGATGGACTGAAGCTACGCTGCAAGCCTGAAACATGTCGGGAGAGCATTTTCCCAGGTGACGCTGCTAAAGGCTGACACCAGAAGTCGCATGGGATTGCAACTTCGTTCCAGCCTCATGGGTGTGCGCTCTGGCCTGAGCAGAAACGGACCGACGTCCGCCATTTCAAACCTCCGCGGCAGCTGTTAGGGAGATCTGATTCATCTATTAGCCAGATGACCTGGCTTCCAGTGACTATAGTTCTTGAAGTTCTCAACATTGTTAAAGCTAATGAAAAGACTAAAGCTGATTCTGCTATAGGTAAGCTGATTTATTTTCTAACATACATGATCCTATTTGCACTGTGACTGATTTTGTTAACTGTTATTCTAAGGCATTGCTCGTTAATTTAAACTGTTTTTTTCCATGTTTGTCCCTCATGTTCCTAGCAACAGTGTTTTATACATAGCAATGGTGTGATTGATTGATTGATTGATTTAAAAGAAAATATCAAATATTAAATTTAAAAAGTAACAGTTACTATAGATTTAAAAAAGGAGCAGGATTAAGAAAAACCTTATTCGCTCCTGCCCCCTTTACAATCGTAATCTTCCCTACAGTTGTCAAAAAGAAAAAGAGCAAATTTTTTAGAAAAAAGAAATATGAAAAAAAGAAATACAGACATGTACACATACATACTCATGTACACATCTGATTACGTACACATGTAAACATGTATATACATACATACACATATGCATATCCACAAACACTCATAGACAAAGCCATTATATATATGCATATAAGTAATTTACATATCTATATTTTTATACCCACTTACATGCCTGCATATGCACATCTATACAGCACACACATGCATGTACATTTCTGCTTACTGAAACACATGTGAAAATACCCACACATACCTATATTTACAGATGTAACTTTATGTAAATGTTTAATTTTATTGGTTTATATACGTTCTTTTTCTTTATACATTTTAAATAATATTTAATTTTTTCTAAAACTGGATGATGTTTGGACGTTGTTTGAGTTCTTTTTGAAGATTATTCCACAATTGTACACCATGTACTGTCATTAACATGCACATAGTTGTTTGCACACTTAAAATCTTCAGATTATATCCACCTTCATGATTAAAACACAGTTTTTGCATGTGGTCAGGTAGTAAAATATATTTTTTGTTTTATTCATTATTATTGCTGTTTGCAACTCCACCAAATCACAGAATTTTAGTGTTTTTAAGTTCCAAAATAATAGATTTGTATGTTCCCGATGTTCAACTTTGCAGACGACCCTTATTACCTTTTTTCTGTTGAAGGTATAGTGGTTGCAATATGTGTAGCCTATTTGGATTATTTACAGGGCTCTTTGTTGGTTGTGATTTGTAATCATAAATTTATCTACCATTTATCTGTGGTCATTTGATGTAGACATGAATCTCTGGATACTTATGAGTGTTTTCTTTGGCCTGTATAATTATTTTACGGTCGTCTAACAACTTCCTGATTTGGGCTAATTTTCATCGGAATGGGCGGGTTTTAAGCTGTGATTGGGCTGGAAACTGTCGATCTCATCTGGCAACACTGTGTGGCGGACTGACTGAGCTGCCACACAGGCTCAATGAAGCTCTGTTAAATGGCTCACAGCGATTTATGTTGTAAGATACTTAATAAATGATTAACAATGAATAAAGAAGTATATGTAGCATCTATTTATTCGGTCAAGGTGGGATTGTTGCTGTTCTAAGTGTGTGAGCATTGATGAATCACACACAAGCACTGGATGTGAGCGCCCACCTTGTGCAAAACAGACCGAGGGAAAATAACCTGTGTGTGCCAGACCCCGACAGAAAGCTCCGCCCAGCCTCTAGTTCTGCATGCTGGTTTGAGGGTAATCAAAGTAAGCTTTACTATTTTTCCCCACTCCCACTGGTTTCAGCAGCTCATATAGAGCTTCATGTGTGCTTCTGCATGCATCAATTTTCTCCAAACTCAAAATGTAGACGACAGCGTGTATTACAGATTTTAGAATAATAATAACGACAAAAAAAAACTATATTGCATTTGGACTTCTAGAAGTTTTATTCAGTTCTGTGTTTTGCTGCTAGAGTTTTAACCAGGACTGATCTGATCTGAACACGTCACACCAGTTTTGAAATCTTTACACTGGTTTCCAGTTAGTCACAGAATAGATTTTAAAACCCTTCTTATCGTTTACATTTCCCAGAATGGTCACAGAATATAAACCTAGCAGAGCTCTTAGATCCACAGACTCTGGTCAACTAGTCCAGACCAGAGTCTAGACTAGGGTCCAGACCAGAGTCCAGACTAAACATGGAGAAGCAGCATTTAGCTGTTATACTAAACAAGTGGAACAAACTTGCAGTGGAGATTAAACCTTCACCAAATGTAGATATTTTTAAATCCAGGTTAAAAACATTTCTTTTCTCATGCGCCTATGCATGAATTCTACACGGTAACTTTTTACTTATCTTTTATAATTTTATTGTCATTCTTGCTATTTGTTGTTGCCTTTTTTGTCTTTAATGCTTTTCTTTGCATTAAATTTTGTATGAATTGTCCTGTACACGAAATGTGCTTTACAAATAAACTGCCTTGCCTTGAGGGACTGCTACCTTTTTGTGGTCAGGGGTTTATTGTTCTGCACAATTTTTGTTATTTCTGAGTTTGTTTGTGATAGGCCTAACTATTTTAGTTTTAGTTTAATATTTCAGTTTATTGTTATTAGGTTCAAATGTCTTATGGCTGTACAATGAGACACTTGTTGAGACACTTGGTTGTTAAAACCTTGATGAAGGAGGAAGAGCAGTCAGCTTCCAGCCGAAAGGTTGGAGGATCAATTCCTTGATTTCCCTGACTACATGTCGAAGTGTCCTTGGGCACGACACTTAACCCCACGTTACCTCCCAATGTGCCTATCGGGGGTGTGGGTGTGTGTTTGTGAATGGGTGAATGTGACAAGTAGCGTAAAGCGCTTTCAGTGGTCAAGCTGACTGGAAACGCGCTATATAAGTACAAGTCCATTTACCATCTAAAATTTTGTTTCGTATGCGCTCCAAGTCTATTTATCGTGGGCTGCCATAATTTTAAATATATTTATTTATGAAAAAGTAAAGACAATGTGTTACTAAAATGCAGCAAACTGCTGTGGTTTAATGTTATTGCTCCCCGGGACCAGACACTTTGGGTTAGTTTGTTGTTAACGTACATGTAATTTTGTCTTGTATAAAAGTGCAACAACCCGTTGTCCCCAGCCTATGTCCCATCCATCTTTGTGTTGGTCTGCACTACTGGGAAAAGAAGGCTAAAGGATGATCTGAAAAAAAGTTTGAAAGACAGCAAGCAAAAAAGAGAAGTGAACAAATTAGGTGAAGTTCATAAAAATGATCTTGTTTATTTGTTTAATTATTTACCAAACATTCTTGTTTATGCAACAAGAAATGGAAACACCGTTGTTCGTGTATAATCGGGAAAACAGTCAAATAATTTTATACGTATGTCATGTTTTGTGTGAAGCAGCAAAAGAACAAAAGCATCTCAAGGTTCTCACAGTGTAAATGCGACTACGGTGACACCAATTGGATATTAGACAAATTCAACCTTCACCGCAGATCACCATGGTTACGATAGTTTTCAGTCTTAACCTAAAGTTGTAAATGTATTGTCTTCTGTCGTCTCAATAAACAGAACAGTACTAAATTAGCAATGTTTTCTCACGTTATTGTAATGTTAAGTTCTAAATATATCATCAAGACATACCTCATTTCTGCTCTGTGTTAACGTTATCTGCATCTGTTGTTTTTTTACACGGCTTTGACATGAACAAGAAATACTTCCGCACTTTCCACAGCTGAAGGTTTGATGCTCATCCTGCCATGAAATATGGCTTGTATGTTTTTAATTCTGTCCCCTATGAAGCGCAACTGTTGATTGGCTAGGTAGTTGCAAATGTCAAGGTAGCAATATCTCTGTCAGTTGGATGTTTTGGAGTTTTTTATAACCAGGAATTTAAAAAATCATACAGCTTTTCAGCACCAACAAGCGCACATCTTTAAAAAATATCTGTCTGACCTGACCACATAAGTGCTGAACTGGTTTGGAAAGTGTGAAGTCTGCTAATGCCATCCATAATGAGAAATAGTTAATACTCACTCGCGGGGCCTGTCTCCCAGCTTGCTTTTTGTCACCCAACTTGGCAGCATAAAAGTGTGTGACATCACTAAGAATGGTCTATAATACGTTAACATCAAAATACACTGCAACAGTAAAAATAAAAACTGATCACCAGTAACTTCACTAGATGTGATTCAACTAACATGCTTAACTTAAATTAGAGACGGTCCAGCCTTTAGAGGTGTTCCTATAATCTTTTCCATGCAGCAGGCCACCTGTGGAGTAAGTTTGGTCCAGCAGGACCGACCAAATATTTCATGCAGTAAAATAAGCTAACAAACATAAAAAGCTGCAACTGCATCATTTACAGCCACACTGACAAACTCTCAGTCAGTCATTATCTGTACCGCTTATTACATTACGGATCGCGGGGTAAGCTGGAGCCTATCCCAGCATTGTTTCAGGTGAAAGGCAGGGTACACCCTGGACAGGTCACCAGTCCATCGCAGGGCCAGCATATATAGTTACTGACAAATTGATGAAGACAAAAAGTTTTGTCATTAGCTTTTAACCAGGAATAATAAAAGCGTTGCTCACTGGCACAGTTTATAGCTGTTTCTGAGACAAGGACAGATGTGGACCGTAGCCTTTGTCTACAGACTGGTTTAGCTGAGCAGCCTCAGTATTGAAATGTCCACCTGTCACTTTACACAGCACATAAAACAAAGTAATATATCATCTATGATACCAGGAAATCTCATATAGGTCCCCCTGTATATCCAAGATTGGATTATCCTTGGCCTGATGAAAGATATAACAGTACAGCAACAAACCATGGAAACATTAACAATAGAATTAAGTTTTGACAACAAGTAGTATCAAGATCAGTATTACAGCAAATAGTACCAGGGTCAATTTTGCTGCTACAAAAGGGCCATGGAGAATCTCAGCTAGTGCTCATCATATTATGTGCAGATAAAACATTAAACTCACGTGACCTCAGCATCTCAGCTGTTCTGCCTCTGCGAGCTTTGCTTGTGCTGATCATTAAAAAAAATATGTGTATTACCGTCATTTTGACCAATCACCATCATTAATGGCAACTGATGAGCACAAACAATATAGTCTGTGCACAGGTGTCAGTGCCAGGCAGACCAAGCAGCCACCCTGATGTAATGCACCGTGATTTTATTTATTTATTTTGACAAGCAGCCCAGTCAGGCCACTTTTAGTCCTGCTTCTCCCATGGGCCAGTCCAGGCCTGCATCAATTACTTATCACTTTCCATCACACACATGCTAACCACAGTCCCACACTTCTGTGCCCTTATAGTCATCAAGCCTGCGACGCTCTGCTTACATGTCTGACTTCATTCGCGTATGACTGTGAAAGTGACGGAAGGAGCCACAGCATGCGTGCAATTTCTATGATTTCTGCAAGATTTAAAGCATATAAAGTGTAGTATAGGTTTTTACATGATTCCCTACTTCAACATGTCTGATTTAAAAATTCTGAATTGATCTCCTCCACAACTTATTCTCAAGTTCTTCAAAACTCTGTTATGTCCCGTTAATTTTAGCTAGGTAACCTGAAGCAGGTAAACATCAAAAACTTTTAGGGCTGTGGACTCCAAGTACAAGAGTTGGAGAACACTACCTTAGAGGGTCATCCTTGGTTCAAAACACGTCATAAAGGCACCACAATTTAAATCTGCTTGCAGGTGGCAAAGTGGTTGTGCAAAATAGTTAATCCACTAAAAATTTGTGGATTAAAGCCTGAAAACATAATTTTTTTCTACAGGTTTGGGTTTGTTGAACAGAGTTGCCCTGGGAGGATTTAATTCTACAGTAACAGCCAAGTTAATATTTATTTCAGGGAAAATGCGATGCTTATTTTACCTGAGGACACCATCTCCACATTGTCACTGCTGTTTGTCAGAAGAGAAGCTGGACCACCACACTAAACTCTGTTAGCCCTTCTGTAGAGTTGCCCTGCCACAAGAATTCATATCAAACTAACAAAGATAGAGCAACTGTTAAATTAAACTGCAATGGACAGGAGCAGCTGCAAAGAAAAGAAAAAAAATAGATAAATAAAAGCTTCACCTACACTAAAGACCTTTGATAAAATCAATTTCTGACAGTCAGTTTGGACCTCTTTCTTTGTTGCACTCAAGGGACCACTTAATGTGATTTGATGTGACATCTCATCTACTATGTGATTTCATGATTTTCAAGTTTTTTTAAATTTTATTTATTTTTATTTTTTTACTGTACACAAGAAGAACAAAAGCTGTATTCTACACAGATTCCCACAAGGAAAAGATTCATATACACAACCATTTTATCCACTTTTTACCAGCGGGTTCATTTTCTGTACAGAACCCTGCATGGTCCAGCTGCTCTGACATATCTACTGTAGACCCTGCCTTGGTAATTATGAGCTACAAAGCTCACTGACCTTGTCAAGATCTCTCTACCCTTCCCAGGCTGGCTAAGAGGAGGGAGTACACTCTACAGTCTGCCTTGCCCCACTACACACAAACAGAGATGCACACCCACACACACACACCTGGACCATGGCTGTTTACGTGCCAGGTTAAAGGGCCAAAGTCTGTGACAGAAAGAGATTTAAGGAAGCAAGGTAGGTGGAAGTAGATGAATATGCAGGAAGAGCAGAATGTAAAGGAGAGGGAATGTGTGCATGTGCGTGTGTGTGTGTGTGTGTATGTGTGTGACAGTGCAAAGCAGAGGGAAGGGGTGAGCTGGGGTCATAGAGTGATGGGGGGGTTAAATGCCACAAATGCCATGTCTCAAGGCCTCATACAGACAAGCTCTGCATTGCACCCAAGGTCAGGGCATGCCCACATGCACCTGTCTGATGGTTGTGGTGGTCTTGGTGGTGGGTGGCTGGGGGAGAATGTGTGAGTGGTCCTGTATATAATGCACAGCCTCTTAGGGCACGCTGTCTGGGCAAAGTGGCCTTGCAAAAATAGATTGTGCACCGCATTCAGAGAGGATTATATGCTTTCAGCCTTGTTTGTCACAAATGACAGCAAAAATATTGTTTGGAGGTCAGATAGAGAAAGGGATGAAGTGTCTAAGTGATAATTTGCTTGAAGGGATTTCATAGACTTTAATTTTAAGATTTTAAGATATTTTGAAGTGTGTGACATAAGAGCATGTGGTATAAAGAAAACTTCTTAAAAAAATGATTGTGTGATTTGCATGAAATTTTGGGGTTGTGGTTCCTTCTAAATGATGGAGCACTGGGCAGGAAAAAAACACAATTGCCTAAAAAAACATTGTCATCTTACAACTTTGAAGCCTGAATTGTAGAACTAATACATTTATTCCAAGAGATCAAGACTGTTTCTATGGTGAATGACTCGTTTTCTGCCATTAGTTTGGTTTTCTTTATCATTTTTTAAATCACGAGACTATGCTTGGATTCCTTTGACAAAATATGTGGATGGATGTGGCCAACCTGAAGTTGCCTTCAGTCACTACTTGAAACACCAGATGGCTGGTCAAACTGTGTTAACTTGAATCTGCAAGAGGCAGCTTTCCTGCCACCATAAGCTCTATAGTGACTGCGATATAAATATAAATGAGGAGACTTCCATCTCCTCATTTAGGAAGTCAAAGGTTCAGTATTTGCTATTTCCCAACAGGTGAGACAACAGAGAATTTGGTAGGTGGACAATAGCCTCCCATCAACATTCTTACATTCAGGCATAAAAACCTGCACAGTTGTGAACAGGCTGCACACCCTTAGCAGCCAAGGCACGAAAACAGCCACCAAGTCAGACGATGGCAGTGAAATGGTTAAGAGTCTGATCCTTTGATCTCTTCCAATATCCACTAACTTTTCCACCTAAACCATTATAGTCCCATGATAGCCTTTAGCCTATTACAGGGTGGCATTATTGTTAGGCAGTACTGTGTGTTATATGAGACAACCAATTAAAATCACTTATGGGCAGGATAATATCCAATGATTTAGGCTTAAAAAATGGCTTTAGTAGGATTATCCCTAGCGTAACCTGATCTTATTCTTTTCCATTTAAGCATAGAAGACTTTACATTACAAAACCTCAGATACACACACACATATGTGCATGTATACACACACAATAGACAGATGACAAGACAACTGGGCCGTGGTTTGCAATTATGTAAATGCCTTTGTCATTCCCAGACAGTCAGAAATGAGGCATGTACTGTATATATCCAAAGACTCTAGGCATAGAGAAACTTTATATTTATTTACTCATTTATTTATTTAGCTAACAAACATATTTACACAGAGACAACTTACTAGATTTACTACCACTTGCATTAAATCTGAAATCATAGTATTACTGTGGTCACAATTCATTATCTTAAAAAAACACAAAGAAAATTATTCAAAACACAAATAGCACTTGAGTTTCTGCCACACTAAGCTGTTGACTTTTTTTTGTTTGTATGTTTGATTTTACAAGCAAAAAATGAGTAAATAAAACAATGCAATACGTAACGGTTAGTCTCTGCAGTTAACAGCAACTTGGGTTTCTCTAAACTTTCTTGACTGGCTCCCCGAAATCCAATGTGATTCACTCACAAAAGAGTACCAGAACATTATAAAACACTAGACTGCACAATTCCTTTATTTTATCACATTTTTTGACACTTCAATATTAAACTACGTTAAGTATCAAAAAAGTTCACAATCCCTTTTGCAGATCTACACCCCATTTACCAGCAGGATCAAAATAAAACAACAGACTTTACATATCAGAGTAGTAGAGGAAAAGTCAAATGTCAACGCAATTCTCAAAAATGTTTAAATAAAATTTGAAAAAAATTAGTAAAAAAAAAAACTTTTATAAAAACGTAAAAGTTAAATAATTCCAATCTGTCAGATAACATTTTAATGGTGGTCAAGGAGAAATGTTTCCACAAAACATCCCCCTTATAGAAAAAACTTACGACTGTGGAAGTTTTGTTTGGCACATACGTACAAAAGCAGTAAAAATGAGGACGTTAATCTTCTGTTATTTTTTTCTTTACTTGGCTTGAGTTGACTTCATTCGCATTTTCATAGACTGAAATTTGAGAGCTTGTTAATAATACCAGACATTCTGTCTTGGTTTATCTAATGATAGTGTTTAGGACTACAACAACAGAAGTCCTTGCATCCACAACATTACTTTTAGCACATTTTGACAGACATCCATAGGTAAGTTTTTAAAGTTATTTGACAACTTGTCATCTAAAAAAATAATGTTAATTTTTTGTTTTCCCAACATAAAACACAGGGATGCAAACAGCTGTTTTTTCTACAGCAATTTATACTACCTTAAAAATTCAATGATTTTTATACCCGGTGCTTGTTATTATTCTGTAATTAGCACAAAAGTACAATGTTTCTTGTAAAAATGTATTATTGACAAGAGTAAACCAAATAAAATGCTAACATTATGGTCACCACTACACTTGAGGATGTTTTTTTTCTTACTGTCTGAATATGTCTTGTTATTATGATTTGGGCAACAAACAGATACTGTTTACCATTTACGCATACCAGCAAAACCCATAATGTAGTCTCCCGCAGACCCTCGAGCCCGCTAATGAGCTAATGGATAGTGCTCTAGCCATCTGATTGACGTGACCTGCCCACAGGATCTGTTTGCCTTTCTGTGGCCCTCCAGTACTGTCAAAGAAACCATTAATTCTCCTTATGGGTATTTTTTCGTTTTCTTGAGAATGCATCCACAGAAAGCCATTGAAACGCAACCTAAAACCTCAAATGGGCATGCCAGTGTAGGCTAAGTTTAAACTGGCGAAGCAGAGTGTACTTTCCTACACCTCAAGACCACCGAAGCTGACCTCAACATGCAGAGAGACAGTTTAAGGGATGTGCTGGCTAGTGGTGCTTTGGCAATATGTTTCTACTTGATAAGTAACTGTAAGGAAATGTATCATTTTCAGTGTGTTGCGATGGGTTAAGTGGTGATACCAGTCTAAGCTCACTACCCTGAAATCCCACTACTGTTAGTGAATCTTTCCAAGGTTTAAGGCAGGAAAAGAAATTTGCGTACAAAAAAAAATAAAAAAGAAGAAGAAAACAGGCTTAGATTAGCTGACAAAACAGCAGATCAGTCGTTCTACATGAAAAGAGATAAAAATTAAAAACAGCTGACTAGCAATAATCCTTTTAATCATTCTGATTTAGAATTATAAATAGCTTTTCTGGCAGTCATTTTAATTCATCAGACTAAAACGAAATCATACAGTCTGCCAAAATGCATGACACAGTCGTTCTCCATCAGAACATGAGTCCAGCAATTTGAAACCGGGTACTCACAAATAAATGTACAAAGCCCAAGAGAGAACAAAGCAAAAATGACCTTTCAAATGATTAAGTTGAAACATTATCATGATGTTCGCTATTTATATATTTTTTTCCTCCTCTAGATCTGAACAACTGGTTTGCCAATTCAGAGCTGGCAGGAGCCAAGCTCATCTATGATTTCAGTTCAGGGCTGCTGGGCTATGGGGCCAAGCTGGCCAGTGCCCATCTGGAGCAAGCCAAGTGTCTGCTCCACTCAGGCTCAATGCACAGTGGTGATTAGTGCAATGGTGCAGCCGTGGTCATGGTGGTGTGGTTATAAATATAAGCTCTGGTTTGACCCTCTTGTTCATAACCACAGGATCGGAGCTGCTGTGGGAACTGAGCACAAAGGCCTATGATCTTCTGAAGGCAATTGAACTCAACAGCTACCATACTATCTCAGGTTTGTCTGGCCAGCTGGTGATGTCTCACCAGCTGAGAACAGCTGGGCGGTGTATGTGCGGGACTGAAGAACAAAAAGATGGAGTAGAACCTTGGTTGGCAGGAAGAAAGTTGGTGGCAGAGAAATACATGTTGGCACATGAGAGGTCAGAGGGCAGTGCTTCAAAAAAACTCGTAAAATATTCTGCACTGGAAATGGTCAATACAATTTCTGTTTGTTGTGGACTTACTTTGAGGAGAGTGGAAGAGAGATCATATCTGTCTGTAAGAAGAGGCAACAATCAGAACACCTATGCTCCACCAGTTTACTGAAACAGCAAAACACTGACCAGCCAAAACATTAAGGGTTTGAAAATGAAAGTCTTTAATCCTCAACACACAATCTCTGTCCTTATCATTTTCATCATATTAGTGTAGAAACTGAATCCAAGTGATGGGAAGCTGCAGTGAAAATTTCTGCCATATGACCACTAACTAATGTCAAGATCAGCTCACCATCATCAACTTATCACTTATCTAAACCCATCTGCCAGTGGCCATAAAGCTCCCAATGGCTGTACTATGCCCAATCCTATATTAGCATTAGCATCAAGGGTTAAGCCGCTAATGCCGCCAGCTGTGCATGGCAGCCCCCTCAAAACCAATCCAATCAGAACAAAGCAATGACATGGGGGCACAACAGTTGGGGTGGGGTATAATTCCCAGGGGGTAAGCATGGCTGTGGTGCCCTCTTGTGCCAAGCGTTTTAACTAAGATTACAATCTAAAATACAACAGTCTGATACACTGTTGATAGCTTTAAGAATATTTGTAGAAACTTGATAGAAAAATCTTTTGTTAAAAGAAATATCAAAATTATGTGAATGGTTAGATACTTTGCCAAATGTTGCACTTGTAACTTCTAAGTGTCTGACTATACTTTGATAACGTTCTGGCCCGATTTTATTAGATGGGCCTAGAAGCAAATCCAGCATTTAATTCCGGCAGTATCAGCGCATTGCTGTTACTGTCAAGACAGCATTGGTATAGAACACAGAAGAGAAGGGCATGGCTGAGCTGGCGACACCGCTTTCTTGGTTAAGCTGATAATTGCCCTTATTGATGTATAAAAGATATCCCACAGAGCCTTGTGAAACACCATTAGCAGGCAGAGGCTGAATCGTTCATGAGCTGCCTCCAAATGAGCAGGAAGGGCAGAAAAAAGACAGAGAGAGAAAAAAAATGTGAAGATTAATAACACCTCCCCTTGAGTGTGATAATAACATTGTGTATGTGTGTGGGCTTATATGTGAATGTATATTTTCAGCCAAGCCTCTAAAGAGTTTACATTAGGAAGTCATAATAAGCAGGAACTAATCTACTTTTATATCTCAAATTTAGTAAAGTCATGTCAATTGGCAAACAAGAACAGCAATGGTGACTATCAATGGGGCCCTACTCTTAACAAATAAAGCTTCTAAAACCTAAATGATTCACCTTAAAAGCCTCCTAAACTCCATAAAAAAAAAGAATTGTTCCAGGATATTGTATAGTAGCACTGTGTGTAACAAAATCCTTCAAGCAAACGAGTCCTATGCAAACGACATTACGATAAGCAGCCTTAATAAAGGAGACTTTTGCCTCTGTGGGCTGCTGATGGCCGTTAGAAGTCTAAATTGAGTTCACAGTGTGTACTGCCAAAAGAAAAAAAGAGAAAAGAAAAGAAAAGTAAAGAAAAGAACATATATTAACCCCTTATCACAGAGAGTGAGAGAGTTTACAGAAACTCTGCTCATGCCCCTGAATGAATAAACTATCATCTCTGTAATACAGTTCAGGCAGAAACAGTCATGACACTAAAAACTTTGCATTCATACTCACAGATGTGATATTTTTTAATGATTTACAATACTTTCACAGTAATGCCATGTATTTTAACAGGATTTGTGGATCAAGACTTGTCATTCAGTAATCCAGAAGTGATATTTTACAGCAATACGTTATTACATGCATTCATCATGCAGCACTAACCATGTTTTTCTAATAATCAACAAAATGGCATTTTAGTGTGAAACTGCTTTTAAACGTTAGTGGCTTGGATGGAGAGATCTTTTTTTTAAGCTAGACATTTGTGTGTAAAGCTCCACCATCCAGCCCCTCTGACCACATATGAGGACCTTGTCACCTAATAAACAAGGGATGCACCAGTCATTTCCTAGCCAGCATCTTCTATTTAGCTTTTTTTCTTCTTGTTGAGTAGAAAAGGACAAAAGAGCAAAATCACATCTATGGACACTAATCAACTTTAAATGTTACGTTTCTGTGACTCTTTCACCTTTTGATGCTTTTGACTTTGCATATTATTAAATCTCACAAGAAAAAGACTGAAACACTGTATAAATATGCAGGCAACAATATATAAACACAGCTTAATTCTCATTGTGCAGGTCACATAGATTTCTGCCAGTTGTAACACCATGTACAGTAAATTAAATCAAACCTGGTGAGACTTTAACTTTCTTTGCTTCCTATGTTTTTGAACAAGAACTGGAAAAGAGATGTTAAAGCAATCCATTGCAAATATTAATGTGCTGAACTGAAAAAAAAAGGTTTTTGTTAAATATTAAACAGGGCATTGCACACTATATCTAACGACTCCTGAAGTTTCTGTGTATGTATTCAAATCCAAACCTCCTAATTATTCAGAAAGGGAAGTCACTGGAAATCTGACGGGGTTTATCAATGAGAAATGACATCTTGTTAAGTTAGGAATTCTCTTTGTGTTAGCAACATTTCTCTAGTTAATCTGGCACTTTTCTTGATCTGCACCAAGGTAATTGGAATGCACTGTGAAAATGCGTGCAGTATTGAGCCAGCAAAGAACAATGAAAGAAAGGGATATCACAACAGGAGAGAGCTTTCTAATCAATCCTCTCAGTTACTGTTCAAAAGTAGGCTTGTACTTTTTAATGAGGACGTGGGGGCTGAATCTTTGTAGCTCCACTAACACAACAGATTACAGCTCCAATTAAGTAAACTTTCACTTAGACATCAAGTAGAGTAATCTCTTTGTTGCTGCTTTTCCTGACAAAAAACCAACAAATGTCAACTAGAACACCTATATCCATCAAACATCTGAAAAATGCAGCAGAACAACAAACAGAGAAACTGTATTCTAAAGTTGTCTTGATTGCAGTGATTTTTCTTCTTATGTGTGTGTGTGTACAAGTCGCTGAAACACTGTGTGTGCGCTCATTTACCTACTTTTGAGCAAATGTGTGTTTTCCAGTCATCACAGCCCTAATGCCCTGGCATTAAGCAGAAGGAGGGGTCAGAGGTCAGGTCGGGGGCAGCAACGACCTTTCCGTCTCCTCAGCACCGTGTCATCCTTTAGGCAAGGCAAACAAACACGGCTGGCCCCTGGGCAACGTGGGCTCAGCAGGATGGCATTGCCAGGTCAGGGTAAAGCCGGGGACAGGACACGATGGGATGGCAGGGCTCTGATAGATGCTGCTCATTATTTTCCCCAGAAAACTTGGACAATTACAAACAGAGACATGCCATGGCAACTGGGGTAAGGGGTCACAGGCACAAGGCTTTTCAGCTCAGCTAAACACAACCACATTTGTCAACTCACCCACAAAGACACACAGAGTCAAGCACTGTAGTGCACATGCAAAGTTTCAAACATTTTAATGATCAAACTTTTTGCATATAGTGCCACAACGGTGACATTTAAGTTCAAACGCTCCCGTAAAAAATAACAAAACACTATGATATACACACGCTGTCTAAAGAAACTGAATATAGATAATATTTAAAGGAAAATAAAGATGTATTGTATTGTTATATTGCAGAATTTATAACTTATTAGCAAAAAAAAGAAAAAAAAACTCAGAAAAGCTCAGGTAAAGTTGTACTGAACTTATTACAACACGTAAGTAGCCTCACAGCCTGCAAATCCTCCAAGTCCCAAATGTTAACTAAGTCAAGGAACTGAATCTGCTTACTTCTTTACCATAATTTTTTTTAACCTGCATTTTTTCCACAGGTTGTTTTGTATAATTTAAAGAGACTGTAAGGGTATGAGGGGTGTGTGTCATGATGTCTCTCTGAACTACATATATTTACTACTGAAAGTGAATTTTTTATGAGAGTGCAGATATCAAAGACAGCAGGATCAAAGAGGATTTAATAAGCTACCTACTGTTCTATGAAACCTGAACTTTCATGTCATGCATTTTCCTTGGTTTCTTCATTTTGGGCTTTGGGCCAAGAAACTGACACTAAAGGCAAGCATCGGTAGTCACATTGTCATTCTATATTCCTTTAATTTGTTAGTCTGTAAACCTTGTAGCACAGAATGTCCCAGTGGCTGGCAGGAGTGGATTTTTTTAACTATGTCAGTTTTGTACACCGTGTCAACTATCTGCTCCTCTTGTAGAAGTCTTTTGACGTGCACATTTTCTTTGCTTTAAGCAATGACATAAATAGTGTCTTTGTGTGTGTGTGTGTGTGTGTGTGTATATATATATATATATATATAGTATAAGTAAAGTTTATCCAAACACGGCTTCATTTTAATTGAGTAGCTGTGTTCATATTTTTTTATTTGGACTATAAAATCAGTTATAATCAGTTATAATCAGTGTTATTGACTACATCTTTACCAAGCTTATTTTCTTTCTTACAAAAAGCTAAATAAATATTTCAACCAATTTCTAGATGGGATACAATAAATGTTTTCTATCATTTTCGCATTAAACAAATTCCCAGATTTGTTTGATCAGCTGACACAAAAAGAACACAAATGCCAACGTGTCATGGCAGAACCCTAAAAATGCTTCTTAACCCGCTCAAAACAAACTACAGACATATTAGCATGTTCTTAAATGAAAAAAAAAAATTGGAAGTTTATTTGCTTTCTTGCCAAAAGTCAGATGACAGATTTGATATCACTCATATCCATGAAGTAACTTTAGTTATGTAACATCATTTGACATAATTAAAACATTAGAAGAGCTAGCCTGTTTTCAAAGAAATTAAAATTTCTAATTTATTAATCTGTTACATATAATCATTTAATCCTGTTCAATATTTAAAATTATAGAAGGAGATAAATATATTTAAACAAAGTATTGTGCTCTTTATTGTAAGTGGAAAATTATTTAAACTTTTTTTTAGATTAGATAGTTACAAAAGTTGCAAGTCAATGGGGTTTCATAACGATTAAGCCCTTTAACAATCAGCAAAGAGTGTGAACGTAAAAGAAGAAATGTAGAACTCAAGAATTATTTTGATGTTTTCTTAAATATTGGTATTGATACAGACTAAATTTTGTCTACATGGCATTGCAATACGAAATCGTCAGCTAAGTTATTAATTACAGTATGTTGTGCAGTCGTTCAGGACATTCCCTAGAATAACATACAATTACTTTCTGTAAAACACAAAATATGTTTTGTTTTGTTTATGTTTTCATGTCTCAGTAATTCTCTTTAGACCACATTCTCATTGCAATCACAGAATTGTGTTTTTTTGTGGCTGCTTTTGTCTTCATGTTAAGTGTGTCTAAAAGCTTTCAACTTCCACCAGACACTTCTCTTATTTTAGCTTTACAGCTAAGGAAGCTTTAAAGCTAGGAAATTAGGGTTGCAAAGATATAAGAGCTGTAAAAGGTGACAAACACTGAATACAGAAAGGCTGTCAGCTTGCCCGTAGGGTATACAGATGCATATTTGCTCAGGAGAAACTTGAGCTAATAATTGACATGTTACTTTTAATTATGTGCACATACAGGCATTATGGGAATAAAAAATTCCTCCTATGTATTATACAATAAATGAAATAGTTAATCTCAGATTATGCTTTCATTGCGCTATAACAGGTGTCTGGAACTAGAATTTAAATTTAACAGCATATTGTTGTTTCATCTAAATTTGCTGTGTAGCGGTTGCTCTTCTATGTTAGCATGTTTTTTTTTAGTTTTCACGTGCTTGAAATTCATTCCACAAGCCTCATCTTCTTTTATAATATGCAGCACATGGAGATAATACAGCACTTACCTACTTGGTGCACACCTTCTAATCTTGTGTCTCTTGAGGTGATGGTCCCTGTGGAATAACCCTGCTCGCTCTTCAGTGCCTTCCTCCCCAGAGCATAACAGAGGCTCACATTAGTAGCATATGCATTACCTATGGCTTCGATGATGACATATAACTATTGTATTGCAGAGCATAGTGCCTACTCTATCCATCAGTGCTGGTGAATTTGCTGTATGGATAAAGCTACATACAGAGGAAGTTCACACAGGTGACTTGTATAGTCAGTGATGAATTTAGCAAACTAAAGTGCAGCTGATGTTGAAGCAAGAAGCCTTCCTCATGCCAAAGCACAAACTACTTTGAGAAAATGTTTTCAACAAAAGAATACACAGAAAAACATACTGCGTGCAGCATGTCACATCAGTGTGGTTTATATGCCTTCCTTTCTGTACATATCTTGCTGCATCTGATTTGAAATATATTCACAAATTAAATGGTAGATGTCCAATACATAGTCAGCCAAGATGAAGAGTATAGCTGGCTGCAGGGACGATTAACATCTAATTTTAATAGTAGGCTTAGGTTCAAGGCAACCGCACCAGAGCCAAGTAATGATAATAGCAGTTAGGCACACCACAAATGTATGTGTAATAATACTGTCTGCAAAGGAAGATGTGATGATTGTGAAATTACTACTCCCTTACTTGTTTTACTGTCAAGACAGCTGGTCACAAAGGTACACAATCATACACATCATGGGGTTGCAGGGATTGTGTATGAAGAGAAATAAAAAATAAGCTAAATTTTCCATGATTAAATTAGAGTTTTTGAACAGCTCTGAATTAATTTTAAATCACTTAAGTTGTGGATGATCAGACAGGGTCTTCATTTATTAAGCTGTGTTTACTCCAACAATGAAACAGCATCATCAATCATTCTTAAAGACTAGTAGGTCCAATGGGGAGAATTAGAATGCATTACAAATGTCACGCATCATCAAGCTAAACATCTCATTTCCACCTCACTGTGTGCTGTGTCTGCTTTGTCTCTGGAGCTCCAGTCTTGCTGTCTACGGAGCATTTGTGTGCGCCCATGTTTGTCTGTGTGTGTTTATGGTTAAGTGCTCTCGTGGCCATTCTCCCTGGGGCAAGGTATCCATCACCGTCCAATGCAGCGTTTGACTGGGCACAGCTTAGGCCCTCGAGCCTTCTCTGGTCCCTTGAATATCTCCCTGGGGCCCCTCTGTGTCAGGGGATACCACCTGCACCAGACACACATATGCAAACACAAATGCACATGCATACACACACACTAATTCAAATCAGTGTGACCCTAACACTACTCTAATGCCCTCATTAGGTGATTAGTCCCAAAGGCGGGACTAAGCTAACATTGCCTGCTTCCAAATACTCAGCTTTACCCCTGGGGGTCATGTTTGAGTTGTGAATGTATCATATACACACACAAGAAAGATAGGTTAACATTTGCATATTTTATTTGACTTTTGATGGACGTTTAAATCATATAATCATATTATTCTTCACTGGAATCATTAAATTGAGAGCAGCAATTGAGTACTGCTTCACTGTTGCTTGAATAACTGCTTTATTTTTTAAAACAGTAACAAAAAAAAATTTAAATGGCTCAAATTAGTGAAAATTGCGATGGAAAAAAAAATATGTCTTTTTATTTCTTTATTACAATATACAGCAAATCCCTCCAAACATAATATTATTTCAGGTTTTAATTATTTTATTTATTTACAACAACAACAAATAGAGAGAATAAACTTATCAACATAAAGATTGGAGAAAAGATGCAAAAAATAGTGTAATATCTAGCAAATGACTAACAAAGCCCCAAAACTCAACTGCAGTGCTTCTTAAATGGATCTAAATTCAATATTAAGTTCTAAAACATAAAAACTAAACCATGTTAATATTATAGAAATGTCAGTCAATCATCAAAGGTTTATTGGCATTATACAACAAGATTTAAAGCTTGGCCTTAAAGTGCATTCACACAAAAGACAAATCACATCATTCAACAATTAGTGCACAACCTGAGATGTAAAAAGCACTTTATTAACTAATATGTGAATATGACTGTGTTCGTGTATGTGATTCTACGTGCATGCACACGCTTGGCCGGACATGAGCAGACTCTCTATACCACCATATTCACTGATTCATTTGGCATTCCTCCAGCTTGGTATGTCACAAACAACAACGAGCTGCAGAAACCCACTAGAAGCACCTCTCCAGGAATATTAAAGTCAGTGGCTTTGCTGTCATAATTAACTATGAAATATTCATGTATAGAACTTCTTCTGTGATCCCTGTGAGCAAGCCTTTAAGACACACTGAGGGAGGAGGAAACTGTATCTGTTTATAAGCTTGCAAACCTGAGTCACCACTGAATAATTGACAGCAACATAATTAGCTTGGTGCTCATTGTGTTAGCACATTCTTCACATATCCTACAAGCATGTTCCGCAATAACAAAAAATGTCAAACATGGGCATAAAAAGATGCATAATTGAAGTGAATTTTAAAAATATGTTTTGTTTGATTTTACCATATCATGCATGTTTAACAAAGAGATGCAATGATTTGAAAAAATATATAACAAATAACAATAACAAAGAAGCACCATCTGCATTAGAGAGTGGAATGATGTTTAAAATATATGAAGCACTCTTAAGCCTTTGTTTTCATTTCTTTTGTTTTTTTTCTTATGGTGTAAAATAAAAAAAGAGAATCAAAGCTCAGCTGCCCAACAACCTCTTTAAGTTCAGTTTATCCAAAACAGTTTTATCCTTAGAAAGGTCTGATTTGCTGTCATACATAAATTTTAACAAAAGAAATGTCCAATCATAATATTTCAATGTATTTCCATGTATACATGGTAAAAATCAATAACATAAACTTCATGAAATGGCATTTTATGCCCACAATTCTCATTAATTTGACTAACATGATAACTTTGATTTCACTGGATTAGAACTGGATTACAGTGAATTTGATCAAACTGGATTTGAATTGGACTGAAGTGGACCTTGAAAATTGATTAGAAATAACATTGAAGTGAATTTACTTGCCTCATTTTCAGTTTTTTGTCCTTGTCAATTATCTTCAGAACTGTTTATAAAATTGTGCTCCTTCTATTGCAGTGAATAAACTTTACTATGTGAAAGAAATTTTACTTATTATGCTCTATACATTATTTTACAATCACACCTATAATCACTTCCTTTATTATATTCCTTTATTCATTGATTGTTGCTATATTACACTTTTTATTACATTTTTACTCCTCGTGCTTTAATTCACTTTTAAGGTTTATTCTCTTCAAATACGTATGTTCTGTTAAAAGTTCACTACGAGGGTAAGATGACCTTTATCTGGTTTTTCTTCAGACCCTTAGTCAGACTGGTTCTTGTGGAGACACAACTATGAGCCTGCTTTGACGCCAGTCCCAAGAGTTGTGTGTACACCCAAGGTCATCTAAGGAAGGATGATTCTTTTAACAGAAATGTTTAACTATTGTTTTTCCTCTTGCCTCCCCAGAGTCTCTCCTGGCTTCACGCATGTCAGGAAGACCACTCTCATTACTTGCAAGTAATTTGTCCTTGTTAATTTTCCCTTTAATAAATTTTGTTGTACTTTTTTGCATTCTAGACTCTTGGTAATTTTTCTACAACAATTGTCACACACACATGCTGTTCTGGGGACTTTTAATGCAGTTACTTTGCAAGCATGAATTAAGTTAATAAAGACTGGATAAACAAAGCTACTAAGCTGTGTCTTATCATGTCTTCTGCATTTGAAAAACAAACAAGTTCTACAAAACAATATCATTTAACATTATAATATTCTATAAAGGTTTCAAGATGTAGCTTTTCAACAGATCACATTAATCCTTTGTGAGCCAGCGTCATTTAAAAAAAGAACATAACTCTTCTAATGATGACAGCTAGGACTGCCTTGTCCTCGTTACAGGCAAATTTATGAAAAATCACTGGAAGCCGACAAATCCATTGCTAACTGAGGGCTGTCTGCTCAATACCATCCTCATGCCATGGAATAAAATAATCCCTCTCATCTGCTCGGACTTGTTATACAAGCTGTCAGCATGCTTTTACAATCAAACAGGCCTCATTCAGACCCTCTCTCTGAAAGTGAGGCAGGAGCAGACACTATGCAATGACTCATCCTGTAGTAGCACAGGCCTGTAGTACTAACACCTAGCTGCCCTCTTCTCTAAATGTCAGCTCCTCTGACATACATCCTTGTTCGAAGACAATGATTACCTCAAAGTCAATTAATCGTGGTTCAGTCAATACAAAGCAAGGCAAGGCAAATTTATTTGTATAGCACATTTCATGTACAAGACAATTCAAAGCGCTTTACACAAAACATAAAAACATTACAGCAAGGTGCAGAAAAAATACAAGTGTAGTAGAAAAACAAATATTAAAAATAATAAAATTGATTACATTAAAATAAAGCTAAAGAATAAGTTAAGATTTCAGCGTAAAAGAACCAGCTGCAGATTTGGACTCCTAGCAAGAACTATTGAAATGCAGCTGTAAACAGGTGGGTCTTCAACCTTGAAGTCTTTCAGCTAATCTAAGGCTTCCTGGGAGTTTGTTCCAGACATGTGGAGCATAGAAGCTGAATGCAGCTTCTCTGTGTCTGGTACTGACTCTGGGAACTGATAGGAAACATGATCCAGATGACCTGAGGATTCTGGTTGGATCATAATGGGTCAAGAGGTCACTGATGTATTTTGGTCCTAAACCATTCAGAGCTTTCTAGACCAGCAGCAGAACTTTAAAGTCTATCCTCTGGCGAACATGCAGCCAGTGTAATGACCTTAGAGCTGGACTGATGTGATCCATTTTCTTGGTTTTAGTGAGGACTCGAGCAGCTGAG
>JBAMHW010000001.1:28742873-28753463 GCA_037177495.1 Rhadinocentrus ornatus | reverse complement strand
TTATTATTATTATTATTGTTAATATTCGAAATCAAATTACACATTTTTAGTTAAACATTTATAATGTTTGCTGAAAATAATACTAAAGCACAATACAACTCATTATGTTTGTTAAGGTGTGACAAACATTTCAGAAATCTTCACGGTGTTAATCTAATAGTCAAAAAAACAGTTTGATCGTTGTGCCTCTAACAGTAGAAAAAAACAGGGAAATTGTGATGTGATGTACTGTATGTACTGCACTTGACAAGTAAAGAAAAGAAAATGTTATCCAAGCTTAAACATTTTTTATCTGCCAAATAACCAAAGATGTCAATCCCAAACATCTGGAGGTCAACTAAAAGTACACAAATTTGTTTACAGCGGAAAATCTCTGCTGCTAATGAATGAGAGGCTAGATCATAGCAAATCAGAACTTCAAATGAGGCGATGCCACAGTTGCATTTCAAAACAAAAAAATAAATAACATGCATTGGAAAATTAACAGTCATGAAGATATGCATATGTGCATGTTTCAC
Organism: Rhadinocentrus ornatus; assembly: GCA_037177495.1. Classification (NCBI taxonomy): domain Eukaryota; kingdom Metazoa; phylum Chordata; class Actinopteri; order Atheriniformes; family Melanotaeniidae; genus Rhadinocentrus; species Rhadinocentrus ornatus. Next base: position 28,752,945 of record JBAMHW010000001.1, on the reverse strand, counting down.
ATTTATGTTTACCCATTTTAAACATTACACACAAGCTGCTCTGAACAGTTAAATAAATAAATCTACTGTACACAAGTCAAAGGCATCCAATTTGCCAATTCTGCTTCCTATTGTCGGCCCGAAAATTCGGATTGGAACCAAACCCCCTCAGTTTGGTTATGTACCATGAAATAATGATCAATCAACACTATACTCTTTGTTGACATGAAATGAAAAGATTTATTAGCCCCAAAAGGGAAATTGTAACCTGTATACATCTTTAGGAAGATAGGAGAAGCATATATACATATAGAGACTACGTAGAGATTGTTCTACCATATTTCTTAATATCCTGGTGCCATATGACAAACCTAAACTTTCTGTTGATCTAATTTCAGCAAGGTGATATCTGCTCAAATAAAATATAGACTTTAAAGATAAATCATACTTTGTGTTAAGCATCCACTCCTCAGAAGGAAGAACAACAGGGGGTATTTGGACATTTCATTTGCAATATTTTACTACTGGCCAGCACAACAATAAACTTACTAATTCACCAAAATCATTCAGGTCTTTGTAAAAATTAATTTACCTTGAAATGGAACAGCATGTTCACATGAGCTGGTATTGTATAATTAGATTTAGTAAAAACTCTCAAACACAAAAAAGGCCATCTGACATGACATAACAGCTACGCCGAGAATGGTTGTTAAGACGTGTTCGATAGATCCGATTTGCATGTTTAATTAAGCTATCAGCTCAGTACAAGAGAGACCCAAAACCTAAAGCCGCAGAGTCAACAGCCCCTGTAATAACACCTCCCTCTGGTCAGATGGGCTGTGGAGATGTGCAGGGAGGAGGAGGAGGAGGGGGAGAGGAGGCACGTAAAGAGGGCAGAGGGGGGTGAAGTCAGTCACTAATACACTGAAAGGGAAAGCGCAAAGCTTTTCATTAACACCCTGTGAAAGGCACATTCACACTCCAGCCTACTAATTGAGTCAGGCCTCACTCACTAGGGAGTAGGAGGAAAGCGGAAGATAGAGAGAAAGATGATCACAGTTTAGAAAAGAATGCAGAAAAATGGAAAGACTTAGAGAAATGAAAAGAGGGACATGGAAAAAAGCTGAAAGATAGCAGTAAGAGACAAGCACACAAAGTGAGATAGGGAAAAAAGGTAAGGTAAGATAATATCACTGCCTCTAATCAGGCTGATTTTAGAGTCACTCGTTGCCAGTCCACTGCAAGCCTCATTAACTCACCCCTGGCTGGCATCATTGTTGAGGCAGCGTTTGAAATCCACCTAAGGAATGGAGATTTGCTTTAATCCGGGCCCATCAAAGGTAACACTGATGCTGCAATGACGCTGTGCCACTGGATTAGGCCAAGCGTCGGTTGGGGAGGGGGGACAGGACAGGACGGCGTAGAGTGGGTGAAACAGAGACAGACCCATCCTAAAATTTAACCATTTCAAATTCAGAAGGTGACAGGTCTCAAGAGCCTCACCGGTACTAAAGATGACACGTTCAGGCTGAATTTGAATAATCTGGATGGTCTAGGTTACATAATTTATCCATGACAATTTGGGCACACATGTCAGAGTACAGTTTGGCTGCCAGCATGCCTGAGTGAGGAAGCTTACAGAGGTAGGGATAAGCACCACACTGTCCCTGCATTTACTCTCCACCACCATGCTCTGCTAGGTGCTGATTTGGGAAAATTTGCAATTCAAAACAACTTTTTGAAAAGAATATTTTTTCTTCTCATGAATACAGAATTTGGTAGGCAGGGTTTAAATTGCACACAGCAACAACAGGAGACCATTTTGTGTTTAGGCTTCTCCTGGTTGTGACAAAAATGAGGACTTAAGATTGTACTAAGGCTGTATGTCTGGGATAATACAGTAAAACTGTGTTGTATGTTTAGTGTTGATTCGTCAACATCAAAATTGAATTGAACTTCTACACGTTCCAAAGAAGGTAGTTCATCTGGATATAAACCAATTAAAATTATAAGGCTGTAGAATAGTGTTAGAGCAGTGAGAGCCACATATGAACTTTCATACTTGAAAGCATTGAGTGATGATGCATGACAGTTCCAATAATACATACTTTTATCACTTTCCAACTGTATCTTGAAAACGTGTTTTCTTTGAGAGTAGCCTCTCCTACCAGAGAGAGCAATCTCCTGTCTTGAGACCTCTTAGTTTTGGACTTAAAGCATCTCATCTATATTCATGAGAAAAGACGCTGGACATTAAATTTCAGTTTTTAAAAACAGTCGAGAAAAGAGCACTTTTCTCGTGAGGCTGCATTCTTAAATATCTAAATTTGAGGAAAGTGCAAAAAGGATCTCTTCATTCTTCGAATCCTTAACATGGTATATAGACACAGAATGGGTATCATGTTGATGTTTTATTCTTTTTCCAGCATGCTTAAGGCATGTTAAATTAGGGTTTCGGGTGTCAGTAAACATTTCCCAGCATGCTTTGCAATCAAACCTTAGTGACACTTACGATTTCTCAGGGGACTTGAGGCTGAGGTGCATAGGGTGAATGTGAGGAGTGGGGTATAAGTAGGAGTGGCAAACAGGCAAGAGGTTGTGGGCATGTGGGGTCTTAGCTGACGGGGGGAGCCAGGTTAAGCCAGTTAAGGGCATTAGACCTCCAGGCTGATGAAAAGCGGTCCCTCTAGATCAAATTGAAATAAATCTAGCCTAAATCCACCTTACAAAAGGAGTTTGGACTTTGGTATTGTGTAGGCTAGAGTAAACAGGGGGTAGTTCGGTAAGCCTCCCCTCACAAGGGACAAAGGCAGAGAGTTGAGGAACTGATCTTACCCCAGTAGGCCAATGTTAGCACACAGATCACAAGGTTAGACACACTCAGACATATCAGCTGCTACACAGGCCTCTACGGTCACAACACTCTCTTAAGCCTTAATCAAGCTATAAGTTCTCTACTGGCTCTGACAGCATGCCTCCCATGTCTGCTTACATTTAACTCTCAAGACACTAGTGAAGATAACTTGGTGTTAAGTCACTGTCTCTTGAACAGGGGCAATTTTTCACCATCCTAGCCGTTTCACACATGCTGGCTTTTTCTTAAGGACATAAAGGGATTGTTAAGTGTTTCCATGACAACTGCCAAATCAATCCTCCATCATCCTTTTGGTCAAAGCAGAGGGCGATTTTCCCAGACAGCTGTTGGGCACTTGTGGGATAACTGTGGCAGAAGAGAAAAATGTTTAACTAGAAACGTTTCCAGAAATGCAAGCACAATCATCTCGTTAAAGGCCCTAATTGAGGAATCATCACACCCATCACACTCCTGCTGAACCTAGCACAATAAATATGTGTTTAATTAGCATCCATCAAAGGCTCTGAGCCACTGGTGCTGGAAAAACAAAAACTGCCCCTGGCCCATGGGACAAATTTATTTCACCAAGCAATCATATAAAGCTCTCATTTTTGACCTGCTTCAAATTGTCTCTCTGAAAACAAACCGTCCTGCTGTCCAGTTCTGCCAACACTTTTGTTATTTCTCTTCTAAGTGAAAAACTAGCAGATTATAGCCTCTTTGTGCTTGAAAGGTACTAAAGTAGGTGTCAGGTGCAATTACTGTCTAAGTCTGTATACACAGACACATACACAAACAAACATGTATGGAGGTTACAAGCTGGCAGGCATTTATGAGCACCTGCAGAGAATATATAACATTCCTTCAGTGATTATCAGCCAAGAAAAACATAAAAGTATTCACAAAACAGAAAGATGCAAAAACAAAGGAACCATTCAGCAGCAGCAACAGCCAATGTGTTTTCTTTGAGACGAACATCTCTTCAGCTGACACTAGCTACTGAATGGAATGAAAGATAACCACTGCACACAAGCTTGTCTTCCATTTATTAAAAGTCTATTCACAGCTCATAGAGATTGGCTGTGTGAGTATGTGTGAGAATGCCTCTGCAATTAAGACAGATTCATTAAGTCAGATGGTTGCATCCTCAAAATAAAACTCCCAATAGCTATATAGATGCTCAGGTTACTGAGGCTGTTAATTTGAAAAGCAAACATATTCATCTGGTTAATTTATAAAAAATAAATAAATATATAAATAAAAAAAACTTACTAGTAAGTGGATATACATAAGAATTTTATACCAGTTCAGGTCTAGATGCACTGTATTGAGCACAATATAAATACATTGTGCATCAAGTATTGCTGAAAGACCTTTTGGGAGTAAATATTGAACTGTGAAAAAAACTTTTGCTTTTTCAGACAATACCATATTGAGAGTAAAGCCACAGAGTAGCCACTCAGCAAAAATTTCCATAGCTTTCTGTGGTTACAAGTGAGTTTTACCACATGGTTGTATATCAACATTCAGGTTTTTGCGAGTTAGCAGGCTCCAAATGAGCAGGAGGGTCCATTGTAAACCTGACTATAGGAACTGATAAATAATCCAGCTGAAGTCAGCCATAAGTAGAATCTGCCTGTCAGTCCCCTTACTCTGCAACAGCCTGGGGTTATCATGACGTGCCAGCACATTTGGTGCAAGTGTTTGACTGCCTCACCTCGTAATCGGGCCTCCTTCGGGCAGCGTTCTCCTGGGAAACCTCTCCTCTTCCTGCTCTTCTTTTCTCCACATAGTGTCTGCTGTTACACTGAACAGTCACACAACTGTGGATGGAGGAAGCTAGCAAAGTGGAAGACCTGTTTCCAACATTGGATGCATTCGCTCATCCTGTTGCTTTTCCAGTTAACCGATGTGTACAATATTCCCTATTATCTTACGGCAAGCCATTACAAAAAACAAGTTAAAAAAGTTTCAGCACAGTAAATCTAAGAAGGTAGTGTTTCTGGTCTTTATGTGATATTCAAATATAATTGAAAACATGCAAAATCAGTACCAGGTCTCCCACTTCATTTAAAAGAAAAAAAAATCATGTTTTGGAAATTAGAATATTAGGTTAGAAGGGTATTTTATATAACTGTAATTATGATGATTTTAATGTTGATGGAGTTCACTGCATAATTTGAGACATTTTTTTTCCCCACTGTAACAGAAAGACCAACAGGGAGCGGAGTATTTATGATATGAAATGTGAGGAAGTACGGCTGAAAACAAAATTCCCAAGTCCCAGGTTTATGATAATGTGACATTTATTTTAACATTTGAAAGCACGCAAATATTTGTTTTAGAATAAAGAGTCAGCTATCTGATCCGGATTTTTTCGAATGTACCCGTGTCCCTAGTAGTCATGGCTCTTAATGGATCTTAATAAATTTTCAGCAGTGTTAAAGCAAGGACAGTGTCGGTTAAGAACTGCATCCATTTTTAGGCAAATTAGTATTTCAGGACTCGTCATAGCGTTGCATGGCCAGGGCATTCCCGGCTCGAGCCCTGAACATTTCACATCAAGCCCAGAATGTTTTTTTCACCCCAGAAGGAATAAGTTTAAATAAACTGAGCCGCCTTATGACATTAAAGAAGATGGTAGTTTTGTAATTTCCTGGCATCTGTGAATGCAACACAGGTACAACAATATGACCAATCACAGAGGATCTTTATGGAAGCGGGAATCCTCTGTGTTTTATAGGCTGACAGCCCCACGTTTTATCCCCAATCTGAACTCTGAGCGGTCATTGTCAGCGGTCAAAAATGGGCATGAGACATTTTTTTTATTTAAAGAAGAGAGGAAACTCTTCAGTTGTGGTGGCTGCCAATGGGCAGCAAGACTCTGGACCAACACGAAACAGGTAAACAAAGAATTTAAACCCTGTATGTCTAAAAATTTAATAAACATTAAGCAGATTATTCGTGACAGTACTTGATACTTAGAAGGTTAAGCTAGCTACACTAAACAGTTAGCCTTGCCCTTTTCTGTTATTAAATCCAGCGGTGAAGTCCACGTGATTTGCTGGTATAATCGCTAAAAAAGGTACCGAATTTCCCAAAACCACTAAGAAGGAGGTGCTGCTGTGAGTGTGTGTGCGGGTAGCAGATGAAAACTTTCCCATTAGTGTTGGATGTTTGTTTTCTAGATGCTGCTTTAGTTCAGAACAGATTTATTGTTATTTACTGATGTTTTTATTTACCTCCAGGTCACTGGCTGGTCAACAGTTAAAGTCCAGCTGAAAAAAAGTTTTCCGTCTCATGTTGCAACATTTATATTTGGAATACAAAACTTGTCATTATTTCACCTTTGTGTGGGTGTATACTTTATGTATTAATGAGGCTGGTGGTTGTTGTATGTGTGTGTTGCTCCAGGACAGGGGTGTTCGAGACTGGGAATGAAAAATCAGAGTATACCACTAGACTAAACTACGCTGTACTACTGATTAAATCTACAGTTTTACTTTATGTCTGAGTGAGTGCAAAGACCGCTGTGTTTCATATTAGCAGTCATTCATGTAGATATTTGTCAATGTGATTATTACTACTACTGTTATTTAGCAGATGCTTTTTTTCAAAAGCAACTTACTTCTGAGAGAACAGGAGGGTACATCATGGATAAGTGCTGCTCAGACTGCTGTGAGTCCAGTTGGACACAGGTGCTGCCTTGCAGTGCTAGAGGATTTATTTTTTATTTATTTATTAAGATGAGGCTACCTGATATAAATTTTGCCACATTTAATTTAATAATTTCATTTACTTTTAATGCTTAGCTAACATATAATTGAATGACCTGTCCTGTCTCTGCATTTCCATTGATTTACTCCGGAAAATAAAAGGTTTTTATTATGTTTGCTTTCCAAATTTATCATATACACAAATATTTGCATGCAGGCATAATTTCCAACTATCCAGGTAGGAGAAATTTAATACATTTAAACTTTGAGTAGCATATTTCATAATTAAAACTATATAATTGAGCCAATTTTCCCCCAATAAATGACATTTCCATAGGAAATGAATGGAGAAGGAACGACGTCGCCTCCCGTGTGTCTTGCCCATAAGTTTGAAAATAAATACATATTGAAGCACATAATGGAGTATTTGGCTTTAAACAAGGTACCACAATGCTCAATGGAGCTTGAATAAAAAGCCTTTTTTACTGCCTTGGTTCACCAAGATTCCTCTAGGAGGGTGTGGGCTCAGCCCCCAATGTTCCCAGGTCCAGGAAACGCCAGGACTCTGAATACAATTTTGATCTCTACTTATTGTGACAGTGTCACTACAGTTTTGATTTCCAATGGAAGCATCTATTTCCAAGGCAAAGGCGAGCTGTTTGTATGTGGCCAGTGTAAGCCACATCTTCCTCTGTGGCTTGTAGCTCTGTGCATTTCTGAACCCACCCATTTATTTTGGTTTGTCTTAAACTATATTTATTTTTTTTTCCCTTTGACAAATGGGACTTGAAAAAGGATATAATGCAAAGAGCAAAGCCCAAACAGAAAAGTGTTGAGGATTACTGTAAACTTGCAGAGTATATATATACAGTGCCATCATCCTGCAAAATAACACTGTTTACATGTAACTTCAAAGTCTTGCTGGCCAAATTTAAAAGACAAACTAAGACAAACATTCACAAAAAAAAAATTAAATAAAATAAAAATAAAAAAAACAAAGACGCTAATTCAAAGAATTTTGGTGGACATTGTGTGAAACTTCTAAAACTGAAACAATTGCAGCTTTTAAATCTGGACAACAGATGTAAGCAAGTGAGCAGCCATAAAATTTACCTTAATCACACGACTGCAGTGTGTTGCAATGTTCTTGCAGTGTTGTGCTAATAGTGCTGTGACATTATCAGATCATTAATAGGAACGTGCCACTCTACTGCTCCTCAGGTAGGGATTTTGAACCAATGTTCATTACGTGTGGCACTGCTTAGTTAGTACAATGGCTTTAAAAGAAAAAAAGTACCTACACAAATGTCTCTCTTGAGCAAAAAAAATTGACAGTTGTACTCCAAGAGCATTGCACAGACTGAATGAATATGCCACAGCTAGAACTTGGAGACTTAAATGATGCAAGAAGGTGGGCTACTCAGGAGGATGAATCAGAATTTCTCAGTGCATGGGTATATACTCAAAATATGAATTATTAAGTAGCTATCATACCCCCATAGTATGAAAATAAATCCAGGGGTGTATGGAATGAGACGGGGTTGGGGTAGTGGACCTGAATACTAATGTGGAAAGAGGCATCGATGGAGGCACAGGTACTACAAGGCTGTCGAGATGCTGACTTGGGATTCCCTTCTGTAAGTGTCTAATTGCACCTTTTAACCTCTGACACAACAGATCACAACACAAACTGTATTCTGATATGTTACTGGACAGTTGTCCTATGAGATCTATTTATTAAAAAAGGAAGTTAATCGGCCCAAGCATAGCCAAAGAGAATAGATAAATTCCAGGATTAATGCTATGATTCAAACAACTAGTGCAAACATAATATATAGGAAACTATCACAAAACTATACAGATGCTGATGGTGACAGAGGGGAAAAGGCAGAGACACAAATAAAAGGATTTAGTGTGGGTGGATCATTAATTAAAACAAGGAAACTTTAATACTAAACAAGCAATCAGCTATTTAGAAAAAACTGACAAACTTTTGGTGAAAACATTAAGCAGGGGTCCTCAATCTTTTTATCAGCACAAATTTTAGTGTTTGCTGGTGGAATAAGTGAGTGAGAGTATTTGAGAATAATTGTGAGTGAGAATAATTGAGTCTGCTGATGCAGTTTTTACATGACACCAAAGAATATAGAGGTTAATGTAATTGAGTCTTTCACCACAAGATGGGGTCTGTCTAAATGGTCTTATAAAGTGTTCCTGTAGCTCTGGGATGCAGTCACAAACCAGAGTTACATAGCAACACAGTTTGTGCCTATGATGCTCACATCACTCTCCTGAAGCAAACTCACTCTTACACAAAGTTAAACTGGCCTTGTTACACTTCCATCTTATGTTTAGACACTGGTTGTGAACTACTTAATTGTTGTAAATAGGCCGGTCCAAGGTTTTGCTTCTAACCTGCTTTACAGTTTAAGACTAGTATGTTCAGTATATGCTAAACAAATATTAAATGGGAAACATTATTGAGCTTTAACTGATCATAAAATGGAATAAATGCATAGGTTGTAAAATTGTTTAACTTAACTAGGAAAAATAAATCAGCATATACAATCAATATATTTCACATTTTATTGTTTCAAATTAGACACAAGAGTTTACCTCTTGTTTTCCACAAGACAAAGTGATTTGTTGCTTTTCAGCAATACTTCAATCTTAACAAGCTATGAGAAAATATGGAAAACAGCTGTATACATAGGACTTTTTAAATAAAGATTTAATGTCATTTGCAAATACTGCAAATATAGTGAAGAGATGAAAAGTAAAATCCGTTACAAAAGGTACGCCATGCTCCTGTAATGTCTTAACTTAACTCAACAGATGAAATTGCTTTTCTTAGATACACGTTGTGGGGCCCCTGGACACATCATCAGTGATGTAACCTGGGATCAAGGGGTGGTTTCGGGTCTTTCAACAATCAGACCCCCTCCTCCAGGTGACCCAGCCAGGGTTGATTAGGCCCCAGTTTGTGTCCAGGTAGCGCTACCCTACTTGCTACGCCTCTCCCCTCTTGATCTACAACCACCGTGACGCAACTTCTGCTGCTTCGAACCCTGGTCTCCCACATGGTAGACTGATGCTCTACAATTCAGCTAACCAGCCATTTATGGGGAGATTCAGCTTGTCGGTCTGCCCATACAGGGCGATACTGCTCAGGCTCCGTGGCAACCCCAGCCACCTGCAGAGAAGCCTGCTGACCCTCATCTCTTAGCCTTCCACCGTTAAAACAGGGACTTCGTAGTCCAAAGCGACTTACAATGCTTAGGCAGTAGCATTAAGGGTCTTGCCTAAGGACCCAACTGGAAGGTGTTACTGTTCATCCCCTGGGGGATTTGAACCCTGGTCTTCCACCTGAGAGACTGATGCTCTACCAATTGAGCTAACCATCCAGCTAGATCGCCTTTGTTCTCCCTGGCTTCCCTGATAAGCTAAGTGACCACGCCTGTGTGCTCCAAACAGCCAGAGACCTTTGGAATCCCTCCTTTCTGGACCGAGGTGTCAATGTAGG
>JBAMHW010000001.1:28714639-28729462 GCA_037177495.1 Rhadinocentrus ornatus | reverse complement strand
GTTGAGATGCAACCTGTATTTCGCTGCCTTGTATCTGTGACATGCGCAATGACAATAAAGTTGAATCTGAATCTGAAAATAAAAACCTCAGAAAAACTGTCAAAAATGCCCACAACAGATGCTGTAAAACTAAAAATTATTTTGCCAAGTTTATGAAACTCCTTTAGTAAAACATTTTAGAAATTAGAACTGTACAATAAATTAATGTTCACATTTTATTTGTATTTAGCAGGGCTAAATCAGCCTTCAAACAAAGTATTTTAAAATCACTATCAAAGGTCAAATTTCTTTTTACCATTCTCAATAATAATAGCTCTTAAAGATTTAAACAAAGATGCTTCAACTAGGCTTAAAAAGAAAAGTACCCAGAATTGCTACAAAAAGAAAAAAGAAAAAAAGAGTGAGCAACAATTGGTGCTTCATCTTCTGACTCAGCATGTTCTATGAGTGAAAATGCTTCAGATGCACTGTTGCCTGATTAGCAAAAAATAATAAAATAAAACTAAATTCTTCTGTCAATATTTTCTTTATTTTTTAGTTTAATTTTATTAGGTGTAATTTGTTTTTTAATTAGGAGTCTGGAACATGTCAACACTTTAAACTTTTTAAATACTTTATAAATTAAATAAATAAATAAATAACTGGAATGCTTCAACAGTTGACTCAATATTTTTGTTTCAACCTGTTTAAAAAAAACAAAACCTGGCAGCTTATGTTCAGGGATAACAATACTGCTCTATTTTCAAGTCAATTGTGGTATTGCATGGAGTAAAACATGTCATTGTACAATTATTTAAGGAAAAAAACAGCAGGTAATGGGTATCCTGAAAAACTTAACGGAGAAGGGAAAAACAAAAAAAAAAAACTATTGCCTATGAACATCCAATAGCCCAGTATATTCCCAATACTCACTTTTTATATTGTGACGTTTTGAAATGGGATTTTACAGTCATGGCTCTTATTTCCACATAAATGGTCTTCTATAAGCCTGTTAAGAGAGTAGCCATTTGTATCTCACAAGCTTGCTCCCAAAGCACCTCAACTATACAACAAAGTATAAAAACCTGTACTCGTGCCAGAGTGTGGCCGTCTGCTTTCACAATCACAGCCAACTCTCTGCTCTCCTTTTTTCCATGCATTTTCTTTTCTACGTCGTCCCCAGCCAACACATCAAAAGGGGGTGAGCTGTCTGAGATGCAGAGAGAGAGTTTTCTACTTTTTTTTTTATCCTGCATACAATGTCTGCAAAGTAGATTGCATGATTAGAAATGTGCAATATATCGAAAAATGACAGATTAGAGCTGATGAAGAGAAAGAAAAAAAGGACAAAATGGTCCGCATTTCTTTTCTTCAGCATATATTTTATGGTCTCTGATCTGAGGATGAAATGGTTAAAAGTCATGCCTTAGAGATGCAGAAAGCAGGGAGAAGCTTTTTATTTCTTCTTTACAACCTTCAAGCCGGAAAAGTACAGTTTGAGCCATCATCAATACAAACCTATTTAATTCATGAAGACATGAAGTCTTTTCTGGCTCTACATCACAAAGAATCCAATGTGATATATTATAACTGAACCTTCTGTTCCTATAACATACACCCCCAATCTATTGTTCTAAGCCATCAGCATCAGGTAATCTATTTATTCAGATTGCTCAGAAGAAAACAAAAACGTTGAAGTTGTTTCTGAGTAAAACCATCAGATGCATATCCTCTCTGCCCAAGCACCATAGATAGACCTCTGTGACCAGTCATCTCCCCAGATTCCAATCACAGAGGAAACAAAGTATTATGGAAATTTCTTTATTAAATGACTTTGTCTTACCTTGAGAATGTGCCAGTCTTATCACACCCAGAACAAGAACCTTACTTTGTGTATATATTTCTCATCAGATATTGACTATTTCTTGTTGCTACACAAAAGTCTTAAAAATACAATACTTTCCTTAGAACTAATCTTGAAGTTTGATTATGTTGATTATTACATAAAGTACACATGGTTTGAGTTGCGGGGAAGCCATGTAAAGGTCGGCTCCCATGAAAAGCAGATTCAAGATTTAAATTGTTTATTGTCATTTGCCCAGTAAGGAAACAAGTTTTCCTGAACAATGAATTTCTTACTTTGCCTTCCACACTGAATGCCATAAAAGATAATAAAGCAGAAGAAAAACAACTTAAAAAAGCTGGATAGACGATAAAGATTAGACAGTGTGCTACATAAACTGTTGTGCCACATTCAACAATGAATGATTGGCTGTGCAAAAAAAACTGTCTTGAGGTAGACTGTAGGATGCATGTGCAATACCGATTATAAGTTACAAGACACATAAGCAGTAAACAATATTGCAGTTACTGTGGTTGATAATATAAAAGTCAGTATTCAGGGTACAGGCCGTTGTTACAAATTCCTATCGGTTGTTAAGGAGTCTGATGGCTGAGCAAGAAAGAGTTTCTGAGTCCTGTTGTCCTGCATTTCAGACTCTTGCATCTCCTCAAGAGTCCTCCATCACGAACAATGGTAGTGGTCTTAAAGCAGGATGGAACAGTTCTCTGGTTGAGGGAGAGGTTGAATATGGAAGTGAGTGTCTGTCAGCTCGTTGGCACAAGCTCTGAGGGCTCATCCAGGGATGTTGTCAGGCCCTGTCGCTTTGTGGGGGTTGATCCTCCTCAGAGCTTTGTTAACCTGGGCTGATAAGGCGACTGGTAAGGGGGAGGGGGGTGTTGCTGTCCAGGTGTCTGAGAGCCTCCTCTCTGTGTGGGGGGTGGAGGTCTAAAAGCGGGTGAAGAATGTGTTGAGGTCATCAGGCAGACTGTCTGTAGTGTTGATGGTACTGGAGATGCTCCTGTAGTCTGTGATGTGCTGCAGACCCTGCCACATGCTCCTAGGCTTAGCAGTGGAGTAGAAGCCATCCAGCTTCTCTTTGTACTCCCTCTTGGCTTCTCTGATGGCCTTTCTCAGTCTTTACTTTGCCACTTTGTACTCAATCTCACTGCCAGATTTAAATGCAGTGGAGCGAGCACGTAGCGTATGGCGTACTTGACTGTTTATTCCTGATCTCCCCCCTTCCCCCCTTCCCCCCTTCGTCATGCCCACCATACAAGTTAGTTTATTCCTGACTTGTATGGTGGGCATGATGTTATCCACACAAGTGTTGATGTACCCAGTCACATAGTCAGCATAATCCTGTACACTGACAGAAGAGTCCTCCAGAGTGGCTGCAGCTTTTAACACCTCCCAGTCTGTAGTAGTACTAACAGTCCTGCAGTGTGCCCTCAGTCTCAGGTGTCCAGAGCTTAACCTGTTTGGTGATTGAATTTGATTGTTTGAGTCTTTCTCTGTACGGCGGGTACAGGAACAAAGAGATGTGGTCCAAATGTCCGAAGTGGGGGCGGGGTGCATCCCTTTATGCGCCCTTTATATTGGTGTACACATTATCCAAAGTGTTCTTATCACAGGTGAGAATGCCTATGTGTTGATGGTATTTGGGAAGTACAGTCCGTAGGTTACACTGATTGAAGACTCCTGCAGCAATAAACACAGCGTCGGGATGAGTGGTCTCTAGAGCGCAGCTTGCCTAGTGCTTCTGCAGGGTTGGCTTGCGGAGAAACGTAAACCGCAGCCAGAAACACAGATGTAAACTCCCTTGGTAGATAAAAGCGACGGCACTTAAGCAGTAAAAACTCCACATCAGGGGATGTGCTGTCCAATTAACTTCATGAATAGAGTGTGTCTGCAGTTGAATGGCGGAATCTGTGATGTTATCTGAGAGCCAGGTTTCAGTGAAAATTATAGCGCAGCATTCTCGTTTCCCGCTGTGTTGTAATCCTAGCACGTAGGTCATCTAGTTTGTTTTCCAGAGACTGCACATTAGCCAGCAAGAGTGGGTATCAGTGGTTGCCTGGCACGGGCTTTAAGCCTAGCATTGTGCCCTTGCCTCTCTTGCGGCGCCGTCTTCGTAGCACTCTCCTCGGGTCAGCTGGCTCACCTGAGGTCGCTGCTTCAGTGTTATCCTGATGGTAGTGGCGGTAGTCGTCACGAGTGCACACAATAACTTGCAGATCTGTTGGTATAAATCCACTAAACTCCGTGCTGTGAGAGTTATCAATGTCCAGCAATGCCTGTCTGTTGTAGGTTATCACTGCCTGACATCCATGCAATGCAGTATACACAAAAACACACACAAAAAGAAGAAAAAGTTCAAGCATTAGAGAGCGGCGCGAGCAAACACGTTTGCCATGGTGGGCTCCATGACGAGTTCCCCTATAGACATTTAGTTGATAATGTAAGGCAGGGTTCTCCAATTCGGTCCTACAAGGGCCTCAATCCAGCAGGTTTTTCATGTATCCCTGCTTCAACACACCTAATTGGAGAACCCTGCTGTAAGGGGAAGCAGTAAAAATAGTCCACGTTCAGATTACATGTAAATTTTCCAAAGGGTACCTGGTGTTTCCTAAAAAGAATAGAATTTTGTTTGTCAACAATATGTGTTGATTAATTTATTCTATTTAATTAATTTCTAAAATTTTCCAATGACGCAGATAATCCAATCTGTAACTACACACCAAAAAAAACACTGACTGGGCAAGAAATCTGGGTGTAGTGATGGACTCAGATCTAAATTTTGAAAAACACTAAAAGGAATCACAAAGTCAACCTAATATCACCTTAAGAATATATCAAGGGTAAAAGATCTTATGTCTGAGCAAGACTTGGAAAAACTAGTCCATGCTTTCATCTTTAGTTGGCTTGATTATTGTAACAGTGTCTTTAAAGGTCTAACTAAAAAATCTTGCAGCTTATTCAGAACTCAGTTGCTTAAGTCCTCACTAAGACCAAGAAAGTGTACCACATAAGTCCAGCTCTGAGGTCTTTACACTGGCCGCCTGTCTGTCAGAGTACAGACTTTAAAGTTCTGTTGCTGGTACCTTTGAATGGTTAAGGACCAAAATACACCAATCTACAGTTTCTTTTAAGCTTGATTTTTAAACTTAAGCATGTTTTAATACTATTTCATCTAAAGTTCTTTCTTTTCCTTTTTTGTTGTCTTTTTACAGTTTGTTTTAATGATTCTTCTGCACCATGCTGTAAGGCTTTAAATGTTTTATGTTAAGCACTTTGAATTGTCTTGTACATGAAATGTGCTATACAAAAAAACTCACCTTGTCTTAAGTAAATCTCATTCAAGAAATATTTATGAGGATATTTACAAAAGCTCTTTTTTTTTTTTTTCTTCCATAAAACACACAATAACTAATCAAAACCTCCTTGGTTTTTGGTAACCAATAGGAGCACTAGTGCCTTTATATCAGTAAATAATAGACTGAGCCAGAAGTAAAGTCTCCCTTAAAACCTTTCAAGCATGCCATAGATTTTCTATACCCGTGAATACCAGAGCAGGATGAGTCTGGTCTCATCTTTATATTCTATTTTAGAAATGCACTAGTTTCCATTCATCAGATTGTAGCTTACCATGTTGGGGTTATGCCTGAATGAGCAATAACATGCTTTTCCAAAACATTTAAGGGGAGCAATCTACCATAGAAAAATCTGACCTAATAAAACGTATCTATTGTTTTCCTAATTTTTGCTAATGTCTGAAGTGCTGCTGCCACATTAATTAATGACCAACACTATACTGGTAGATGAAATAAATTATTAACAGTGTTGTCATTCCTTTTTTATGAGTTTTTTCCCATGATCATTATTTACTACACCTTTGTCATATTTTCATTGCTCCTCAAACTTAAAAACAAGAACGTAGGTGATGCTTAGTTTTATAAATGCAACTGAAGCTTTTGCTCTCTGTCTGATAATATGTCAATATTTTCAATAGCTTCCATGCACCATCATTTTGTTGAACATAATGCTGGGCCTTTGTTAGTGTGAAATAAATTTTACTGTCATTACAACATATGCAGAAACTGTGACTTTACTAGGTTGTAGAATTTTGTGGCATATGCTGTTTAACATGAAACGATCTGTTAGCGGCTACAGTAGTACAATTATTCCCTCATGATTACACACTTACTGCGCAATAAGCTGATGCAAACAGAGCAGCAGCTGCTTCCATCAACCGCAAATATGTTTAACACAATCACTGTACACTTGGCATACTTATTTTTATGTTGATATGGCATGTTGGTGTGCAAAAACTGATTTTATGAGGACTGTAGGGATATGCCTCACTGGTTGTACAATTCAAATTCAAGAAAATGGTAAATATTGTGTGCTCACCATGGCTCTTACTTTCAGACGCAAGTTTGAATTAAACCAATCGAAAAAATTTATGTTTCTATAATCTGAACATCTAAATTATGAATACAATCAACAAAGCAATAAATGCTGCAAATCTTATGTCCGCTCTTTTTAAAGATTCAAAGTTAACCTTTAAATTCTGTTTTTGCTTGTGAGTAGTTTTGAAGAATCCAATGCATATTCATTTTACTACTATTTCTGTCCTGTGGAGAAGTCCCCATGAAATTTAATATGATGGATAGATAAATAATCTGAATAAAAACAATGGATCCAGGATTCGCCTTGCCTGGACATGGGTCACAGGGGCCCCCCTTTGGAGGTGGGGCACTGAGGCGAACGCCTGGTGGGCTGGGTCTTTTGCCCATGGAGCCCAGTCTCAGACCGAAAGGGTGACCCCCCCCCCCCCAAAAAAAAGGTAGCAAAAGGAGGAAGTGAACTCTGAACTCGGCACTACCCACTTGTGGATCAACTGACTTATTACCTATGGAAATGTAAAAGATGCATGAAAGTATGAGGGCAGTGACATTCATGTATATCGGGGAGCATAATTGGGCCTTAAGGCAGCTGCCCCTGTGACACGACCCGGAGAAGCGGTAGAAAATGGATGGATGGATTCTGGAGTTTGTCATTTACTAACTAGTCATGCATAAGTTTGCATTTAAATAAAAACTTCATTCAAATTTTAGCAGATCTCATTTAGAATTGAAGATGATTCTGATCCATCCAATGGAGCCGACCAATCAAAGAAGAATATGGCTCTTAGAGAACCAGCTGCTTCTATAACTTGTGCTTTTAAAAATAACCTATAAATCTATGGGGTAAATATCCCTTTGCTATCTGTTTAACATGGACTTTAGAGACAGAGCTACATACCAAGCTTCTCTCATCAGACAGTCTGTAAATTAAGACGAACCTGCTTGAAATGAACTCTTAATCAGTCACCAGACACAGACCATCTCACTGATGACTGGTGAAGGGTATTCAGTGGAGAGGAGTTTACATCATTGCGTCTGATTGACTGGACTCTCAACCGCTGAGGGTTAAGGGGGCTCCTGGGGTTAGTGTGATCAGACAGAGTAAGAGGGGGCTACAAAGAGACACAAAAACAGTAAGTAGGCCCTTTGGTAAATAGGCTGTCCAGAGAGAACCATGCAGCACTCTAATGGAGCCTCTCACAGCCAGGCTGTCATTCAGGCAGGTGAAACAAGGTCTAAGAGGGTCTTAATAAAGACAGCCTCACACCAAGTTGTCTTAAAACTGCCCAACTAAAAAGTAAACACACTTATTATCCATCTTTGATACTATGGAATATTGCCCACTCAGTGTCACTAACAAGAACAAAGAAAGATCCAACTTTAAGTTCAAGTCAGCTAACAGCAAATTTTCAATTCAGTTAAGTTTCATTTGTATAGCGTAATTTCATAACAATGTCATCTCGGCACTTTACATTTTGTTAACTGTTGCTCAAATGAACATTATCTGAGAAGCAAACTTAGACTGTTTCACTGTTTGTAAACCAGATGCTGACAGTGATTACAGCTGAACTGACTTGAGTAAACCCATACATTAAGCAATGTATTGTTATGCTGTTATCAGCACTAATAAAAGCCTTCTTATATCCAAACTATATAGATAGAATGAACTCTTGTTACAAGACAAATAGAAATATGTTCTGTTTTGTATTATCTACTTGGAAATTCCGATAAATATGCAAGTTGATATTCTCTTTTTCAAGTCACCATTGTAACACTTCAACTGTCTCCTAAAGGCAACACACACAAACAACCAACACATCAAAGTTTTGAAATGTGAACATAGAAAGAGATATGTCCTTTATGATGTTCCTTTGGGCTGACTGAGATGCTTTTAGGTTGCTACAGGAAGATTAAATAAGTTGGCAAGCCAATCACCATTCCAAGGTCCATCTCAGCCCAGTAGCACTGCCTCAGGACACAGCCTCTGGCTGGCCCCTAACCAAGCCTTGGCCTGCCGTCTCTGCGGTAAGTGCTCTGTCACGAGGCTGCCAGGGGCTACGGCATATGCCACCAAGTCCCTGGTGTATCCACCGTGGTAAACTGAAGCCCTGCTAATGGAGGAAGGATTCTGAGTATGTACTGTATGCCTGTCTGTCTGTCTGTGCCTTAGACTGACCTTCAACTGGCCCACTTCTGCTCTTCACCGGCAAATGGCTTCACGGCTGGATGACTATGGACTGCCTGATTTGCTACATGTGGGAACTACAAAGAAGCATCGGAGAAAAGAAATGAGTTAGAGCAAAAGAGAAAAAAAAGACCCTCTCATCTCTCCTTGACCTCCCTGTTCAGAGAAAGACAACATCAACTTTCAAAATCCAAAGCACAACAAATTAACTTTTTTTCCCTGGTAGTGCTGGTGCTTCTGAAAGTTGTAGGCGTATTAGTGCAAAATTTAAAGGAAATATTTAAATCAACTTTAACACATTCATGCTTTCATCTTAACACTTTTGTAAACAATCACAGTGTTGTAGGAAGTGGGATATAACTGATAAACACATGTCACATTTGCTCACATCCAACACTCTTAGAACTTGCACCTTCACACTGGAATTGGAAAGGTCTGGATTTATAGATGAGAAGGCAACTTGAATGTCAAGCTTTTTGGAAAACTGAATTGAATAAGCCCACCACTGAGGACCTCAGTGTTTTTTGTTAAGTGTAAATTAAGTGTGATCTGTACCATTACAGTATTAGATTATTTAAACTAATCTGCATTAATTTAATAAACTCATAGTTTCAGGAAGTACTTAGATTTTTACATTGTGATAAAATTATGTTGTTTTTTTCTCTCGTCTGAGCTATTTTGATATTTGTATGTTGGGGGTTATGTGTATTTATAGGGAAGTGGTAGTCTAGTGGTTACAGAGGTGGGCTCAAGTCCCCAGGCTGGCAGCAAAGGTAAAAACCACTGTGGGTCCCTGAGTAAGGAAGCCCACTGCTCCTAGTGTAACTAGAAACTGGATAAAAGCAGAGGACAAATTTCAATGTGTTTCATAAGATATGTACTGACAAATAAAGTTAACTAACTATGTTTAATGGGTTTGATATTAGGCCTAAAAGTGCTTTTTGGTTGAATCCCTAACACAACTGTAAACATTTTGTTTACCTCTTTTGTTTTGTTCAAGTATTATAATTATCGCTGTTTTTTCATTGTTTAATATACAAAGTCAATTCATCACACATTGTGACAAACTTCTAAGCTACTTGCCAAACAGTTCAGAATCAATGCAAAATTAAAATGTTGCACTGAGGATCTTATAAGCTTGACCAAATTAACCTTTTCTTCTTTGTTAAATTTGTTAGGCCTACATGTGTACTGCTAGTCAAGCTCACTGCCCACACTTTCAAATAAAAATATGTTTTAAATAGACTAGACTAAAATTTACTTCTTCTTCTCACAATGGCTTTTTCCCCAGTGTGTGTCCGCCTTTCTGAGGGTACTGAACATAATTACAAGGCTTTGTAGGTTTGTATAGGAGAATTGGGGTTAGATAAAGCCGTCATTACAGAACACATACACTGCAGAAGCACAACCGTAGCGCTGGGTACAAAGCAATCACTACAAGTGTATTATCTTTACTGTACAAGTCTTTAATTAGTTTTCCCCTTGTTACAAAGTGGGCATATGTTACATGGAAAAATGAAAAGAAAAAGATTACTTCAAACCCTAACCCTGTCCTCTTTTTTTCTGAGATAGTTTTTGAGCATGCAGAGATAAGAGGAGAGCTACAGGGAGGAACTTTATAATGTGTCTCTGTATCACAGTATGTTGGGAGTTACGAGAAAGAGTGGAGTCAAGGGCTTAAGTCTTCATAAATCACAGTTTTCCCAAGCACCACCTTGTAATTGCAACTCTGAAGATGCTTAGAATACTGAAAGAAGATTTGACAATTTGCGTTTGCACATGTTATTTAAGAATGTGTATTTGTGTGCTTCTTCCACACAGCAAATGACATTAGAACATGTGCATTATATTGTAATATAGGTCCAGGCAAAATGGATCAAAATTCAAGGCTTGGTGTATTTACACAGAACAGTGCTTTTCTTTTACTACCTGTTATGTCACAAACTGTATTATAATACAAATGAATTCCCAATTATGCTAACCATTAACAGTTTTTTCTTCTTTGTTAAGAACATGAACTCTTAACAATCAAGTGGGCAGCAAAAAGCTTTCAGTATTGCACATGAGACCATGAGGCAAGTTATCAACTGAAGACACTGTCACTGCCTCAAGCTTACTTGAGGCTGAGACTTGCGAGGAGGGGGAAATATGTTATGGTAAAGGTTTGGTTTGCTTGTTTATTTGTCTTCTTATACAGGTTCACACGATAAAAAAATGTATTTGTGATGATCTCCTTGTATCAAGTATTTGACAAGTTAATTTTGGTTTACTGAATCCAAAGTAAGTCAAGACTGATGGTCTCCAGGCCACCTTGTACTGGAAAAGTTGGGCAAATTTCAAAAAGGTTAAGTACCTCTGTGTTAGACAACTCAACCAGTCTTAAATGAATAATTAAATGTACCCCAAAAGCAACTTTTTAACCAGTACAATACTTTTTTGCTGTAATGACTGATGGAAAGTCACTAAATGGCTGTACTTTGCTCTTAGCTTAAGTATATTTTTACATATAAAACTGTCACCCAGATCAACAATTAGTTAATGTGCAGTCCACAGCATTGCAGTCAGTTGAATGGTTGAGCAGGGCAGAAAGAGAGGTCCCAGGAAACACCAGTAGGGTTGGTCTGGTGATATTTACAGGAAAGTAAATATCTGCTTATAACTTGCTTCTAACATCAAAGGAGTTGTAAGCAAGTCTGAAGCTCATTGGTT
Organism: Rhadinocentrus ornatus; assembly: GCA_037177495.1. Taxonomy (NCBI): domain Eukaryota; kingdom Metazoa; phylum Chordata; class Actinopteri; order Atheriniformes; family Melanotaeniidae; genus Rhadinocentrus; species Rhadinocentrus ornatus. The sequence goes on along the minus strand of JBAMHW010000001.1, from coordinate 28,718,340 downwards.
TTTCTCAGAGCTCTAGAAGAACAGAAAAGCAAAGCACCATATATAAAGTATTTTTTATGGTTTTGATTTATTCTCTTTGCAACTGCACCATCAAAAAAAATCACATCCACCTCTCTAGTATGATTAATTCTTATCAAACATATTCAAGTCATCTTGTGGTAACTCCTATGATTTTGATAGGCAAAGCACGATTATTTTTTATTTTTATTTTTATTTTTTGTATAGCACAATTCAAGCTTCCTCAAAACATTAAAAGCATTTTAGCGGGGTGCAGAATAGGCATTAAAAAGTACATAAAAGAAGAAATGATATCACAATACACACTGAAAAAATAAAAAGAAAATATAGCACGAAGGGTTCTTTCTCCAATATAGTGCAGCCTTTTCTTATTTCATATATTCACTGAACCATGTAACAGAAGGAACTATGCCACTCACTCAAACATGTCACTTTCACATCAGCTTGATTTATGGGTACTTTCCTAAAAAGGCAAAAGCCTGAGATGTGAAGCTGAGCAGGGACGAAGAAGAGGCCATAAGACAGACTTAGGACTAAGGGGAAAAAAAGAAAAAGAAATTGAGTAAAAACATAAGAACAGAGTAAAGGAAAGGAGAGTGGTATCATGGGAAAGACGAGAGGCTAGTGCCATGCTATTGAACGTCTGGAAGAACACAGTCTCTGATTTCTTCTCTTTCTGCTTTTTTACCCTTTCAAAGAGCACTTGAAAGCTCTTCTGTGGTATTGGGCAGGTGGGGGTATATATTGAGGAGGACTGAAGCCAAGAATGGGAAGGGCTGGGTAAATCAGTTCCCTTTCTCCCTCTCTCCAATGCACAGAAGTGGAAGACTCAGAGGTCCAAAGGCCCAGTGGCCCAAAGCTCCAGCCAAGCATCTCTGAGGAGCCTTCAGTGGGGAAGAAGTGGAAACTGCAGGCATGAGGCTGAGCACCTACAATGAAAGCTGACCATAAAAGCTACCTAAAGCTATCCACACAAGAAAAAGAAGAATGATACATATTTAAAGGAATAGTACCTTGACCTTAACTTTATTCACCAAGAGTGTAAATCGTCTGGCATTGACATTCTGAGTAAATCCAACTGAGAATGTGGGGTCTCAAACGACGCTAATTATTTAATAATTTATAAATCCTATAATATAAGTTTAAAACACATACAGTAAAACAGTGACTCATATTATCTTATTTGTATAAACAGTATCCGAACCAAATACCAGTGGTGCCATTTTTTCATCTATAAATCTAGATAAAATATACTACCCAATGCTATTTTAATTGAATTGGAATTGGAGAAATCATGACATCTATGTGTTCATGGAGACCTGCGTAGCACGTTTTACTCAAGTAGGCTCCCTCAAAAAGCAGCATGGATGCAATCCAGATTTTTTTTCCTTAAGTTTTCACTTTAATATAATTGATCAAAACAGTAACCAGCCCAAGAATGCTTGGTCTCCTGGGAGTAACTTCAAACAGTATCAATTATAGAAATCGGCTCAGCAGAGTAGAGTCAATTCCCCATCAATAAAGTATTCAGCAGCAATCGCCAGGAGATTAAGGGAGAGATGAGCCAAGAGCAGACCCACAGGACTGGCTAAACCTACTGCATAGTGAATGCTATAATAAACTAAGTAGCTTCAGATGATCAAATGAGAGGTATTCCAATCAAACACTGCATGGTGCTTCAGTAGCAGAAACTGCTAATACAATGGCAGACTTTGGGAACTGTTTTCAAGCCTCTATAAAAAAGAAGTGAACTGAGGTTTGCCATTTTACAGTAGATTTATATTAAGTCTGCTTAAACACTGTTCATCAAAATATTGCAACTAATCACAGATTACAAGCTGCAATCCTTCTGTCGTGCTTTCTTTTGTGCAAAAGTGCAAATACAACTCTAACATAGCACTATAAATGCTAGACCCAAACTTTATCTAAACCTTTTCTGGATCCAAAGAGAAGCCATAATAAGCAATATTGAAATTAAATTATTATTTGTCATGTGGCTATGGTTTTAGAAAAACCATGCATCCACTCCACAACCACTTATGATCTTCATATGATTTAACCCTGGTAGTCTAACTTAGAATTAAAACACCTTAATGTCACACAGCAATTACTTTGTTTTATGATGTGTTTGATTTACTTTGCACTACTTGACATCATGTGACCTGTAATGTCATCATTTCCCGTGTGCATATTGCAGATTTACTGTAAACAATAAATCAGTTAAGACTACACTGTGTCAAACTACAGTCACAAGTACAGGAAGTTCCAATGTCAAAGGAAAGTAAGACATAGCAAAACAACTTGAAAGGCTACATATTTCAACTCTGTTTGCTTTTTCTTTCAATAGGAATCAAGTAGGAATTATTCTTTAAAAATGGGCCTACTGCTATATGAGGAAAAATGCAGTAAATTTTGGTTTACAAACACTAAATCAGAGATCTGCACCCTGCAGCTCCGCAGCTGGTATTGACTCTCTGGACCTTCCACAATGGCCGATAAAACATGCCTAAAAATGCCAAAGAAAGATCATTTTCTAAATATAGATATTATAACAAATGCAGTGTTTTTGCAATTTTTTTTACGTTGTTTTTTTTTTCATGAAATAATTGCATTACTACCAGTAATCTATATTTTTATCTATTTTTCTTGTCATTAGGTTGAAACCTATGGACTTTTTTCTTATTTTCACAAATAACTACATCCCATAAAAGAAAGTCTGTCTATCCTCTTTTTGCAAAACGTATATGCTTTTCTTTATTTTAAAACACATGGTTCAACATATTCCCTAAAGAAGATATATATACAAAATTGTAAGTTGTCTTTTTTCAAAAGGTCTTAAATCTCAAAACAAGTTTTACTTAGCTGGACTGAGCAGGATTAGAATCTCACAGTTTATTGATTGTAAGGAGATATAAATATTAGCAATATGCACAATAACTTCCATCCATGCACCTTTAGTGGTTAATTATCCAGACATTTTGTCCATACGTTCTCCAACTTTGCAATTCTAGCTTGACTGTTTTACTTCATCTCTTGTGCCTGCACCCTCCGCTATCGGGAGTTAAGGAGATAACATTATTTTTTACGGGTGTAATGTCGTGCCTGTAAATGTAACTATAAATATGTTTGGTATTCACAGAAAGTCCAGAATCTTCGCTAACAGCTCAGTAAAACCATTTCTATGACCACCAAACACAATTATGACAACAATTAAAGGACCGGGTACACAAAGTCTGAAAAAATATGTAAACAAAAATTATGCCTCCCTATGTCCACCCAATGGCATTAACACAAACAAACATCTCAGATTCCAAAACTGTAAGTTTCACTTCACTATGACTGAACCAGAGACAAAAGAAGGCCAAATTTATGCTTCACGTTTATAAACGTAGCCATGAAACATGTCTTACCTTTGCAGTCTTGCCTCAGAACTGGGATGTCACCGCATCTATTCCTCTTTCTTAAGTGCCAGACAGAAATTTTCTCCTCATTTTAATAAACCACTCTCAGCTGATTACATCAGACAGCAGGACGAGACATGGAGGAAGAGACGACTGCAAGCCTCTGCATGAGGTTTTTCTGTGTTCAGAGCCAGTGAGCAAGAACTTTTATAAAAAAAAATAAATAAAAATTTAAAATAAATTAAAAAGCGCAATAAAAACAGTGTTTATGAATTAAACGAT
>JBAMHW010000001.1:28682888-28706753 GCA_037177495.1 Rhadinocentrus ornatus | reverse complement strand
GAGAGAGAGAGAGAGAGAGAGAGAGAGAGAGAGAGAGAGAGAGAGAGAGAGAGAGAGAGAGAGAGAGAGAGAGAATAAATGTTAACAGCAACAGCCACTAGCTCCGGGTCCCACAGCAGCAGGAGTCCTTAAAGCAAATAATTTGCTTCCGTTAAGGTTGCTACATAGCCATTTGACAAGCAGATTATGAGCATTTAAGTAGCAGTCGGGTCAGAAATGTGACTCTAGGGCCTACAGGCTGCAGAAAGGAGGAAAAAACCCTTACAGCAGACTACGAATAAAAAAATAAAAGAATGGAGACCCATAGCAGAGGGGTGCAAATAAGAACAAGCTCCTTATCTAATGAATTTAACTATAGATTGCTAACTATCAATAAATAATTCTAAATTTTTTAAGTTATGTAGTAGTTCCCAAGAGTTAATGGCAACAACAGTTCCTTTCTGTTACTGCACTCTGTTAGTCAATGATGTTGGATACAATGTGCCTGTTGAAGCAGCTCTAAAATGGACAAAAAGCAAAAAAATAAAAACTAAAAATAAAATAAATAAATATTGATGATCCACACACAGAGAGACAGAGGTTTTTTGTATAAGTTCTGAAGAATTGTATGTTACTGTTTCTAATGTGATTTGAACTATTTCATATGTTTCAGCTTCTGAAGATGAAACACAGCTAACCTGAAAAAAGTAATTGTACAAAGTACATAATTTCCAAGAGTTAATGGCAACAAGAGTTCCCTTCTCTTTTTGTGCTTATTTAATTAAGCAGAGCATTAAAGTTGTAACCCTCTCACTTTAAAAATATGTTTTTCAGGCTCGTTTTCATGGCACAGTGACATTTACTACGTACAATCCTGGAGCTGTCGTTGTCCTGCAGCTTCCTGAGGCTGAGAAACCCTACTTCACAACTTTTTCTTCTGGTACGCTGCATCACTTTTCAGCTGAGTTTTACCAGAGAAGACTTTATCAATGGAAGAGAAGAAAAGAAAGAGAAGGGGACAGAACAAGAGATAAGACAGGAGTCATAATCGGACTGACTGGCTGGAGAGAACTGAGTAGAGGTAGGATTAAAGTTGGATGCCGAATTTGCTGTTATTAGGGGGCACCTCGCTGAAGAATGAAGTTTAGGTTAAATTGCAATGGTGTTTTTATGGTGCACATACAGGGAGACACACTGAAGAAATGTACATTTTACTAATTAGATGTGAACCATCAAGTGTTTCAGCTTCTGAAGATCAAACACATCTAACATTCCCTGGCCTGAAAAAAGTTACTACATCCAATTGAAAACAAGCTAAAAAACCACAGCAAGAAGGTTGCTGGTTCAAGCCTCGGCTGGGGGAGGTTCGGCTGGTGGCGTTTCTGTGTGGAGTTTGCATGTTCTCCCCGTGTATGCGTGGGTACTCTCTGGGTTCTCCGGCTTCCTCCCACCATCCAAAGACATACGTGTTGGGTTAATTGGTGACTCTAAATTCTCCATAGGAATGAGTGTATGTGTGATTTGTTGTCTGTCCCTATCTACGTTGGCCCTGCGAACAAGAGATAAGACAGGAGTCATAATCGGACTGACTGGCTGGAGAGAACTGAGTAGAGGTAGAAAGAGAAGGGGACAGAACAAGAGATAAGACAGGAGTCATAATCAAGCTGCTCCTGGTGACCTGTCCAGGGTGTATCCTGCCTTTCACCTGAAACACTGCTGGGATAGGCTCCAGCTTACCCCGCGACATAATAGGAATAAGCGGTACAGATAATGACAGCCTCCCTGCTTTTGTTTGTGTCCTTCTATATCAAGATTTTATATTAGTTAAAAGTGGACTTGTTGGAGCAGCTGCACAGTAGCTCCACAGCCACCCTTCAAAGACAAAACCCAGCTTTGTCAATTCACTCTTAAGAGCAAGTCAATTGATAAGAAAACTTTCACTTCTGGGCACAGTGACAGAGGGAAGATTGTTGGTTGAGGTTTTAAAAGCTGCTCCAGCATCATCAGCGTTTTTTCATCAGGTCACTGAGTATACCATCAGCTACTGCAGGAAGATCCACAAGTTTCAGACTCTCTTTGAGCTTAGAACTTGCCATATTACTGCAATGAAATTATGAAGCAATTACTTCACATCTAAAAAAGCAGCAACAAATGTGGTGTTTCAAAACTTTTGGGAAGCCAATTCAGGTGTGTGCAAAAAAGCTGCTGAGCAGCCACTCCATCAAATCCACAATGCAGGCCCCAATGAGAGTTTTGTCTGTGACAATGACTCAGTCTTCTTTTATAAAATCCCACTTTTTTAATGCCCATTTGTAAAGTCTCCACTTGTCAATATTTAGAAAAGTGAATACTTTTCTTTGTATGTTCCCTTCTCACAACCAAGGCAGCTCAGTGAGGTTGAGATGTGTAACAATACAAAACACTGGATTCTAACTTCACTGAGAATGTTTTTCTTATCAGGATCACAGCTTGAAGTTTATGCAATCATCAAAACTAAATTTTAAAAACTCTTCATACTCTCATTCTTTTTTCTGTTCTGCTAGTGAAACAGCAAATTAGAAGTTCACCATCAATATTTATCAAATTCAGGAGATTACAAGAGAAGTTTTGATTTGCATATAATAGTTTAAAAAAATACACATTATGTTAAATGGAGTAAAATATTTGTCATGTATTGTCTCTTTGGTCACAACTTTAAAGCTCATAATTTCAGCATGGTATGATTTGACTTTACATCCACTATTTCACTATAAGCAAAAAGCTTTTTCAGGCCATGTCTTCACTGAAAAGAGGACAGAAACATCAAATCCTCCTCAAAATGACATCAGAACATCAATACATGGTCTACACCCCTTCAATGTGACAGTAAAAGCTGTATTGATTTTCTACCAGATTAAGGATACTGCTGGGAGCAATTTAAGAGAACAAGAAGTGTCCCTGCCCAGTTGTGACTGATGTCTTTCAGCATGTATAATCATGCCGATGCCTTGCATTTTCAGAGGAGGAGGAAGGACTGGATCATGGAAATGTAAAGAGATATAACAACTTTATATATGAGAAAGAGAACTGAGGATAAATTTAAGGGTGGCTATACAGACCAAATAAATCAAAGACAATAGAGGAAATAAAAAAGAAAAAGAAAAACTAAAGCTGACTCATTGACCTGGAAGATTAGACCATTGTCATAGTAATCAACATTTAAATCTATATATTCTGTGTAAATAAAAAAGTGCATTAATTTATTGTACCTACACAAAATCTAACTGCAGTAAAGAATCAGTTTTCATTATGCATTGACTCAAATTATTGTTAGTTATTGAAAGACAGCTAACTGTAAAGCATCACAGCCCTGATGTAAATATTCTGGCCGAGTTTATTTGGGCCGAGTTACGACATTACGTTTTCTGGTTTGTGTGCAAAAAGATAAAACAAATGACCAAAAAAAGAATGTTTGTTTTCTTGATAATGACATATTTAAAGGACGTGCTATGCTCATTCATTTCACTCTAAGCAGTTTGTGTCTCCTTTGCTGCATGGCTTCTACTAGCAACATCTTAACCATCATTCAGTAATATCAAGCTATTACTTGGCCCCTTTATTTACACCATGAAGACAGATTGACACAAGGCAGGACAGATGTGCAACTTTACACCCACACATACACACCTATTCGGATCATCCAGATTTTCCTTCCACCAACTGTGCAGCGGTGCTGAGGCCATGTATCCTGATGGCACTGATGGTGCTTCATGCAGACCTCAGGTCTCGGAAGGTTAACTCCTTGACCTCTGTGGTCTCCAGATCGAGGGCTGTGATAAATGGGTCAGTTCACAGATAGAGAAGCTCTTCTGCTCAGCTCAACCAAGAGAAGGCATGTCACTTTATTGCTACCACTGTTACATATCGAATAACTGATGGAGCTTAATATTTTGTAGGAACTGATGTTAAGTTACCAGACGGGTGTGGTCAGGTGACTGTCATTAGCGTATTAACCATCCTCAAAGATATGTACAGCTTGTAACACCTGATCAACACCATGAAATCCAAGGTAAACTGTACTGCAGGACTATTGATCGCATAGGATTTATTACACGTAGCACATATACTCATACATGTACTGTATGTGTATGATGTTCATAATATTTTCTACTGACAAATTAAATTTAAATGTACAGTATATAAGTATATATATACATTAAAGAACATTTCTAAAGAATAAAAGCACATTTAAACTTTATTGTTTGCTTTTTTCTATACATAAAGCAATAATGTATATCATACTACATCGCTTCTTCATCCCCTTACATAATAATGTAGTGCATAACCCAAAAAAGTGTGTAATTCAAGTGCACTTTCAATCCAAAGAAGCTGCATGGCCTTTGATCAATACTTTCCCTCTTCTTCAATGAAGAGTATTTTCTTCTTTGCTGCCTGCTGGGCATCTTCACACCATACCCCAGCTAGAAAAGTCAACCAGGTGAATTGATAAAGGTGTAGAAAAACAGAGGGTAGGAAAGGCGGCACAAAACACAAAAGAAGGATAAAAGTATGATGCAGAAGAAAGACTGCAAGGAAATCAAACTAAATGACGTCAAATTTAGTGTTGCAAAACAATCGAAGCCTGGGTAAGACCTGCTCATGCGTGCACTTGAACTTGGCTAAATGTTGCTCTTGAACAACTAATAGGTGCTGGGAAAAACAAGCCATTAGAGCCGGTTCAGGTAAACAAAACAGGACTCCAGCGGGAACAAGCAATATAGAATGATTTGGGGTGGGGTGGGGGGGTGTTCAGGTGGGCGTCTTTGAAGTGGCTCAGAGAATTCCCCAGACACCTCTGAGATATTTATTTGAATAATGTGCAGATTCACACCCGAGTGAGCAGAGATCTGTACGAAGGGTGGGTAGATGACAGGGTTTAATTTCCAACTCTACTGAGGAGCACTGAGTGAAGGAGGAAGAGAGGGAAAAGTGAGACAGGGGAATTAAAGTGAGAGGGAGACAGGGGGATAAATAAAGACCTGGATAAGAGATGAGGAAAGCAGATAGAGGCATATCGGATTCCCTAAAAACATTTTGACATTTTAAACCGAAAGCAGTTTGCAGGTAGTAAATAAAGGGTAGAGAATCAATAGCAGTCAGTGATAAGGGGATAAAGCAGCTAAATATGAAATACAGCCTAACAAAATGGTATAGATTTCCAATGGAGCCACACGACACAAGCTGCTTTGAAATGCAAATAGGTACGTTATGCACATTGTCCTTCTCAGACCCAGCCACCTATTGATTGAATAAAACAAATTCTATTGATCATTGAATATTTAATAGAGATTATTAAATCTCACTGGTACTTACATCATATTTCCAGTTTTCAGTTACTTACTCAGGATACCTTCCTTTAACTCACTGAAGCTTTAAAACTGCTCTGTAAAGAATAATTTGCTGTTAATTGTAATAAAAGCATATACTAAGCTTGTGTTGAGAAAATTGTTTAAGCTGTTTTCTGTCAACATGCGTACCATCTGCAAAAAAGGGTGAAGTCCTCAAAAAATGTACTGTTGAAATTATTTTTAACTATTTCTAGGCTAAATAAAACTTATAGTTTTACTGCTAGCAAAACATGGACAACATTGTGAAAGTAACAATGGGCAAACAATGATGAATCAAGAACAGAGATTTCAACTACCAAAAATAAAAAGAAAAGAAGAAAATACAATAAGGCATATCTTGCATCTCTAGGCATGACTAGGTATTGGTCAAGTAATGGTAATAGTCAATGGTGGGTAATGAAGACACACCACAGTGTGTTGTATGTTTTAAAATATCAGCATCTGACAGTATGAAGCTAAACAAGTAATAACGCTACTTGGGGACTTGTCATCCTGAACCCAAAGAAAAGACTGTTGATTACTTTAGAAATAACTTACTCACCTATCATATATAGCAGAGATGTTTTACTAAAGCAGCATCTGCTGTCACACTATAGCAGATGAGTTGATCATTCCTTCTGGCGCTGACATGGTTTTTACTAATGAAGAATCAGCCTTTTTAAGCTTTGGGGTGCATGTGGTACTGGGATCGGGGGGGGGGGACACTTGACATTATTGTTGTCAATGAAAAGGGGGCCCTGCAAAAAAAGTTTGGGAACCACTGCCGTAATGAATGAATGTGTTAATTATAATCAACTATTTGGAGCTAAAGAATATGCTGCTAAATGCATCAGTGATTTGGTGGGTTAAGAATAAGAGTTATGATTGAATCAGTTATTGGTATTTTGTTGTTTGCAAGGACTGTATCTGGCCTCACGTCTGAACCATCTGACCTAATTTTTACCAGAAAGAAAATTAAATGTACAATAATTGTGTTTTTGTTTTGAATCTGTTTGTGTAAACATGTTTTGAAGCCATACTGAAATTTGAAGGATAATCCAGATAAAAGTGCAAAATACAAATACAACGATGTCATAATTGTAATAAATTTTTTATTATGAATAATCTCATTTTTTTTTTTTTATTTACAGTTTGAGCAAACATCTTCATGTCATTTTTCCTACAATTAGTTGATTTCAATGGATTCAAGACCTGATTTGTCATGTCCAGCATGATTTGGCTGTAATCCACCCGAAAAATTCTTTATACTGCAAGAAATTTTTGGCTTTCTCAGCCTTCAAGTGCTTCATAGATGCTCAGAAGTTTTGAGGTTGGGTGACTGTCAAGGAAATCACAATCCACTTTATTTATATAGCACATTATAAAAACATTTAAACAATTAAAATACAATTGAAGGTATTAGAAAGGTAAAAATATGCCAAAAAAAAATTTTAAATAATAGAACAAAAATCCATGACAGAACTATAGTGTGCTGGGGTTGATTGACCTGCAGTATATTTTCATCGTCATAAAGATGCAAACCAGGTGATGCAACATGTCTCTGGAGAATGGAAAGCTACTTCTCCTTGATCAAAATGATTATAATTCACTTTAAGAGTCCAATTTCACGAACTTCCCCCTTTCTGCTTCACACCTCACATGCAAACTTCAGATAAAATCTGCCTTGTTTTCCTTCATGAAGTGATTCAGAGACCAGTCATTGTCCTCAGAGACACCACCAGACAGCTTTCTTTTGACAAGACTGGTTGAAACTTAATTACCGGTGTTGAAGAAGTTTCTCTGAACCCTAAAAAAGTCTAGCCTATTTATTATCAGATGGTGTGGTCATTTTATATTATCATGATATGAAGCTGAGAAAAACAATCACTGCCCAGAATAGTAGTGTTACTTAACTCTAATGATCATATCCTTTTTTTTTCTGCTCCAAGTTAACTGAAAATTAATCTTCTCAAAGATTGACACAGCTTAGTTTGTAAAAAGTCATCAACAGATGCAAAGTGAGACAAAATACACCCAGGTTCCCATGTATCACTGAGAAGTGAGAAAGATTCTGAAAATCTTACCTTAGATTTTAAAACCCTTCTGATGGTTTACAAATCCCAGAACGGTTGAGGCCCAGAATACATCTGTGATATGTTCAGAGAATATAAACCTAGCAGAGCTCTTAGATTCAAAGACTCTGGTCCAGACTAGTCCAGATCAGAGTCCAGACTATACATGGACTCTGCATACTAGAAGTAGTCTAAACTAACTCTACCTCAGTAAGCTGGAGCTGGACCAGCCTGTATTAACCTTTGCCTGGAGTCAGACTGGGTTCTGCAGAGTCTCAATAGACAAACAATACAAGGGCTAACTGTCTGACACTACTTTTAGATGAAACATAACCTCAGCATTATTATATATCATAGCATTAATAAATAAATGAAGTTCTAATACTCCCTGTACTATGCAAAATATTATTGTCATTGGTGTATTTTCATGGTTTACACTACCAAAGCATTATTTTGTGTGTTAGCTCAACATTACAAACCCTGTACGTTCAGGAAATGTCTCTGGACTCGCATCCCTATCTAGTATTACATGCAAAAGTACTTTCTGAACAACAATGTATTTATAGATATTTTTTCTGCTGATGTGTATTATTAAGGAGCAGCAAACTAGCGTTCACTGCAGGAGAAAAAAAATGTGAGTGCAGAAAAAATCGCCTTAATTGACTGACATAATTTATGACATTAAGAGACTGGCAAACAGGAAAAGGTTGCTGTCAGGATAGCAGCAGAGGGCAGCTCTCAATGCATGGGCCAGTGTTAAACAAAGTGCCAATCAATAACCCTTTCATTAGTGACCACAATCAATGTAGCAGGGACTCAGTGAGCCAATTAACGCTATCGACCGTCTTAGCAGAAGAAGGAGAAGAGGATAAGGGCAGAGGACTGAATTAGGAACAAAAATATGGAAGATGATAGCTGAGGATGAGCTGCAGTGCCTTCCTCAGGTCTTGTTTTCCTTCTCCATCTGCGGATGGGGTGTGTGTGTGTGTGTGGTGGTGGTGGTGGTGGTGGGGGCTGAAGTGAGGTGAGAGGACCAGATTCCCACCGTGTGAGAGGTCCCAAGAGTCTATGGCTGAGGACACCCTGACAGAAAGCAGAGGCCCTCTATCTCCCAAGAGGAAGTGAGTGTGTGTGTAAATGTGGCAGTGGCAGGGGAGGGTGGGGTTCAGGGGAAGCCACTTGCCTGTCCCACACATCCCCATTTGTGCACATCCTTTACAAGCACTGGGGGTGAGCTGTACTGGGAACGCAGCACTACTTGTCTTCTCACCGTCAGTTCTGAATAATAATGAGGTCAAAAAACTGCAAGGTCTATGTTCCAGCTTATTTCCAACGTACTTAGAGTATCCAATGTGTGTGTGTGTGTGTGTGTGTGTGTGTGTGTGTGTGCGTGTGTGTGTGTGTGTGTGTGTGAGATAACTTGGGGACATGTTGGTATTACATAATTTCCTAAGTTTTCTGATTAACATTAAAACAACATGTGACATTAAATGTCAGGATTGCCAGGTTTATCTGAGCCTGCTACTTTTGATAGCAAACAAAACCAAATAGAGTTCATGTAATGAGTGTGTGTAGCACCACTGTCCGGTGAAAATCATGTTTCTTGAAAAACATCAGTGTCTCTTGAGCTAAAAGCAGTTTTCAGCTTATTTCACTATAATCAGCATTAGCATTGTTATTATTATTCTTTTTGTCATAAATTATTAAAGAAAAATTACAATGTACAATAGTTTTTACAAAGATAACTATTAAGTTGCTGTATATGAATATATGTAGAACAGCAGCAATAAAAAACAATTATACTACATATAAACTGGAAATGGAAACATGTACAAGCTCAGCAATATAAATGAAAAGTGTAAAACTGAAGTTGTGATCCACCCATTTTAGTAGTTAACTTCTTCTACATTAAATATTCTTCTAAAATCAAAAAATCTCCTTATTTGATGCCTATGACTTTAAAAATTTCTATAATGTTTAGGTAGGTGGGGGTGTCTCACGTGTTCCCAAAGAAAAAGGGGTCAAGAGGACATCTGCGTCATGTCAGCTGGTGGTGTTGGACTTGTGACAGGGGTTATCAGGCTGACTGTGTCAGGCTGTGTTCAGAACATGCAAGTTGCCTTCCTGAAGGAAACGCTTCGAACTAGTGTGTTAACGGCTTGAGGAGGTTCTGCAGAGACAGAGAGAGAAAGAGGGAGCAGAGGAAGTGCTGCGGGAAAAAGGGTGGAGATAAGGATGCAGAGTCTAGGAAACGACAATATGTGTAAATTGATATACCCCTGTTTAGGACCTCCCTGAAGAGGGTCCGTTCATGGCCTCAGGTGACCAATCCCGGCCACTTCACTGCCATAGTCTTTACATTAGACTTTTCTTTTTGCATATTTTGGTTCTAAATTCTTATATCATAAGCAAAATGTTCTGCTTTGATTTGATTTGTGATTGATCTGTCCATATCTCTAGTCAATCATAGGGAAATTAAAGTCTCTTTTTGTATGTTTGTTTGCTTTATACGTAGACACAACAAATATTTACATGCAGGGCTATTCTTGCATTCCTTTTCAACCTTTGTTTTGCCTCTTTTGTCAAAAGAAAAAAATTCATATTAAGTGTCATTGGTATCAGTAGTAAAGACATTTTATTTTTTCACAAAACAAAACAAAAAACACTTGAATTTGATTGCAACAACAAAAAAAGGCTAAAATAAAAAAGTTGGGATGGTCCAACAAAAGACTGGAAAAAAAGTGGTACAAAAAAGAATAAAAACAGCTGGAGGAGCATGTTAATATCATTTAGGTTAACTAGTAACAGGTCAGTAACATGAGAAATTTAAAAAAGGGGGAAAATCTCAGTTTGCATTTTGAGGCGAGTCATTTCAAGTGGTTAGGATTATCTACACACATGTGGAAATGTACAGGTACAGATTAACTTCTTACCCAGATCATGATGTGAAATATTGTACTTTTCACTCCCAGATATATGTGATTAAATGTTTTTTGATGTTGTAGATTTATTGTAATTTGTAAGTTGAAATGAATATGTACATGAGTAAATATGCTAATGTATAAATATGTAAAATAAATTTTAAATTAAGTTAATATAGATTAGATTTATATATATAATAATAAAATATAATACATATATATATATATATATATATGAAGTTAATGAAATCAATCTAAAATATATCAAATTGATTTTTTTTTAATTTATTAAAAAGAAAATTCATAAAATGTATTTAATTAAATGTAATCTACTTGAAAAGGTGCTTGTATGTCTTTTAAACAAGAGGTGAAATTTGGAGTTTTTAAAAAATGTATATGTGATTATGCTGTTACTGGTCCAGGCACTTGAGATTAAATTGCTGTATGTAGTCCCTAAACTAAAATGTAATTTGACAACACTGGCTTATGGGGGAAAATTAATCCCAAGGTACAATATAGATAAAACTTCTAGAAACGCTTCATTAAAGTCTCTCAGAACTTTGAATTCTTTGAATATTCTACCATCTATAGTTCATATCATAAAAACTGACAATCTGTCAAAAAAAAACAACTAAAGATCTTTTTGTGTGTTGAGTGTTAATAAGTCTCTTGAATCTAGATTCCAGTATTATTGACACCGGTCAGGAAACAGGTGAGCCCAGGAAAAGAGAATAAATGCAATTAAGTCTCCTATATGAGCCAGAAAGTTCTTAATCTGTAAAAACAGCCAACACTTAAGCCTTCACAACTTTTGTAATACCAAATGCAAATGTTAGGACAGGCTAAATACAGAAGACTGATAGAGGTGGAGAAGAGGAAGGAGAGTCTGGTGTAAACAAAGTCAGGTTTATCCCACAGATCTGCAGAGATAAAAGATGGTTCATAGATGAGCAGAATTTGAATACCATTTTAAAAAAGCCCTAACCAGCTTGTCCCTGTATGTGTATAGGAGGCATTTTGTGATGGAATGTTGCGGTAAACCCTGAATACTGAAGGCACAGATATGACAGATTCTTTTCAAATACAACTTAGTCACATCTAGGTTAGGTCAAAGGTAATTACAGCATAAATTGCCCAACTTACTGCTAAGAGTTCAAATCTTCCTGTGTGGTTCAGATTGACACATCAATGACATGATCCGGCGGGCATAGTGAAAGGTTAAACTATTTCACTGACAAATGTGTGGCAAACTTGTACATCAGAATAAAAATAAAGCCAAACAAGAATAGATGCCTTCATTTTTGTGAAACAATCTTCTACTTGTGAGTGAGTGATGTATAATTAAATATACCTATGTTATGTAGCTAACCAGTTATTTATGAAAATGGCTTGTTTTAATTTGCAATCAAATCTGTGTTGAAGAAATGTTAAAAACTGTGTCAGACTGCACCAAACCAAAAACCTATCATCCCTAAATTGCATATTACCCCAAGTCACTAGATGTGCATTATATTGTTTTCTAAAGCTGAGATGCACACTTATACCCGCCATGCTTCAGAGACTGGTAGCTTTATTATCTATCTCCGTATCACTGGGCACTTAATGCTGAGCATCACTTTTCTCATGTATTATTCATATTTTAGATTTAATATATTATTTAACAACAGTTTGTCATTCATCAACTCCTTCAAACAAATAAAACTGCAAATGTACTGTATGAATATGGAAAATTGTTGGTATGATTCTAATAAAATATTTGAACTTGTTGTGGAATCTGATGAGATGAGCTGCTTTGTCGTATTTTTAATCCAAGTGGACTAATAATATCTGATATGTAACATGGTCTTTATGAGTTTTTGTATTATTGGAACATTATTAGGTGAGTGCACTCCACTTTTTCTGTTTTGTGACAACTGTCTGAGGTGCAAAAATGTATAAATATATATTTAACAGCATGGGCTTGTGCTATTAATATAAGACATGTATTATATAAATGGGAATCCTAGATGTTATTTTTTGTTATCATTCGTGCTGCTTCCAGTAAAAGCTGTTACTGAAACTTTTTCACTGATGTGCACTTCTGTCTTGGTGTATACTCTCCTATTTTGCCTAAAGGTAATGGCATATTTACAGTACTCTCAGCACCTTGGGATGACACTGCTGAGCTTGCTGCTAGGAATTTAAGCCACCAAAGAGCTGCTTTATAGCCTCCTTAGATGCTGCCTGTGTCAATTTGTTTTTCCACAAGCAAAGAAAACACCACTTGTTGAAGGACCCCCATTCACCATAGAGTATAGTTTAAAGGGAAAACAGTAGTTCTACACACTGTCCTCATACACCATGTTTCTCTCTATCATTCTGAGAATAAATATTCTTGAGATAAAAATAAGGCATGTCCATTTTGTTAAGATCTCATCTTCAAAATGGGAAACATCTTGAACCAAAGGCGAGAAGGGGATTCAAAAGGGAGTAAAGTTATATTTAAAGGGCATTGACCCCTTGTTTAGGTGAGTTTACCTGAGAGAAAGAGGCCTTGTGTGGATCCAATTTGATCCTTGCTTTCTCTGAAATTTGCTTGACAATCTGCAAATCAGCAATTAGCCTCAACAAGCAAAAGTTAAAACAAATGTTTTTTTTTTGCTTTTTTTTTTATATGTTCATGTACTAGCTTTGAGGCAAAGGTCAAAGCTCACTCAGCAAACATGTACACAGCTAGTTTACATTGTGCAGTAAAAGGGCCATTCAAAGGTATATGATTTCACCTTTACTACAGTTAACAGGATCTTTTGATGTTGGCAACCATGTAACATCTGCTTTTGAGTTGGATGGACTTAGGGAGCCCCATTTTTTGCTCCCCCATCTTTTTTTTATTTTAAGATGTGTGTGTGTGTGTGTGGGGGGGGGGGGGGGGTGTTCATACCAGCACAGAATTGGATTTGGGTCTAAAGTGAAATAAAAGGAGAGTTTAGGAATGGAAATACATCTGATGGGGATTTACAGGTTCACATTGGATTATATTTGTGTGAGTTTCAGTTTTCTGCGGAAAATGCTTTTTGCTTTGTTTTTTTTCTTTCTATCTTGCTCACTTGTTACATTCATATGCAAAAAAAAAAAGTCGGGGAAAGAAAGTACAGTTGATATTGCCTGAGTTTATGAATCCACCTTATGTTAGTTCAGACCAAACTTAATAATGATTGGCAGGTTTGTCTATATACACAAAAATAACCTTTTGTTTGTTCTGCAGTCTGAAAATATAGCTACAGAGAAGCCGAAGACCGAGAAAATGTACAAGAAAAAAGAAACACTTTTTTTTTCTTTTTTTTAATATTATTTGGCTACATCTGGATCTAGTTGAGAATCGACCATGGAAGGACCTCCACTGGCTGAGCAG
This sequence comes from Rhadinocentrus ornatus, assembly GCA_037177495.1. NCBI lineage: Eukaryota > Metazoa > Chordata > Actinopteri > Atheriniformes > Melanotaeniidae > Rhadinocentrus > Rhadinocentrus ornatus. The sequence goes on along the minus strand of JBAMHW010000001.1, from coordinate 28,693,024 downwards.
CAAATGAGGAACAGAGGGCCGGAACGATTGTACTGTCAAAGGTAGAACTGCGATTTTCATCCTACCAGGGGCTCTAAGACTTAAGTATTTCTGCAGCTTGCACAAAGATGAGTCTGGTACCAGTTAGTGCTGAGCTGGCACACTTACCTGTACATGAAATCAATCAGGTCAATTTTCTTATACCTGTAGCAGAACAAGACATAAGTGGTGATGACATCCAGTTACTTGCTACGTCTGCATTGCTATTGCTATGTAAAAAAAAGCAAAAAAAAGCCCACTGCAACATTATTTTATAAGTAATTTAGAGCTGATTCATCTCACTACAATAATTTCCTCCCACTAACCCATGGGAGTAAAATGCTAGGGTTTTAGGAAGGGTTTTGCTACATTGCACAGGGCCTCTGAACCTTTAGCATGTGTGATTGATGTTATTAAAACTGACACTGCTATGCCAGTAAGATAGAAAAAAAAGGAGCAGATATGCATTCTGCATGATCATACATACAGGTTACATACACATACCTGCAAACCCACTGAAAACTTTGTCAACACAACTTTTTTTCCCAGGGACAGAGAAGAAAAATCCAAAACAATCTATTTCCCCCCCTTTTAGAAAAAATTAAAGAAGAGTAAATCTAGCTGTCAACTCAGTAAAGATTAATCCACAACGGCTGGCTCCCTAACTTACTCGCCGTAATCCACCCCAAAAAACTCTTGGTAAAGCCTTTCAAAGCATTTTATGCAAACAAACATAAAGCTCAGCTATTTGTATTGGCATCATTTTGCAGTAAACCAGATTGAACCCAGACCAGATGGGGCTGGAACTTTCTCTATCTCCATGCGGTGCAACATTAGCACGCTCAGAGCACTATAGTGGAGAATGTTTTAATATTTGGATCACTTCCAATCATTTCCCCCTTTTTCTAGGTGTGCATTTTTTATTTATCTGTAATGGGTACTGTCCATTAGAAGAAGTCAAATTTTTAGTTAAATTTTGCAACTCTGCAATTTTCATTATTTTAGAGGTTTCCACATGTAATGTAAGTTATGAGCGATATACAGTACTGTGGGTGTCCTCTTGCACACGCTAAATTTTTCTCATTTCCTCTTCTCCTCAGCTTTTAAACTTACTTAATGGCTAGTTTATAGCAAATGATTACATCAAATATTGATAACCATTTCCTTAAAGCTGAACTACACAACATTTAAAGCTCCCCTGCCAAGAACATATGGCTATACATGAGAGCAGAAATGCCGATACATACCATGGTCTGTCTGGTGTTGACAGCAGTGGCTGTGCTGTGGCCGGTAATTGGACTGACAGTAATAGGAACTGTCTTTCTGCCTCTGTGGGCCAAAGAGATGGGCCACTTCTGCAGATTTAGCAGCTGCAGTAAGATGGAAACCATGTTACTGTGATTTTCTTCATCTTCCTCTTTCTTCTTCCTTTTGAACACGGACATGATCATTTATGAGTTAAGTGAATTTCATGACTTTTGGGCACTTGAAACGTGGTCAACCGCTAGTATGGGATTTTAGAAATACATGGTTGTCAATGAGAAAATTAGCCCTCCATTCATCATACAAGATGAGCTTGTTGTTTTGCAGATACATGTATTTACAAAACACCAGCATTTTGCTGCTGCTGGCCCTACGCCTAGAGGGAAAGTTTGGTTTGAAGTCAGCAGCCATCTCGGCGAAGACCACACATACACAAACCAGGGAATGGTAGCAAGGATGGAGCCTACACAAATTACTCTCTGGCGGGGACAGAAAATACATATTTGATCACATCAACATCCAAATATGAGAGTTAATGCAGGAGTAGACACGATCCATGCAATTCCTTTCTGACACACCCAGAACAGTCATGTACACACACCACTTGCTGACAAGAACACACGTAGGCCTTCACATAAAAGACAGCACATGGATATGCACATCATATGATGAAGTTGAAACCTACCTATGCACATGCATACATCACAAGACACCCCAGGGGGGAAAAAAAGAAAAGAAAAAAACATACACACACTTCCCCCTACTCCTTCGCCATCTCTCTTACCTTCACTTACACAAGTTGTGGAAGCCAGGCATTTTCTCCTTAAGCAGTTATTTCCCAGAGTTACTGCCAGCACTCCCTCTCTCTCGGTGACAAGCTACAAATCCCTGACACCACCACTGATGATAGCTTTACAGTAGAGCCTCAAGGGGACTCTGCCAGCCAGCACACAAACAACACACGCACGCTTCTCTGTCTTCTTCTCCTTTCTCTGTTTATTTCATTTTCACCTTCTCCCAGAAGCCTCAGGGGCCTCTGGGAAAAGCTGGCTCCCAGCAAAAATTGCCTAAGGTTTGTTTGAGTTAAACATCTGACTGTAAGTAATCAAAGTGGCAATGAAACAAATGAAACACCAATTCTGCTGGTCCATTCATGTGCAGATCCATGTTTATATTGTGGAAAACAAATCCAAATGGATATATGTGTAATTATGCGCTTTCAGAAATACACTAAGCTCAAGATACAAATCAAAGCGTACCACACCACAGTGGCACTACTTATCCAACAATCAAACTTGTACTGTCATTACATATAATTATCCCCTTCTTCTCTACATCATATTGACTTATGGAGACAATTGTCGTGATGTCATACTCAGCTTCTTCCTTGTGTATCTGTTTGATGAAGCTTTAATGACTCCCTGTGTGTCCTTTAATTACTCTTTTATCCCTGGAGATGTTTGTTTTTATGCTAAACAGCCACTGCTGTGACCATATCCTTCATGCCTCTATTGTTTCTCCTTCTGGTAGTCATTACTTTTCCTTCCATTGTGGATAATTTAGCAGGACTAATAATGCTCTTCATGAAGGACGGTTATGTGCATGTAGTACATCCGTATGTGTGTGTGTGTGTCAAAATATGTAATAATTCCAGATCACAAGTGCCTTGGATTTATTGGCATATACCAATTTGGCTTTAATGAGATCACACACCTCCAGGAAGGTGCTGCTCCATCCCGTACTCAACTGTGAGTTCTCCCTCCATCTCTTTACTGTCTGCTCTTATTACCATATCACACACCCCCTTCTCTACCTCAACCAACACTACCCCCATTTGATGAAAAACCAGATAGGCTTTGTGTGGTTCATTAAGTCAGCATAGGAAATGTATTAAATAGGAGAATAGGGCTGGGAGCAATTGAGTGTTGACTTAACCTTTCCGTTTTCTTTTTTTTCCTCCTCAGTGAGGCTTCTAATAGAGAATGCGTGCATTACTCAATCTCATTAGTAACCACTTGGATCACTCAGAACAAGATATAATGGAGGTTTGGGCTTGCTTTTGCTCAAATAACACGAGTGAATATACTAAAAGGGTGAATGCCTTCATATGCTAGTAGTTAAATGTTCTGTTACATAGCCAGTCTTGGGTCAAATTCTATTTCTTCAAATTGAAAGAGTTTTTTGAAGCTTGTTCAAGACCTCCCTGGAACATTAAAACGTCAGAGTTGGCCTACAGTTCTTTTACTCTATTATAAAACACGCAAATATAAGAAAAAGAAATTAGGCATTAAATTAACTATTTATATTCTAAGAAGTTAACCTTGTTGAAAAGTGATTGGTCCAAACAGACAACTGTAGAGAAATGGCTTAGTGTTGGCTTGTCACACATGTTGAAGGGAAGGGCACTGTGGTCAGTCTGCCATTACAATTAGCGTTAATTTCAGCCTTATTCGGTAAGATCTACACTGACTGCTGCACATACATTATGCATGAGTGTGTCCACATGCACTTGGGCCATCATGCATGCCCTTGTAGAAATGCATTGACCACTGGCATGCAATCACATTCAATTTGTTTTAACCTTCTTTATGTGCACATTTGCCTGCAATAATGGTGCAAGCTGAATTTGTGCATTCTTCTATTAAGTGGTAATAGTCGTTCATAATGATTATTGGAGAGTTTAAACTGTTGTACTTGACATATTGTTAATATTTGCAATTCAAATTTTCATCATTGCCCAGCAACTACACATTTAGAAGTAAAAATCAATAATATTTGCACATCAGCAAAGGTCTTGGGTGCTATAAAAGTTGGATAATAATCCCAGATTATTATCTAAAACTAGCACTTTCACCAATTTAAACAATTTAAGAGTATTTTGTTTTGTTTAAATCTTGTTGTTTTGCTCAGGTATCTACTTTCTGGTTCCGATTAAGCTGTTTTTACCCTGCTTTTACCCCTATCCACTGAAATTACATCCACATATATTTAAGTCATGATAAAAATGTGTTTGATAATGCAGTTTTGATATTATCAGGTTACCATCTTATTTTTAGATAAAAACTTTCTTTTTTTATGAGTATTAAATGTGTAAAATAAGCTAGGCTCCACTTTAAAACCTGCTATCCAGAAGTCCTCTGCTGGAGCTTATAGTTGCTTGTCAAAATCAATGAACTCTCGCCAGGGCCAAAGGTGTGCGTGAGAGTGAGAGTTGCCTTTGGGTGTCTGAAAATGGCACTTCCAGGAGACTAAACCACGACCACTCTGTCCACTGTATCTCTGTGTAGAATCTGTGATGGGAGATCTCCATCTCCAGCGCGTGGCTCTTTAGCGCCCCTCGGAGAGAAAGCCCGTCATCGCAGATGGGTCTCCTGGGGAGTCAGTAGTGATCAACCAGGAAATGTAACGGCACTAGGAGACCTAGCAGCAATAAGCTATCAAATGTGACTGCAGAGAATTTTTGCCGCTCTAGACAGTCAAAGAAGCAGATCACGTGACTCAGTTATCATGCTGTCACCCCTAATACACATATTTGTTGGCTATAGAAGAAATAAATAGACTCCCACCCCATTACTGTTCATCCTTGCTGTCCCAGCTCAGCATAAGAGGAGAAAGCATAGCTTGTTTGTGTTTCTAGTGGAGTGAGAGCCCTGGTGATGGTCGAGCTGCTGATTTAATAAGGCTTAAAATTATTTCAAGTTTCATGCACTGTGAGGTAGCATCATTCCTTACCCATCTTTCAAGTGAGCATCATTCAATTAAAACGCAATTGTCGTCGCCCTCGTGCACTGATATTTAATTAGACTGGGGAGCAAGGCTTCCGTGTCTTTTTTTTTTTCCTCCTCCTGCACAGCTCTTCGGATTTCACCTCTAAGGCATATTTTCACTCTGTTACTCGTTGGTTAAACAAGGGCATGTATCCATTTGTTAATTGATACAATTACGCATTACGAGTAATGGTCACGTAGGTCTCCAAGCGCACATCAATCACTGGTCTATTGACCTGCCAAAAACCCGCTCCTGTTGGGACTCCCCCCTCTCTCTAACAGAGAAAGATGAGAACATCATCGTCATTAACTCCGGAACGGACCTATGGCCAGAGAGCCAGAGGTAAAGACTTAAAAAACTTTAAAAAAAGTTAAGTTTTAAACATCTGTCTATTTGATGAGAGAAGTAAAAGCTGCTATGCTTTTTTAGTGGAAAACATTACAATGATAAATCACGACATCCAAAAAATAAATAATACTTAAAATATTTCTTTTTTCGGATTTATTCAACTTCACAGTGGGGTTTCATGGTTGCATTTCTACAGTACAATTTTACCAAACAATATCTTAGAACAAAATAAAAAAATTATATATAAATTAAAATAAAATCTATAACAAAAAGATGGCAACAATGTTTACACTGCACTTTAAGAACACCCTGCATTGGATGTGATTGGCAAAGACATTATTCTATCCTTGGTACCCCGCCGTTCCGGGATTAAAGTGACGTCACGCTGATACCCTTGCATGGATGAATGCTAAAGAACTATAGAGCCACAAATAATAGCACAAGCAGAGTCCATATCTTGGAAGACTTACGTTATCCTTTAAGCCTCCTTCAGCTACGACAACATTTTTTTTCTTTTGGCACTTAATGACGCTTAATTTCATTTCTTATCGGGTCCTAAAAGGGATTATTCATTCATATAAAACAATCCGCAGCTGGTGCCAGCCTAAAGTCTTCCTCCTTTGAGTGAAGTCATCTATTATTGAGCGAAAGGCCGTGTGTGGAAATGTGTGGAAGACGGTGGATTTGAAGTAGAATTGGTTGCAATCGATCAAGGGTGAAGAATATTCCAGATGGTAACAAAAGAAGCAGCTATGTCTTTCTCGCAATTTGGATACCCTTACAATACGACTTCACAGGTAAGCCACCACGCTTTTCATTTCTCCTAACTTTCCTGTCTTATACAAACAAGTGACTGCATGCTTTCTTTCATTTCACTCATCAGAGGACTTTTCTTATAGAGGAAAGGCTGATAATTGAGTGCAAGCATTGACAGCACTGTCAGTTATTTTCGTATGTTGCTTTTGTTGTTGAACCAAATATCGATATACACGCAACCGTGTCCAATTACACTGAATTATGAATGAACTCACGTGTTTTTCTGATGACAATAGAGATGAATGTCACCTATAGTATACCGCGAGATGTAATTGCGCTGTTACAAATCTGTCCATCTTTGCAAACTTTCTGGTGGACTTAATGGGACCTCTTTGATGTGATTTAGCGAAAACAAAATTAGATGTAATTATATATTTCTCTTTCTCTCTCTCTCTCTCTCTATATATATATATATATATATATATATATATTCATCAAACATTTTTTTCTCGGAATGACAAGTTTAAAGATGTTCATATAGTTGAAGGGACAGAAGTTCTTCTCCAGAGAAAGTTTCTGTATAACTTTCAGCTTGCAGCAGAATATTTTTGGCTATGAATTCTCCTTATCTGTATAAAATATATTTTTCTAAACAAAAAAATTGGAGCAGGTAATTTTTACGCACGTACACGCGCACAACTCTTTATCCTCTTTATATTCTGTGTAAAACAAATCTTATTGACATTTATTTTAAAATAACGTAATACTTTTAAGCTTTTTGCGTAATTGTACATAAAGTCAATGATCAGATTTTTTGCACTTGTTTCCTAAGGCAGCTAGTTTTTATTATTCCTAATTATCTGAAAGGTGACTTACCTTGAATTAAGGCAGGTCACAAGTTTAGACAGCGACACCGTTTTTGTGATAAATCTGCTGTGCACCAGAAGCAAATAAAGTCAACTCCATTTTTAAGATACACAGCGCTAAAACATATATTTATGGTCTCAATCCCTCAATCGCTATAGTTGTCACACATATCCTGATAGAATCTGAAACAGCCAAATGACCATATCTATCCACGGTTCTCTTCATGCAGTTTTTCGTGTCGGCAAACCCCAGTACGACTTGCTGCGATTCGATTTCCAGGTCGGTCTCTGACGGGACAGGCAGCTCCCAGACCGCCGCTGCCGCCGCTGCTGCCTCCTTCTGCTGCCCTTCCTACGAGAACCGGCTCCTGGCGAGCAGCCGGACGGAGCTGAACGCTGCGCTGCAGGGGATGTACAGCTCTCCCTACGCCGCAGCGGCCGCAGCCAGCCAGAACTACGCCAACTACTTTCCCTACAGCACGGATCCATCCGCTATCTACTCCACTCTGGTGGGCTTCTCTGATGTGCAAAGGGGGGAGGGGGGTGTTCGGGTTGATCGATCAACTTGGTTTATCAATTTATCTCACACTGCAAACACATCTGTGTCGACAAGCCATTTAATCCAGCTGCCATTCTTATCTTTCCCTTTAAAAACACGTAAAACAGTCTTCCTCATTCTGCCTTTTGAGAAACATATTAGCACTTGTTATTGGACCAGGCTTTGAATCAAGTAAAATTATGCTAATTTTCAAAATGTTTACCTGAAGAATTACTGCCTATTGGAGCATATAGTTGACTAAATGGTTTGTTAAATGGGTATGTTGCTGTTGACTTAAACTTTCTTTTACTTTCTTTGTTGTTACTTTACACAGTCATGTAAAATTGAACTAGAAATTCAATCCTACTAGGCAATAATAAACCTACCAACAAGGGGCTATTTGAGTAAAGAAATAAAATAATAAATAAGGCAATGTTTTAATTATATGTTGCCATTATTGCTTGAAAACCTGACGCATTTAAGGTACACTCATTTCTAACTCAGATTCCTGCCTTGAATTATTTAGTTTAGTGTTATGAGACAGTAAAACTAAGAAATAGCTTTAATTTGTTAATGAGATGGGTTTAAAAACTCTTTCAAATTCACAAGCAGAATTTTAGCTATATCTGAATTTTTTTTTAATGTCTAACAAACCTTTTCTGCTTTACAGAATCCACAGTATGACATCAAGGACAGCACAGGCACTTTACACTCTGGCATCACACAAACTGCTGCATACTATCCCTACGATCACTCATTGGGACAGTATCAATATGACAGGTAAGTTCTACATTAACTTTTTTTAGGTCAGAGTGTAACTTCACACTAATCAAAGATGAGGGGCGGGGTGTATGTGATATACTTTACTAATACAAATTGCATCTCTCTGTATGTCCTAATTGTATCTTATAGATATGGGACAGTCGACTTTAACGGCACAGCTCGAAGAAAGAACGCCACACGTGAAACCACCAGCACCCTCAAAACTTGGTTGTATGAGCACCGCAAGAACCCCTACCCCACCAAGGGAGAGAAGATCATGCTGGCCATCATTACCAAAATGACCCTCACCCAAGTTTCCACCTGGTTTGCAAATGCCCGGAGGAGGCTAAAAAAGGAGAACAAGATGACCTGGTCACCAAAGAATAAGGCCAACGATGACAGGAAGGACGACCTTCACAAGAGTGAACAAGACTTCGCCACCAAAGGTAATTGTTTGCCTATTTATGGCTGGCGATCAAATATTTGTTAAACAAATATAGTATTTAAGCTTTATTTATGCAAATGGTTTCCTTGTGAAGGTGAAAAACTAGTGTCAGGATTAAAAAAAAAATCCCAGATGTTTAGAAATATAAAATTCAACACATTTTTTTCCTTGTATTCAGATTCCAGTGATTGCAAGGAGGAGAAGGATCTACATCTGAGTGATTTGGATGATATGGACGAGGACGACTGTGACAAGCTGGACAGTGACTGTGAAAAGGTGGCAGCAGATGAGCAGGACCTCCAAAGAGTTATGACAGCTCCTCAAAAAAGAGACTGCAACTCTGAACTGCACCTGAGTTTAACCAACAGCTTCCATTCATTCCCCTGTGCCATCAAAAGCGTCACCACCCTCCCCCCTCTCCCATCTGACTTCCTGGATCCTGCAGTGTCCAAGGCATCGTCTTTGACCGGCCCATCACCAGGAACAGTGTCCCTGTCTCACTTTGAATCATCAGACAAGCCAAGGATCTGGTCCTTGGCTCGTACAGCAGCTTCAGGGGTCATACTGAGCCCTCAGGAGCATGGCTCAGAGCTGAGGACAGGGAGCTCAACGGGAGACTGCCAGTTACAGAGCAGCAGGCTTTCTGGGGCCCCAACTGGACAATGTGGAGCACTGAGAGGCCTCCATGAATCTAGCAGTGTCACCAATGCTGACAGCCCCTTCCATGATGGCTCATCCTTGCACTCAAAAGTTTATGGCACAAGCAACTATAGTCACAAAGGCCTCCAACTTCACTGTTCATCCTATGCTGCACTCCAAGACACATGTCAGTACTCCACTGTTGAAGGTATGTCTGTCCATTTCCTAATAGATATTACATTTCATGATTTGATACTTTTTCTTCTTTTTTTAGGATCAGAAATAAAATCATACATTGTACATTAAATACTCTACATTTGTTTTATTAATTACTAATTACACAGTTTTTTGGCATTTGAAAATGCATCCTTGGGGTCATGTAGTGATAACACACTTTCACTTTGGGCAACTTCTTTGAGACATGGTTGTATTTGGGTGTGCAGGATTCTCTAGCGGCAAAGCAGGGCTTCAATCATCTGACCTCGGTGAAGCCTGTGGGAGCGTGCAGGATGACAAGGTCACAGCATTCAGAGCAGTCATGAAGAGGTGAAGCAGGTGAGAGTCGGCACTGAACTGGAAGAAACTAAATAATGACACACAGAAAGCACAAGACAAGCAAAAGCTCAAAGTATATATTTATATATATATATATATATATATATATATATATATATATATATATGTGTGTGTGTGTGTACACGTGTTCACCCACTTCTCCTCTTATTTCCTTTTC
>JBAMHW010000001.1:28635077-28682788 GCA_037177495.1 Rhadinocentrus ornatus | reverse complement strand
TATATATATATATATATATATATATATATATATATATATATATGTGTGTGTGTGTGTAAAAGTGTTAACTAATTTCTAATTTTATTGAATTTTAGTTATTAACTTATGTTACTTATGTCAAAAGCCTTTTGCAAAATCTTCAAAATATAACAAAATACACTGTTGCAATCAGCTTACCTGAAGTCTTCTTTTTTAGAAAACCACGTCTCACTTTAAAAAGAAAATATTTCTTTCTATTTTTAAAACAAATTTTAATTCTCGTTTCTTTTTCCCCCTTCTTCTCATAGACTACTGGAGAGTGTACAACAATAAATAATGGGACATTTATTATGCACTAAAGGACACACTGGCCGAGTAGCGGCCTGACAAATGGGAGCTATGGCGCTGCTGGGGTGACAGCTGTCAGACTGTGGACTTGACTATCATTTTGCACAACATTGTGTTTAAAGTGTTAAAGACTTTATGCAAAAATAATTCTAGATGCAAAATAACGACAATGCCCCGATGGAAACGGCCGAGTTTGTGTAAGGCAATCGTATAGTGTAGCAAACTTATTTATTTCTCTGTGTATTTATTTTTGTGTTGCCGTCAGTTTTTCTTATTATTTAAACGAGTTGATTTCATGGATTTCTACGTCCTTTAAGTATTTGTTAAGTGTTTCGTTTGACTGTGGCTTAGTGTAATTTCTGTCCGATGTAAAAGAGAAAAACCCGTCGGACAGCTACAAAGGACTGGATCCGCTGTTTTGCGCATACTTGGATATCTATATTTTTGTCATTGTGTTAAATTGTGAGCTTATCCTGTGTTTACCATTCATTAAGTTTTTTTCTAACAATACATTTTTTCCAAGACCTTTCTGTGTTCTGTGATGCTATTTCTAGAGCTGAGAGTCCAATCAGCCAATTAAAAAACATTTGCAGATGTGCATTTGATCAAAGTTTATGTTCTTGACTCGACGCAGCGCCGATGGAAGGTCATAATTCAAAGGAGGGACGTGAGTGAAATCCACAAGTTGCGGAAGAAAGGGACCTCCTCTCTCTATTGTCAGCATCTAATCAGAAGTGGCATCAAACACTTTGTTACTGTTCAGGCCAAGCAACGAGGCAGGAACGGTGGATGAATGCTGTTTTGTCCCTTGTGTTGCGCGCTGCTGCACTAACTTAACATTGTGTTAATTAAAAGATCATTTGCAGGATCAAACCCAACAGAGAGATTCACATGGTCCCCTCAAAGTCCCTTTGATTTGGATGTTTTGCTTGTGGACCTTCTCGTTATGTTCTAACTATCCCTCTCCGCACAGACAAACGTAATAAGATGATCACTGTAGTGTATGATCCATGCTGACGGTCTGGAAACCCGTCAAACTTTTAAAATCAAACACTTCTGAAGAGGTGCTATGCAAACTAATTGCTATTGGGGTATTAATTGTCATGCACTGATATCCTGCAAAACTTTCCCCAAATATTCAATTTAACAATCCCAAACAATTTTGCAAAGCAAATGTTTTTATAATACATATTAGGTTTTAAGACTAAAACCTGTAAAAAATAACCATAATTATTAAAAGCTATAACTTTTAAATAGCTTTCATAATCATAATTCTTAGAAATTTCCTGTTTTTTCTGTCTTCACCTGCTGAATTCATTCATGATGCCCCTGAATTTTGATTTAATCTACGTGCAAAGATTTTGGTTATTTCTTTTAAATTTGATTCCAAACTATTTCCAGAAACAATCCTAACAAATATCCTCCAGGCTCACGAAATGCCATTCCAGGTCATATTTGTGGGATTATGTTTGTAATAAAAAGGGATTTTTGTAGGGCAACTTACCTGTTTAAATTATTTTTCCTGCCAATAAATGGATGAAAAAAGCTTTATAAAAGAAATGCTGTTTTAAATAACAAAAAGTCTATTTCAAATTTTAGTGATATATGAAATCAACCTCTGAAACACTTTCATACAGTAAACTCAGATAACAGTGCCCCCTATGTCTAACAATCATATGGAATAATCAAGTTACTAAAATACAAGCAAAATATGTGGAAGACAAGTTCACATGAGTCTCAGCTCTTCATATGAAGTTTCTGCCTCTGCATCAGATGCTGATTTCTGTAACTGCTGGACTGGTAATGACAGGCTGCTAATAGGGAGCTGCAACTCTCTATGCCCTTCTCGACAATAATCACCCATGACGCCTCATGTGTCACTCTCTCTATATTAGGATGTTGGGCTGGCGTGTATCAAATATTTAACACCAAATTTAATTAAATCGCAGACTGTAAAGAAAAGCTGCCTTATAATGTTGAAGGTAATGATGCATGCGCAATGGGATTACCACCATGGCAATGTACCTGAGGGGGGAAAGCACAGGCGGCTGTGATGGGCTCATATAGCAGCGTGGGCCTGAAGCAGCTAAAAGGTCAATTAGACTGCCCAGTACTGTGTGTTATGTATGCTTGTCTGATTAAAGCTGCTGTTTCAATGAGATACATGAATGGCACCTCCTATGGATGTCATGGATCAGAAATTTTCTCATTGTTTTTTACATGAGTAGAGAGAAAAGTATTTGTTTGATAAAAAATAATCAGATTACCTGACAACTGAAGTAAGGATGTGTAAATAGGCTTTTAGCTATTTGTGTTATTGTTAGATGCAGGGGGAGGGAACAGGCTCAAGATTTTCTGTTTGTCTGATGTTGTTTAATCTGAGACGAGACATGAAATCTGTGACAAACTACAATTTTACAGAATAATAAGTTCTTAAGGTAGCCTATATGCACAGCCAGATCTCCCTAATACACGCCTTCCTCTTGGTAAATTACATTTTTCATTAGCAAGAGAGGAAAAGAGGGGGCACGGGGGGAGCCTATAAGAGTGTGTTTGCATAATCCAAAACAGATTTTAGATCATCTGTGAAAGAGGCACAAATATGCAAAAATAGAAAAACAAGCTATGACAAACATGAATGCTTGAATTGGTTTGACAAGTTTAATCTGTGACCATCCCTTCTGAAATCAGAGGGTGTCTATATACCCACATAGCTTTTAGTATCAAACAACTACATTGTTTATATACACACACACACAATCACTCCAGCAACCCATACAGTCATGCATCATTGGTAATTTTTGGGCCAAGTTGCCGCTTACATCCTATGCTCTTTTCAAGTCAGCAGGCCAACTTACCGTCAGCAATGACAGGTGGTCTGTTAAGTCAATGTTTGGAACACATGACAAGTACGGAAAGGAGAAGATTTGTGATTAATTATGATTATGTTTCTCCAAGATTGAGTCTTACCCCCCACTGAGCTGCGTCTTCACCTTTTGAACAAAGGGCCAATGGTCTGACACATACACAACTTGAAACAAACTTAATCCGTGACCTTAGCAAGACACAACAAAGCGTTTAATTAATGTGACTGATCTTTTTTTTTCAGCCTTCATGTGACCTTGTATGACTTGTGATAAACAGAGAAGAGCACATAAACATGCTTTTTTAATGCATTATTTCATTTCCCCTTACCGATGCTCATGAAGGACCAGATTCACAATGAGTTTTGCATGTTGTACATTGTTAAGCTAAAGGTCAATGAGGGGTTAACTTCTGACAAAGCAACGGCAGGGACATCCATCACATGTGCACTTTTCATTTATTTAGGCCCCCACTTAATGAGCATGTGCCTGTGGTGTAAAAGAATAGGAATTATTCTGACACGATATCAAGGCTTCTTTGTATAAATAGGAGCCTTAATAACAACAACAACATTGAAAATAATAATTTGCCCTCTAGTCTGACAAAAGAGCCAGCATGGAGGTGCCATTTGTTGTGTCCCATGCTGGGCAGCTCAGGCTCATAAAACATAGTCTTTGTTCCAATGACTCAGAGTTCAGATGAGGGGGACAATATACACAGTTCATTACATTTTGTCAAAAGGCGCAATGAAATGTGTGTGGGACATTGTTTCTGTGCATGTCTCTCTCCATGGAATTTCTGATTGCCGATGTCGCTACAAGGTCTCTGCTAATGAGTTTTGTCAAAGACAATTACAGAATTGCTGGAATGGACAGAGAGGGGATGAAAAGCTGGCTTTGTGTGGTTCGGGTAGATGTTGCATTGCGACCCTTGCTTCTAACTTTAACCTCTTTGTGACCTGTGCTTCGTGTCCGAAAATTCAGGCCTCAGTTTCATCATCAGTAAAGTACATGAGGTAAAACGATTAGCTCTTGCTCATTTGACCGTTGCCTATGTGTCCCCGGTGGGATTTCTCTGTACCAATCTAGATATAAAGCATGGCACAAATTGATAGTAGTGCTGCCATTTCCCAGGGTCTTGCTTCATTTCTCAACTTTAAGCCTGTTGAGTGTGGGAATAGAGACTTTCGGATCAAAATGCTAATGAGTGCCAAACTTTTCTGTTTCATCTCTCATTACAGGTCAGTTCAAGTCTGTCATTGTCTGATTGAATGTGAAACTGTGTGGCTACGAAAAGTGATCCTACATCAAAATGTGGCTTTCATTGCTTCTGCTCATCTTGTGATTCTTCTTTAGCACCCAGTTCACTGCTCAACCAGTAGGGAAACTTCATCATTGTTTTAGCCCTTCTGTAAGTATTGAAAATAGTGCGCATGATAAAGCAAATCTCACGCTCACATTGAACCCACAAAAAAAAATCAAAATGCATAGAAACCCAATAATTAACTTAATGTCAAATCCACAAACAGTCCCTACATTGCACCAATGGACTGTTAATTTGTATGCATTCATTTTTATAGTTTTTCAATTGTTGTGCTGTTTGTCTGCTGAACTCACAGTTTTTGCTTACTGACCTTATATTAGCGTCACCAACATCAGAATAATCTTGTGTGCCATTTTAATGCCCTTTAATAATCCCCAGCATCTCAATTTTTAATCTCTTGCTCTCCTTCTGTTTTTCTTCTCCTTTATGTTGGGCATCTGTTGGCCTTTGGTGTCTGTTGCTAAATCCCAGTTTGCCTCTAAAACAGGGTATAGTATGTACATTATGTAGGCTGACTGCATATAGTGCATACAAATCTCAAATACTGCTGTCTCGTCCAGAACATGTAACCAGTGAAAGTTCCATATTTATTTAATATAATTAAGAAATCTACCCATTATTCATAATTTATTGACTGGCAGCAAAGCAGCAGTGTGGTGTTGGCCTCGGCCAAAAAACAATGGGCCACTGAACAGTTCTATACCCTCTATAGAGTCTTGGAGGGGACATGGGCATTTGCACCACCAGTCTAGTTGTGTTTTCTAGACTTGGAAAACACTGTGTCTCTCTGGGAAGTCCTCTGGGTAGTGCTCCAGGAGTACGAAGCACTTGACCCCCTTGTACAACCTGTATGCTTCCTGTATGACCAGTGTCAGACCTTGGTCTGCATTACCAGCAGTAAGTTGGATTTCATTCCAGTGCGGGCTGAACTCAGCCAAGGCTGCCCCATTGTCACTAATTCTGTTCATAATTTTTATGGACAGAATTTCTAGGTGCAGCCAAGGTGTTGAAGGAATCCGTTTTTGTGGCCTAAGGATTGGGTCTTTTCTTTTTGTGGATAATGTGGTTCTGCTGGCATCATCAGGCCGTGATTTCCAATTCTCACTGGAGTGATTGGCAACTGAGTATGGAGCTAGTGGAATGAGAATCAGCACCAAGACCAGGTGTCCTCTACAGACCCACGAATAAGGCCCTGCCCCAAGAGGAGGAGATCAACTATTTTGGGGTTTTGTTAACAAGTGGGTGAAGAAGGGAGCGGGAGATTGACAGGTGGATCAAAATCTGCGTTAGTCTGTTGTGGTGAAAAAGTAGCTCAGCTAAAAGGTGATGCTCTCAATTTACTAGTCAATCTACGTTCCTACCCTAACCTATGATCACGAGTAATGAGTGGTAGCAGCCAAAATTAGTTTTTTTCTATAGAGTGGCTGGGCTTTCCCTTAAAGACAGGTTGAGCTATTTCATCTGGGAGGGGCTTAGATTAGAGCTGCTACTCCACCACATCAAGAGCAGCCAGTCAGGATGTCCCCAGGACCCCTTCTATGAGGTGCTCTGGGCACATTCCACCGGAAGGAGACACTGGACAGACATCGCTCACCTACCCTGGGAATGTCTCAGGATTTCCCCCAGACATGGTCTGGGTTTCCCTGTTTGAGTAGCTGTCCCCATGACCCGATCCTGGATAAGTGGCAGTAAATTGATGGATGGATGTGTCCACGTTCAATTTAGAAGTTGTAAATATGAGCTAGCTTACATTTTTAATAGATGTTGAAAGTGTGCCTGGTTTTTAGACATGTAAAATTATTTTGTCTCTTCCCGCTGGGTTGGAAAAAGCCACTACACATTATTAGTCTGGCTATAAGGCGGTAAGTGTGTTTTTGGTAACTATTTTAACCCAGCTTTACATCACTTAATATTTGCCAGGTAACAGTGATGCAACTATAAGTTTTACTGACTGCAAAATCAGATTATATCAGTAGGATCAGTTGATGTTACAGTACAATTCTTGGCTGTTTAAAACCATGGTTTTCAATGCTGAGGACCCCTTGAAGTTGGAACAGGTAAACATCTGCTTGTAGGGCAGGGAATCTGCAGTACCAGTACGAGAAATTCTGGTTTAGAGTGACATTCCAAAATATTGACATGTATAACAGTGCTCTCTGTCCAGGCAGTTATAATGAGTTATAATGATGATAAAATTTCAAATTTAAACCTAAATTACTAACTTTTGACTAAATTAATTTCCCAAACTTCCCCAATAATCTACACAAATATAATTTTGTAACAATGCAGACACAGCTCACACTTAGATTCAAACTTTGGGTTTAGGAGAATATGCAATGCTTCTCAGGAAAATCAAGTTGTGATAGGTTTATTTTCATCGAGCTGCACAGGTGACAAGCTGCACGGCTGTTCATTTGGACTGTAGACAGAAACAATGTTCAGCAACAGTATTCTGCAAAACAGCAGCAGTATCAATTCTCTTCAATTTATGTCTCCAATTTCCTGAATGCAGCCTGTGCCAACATCACGGAAGATTTGACAGATGAAGTCCAGCAAGTGAGGCCAGCAGCTAGTCTCTCTTCTGAAACTCTGCACAGTTTTTTGTTTTGCTTCCTTTCACAAATACGCTGCAGTAGCAATAACAAATATAATGAACAACCTCCACCTGAACAGAGTATTTCCACCACATTAGTTTCATTGGCATCATGCAGCCAGGAAGAAAACTCACAGCAGGGTTGTGTAACAGTATGGTGTCAACAGCACACTTCTCCACTGGGCTCTTCTTGGGGGCTTGCCTCTCTGTGTGAAGCTCCTGTGTAGGATTAGACTGCTTGTGCGAGTCAAATGGTTCCAGTTAATGGAGTCTCCACACCTGCCTGATGTCTACATCAACTCTGCTTACTGTTACTCATGGCCCTCATATATCAAGCAGACACGCCAAGGAATGCAGAGGCATTTCCAAGAACAGTATCTCCATGATTACAGAATGTATCATTACTGTGACATGGCTGACCTCAAATACTTTTGCATGCAGAGTGGATAAAAATGACAGAAAGCCACATTGAATACCTACTGAGGGATCTTCATCAAAAACAAAAGTAATTTATGACACTGGAGAGAAGCTTATGGCTTGGGAATCAAATTACATTCTTTAAATATGTAGTACGGAGGCCATGAAATGTGAAAAATAGCTTTGTTTATCATAAACAAACTGAACGGGCCCTCATCAAACGGCATCAACATATGTCCCACACCAAACAAATGAGGTGACTGGAAACAAGGCATTACTATTATTGTTGTGATCTGACTTTGATATAGCAGAGGAATAAGAGGCACCACAGCTGGCTATTGCAACACACAAGGTAAACAGCTGAAGTGAGAGAACGAGTAGAAGAAAAGGAGAAAGAAGGGGAGGAGGGAGATAACACAGAGACCACACATTTTCAAAGTTCACTCTTAAATACAGTATGCTCATAAAAATACAAGTCCCATTATTCAGGCTGGGATTTTCTCTTTGTTTTGCTTACAGCATGCAGGCAAACAGCCTAAGACCCTCAAGCTGTGTCAAATGATGGAGCATCATAATTACGTCCTTTTTATTGGCCATCTTATTCCAGCTATGACTGATGTAGCGCCCAACCCCAAAGTGTTTCCATTTGCACTTTCATGTGGCAAATGAGCAGAGAAGCCACGGCTCGCCTGCCTCTCAAAGGTAGGCTTGACAAATATTTATGACCTGACGTGAAGTCACTTTTAATCAGGGCTGGTGACCTGTTCCAGAGGAATCTGGCTGCTGCAACATGCTTATCTCTTCTGTAATAAATGAGCCTTCAAAGGACCCACTGTACTTGCATTATGTGGTTGTCTGAAAATAATAACTGACACATTTCTTTAGAATCACTCATATTTAAGAACTCCGAGGAGGCAAATGCAGATTCTTGCTGTAATGTAGCAGAAATAAATCAGTGACCTCCCTCTACTGGTCAGAGGCCTAACTACAGTGAAGTCTGGGTCTGCTTTTATGACAAGAGGAAATAGTTAAAAAAAAAAAACTGACCATTATTTTCTTCTTTATAAAAGTTCTATCATAGAAAAGGAAGTCCTAAAAAGTGACATGCACAAAAACTGATTAATTAAAAGACAAATTTTCAACATCCTGTGAGTCTTAAATCCATTTAAAACTCCCAGAAATCATATATACCTGGCATCATTGAAAGGGTAAAACATGTCACATTCATTTTTACAATGTGTTGTAAATCTCTTTTATATTATTGTGGGCAGCTGAGGATGTGATGGATAGAAAAATAAGCCAAGAAGAGATGCGCTGATGAAGTACACTAAAGAAAATACTTCTTACTTCCAAGGTTCAAACCCAAGTGAGTCAAAACTAAAATTATTTGCTGTGGTCTAATTTCTGCACTGTTGTCACAGTCGAAAATCCTGCAGCAGGTTCTATGCTGTCTAGTTTGAAACCTAAATTTATGACACCAATATGTTCTTTTCCATGCTTTAACAGCCTAAAAGGCAATATGGGAGGGCGTCCATGGTGGAAACAGATATTTTCCTCCATATTAGGAGTTATGGGGTAAGCGCTCCTTAAAAATGAAAGCCATAAATCATTTCCCTCCATGATTATACCATTAACAGGAGCATGGTTTTGTCGTTTAGGTCATGCTAATAGTTTGGGCTTGAGGTTGCGGCCATGCATGTTCCCATCTGCCAGCAAGAGGGAGTTGTTGCAAGAGCTGAGTTTGTCTTGGTGGTCCCATGTTAGTGCTTCAGCTTTCTTTGCTTAAGCACTGCGGACGTTGTTGGCATCTGCTCTGGATTTCATTTTTCTTTTATACTTCTCTGTTAAAGTTTAAGTTTTCTATATTGGGCCTGGTTGTGGTCTTCCAGAGAGACCCCACGACAAACTATCAGAGCATTTTGCACTCAGCAAAAAACAACGGATGCCAGTGGAGTATATATTAAATTTGTTACTAATTTTAAACTTGGCATGGTAGACCACGAAGCTGCCACTAGCTCACTGGAAGCAGGCGTATTCAGCCCGACTGAGACCACAACCACAATACAAACAAAGCATACGGAACAGCAACTCCTAGTGTACTACTGACTGCAAATGTTTAGAAAAGGAAGTTTTAAAAATAACCTAGTGTAACAGCATTAGTGGGAGGGAGGCGCCTGGCAGCATGTTTACCCCCCTTTTTTGACTTCTGTACCAGATTTAAATAATAGCTGTAGAAGCTAAATCAGAACTAAGACAGGATGAGGCTACTGTTGTGTTTTAAGTCCATTCACATGATTTGGTTGTAGCTTTGAAAATATAAACATCTTAGTTTATTCATTACTTGTGTGCTTAGTTTCACAAATTAAAATCTGAACATCAACATTTATTGGCTTTTTTCAACATGTTATAGGAGTTAATGGCAGAACAACTGTGACTGTGTAAAACACACAAGCTGTAAACAAAAAGTGTGAAGTCACCACTGTTAGCACCTTCAAACAGCCTCACTTAGATTTGAACAGCAGCTTTTAGTGACAAGGTTGCAAGGTTTCTTTCTGAGTGTGAGTGGCTGTTTGAAATTCCCTATGATATACTCACATTTCTTTCATCTTTTTCTTCTGCCTCTTGATTCCTTGGCTTTTGTCTGAGTAGCTCTGTTAATCAGGATGTTGTTGCTGGTCCCAACTGTCTGTCACCCATGGAACTGCAGTGACCTCTAGAGACAGTTTTCCCCAAATACAGTGTGGAGGCAACCTGAAGTATTTTGGCACAAATTAGAGAAGGCGAGAGTGTGTACTTGTCTGTATGTATGTGTGTAAAAGAGAAAGAGATATATCGCAGGTTAGTTGAGGCTGCAAGCGACTTGAAGGCCAAGTCTGGATTCAATGTTAAATGCATATGAACAGAGAGCTGTACTAAAAGAAAAACAACACACACAAACATGCACTCACATAATCAAAAGTGCATACCAGCACTTACATGCACTCACACAGTTAAACAAACACAAAAAGACAAGACCCGAGGCCACCCTGCAGATCACTGTGATCAGTGTGAGAGCCACGTCTTCTCTGATCTAATATGTTTAGCAAACAGTCATTTATTCTCCCCAATCAATAACACAGAGCAGCGTGTGTTTATGACTCTGCCTTAACTCACTCAGTTCATCTGCAGTTCATTGAAGCTAAAACTATTCTCCCCTCTAGCCCACTTCAGTCAATGACGAGTTCATCACTTATCATTCTCTCCCAAATTGGGGGGTGGGAATGTTATTTAATATCGTATTTTCAGAACAAATGTGCCTGTCTGAGGCTGTGGGTTCAAATCTTTGACACAACTGCTGGAGTGGGAGAGATGCCAAACGGTATTTTACACTTCCCTTTAGCAAATAGAGAATATTTCTTTAGAAGGAAGCAGACAGAGATTTACAAGTTTCCAGCCGATTTTCTTGCGCATAACCGTCACACTAAGAAAGAGTGTGTAACCTTCAGCTACACTAGGAGAGTAGAAGACTCTGGCTTAATAAAACAATTTTATGGAATCTCTAAACACGCTGAATGATTTGCTATGGTGTCTTGACACTTCAAAATTCTCAAGGTAGAAAATTATCCTGAATAAAACTTTCCAAAACGTAGCCTTGAATCAATATCAGATGCAGGTTAAGTTTTATTTGAGGGGAAGTTACTTGCTTTTTACTGTCCACTAAGGAACACAGAGTATCTGGTAAAGAATAGAGTTCGTTTACGCTCTGAAGTGTGGTGAAGGATTTTACATGGGGAGTTATGATTGCTATCACGGTTATCATTCTGTGTGTACCATAAAAGTGAATGAAGAAGGATATATGGATGGCTGAGGCTGAAAATAACAGTTGTGGTATAGGCTGTAAAACTGTTCCCTTTTTTCTGTGGTGGTATAAATAATGTGTGCATGCACTTGGTGCACATCTACATTTATCCCAAATCTGCTCTGCTCCGAGAGCTCATTAATGTGATGCTAAGCCATTTTCATGTTGTACAAAGTAGGAGAACTCACCCAAACTGAACACAAAGGAGCTTTTGCAGACAACACATATCCCAGGTGTGATTGTGTCCAGTACTGAATGTGTATGTGAGTGTGTTTACAGTGTAGTTTGTGCTTCTCATTAGCTATGTACTGTACAGTGTAGGGCCAATGCACAGATGCCCTGAGTGGTGCCATACGGCCGATGGCTCATTAGAGCTCAGATGGAAGACATGAATCAAAGGAGGAGAGGAGAGGAAACAATCAATCTGCCTAATGGGAATCCCCTGTGAGGAGTGTGGGCCAGCCGTCTCAATGCAGCCTAGCAGTTTTTATATGTGACCTCCCAGCTTAAATGGCACACCAAAACGTCCTCAGCACTGCTGTGGCTGCCTCCACTAGAGAACATGGGACACACACTAAAAGACACTTATCCCCACAACAAGCTATTAGCACAGGGCCTTCCACAGAGTATGTGGGCGCTGTGCGCTGGTGATGTGGTTTCTGAGGCAGAGGCTAGGAAACCTGACATTCCCATTTGTCTCCAATAGTCTCCAGCACATGTGTCGTCCATATTCTTTTAACCAGGGAATAACAGCCAGCTTGATGTGGGGGGCAATCAAAGAAGCAACAGGGACTGGATTTATAGCATGGAGGGCGCCTGTGCACTGGGAGGTATGCACAAATTGTATGTTTACTGTCAGCGTGTGAGGTTGTGGCTAAGATTAAGATATAATTTTTGTGGTTTAAGGTAACTAGCACTTCATGGGGTCAAGGTTAGGTTTCATGCTATAGTTTACCTGAACTTTGCCCCTTCCCACTTAAGTCTTCAGACAGCTTTTGATCTGCTACACTGCATGCCCGCAGACAACTACTTATCTATTCAGTGTGGAGTTGCCAGCAGCCCTTTAAGAATCGAGTTATGCTAAACAGAGGTTGATTTAAACCAGAGGTTGAACTCTGACCTTAGCTTAGAGGATAATGTCCCAGGCAAGGAGAGCAAAGTCCTGTTACCATCTATGAATCAGATCTCCACCGACATTATTTCAAAATTGCTTAGTTGCATGGAACTCCCTTTAGTGCTGAACGGACTTTCATAAAATTGATTTTCTGAGTACACCCTTTTAGCAGCTATAAGCTTGAAATATGAACCCTTCATTGCTGAAAGCATTTCATTTTTTTGCCCCTGTGACTAATGATCTAGGGAAGCAGTGCATTTGAAATTCTCCTCGGCAGCCATTTCCATAATTAAACACTGCTAATTATAGAGCTTTGGCTGACTTTAAACAAACAGGCACAGTTGCCGAGCATGCTTCCATGCTTTTTCACTTGGAAATTTATGCAAATTGTACCCATATTGTGCCTTTTCTTAGATGAAATTCACAACATTAGGACACATTGCTCATGCTGACAAAGATCAGATAGTTGCACAGAGTAATGCTGCTGAGAAGCTGCTGTGCAGTCACTGGTTTGAAGGAGATACCTTGCGTTGGTATGATGTTCTACACAATTAGGATCAAAGCGTGCAATGCTAAAATATGAAATAGTGAAATTTATTCACCTACATGTGTGTGCTTGTGTTTGTGCATACATGAATATGCATTCATTCATTACTAGAAGTACCCTGAAATCTAAAAAAAAATCATGTCTTGGCCAACGTTTTTTTTATTGTTGATTCTTCAGCTAGGATACTGCTTGTCAATTTATCAGCCTTTGACAGCATGCCACTGGAAGCCATTATATCAGACAAACAAAAATTATATATGAAGATTAACATCAAGTCATTTGTTAGGGAGAAAATAGTACCGATGGAAATAAACAAGCACAGAACTGAGAGCTATGCTGCCAGTAATTCACACATCAACAACATTTAAATTATTAAAAAGATTGGATATTATAATTGGCCATATATTTTTCCCATTCTTCTCTACACAATTGGCTATGCTGGGGTACTTGACATTCAATGCCGGTTTGTAAGGTAAATGACAGAACGCATTTTCCCCATATCTTAACAGCAGATGGAGTGATTGACTACTGAATATAAGCAAGCTACAGGTGGGGGTCAATTATCATTAGAATAATCGAGCATCAGTGGCTTCCTGGTTTGACTGTGAAGTGTGACACATTTTTATCTCCATGCATTTCAATGAAGTCAGACTGGTACATAAAAGGTTATCACCAAGGAAACATATTTGCCTAGGCGCAAGTTAAACAGGCAAGTGAGATCAGCATAGATATTCAATTTAACCAGTCAACCCTGACCTATAAATATTTCAACAAAACCCAATGAGGACCCCTCCCTCTTCTCCAGCCCCCTTCTTTCCTTCTTTGATCCAATTCCATTTCAGCAGCGGGAGATACGAGGGATGAGAGGAAAGAAGGACGAGGGGGAAAGAGGGGAGGTGTGAGAAAAGAAAGTCAAGCACATTGCAGCTTATCTATTAAGTGAATTGTTCAACGCATCTGCCATCTTCTCACCCAGGGGACATGCGCTGAGTGAGAGGGGAAAGAGGGGACAGATTTACACTACAGGGCATTGGTGACTCCAAAGTTGAGGAAGAGTCGTAGACTAATCTATAGTTGTGGGCTGACAAATCTGGCCTGACACGGTGCTCTGTAGCAGGTAGACTCAGGAGATGGGCATTAATCACAGCGTGTGCTTGGCTGAGAACACTGGCACACTGGGGACGCCTCAAAGTGAGCTGGAGGTTATACAGGCGAGGGGATTAATCAATACAGCCCCATAATAACAGCCAACCAGCAGCACTTAAAGCCCCACTGGTACAACAACAGTCAACCGGCCAACTTGCTTAGATATTTACTCACAGATACATGTAGGCAGAAACTTGCATGCACACCTGCACATTTAGAATTAAAAACTGTGAAAAAGAGCCCAATGCATATATAGGAACATGTAAATACATCAGAAAAAATTCACAGCACAGGTTAAACTAATTATTTGACATCTTTTGTCAAGAGGACCTCAGTATGGTGAAAACAAAAGTAAGCTGACTGAGTGATAATAACTACATCAGAAGGGGACCATTAGAAAAGCACATTTTTTTCACATCTAAACTATTCCGACTTAAAAAAAATTCATACAGCTTAAAGTCAGAAGTATGATGTGGATTTTAACATTGCATCACTACTACACCAGACAGTTATTTACATTACAGTTAATTAACCGCATGATGTACGTTTTGTAGCAAGGTCCCTATTTAGTAACATGGTCCAAAGTGAAATTTTATTATCTAATATTTTCTTCAACCATTCTGAAATGTTTTAGACTTAAGTTGTTTTAGATGGTAAAAATATATTTTTCTCATGAATCACTACTAAGTTGTTTTTAGCTTCAGCTGGTCCATCAGGAAACCTCGTATACAAGGTCAATTTATAGTCACAGATCAACCAAACATGTTTTTGCACTGTTGGAAGAAACTTGGGCACCCTTTACAAAGTCTACACAGACCCAGAGGCAGCATGCAAAAGGACTGAATAGGAAATTGTCTTTTTGTTAAATCTACATGCCACCAGGGTTATTTCAAGCTATGAAAATCAAAATCTACACTGTCTCTGTAATTATAAAAAAAAGATTTGTCTGACATATTTGGAGAAGAGACCCTTTGACATATAAACCTTAATATTATAACCTCACCTCATCAGAGGATTATCTACATCCATACAATACCACACTGTGCTGTGATTACACCGCAGCCTCTACAACAGCAAGCTGACAAGACCCCTCAGCTGGGAGTATACCAGGTAAACTGCTGGTAAAGCATGGGGGTAGAGAATTAGAGAGAGAGCAGCACGACTGGTGTGAGATAACTCCAATCACCAGCGTGCACTGAGCTCCAAAAACTGGCACAAGCCTTCTGTCAATGACCAGCCCTCCCTCTTTGTTGTAGTCTGCCACCCAAAGAGACCTCGATCAGCAGCCCCCTACCTGACAGCAGATCTGTTAGCCTCCACCCCCCTCAGTCCCCTCACTTCATACAGCCAGTAAGCAGACAGTGTAGCAGGAGGTGAAAACTCCAGCTATTTGTCAACGTGGCGCCCGTGTCAAAATGTCAGGCTGAGGGACATTCCCCGTGCAGCTGGGCTGTTAGCTTAAGAGACAGGCCGTATGGTCGGAGCAGGAGCATGCTGTCACCAACCAGTCAAACTGCCTGAGACCAGCAATCAAGGCGCTCTGTCTTCCCCTCTGGCTCTGCCTTTTTATCGATCTATCACAACTCTGCTCCATGCGTTGAATCCGAGTTTGACCCATCTACGGCTTATTCTCATGTCTCTGACAATTTGTCCTGTTCACTCTCATGGTTATCCTCTTCAGCATCCCCATCTGAATCTTTGAGTCCATCACTTTAATCTTCTTATCATAATTCATCTTCATCCTATTCTCTATCATCTTCCTTCCATCAAAACAAAAGAGAAAATTCTTAAGTTTGTGCAATTAAGGTTATCAAGATGGACCTGCTCTCCTTCGAAATTGAATGGAGAATCAGGTTAAATGAAACAAGCAAAGAAGAACTTCCAGACCATGTAGGCCTGAGGCGTGAGTCAAGATTTACTGACGAGGTTTTTGCTTCTAAATATAATCCTAATGTTGTGAATTCTGTTGTTTGTGGCAGAATTATGACAAGTATACTGGTAAAAATCTCATATAGCAAAATAGTAAACATCTTCATGGTTGATATGCCAAGACTGGTTGTAATTCCATTGTCTTGTCAGATTGCCTGAAACATCCTTACGCTGGCAGCGTCCCAATCCCAAAAGATTAAGAACTGAAATAACAATAACAGAAAATCAAATCAAGTAACATATGAAACATGAAAAAACAACATTAACTATATTCATGTGCAGCAAATTTATTGCTCTATCTTTTCTTAAGCTTCTTTGACTTGGCATTTGCTCAGAGAGGGTGGAGGATTTACTCTGGCAAAAATGCAAACAGGATATTTATGGGTCAAACACAGCCTAGCTGGTTTTATGGCAGATTATGGCTTTTTTTTCCCAGAAGAGAAGACAAATTCAGTTTGATAGTAGATTGATAGCATTTGAATGAAAATTTCTGAATTCTTTTCAGTCATATTGACAGAATTCTACGGGACAAAACCTGAGGTGAGGATGGCTGATCTTTCATGGTAACTTTGATGATTGTTTTTGTGTGGGTGTTATCGTGTGCTGTGTCTCTTCTTCATGTTTGTCTGTCCGTTTTGTTTTTCTCATCTTAACACCCCTCCCAGAGTCCATCTGGTACCTTTTGCTCCCCCTCAGAACGTGGGCCGGTGGAATTCCCTGGCCTAATTAATGAGCAGACACTCACAGACGGTCAAGGGCTCGCATGTCTGTTTCTGTGCACCACCTTGCCTCAGGAGGCCCTTTATTGAATAGGGAAATAAATTAGATCAACTGGACAGAATGTACAAGCCAACAGCAAGACATGTCACACATGGTTTTTGACTGATGTAGATTTTTGAAAGGTGATGAGATGCCTTTAGATTTAGCTTGCTGATTTTCAGTATGTTGTGATAATGTACAAAATTCTTCCCCCTTTAGCCATTTTCATTGAATCTTCATTATGTTTCTGTGTATTCCAGGCAACGCAATGCATGACTGGATTATAAGGGTGCAATAAAACAAGAATACTACCATATACAGGAAACAAAATAAATCGTGATGATTAGCATGTTTTCTTGTTTCCTATTTGTTATTTGATTTCTTCTACATGCCTAAGAATAATGAAAAGCTGACTGAATGTGTCATGATATTGATATGAGCACAGTTCCGCAGCTTTTTGTGTTTTCATTCTTTTGTGCTAAAACAAAACATACATTAACTCTTCTTAAAAAAAAAAGAATAATATTCAAGAAATTGTAACTATTGGCTCATTCATGCGCTAATATCGACTGGACATCTCTACTTCCTAAAAATTTTGTTATTGAGGAGCCAGAATTTAGGAACAGCCGGCTCCATTCACACTCCCTGAGCAGCTCCACTGACACACTTTCTCTGCTAATGGGGCCACCTGCAGGTCTGTATAAGGTCCCGTCCGGACAGTGTCAGAGGGGAATGCAGACAGAGCAGGCGGTGGCGTGGGCGGGTGGTGGTGCAGGGCATCTGTGACTGGCACCAGGATAAGAGTTCTTTCATTTCCCTCTGTTCTGCTGAGTGCCATGGGCACACACACAGAGCCAGGCGCTGGTATAGGCCAGGGAACCAACACATGTCAGGAAATACTTTCTCTGTGATCTGAGTGTGCAGGGCCCAAGCTAATGCTTCCCTGACATTTGGACAGCAGAGTGAAAGCTACAGAGGATGTTAAGGAGACAGGATCATACAGAAATTCCAGAGGGAGGGTACTTATTTTACTATGACAAAGTGTAAACTTCAAAAATAGATCAAAGCTTTAATAATGATGATTCCATGTGCTAGAAATAATTGATCAGTGATATGAGCTGGCACACTACAAATGCAATTAAAAATTCTTAGTTTTATCTTATAAAGATTGTGGAACTTTGATATTTATAGAATAAAATAAATTATTGTATGTTGCATCGTTAGCACCTTCCCCAACTTAATTTTATCACAACTCACAATTCTGTATCCAACAGGATTTGATATGATTAAAGAAAACACATTATGATACAACGAAATACTACATGACACTTGATGATTCTACAGTATGTTCCAATCCAAGAGGGGCTCTAAGTAGATATGGTTGAATGACTGCTGCTATGAACAGACACATGATCAGCTTTCCTGTTTTAGCACAGTCAGGTCTTTTAACACTAATGTGTTATAAAGACACACAGATCAAATCAGAGAACAACTGCCTTATATATTTAAGTTTTGTCCCGAGTTTGCTCCGCACCCTGACTTCTTCCTTTGCTGACCTCATAATCCATTGTTCATTTCATTGTGAACATATGTTGTTTTGAGACACTTGCTGTCACTTTTATTGGGATGACAGCCAAAGTAGTAACTAAAAGTCTAGCAATTTAAACAGAGTTTTGTATCAGAGAGAAAACTCTGTAATTCAAAATAGTGGACAGGGATCTGAGCCCAATATTCTTGTCAGTATCAATGATTACAGTCAGCTTATACAGTAATCACTCTTTAATATGTGCATTTGCAGCAGTAATTACACAAGCAGTAATTAAAGTATGCAGCAGTAACCCCACAGACAGAAGTCATAAAAAGGGGCTTTCAGTTAACAAAGCCTGAGAACACCTGCTACCTGGGGTGTAATTTCTTTAAACACCAGCCTAAGCAGGGTGAAAGGGTGAACACACAGTGCAGTCATAACACACTGAAGCCTGCCTTGAGGCATCCATGTAAATTTATAGGTGTAGTTCACCCATTACACCAGAGAATCAAGCTCTTAAAGTAAACGTATTATTTTCTAAGCCGCTGAAGTGTATGGGTCTATTTATTTAATCACTAATCCTCCTGTAAATTTCAAGCAAACAAATTATCTGGGTGTAACTGAGTACAGTTAGCTATTTCTTATATGTCTTTGTACAATTTTGTTTTGGTACAGGGACAGTAATTGCAATAATTAGAAGAACTATAATTGAAGGCATAACAAATAATCATATACAAACATGCTAAAGTCAAACAACTGATTAAGCTTGCACGGGGCAAAATACAAATGACATATTCAGGATTTCATAATTTGTATTCAGTGTTTTTTATTGACAAGAAGCCCTGAGAAGACACTGATCAAATGAAAGGAAATTTACAGATAATGTAAATATTGAGCATCTAAGGCTAAAATAAAATAGATATAATACAAGAAATAAATTTTCAAAAATTCTAACCTAATAGGTAATTTTTTATTCTATTCCAAGCAAACAAAAGTATTAGCGGATCAGCATCTTTACAGCTAAAACTTGAAATTATCTAATAGATCCTTGTCCAAAAACACGAGACAAACATACATTTATACCCACCTCACCAAACAGTCCATCACTCAAGAGTGGAAACCTGAGTCTCTTTTATGAACAAAGTGGAAAAACGAAGCTCGAGTAAGGAGGGAATCAAAAGGAGACCGATTTAGAAATTCAAGGGGATCAAATGGTAGCTTTATTAGTAGCTGAAGCTGCAGGCCTAGTTGGAATGAAAGCCCAGTCTGTGCTCTGCCTAACCGGCCTGGTCAGGCAAGACACCCAGAGAGAGAGTGCACTCAGGCCTGGAGGAGCCTTCACACCAACAGCCAACCCTTTACAGGTCATCCCACCCTTCTTTGCCTTACCATGCCACTGCACTAATGTTTTTCTCAACAGGTACAGTGAGCAGGGGGGAAGCCAGGTAACCCAACGCTGATGGGATCACTCAGCCTCTCTGCAGGCAGGGCGGTCATTTTTTTGATCATCGTGTTAGCACAGTCGCTCATGAGATGGCAAGCTTTTAAGTGGATGGGCTGAGTGAATGGGAAAGGCATTGCTCTGTGCTGCAAATGCAGGTGATGACAATTCAGGTCAAAGATTATCTTGCGTGTGTGGAACAAATCCAATTTCTGCTGCAGGGACAGAAAGTAAAGCAGGCCAAAGAGGATATCATTCATAATTACAAGGCTTAGCTAAAGAAAATGCTCCCCCACAGAGCACAGTAACAATGGCCTTAATTACATTTTTTCCTCCAACCACACCTCAAAGTAAAAATATGGATGACAAATTTGGCATTGGGATTTCAGCTCATGGCTACTGTCTGTGCCAATTTCACATTTTTTTTTTTTTCTTTTTTTTTTTTTTTTTTTTTGCGTGTTGCCAAGACAAATCATATTAACACACTACTAAAGAATACTAAAACCTTTTGGCTTCACACCAACCTACCATTGCCAGTAACTTCATTAAAGCAAAAAAAAAAAATGCTTTTAGGAAACCTTTTCTCAGTTGCAATTACAAATAAGTTCCTTCACGGAGCCCCCGTCATGGGTGGGCTAGCAGCCCAAGGGCCACAACTGGGCTGACAACTGATCACTAGTCTGAATGGAAAGCAAGTCCAGGGAGCCAGCTCAAGTAACTGCTTTGTTGCTGAATAAATGTCACCAGCAACAAAGTTCACAAAAGCCCATTTGTCAACATGTTTATGCAATTTAGGTCTATAACTATGGTGATGATGCCCACCTCTCTCCCACCCAATAGGGAAAGGAAACCTTATTGGGAATGGCAATATTGCTTGGACTGATTCATACAAAAGAGTGCTTAAGTGCGGGAGTGTGTAAGGTGAGAAGACAAGTGTTTCTGAGAACAATACGGGAGACTCCTACATATTCCCGCCAAAGGCCTGAGTCTCTGCAGGCCCTCAACTAATGATAAAAATGAAAGTCTCCCTGAGCTGTTTTCCCTAATTAAACCTAACTAAAACACACTGAATTAGCAATTCATAAGAGTTTCACAAAGCTGGCAACGCTTACAGTTTTTCTGCCTCCTTATAGACCCCAAAGGTATGGGCAGGCACATAGTAACATATTAATTTAGTTAAAATTGCATTATTTATTGCTTTTTCTTCAATTGCGTTTTCATGCAAAGGACTACCCTACAAAGAATTTCTGTGTACAAAAAAGTTTAAAAAAAAAACTAAATTAAGTTGCAAAGGTGGACAGTAGACAGAGAAAAAACCTGCAAAACTGCATCATCTGAAAATGTATTTTGTGAATGGAAGTAGTTTATCCATTTAAAATGCTGTCTTTTGCATTGAGCTATGGCACCAGCTATGGCTTTGATCCTCTGAAACATTGAACAGAGGGGGAAAAAAACCTTTTCTTTAAAGAATCCAAGTCTTTAGTGAATTTTGTAAAGACGTGAGCGCTTTTATGTATTTTGTGTCAACATATTTCTCCCTTGTACAAACTGTTCAACTTGGCACTTTTCAAAGAACTTGCAGAACAAAAACTGGAAGTTTGCCTCGACTTGAGCTTCTATTCAGTCTTATTTTTCAATCCTCATTAGATAAAGAGAGCTGCTAAGTGTCAAGACCCACTGACAATCTTTTAGGTCCATTTCCATCTACAGCAGGCCCCCTGAGACTTGCTAGAGACACAGTTATGAATGAGTGAGCTGTTTGAAGAAGCCAGTCAAAAGCAGCATGCTGTCCTCGCCACTCCATCATTCAGTGACCCATCTATAGGGCACACCAAACCAATCAGCAGAGAGGCCTTTAAAAAAAATCACCCCACCTGTCTCATGCAATCCCTAGTCAGTTTGTAGACCCTTCCTTGATCTGATCTGCAGGGTTGGGGCAAGTAGAGGAAGGCGTTTATTTCAGAGAAGTCATTAATCTTTCTTCCCTTCTCCTCCTGACACCTGAACCAGACCCACCCAACTGCCAGCTGCTTAACAACAGCTTCCTCTCTACTCTCAATAAGATCTGATTGGAGCCACGTGGCAGGCCCCCTGCAACATTATGCTATTTCCAAACACATGAATGAGCATGCACATACTGAGTAAAAAATACTGCATATACTCTAACAAATGTACACTACTTCGCCTCTCACTAACATAAAATTAATCCAAGAGTGACTCTGACAGCAAGCCGATCCCCTCCCATCAGCTCCCACACACTTGCACACACAAAAACATCTCTACTTGAAAATGCAGATTATTGTAGTCAGATGCCAAACGGCTGGGAGTTGGGGAGGTTTTAGAGATGACTTTCAACACACATGCCAAATGATGCACATTTAAGATGCTCTTGAGGATGGGGGTTTACTTAAATGCATCTTTGAACATACATAGGTGCTCTGAATCCCAGATGTTATTCCTGTGTTACTGACACTAAAATGTGTGATTTTTTTTACATCTAAAAACCCTGATAATGATGTTTTCTCATAAACTGGGTGGATGATGTGATGACAGTAAGTTCAGAGGATGCTGATGATGTGCAGTGATACGACAGCTTACAGCTGTGATACCTGTTTAGACAAACCCTCTGACAACAGCATGTGTCACTAAGCAAGGCTTTAGCGCTGCCGATTTCCTTATAACAAGATGCGGATTTGCTTACCTTAGAGGTATGGAGACTTGTCTCGAAGCCTCACTTATGACAGTTAGTGCTAAGCCACAATGTTTACACAGCCCCTCTGGGCTATTTCACTTTCTAGCACCAAAATAGCAGTCATCCCCCAAATCTTCCTGTGAGGAGAAAAGTCTCATTGATGAGGATCAGAAGAGAAGGGGACAAGACAAGCTAGGGGATTAGAGGCCCTAACTCCTCCACAGCACACTCCACCGTCTGGTACTGTGCACTGAGCTGTCTTGTCAGGAGAGATCCGTATGGCAATTGAGGAGGTTGGATGAGGTCATGGAGCGTTGCTCAGCAGGGATTAGGAGGCGCACGGCCCCCTTCACTTTTAATCAAAACCTTCCAATCAGGTCAGATTACAATGGGATAAGCAGGTTCACACATTGTGTGGTACACTGTCTTATAAAGGATCTCCCAAGATCTTTTCTCCTGGCAGCAAGATGGGGGCTGCATTATGTCAAGAAAGCGCAAGGTGTTTTCATAATATTTTTAATAAAATGATTCAAACAATATAATAAAGGTACGTCTTAAAATGCTCTTAGGAGGACTTTTTTAGGAAACCTACTTGCAGCTTTCAATTAAATTCTCTTTTTGTGTTATATCTTTTTTTAATCAAGGACTTACAGGACCATTCCTTAGGCTTTTTATACTCTTTTGTAAAAAGAACTACTGTCCCTTGTGGCATTTAATGCTGCCCTTGTGCAGCAAATCAAACTTGAAGCAACTTTATATCAGACAAGTTAGCCATGGCTAGTTTCTTATTTACTGTTCATGAACAACATCTAGCTGTCAGACAAGATAAAGTTTTTATGGGCTTTATTAATATAGAAGAGAAATTTGTCTTGATGTGCAAGGTGGCTTGTTTGATTAACTTGCACCTCTTTAGATCAATGTCAGGCAGATCACAGAGGGGTTTTGTCCCAACTTCTTCTTTAACTGGTTGTTTCAACTTTGCAGAGATTTTCTGAAGAGTTAGGTAAACAGTGTTAACAAGGTAGAGGTTTTCATGGTCTGACTGAACAAAAGCCAGAGATGAGGCACTCCGCCTGCCCTACCATTCAGTGCAATCAGTAACCTTAATCTTGGAGTCAGGCTGCATACCTTCTGATTTCTCTGTTAGAACATGGATATTTGAGCGGTCCGTGGAACTTCAAAGGGGCAGGGAGACGCACATGGCTGCTAATTTTTCAGACTGGGCATATGTGGCGGCGAGCATGGATTTGAGGCTCTCCTCTTACTTCAAAGTCAGGCGCCTTAAAAGGTCTGGCTGTGTTTTGACGTGGATCTGCAGAGGTGAATGAGAATCAAGCACCCGCTACAGACCCTTCAGAAGTCAGGCTCACTCTGTTTAACCCCCCTCCCCAGTTCTCCCTCTGCACACACAATCTCCTCCCTGCCTTGACAAAGAGAAGAAGAAAAACAAGAAAATTCAATAATGCCTTTGAGAGGCAGGATTACCTGAGGAGACGCCTGCGCTGCTACGCCGCGAGTAAAATCTCTTGTGCCCTCCTCTCCTTCTGCTCTCACCACATCCCTTCCTCTTTTTCACTCCTCTCTCCTTTTTACTCCCTATAGCTTGGTTAAAGACAGCCCTCAAAAAGCACATCAAAACTCTCCTTTGATGCCATGGCAGGCAATTAACCCCTGGAGTCCAAAATTACAGATTGCCTGGGATGTGACACATTTTGGAAGGGTGGAGTGGCAAGTGTGTTTGCCTGATTTCATGGGTTGGGGTGGGATCGAGGAGGGTGGGTGTATTGTTTGTTTGTTTTAAAGCAGGCTACTTCTCTAATGAAGTGATGCTGTGGCAGATTTGAGACAACCCATTTCTGTCAGTTTGAAAAGTAAAGTAGGGTAAACCTCTAGAGAAAGGGCTAGCTTCACCAGAGGAAGTGTTTGCACTCCATTATTTGTACTCCTGCTCACTTCTGATGAACAATGCTGCAATACATAGGGAACAAAGGAGCCAGGCTCTTTGCGAATTTTAATTAAGTCATGGGCACAGCCAAACAATGATGAGGTCTATCCTAATTTCAACTGTGTTTTTGTGTCACTCTCTCCTCTTGTGATGCTTAGCATAAAAAATAATTAGGCTGGGATGGAGCAACAATGTGGGATGAAGCTTGTGGATAAACCTCAGCATTCCCTTGACTGATGTAGGTGATGAAGTACAAAACACGTCACTGGGTATTCACTCAAAGTGAGTGCCATGTGCGGCTTTGGCACAGCAAAACGATTTACAAAATGACTCTATTGACTCTAATGACTTGTAAGTTGCAGGGCAGGTGTGTAACAAGCCTTGCCAAGTAATGCAACTATGACAGAATGAGAATAGCTGCATTGGTCCATGGCACTGAAGTTTTTATTTTCTTCAACCTGCTATGTGATGACATTCATTTTTTACTTGTTACTAGTCTTTACTTGGAAACAAAAACCTATAAGGATGAAGGCAGGGGTTGTGGAGGGTAATAATCTACAGACCTTTGAGCAAGAGGTTGCTGGTTCCAGACTGCAATGTTTCAAGTTCCCTATGGGTCCTTTATTCTTGTACTTTTCAACCTTTTGCACTGCAGCAAGCACCAAAATTGACATTACAATACCTGACATGACCGTAAACTTCATGTACTGTCATACACTCTATTAGTGGTGTGTTAAGAATAACAGAAGCTTCAGGGAGTGTGCAAGCAGGTCTTTCTTTCCATTCATCTGTATGACCCAAACTAAAAATAAACAGAAACATTAACAATGTTATATTTTTATATGCATAATTTACTTCAGATTTTACTTCTTTTGGAACATTGCTATGGAAATAATAAAATATATTTCATTTAATTGTTTATTTAATTTCTTATTTCTACAGTGCAGTGTATGAAGTCAGATTAAACCAAGCAGTTTGTCCGCCTGTAAGCATTTCTTAAAGACATAAAGGCATGGGTGGCTGAATTTTCTGCTTCTGAGAAAGACAAGGCATATAGTCTTTGGATAGGCTCCTCAGGAAGACACTGTAGAGTGATGAATAGAATTACTCTGGACGGCATTTCCATGGCTACCTGTAAGTAACCTAAGAGTTGTTTGTCAACAAAATCTTTTCTTTAACTCACAAACAGGACATGTTTCCAGCTACTTTTACCCACATTATTTCTCAAAAATTGGGAGCATTCTGTGTCAGAGTCACGCAGAAAAACTACTCAATGCGTTTGTTAATTTAAGATTAGACCACCACAATTCCTCATCATTATGTTGTCCCAAATATTCTCTGAAAAGCCTCAAATTCCTCCAGTTTCATATTTCCTTAATTGGCTCCCCATTAAATTGAAAATGGCATTTAAGTTTTCCTCTTTTTTCTTTGAATTTTTTTCTTTTTTTCCCTCTGTCTATGTTTATATTAGCCATTATTGCTATCAGTTCAGCAGGTATCCCTGGCCTGGTCTTATGGTACTTGAGTGTCTGTCCTGTCCTCTTGTCCCAGATCTGGTTTAAGAAGGATGACCTTCTGCAAAAATATGATTCTACTGGAGGTTTTTTCTTATTAGCATGAGTGTTTCCCTACCACTGTTACCCATCATCCTCTGCATGCCACGGACAGGCAAAGTCAATGTCAAGATTTGATGGAAGTTGTTTCCTTGACTGGATGATATTTTATGATCTGACATTTTACAGTATGAGTACTGCTAAAATAATTTGACTGATTTTGATAATCATAAATTGGATTTGATTATATTCTAATTAACAGAATTAGATTATAAATGGTTTAGAGTGAATTAAAATTAACAGGATTTCAAGGTTTAATTTGGACTGTATCTTTTAAGTGACTTGACATAACTTTTTATGAATTGGCACCATAGCAATAAGCTCAACATTTATGGAGGTGTGCCAAACACCACACAATGTGTCAGCAGCCTAGTGTAAGCTCAGTCATCCAGTTTGTGGTGACCAATAAACAGTGGCATCTGCAGAAAATATAAAAGGCTGCCTTGTGAATGACATAACAAACGTCAAACGTTTATGACTATTTAGCAGATGCCTCTCAACTTGAACAGTCTGTGGTCACCAGATAAAACCAGCACAGGACAGTCAAGATGTGTATCAAATGTATGCAAATACACTCCCTCATTATTTGTGCATTCTATAATTTATGCAAGTGAGAGCTCACCATGGCTCTCATGGTGAGTTCATTTTGTGGCTCGTACCCAAAGTTATAGAACTGCTGTCAGTCAGGGCAGTGGGCATCCTCATCTCATATTCATGCATGTGGCCAGAGACTCTCAGAGTGTGAAAAAGTCACACTCTAAGCTCACTTTATTTAAAGAATAACACAGTTATTAACTGAAATCAAGTAAGCAGCAAACATTTGTAGCTTTTCTCGGTTAAGGGCAAATAAGTAATTTTTCTTCCGTTGCACACTTCCTGCCTTCTTTTCTTGCCAGATTAAGCAAAGGCTTATGATCTCCTCAAAATATTGTTTTATGGCGGGCTTTCGCGCCGCCCTCCCCTGGCAGACGGTGAGATTACACTGTGATTATAAGCACCTCAATTTTGTATGACAGCCTCTTCGATGTGAGGGACTTACAATCATGTTTCATTAATTCAGCTTGAATGAAGCTTCATTTCAAGCATAGAGAAGCTTAAAATTTATGTGAAATTTATAGTATAACAGATGTCTTCTGAATATCCTACCTTTAGTATAAATAAGGAAATCAGTTTTTATTGAATGCATTAATAAAATCTTTAGATCTGCATACAGCAAGCCTAACATCATGGCACCTGAGGGTTCGAGAACTCTTCACTTACATCATGCATTGACAGATACCACACGTGGTGTCAAGTGACAGTTTTCTTTTTTTTTTCATTTATCAAATGGCCTTATTTAACACTGTCTTTCAGTTTTAATAGCAAACCAAAACAAGCATTGTGTTGGATATTTCAATGGGATGTAATCACCGTGGGAGTTTACTAAAACATAGTATGCATCAGAGCTTTCCCTTTTTTAATTTTAATGAATTGCCATTACTTCTCATCAATTCTTTTCTTCTGTAACAAAATGCATCTGTGTTTCGAAAATGTCTAACATACTTTGTTCAAGCTCAGGGAGCCCTGCACAAGATAGCCTCAGGCCAGAGCTGCTGTACTCTCTTTCCCTTTTGTATGCACTGTGTCTCTGCATAGACTAAATATGGGGACATGAGCTTCACAGCCTACTGTCTTGCATGCTGCTGCCCTCCCCAGGTACTCCACCAGCGCAGCTCAAACAGAGGCAGCAGGGAGACAGCGTTTCTCAGCTTCAAAGAGGGGGAAAAGATAAATCATTCAGGTTGGGCTTTTGTTCCAATATGCCATGAAGCTGCGATCACAATCCCTTTTTCCACTTTCTTTGTTTCCCAAACTAAAGTATCTAGATGTGACAGTGAATCTAACTTCCTCTGCTGGTTGTTTATGTGGCTCAATCACAAGATTTCCTCAAATTTGAAATGACACCATTGACATTCTTTTAGAGTACCACAGTGAAATCTTTATGTACAAAGTCTATACACAGCATCTCTATATAAGTTTGACACAAGTTAAACTGATAAAAATTTTAGTAAATTCTAAATCTATTTCAGCTGAAATAGATACTGATTTACTTTTCATCTAATCACATTGATTCTGCTTCACCAAGTCAACTAAAGCAGGAATCTAACTTTCTGACATTTTCATTGAAGTAGGCCTTTTTTTTATTCTCACTCTCAGTCACTAATGTAAATTCTGTGTTTGTCTTTGTCAGGCAAAGCTGCAGAACTCCAGTTTATGCCCAGCCTGCCATCCAGCCCGGTTAAGCCATTTAAAGGAGTACAAAGCAAACAGAAAAAAAACAATAAAGGAAAATCCGAGTTATTAAATTGGATATTGCAGTAATTTATAATCTAACTTCATATCAATGGATCTGATGGAAATTCATTGTTTAGCCAGAGAGAGCAGAAGCACTCCAGTCATTGAAAAACCAATTCAAATTTATACGAGAGCCTGCTCTATGCAAAAACTTGTGCATGGAGGAATGAGGTGTAGGGAAGCATTAATCTTGATAACGTTATTATTTTTTCTTCATTTCTAGAATAACAATTGTCTACTGTATAATGGGATCAAAGTGAGTTTGCTAATAATGTCTGAAGAGGAAGGGGCTTACTGTGTGTCAGTCAAACACTTTCTAATGGTGTCTAACTCAACAACCTTTTGCTTTGCTCGTTCTGCTTTACACATCAATGGGCACAGTGTCCCTCCAGCCCCTGCTGAGAACACAGTGGGGTGGGATAAAGCTCAGCATTGTGCTAAATGGTCTTTAATATATTCACTGTTAAGGTTGGCTAATGTTCAGTATGTCCAATTTATAATTACAGCCACACAACAACTGCTACAACTTTTCATTTTCATTGTATATTCCCGCAACATCACGCCATCACACCATGGGAGCTGATGAGAGAAGTCTCCGGAAAGAAACCTTTCTTGTATGCTTGTACAAATTCAATATTTTCTTTGACTGACATCCAAATACTTCAGGACATGGAGCTGATTTGGTGAAGTTCAGACATGTGGTGGTGGTGGGGGTGTTAAGGCATATCAATGTGACATGGTGTTCATTAACTAATAAATAAGGGGATGGGAGGGTAACAGAAGGACCAGAGGAGGGAGAGTGTTCCTGCCGATCACCCCTGGGGTGATGAGTGGAAAGACTTGCCGTCCAGAAACTCTGGCCACTTGCCAACACTACAATAACAGTACTTGTCCCCGCTCCACCCTGCTGAGAGAACATCCATCTCTCTCCTCTGCTTGACACTCCGTTTATTCCCACAGTCATTTGTCATGTTCCCAATCAGCTGGATGAATAGAAATGCTATGACTATGATGGATAGTGATTCTAATTAGGACCCCCTCCCTGCAAAATCAAAGAAAAAAAATGGAGACTCATTTTTGGATGTTATTTCCCTTCTTTACCTTTTCTGTTTATCAAAAACAGAGAGGTTTAGACTCCCCCAATCTGTCAGCTGTAGGTCATCTGATAGAAAGACACAGAAAGAGGTGTGACGGGGAATGGGGGGCAGTTGAAGTAACTGAACCCAAGATGCTTTGTTTGTTTGTTTGCTGTGTTTAAAACAAAGAGTGCATGGCATTGAGAATTCCATCTGAAGGAACTCCCCTCAGAGATTAGTTATTCAAAGGCATGCAAATGACATTGCCATGTGTTGGTTTACAAGGGGGTTGTGTTCATTTTGGATCTGCTTAATTGCTTCATTTCTAAAATAACTTCTCTCTTGTTTACCAGCACAATACAGATAAAGGTTGTATGTTGGGGAGCTGCAGCACATTTTATAGGTCCTTTTTATGGATTGTGAGTGCATTATTTTATTGTTTGGTCCTTTATTTGCTTA
Organism: Rhadinocentrus ornatus; assembly: GCA_037177495.1. Taxonomy (NCBI): domain Eukaryota; kingdom Metazoa; phylum Chordata; class Actinopteri; order Atheriniformes; family Melanotaeniidae; genus Rhadinocentrus; species Rhadinocentrus ornatus. Next base: position 28,652,842 of record JBAMHW010000001.1, on the reverse strand, counting down.
TCAAATGATCATTGGCTGGCTTCTGAAAATACACTGATGTGGGGGAGGTCTTCTTGACAAAAGAAGAAAAGAATTAATGAAAAAAATGCACTAAAATATATCTGGATTATCTGAAAATCATAAACAAGCTTTGGTCTGTAGAGGGAGTCGGGGGGCTGGAGCCTTTTCCAGCTGACATTGGGTTGAGGTAAGAATGCTAGCCACTTCACTATTATGCCAACACTTTCTGGGTAACAAAATCTTTATAAACCACATCTGCCCACAGAATTGTAACCTGCCTGTATTTTGCAAAAGAAGAAATTGTCACGCAGACTCAAAAAATGTTACTTGTGATTAATAAATTTTCAAGGTACCAAAGTTTCACATGCCGATATTCTCCTTTTCAAATACCAGCATAATTACATTTTAGTTATTCCCCATCTGAGTTAGTTAGGGTTCATCATAAGAAATGCACGGCTTCCAAGATCCAGACATGTTGCAGGTATTGCGAAAGTGGTTTGCAAAAACAAAGTACCCAGATCATTTAAATTTGTTTTCAATATTGCTTTGGTTAGTAGTGTTAGAGCACAATGATCCTCAGTATCTTCCAAATAAAAATATATATATCTACAGCAATAAATACATTTTTTAAATTACAATTTTGCTTTGAACCTGTCTATCCATCTGTTAAATTGATATGTATGCAGTCAAACAAAAAAGAATGTCAAAGTAAGTAAATTAAACCAATTTCCTTTAGCAGAGGTTTAGTAAATTATTATCATCAAGTGATAATTGTGCAGAGTAAATAATTGAATAACAAGTCTAAACAGTCAATGAAAAAACAACTGATTGTAAAAATTAAAAAAGCAACCAAATATAGTTTACGCCAAAACTGCATAGAAAAGTAACATAATTAAACAGGTATGTTTAGTTTTTAGAGTTTAAATGTAGGGTTGAACCCATTGCAAATTAGTAAATGGAGGATAAATGTATTTGTGATTGGTATGACAACATTTCCACCACATATCTACACACCGAAATATATGACTTTCCATTTCCATGAGCATTTTCAAATTCAAGTCAGATAAAAGATATGAGTATAAGTATATGGCATGTGCCATTATGCATGAGATTACATAGAAAAAAAGATAGTCATTGCACATAATCCTAAGGAGAAAGCCCAGCAGCACTTGTGTCTGAGGAAGTTAATCACCTTGGCTAGGTGCAGAAAGGCTGGAATGAATTACAAGAAAGCAGCATATCTGTTGAAATAAGCCATGCGTGACATGCCTGCACTCCATTTAAACATGCAATGCCAGCAGGCGCCCTGGAATTTAAAAATCATTGAAAAGAATCAATTACTGTAAATTCAGCCGAGGCATTCAAGCATGTAACACATTGCATATCTTTGAGGAGCCTGAAGTAACATTTGGACTATCTATTGTGAATTTCTATAGGGTAGTCAGTATTATTCTTAACTAAATTGTGACATATATATTGTTACAACAATTTAAATGCATTTCTAATGCATCTTCAGTAGACCAATATCAGCCAACAAGTGACAGATTTGCCAAATGAGACACAGACACAGTGATATTTTCAACTGCCATTGAACCAAAGCTTGGAAAAACGTTAGCCTTCACATCCCCAGCACCAATACAGAACCAAAAATAACAATATGATCATTTACTCAGTTCCACACTCAACTAAGGTGATACATTGATTTTTAATATAGATTTTTCCATATATTGTGGGAGGTTGTGAATGCTACTAATCACCAAAGCCACACCGTAAAATGACCACAAATCAAAGTCTCAGCTGAAAAGTAATGTCAGGCTTTTGGATTGCTGTCTTTAACTAAGCTTTTCAAAAATAACCCCAATATTGCCCAAATATTCTTATTATGTCCGTCACATAACCTTCTTTGCTTCCAATCAGCCCAGAATCCCTACTTCAGCTTTATATCAGTAGTAACATGCCTAATCCCATGTTAAACGAAATAACACATAATAAAAAAGGAAAAAAATAAACATCATCCCACAGTAAAGGCTTAAATCTCTTTTCCATGTCTGCCTGAGTGGACAAGCAATGTTATTTATTGTGAAACAAGGCGGGGACAAGGATCAGAGGCCCTCTTTGAGCACCATCTGAGGACTGAACTACTGTTTTCACATCATATCCCAGTGTATACAAGCTGTAAAACCGCCTTGGTACGGCCTTGGCCCTTTGTTAACACTTGTATATTGGTCCCTCCCTCTATCAGACATACTCACAAATATTGATCTCGACACATGTCTGACACTGTCCTCATTGCTTGGACAGCAACCTTGAAAAAATAAGGGCTAATACAGAAGAGGATTTCCTGTCCAGTTCTCTGTATCATGGAATGACACATCCCCCCCTACCTCTTCCTTGCTGCCCATGTGATGCTTATGCTGGCTGTTCTTGTTTGAGGGGCATTGCTTGATCATTCATTATTAGCTCACGTCTGTCAAACCAAACAATGAATAGACTGCTCAAAATGGATGACTATATAGAAGTGCATATGAGCAAAAAGGCTTTCATTTAGTGCCCTACTCTCCACGTAGGAGGTGACAGTTATGATGGATATGACACTATACCCCAGATTTATCTTGAAAATGGAATAATTATACACTTAATGCATGACTGGTGGTCTGCATTCACACTGATAACTAACAGGGCAGGCAGTAGGATAAGCAGAGGGGGTTGAACAGCAAAGCTCCTCAGGCCTTATAGTGTCCAGCCCCATTGGAAATCTTTTAACTACCAGAAAATAATGTACATTTACTTTTGTCAAGGTTAAGATACAAGTCCTCATAAGCCAACTAACACCCTGACAGTATCACCCCCACAAAGACACCTGGCTCATTGCAAGGTGACCTCAAATTGGCTAATGGTGACTAATACCCCTGCAAAGGGTAACTAAGGGTCATAACAAGCCATAGCACTTACAGGGGAATAATACTGAAACACTGATCAATATGCTGCACATATTACACACTTTTCTATCTTTCTTTGTTCCTCTAAGATGTAAAATCAGACATGGAGAAGTCTAATGTGGAAATAATGTAGATTTCCATCCAATCTCCTGTGTAGGCAGTGCACAAACACCTGACATGTAAAGGCTTGATGCTTCAAGAGAACGACTTTTCATTACAAGTTCTCAGCATAGCTGCTCTGTTTGGGAAACAACACATGGCTTTACATGCAGCACTGCCTTTATAATTGAATGCGTATTTCACAGGCATCAAAAGGATCTCTATGATGCAGTGGAGCCCTAACTTCAGTCAGGGCGGAGGGGAAGTGGGTGGAGTGCCTGAGTGGTGCCACTGAGTGTTTTAACAAATAATCCTTGCTTCTAAGAGGCATTGCAGGTATCCGTCATCCAGGTGTCAACCTTCCGGCAGATTTCACACGCCACTGGCACCACTGCACCTATGGCTGCTCACTTCCTGATTGCATAAATAATCTAAGTGACACAGTGGACTGCATTCAATTCCACACCTGCTTAGATTTCCCAAGGAGCGGGGGAAGAGATGGTAAAGGCTATGACACTTAGGGTTTCTATATGTAAGAATGCATAGGCATGTTGGTAAAAATACATACTTAAGTGTTGATGAACAACATCAGCATGAAAATTAGAAAAGCTTGGAAATTAATCACTTGGGAACAGGGTCATCAGAGTGCCTAATAGCTCATATTAGCTAAATCTTCTGTGTCTCTACACCTCAAAGACAACTACTTTGTAATTCAAGTAATTGTCATCATTAGCCTTGCATTTTTTAATAACAAAGTCCCAGAGGCTGAGCATGATTACATTGTTCTGCTCAGGCAATTTAAAAAGCCACAAATCCTCCCTGGTTTAAAGCTATGTACAACAAATGTTACAACGCCAAATTCCAGGTACAGGATAAAGAGAAGCAGCTGAATGCGAAAAGGGTTCAAATCCATCTGGCGGATTCCTATTCATTTGTGTTCCTGTGGTTTTTAAAGCATGGGGAGGTGGTGAGCTGTTATGCCTTTGATCAGCTAATGGAGACAATGCAGCTCTCCCCATCCTGTGGCACGGGGGTTTACCTGTCTCTAAGTCAGGTATCACAGCTGGGGACCGAGCACCTTAAAGAAGCTTTAACCCTCGTCTGGATCAGGCTGACATGATTCATGTGGGCTGGGTGTGGATTTGAGTCCCTGCTCTTGCACAGTGTCTTTCATGTCAGTGTGTTTATGGGAATATGGAAATGGGTTTTGCGTGCTCGTGGGTGTTCCTTAAAGCAGCGATACGACCTCAGGCTGGTCTTGATCCCTGACGAGTCAGAATCTACCTCTCGATGAATCTCATGTAGCACACTTAATACCCTTAGGAACATGGTGCACAAGGCCCCATCATCTTGCTAACAGAAAGGAATTTGAGAGCAGATTAATATTATGAACAGTAATATTCCCCCGGCGGCATCTGCATGCTCCAGGGATTACAGGGCTCTGGGGTGATTACCGGGTAAGGGAAGTGGGGTTACAAGTCCCAAAAACTTTTCATCTTTACCCAGAGCACAAGAAAACACACATGAAAAGACATATAAATATGTAATACTAAAGCTTGTGTACATTTTGCCAAAATCTGTGCCTTGTTAAGTTACAGCAGTAAAGTAATTTTTATCAGCATTGTACAGTATTGTCTTTCTAATTTAATTCCCCCTTTATCACTTTAAAAAGCAGTAATTAGATCTTAAGAAACAACAGTTTTTCATGATGAGACCAAGACTAAAACAAAGTTGAAATAATTCTTCATCATCAGATTAGAATAAGACAATGAAAGATTGCATTAATCATTAACATCCTGCAGGCTTCTTTAAGATCAAACACTACAGTCTACCACCTTATCCTGAAAGTAAAACTCTGCCACCTAACTAATTCCTTGTTCAGAAGGCAATTTAGCTACTAAATATTACCTTCACTGTGTTGTCTGGATTGCTGTTGAGAGGAACCATCCTCTTCAGAGGATTAATATAAGTATGATTTTGGTAAACAAGAAAGTGTTTTCAGCCTCTGAATGATTGCTACCATTGTACTTTTGTGACCCAAAAAATTATTAAAAATGGTTATGTTTCCTTATTTTGTTACATACATAAATGCTAATTAAGTTTCACATCATCAGCAAATCAATGTTCTTCATTAGCATCCACTTACATCCACTTTTTATGTCTTTCTGGAGTTTACTTGGTTACGTATGTGGTGGAATGATGGCCAATGGGAGGTGCAAGGCTCAAGGCCCAACACTGAACAATTTTGTACAAAAGATTGACGATTTGGATGGTTAGAAACAGAAGTAATTTGCATATGGTCTACATGTTATAAAATACGTGGTTATAGGTGCTTGCATCTATGATTATGACTTGTACTGATTTCATCACTCATTGGATGGTGTCATCTCCAGACTGTTTGCAATTTTAGAGGACTGTTCTTTTGGATTGAAAGAAAAGGCTACATGCAGATGCTGAGAACCTGGGAGATGCATACCTCTGTGGAGCTATAAACATAACCCACTGCACATAACCCAGAAAGAACAATTTTCATATCTGAGGTCAAATGTGCATCCTATGGTTTAAAGTGTTGATTGGTTAAAACTGTGTGTGTGATCGTGCTATCCACTTTACCCCACCTTCCTCTTTAAAAAGGCATTGTGGCTCATTAAAGGAACCACTAGGGAATGACTTATACTGCAATATAGAAACTCTCATGAGCTGCATTTTACCTGCTGCCTGTTGGAGCAGTAGTTCAGAGGTCATGTGGATCTTATTTTAAGGTATAAATAAATAATCTGATTGGCTATTTTTATTCAAAGACTTATAAAGAAAAAGTAAAAAGGGAGCAGTGGTATTAAAATGTTTACATCAAAATTAAAAGTATATATTTTTTTAAAAAAAAGGGTACCAGTGGACAACTAGACTAAAAGTCAGTCTTTTTGCTGAATTAACTAAAATTTGAAATGATTATTTTTTAAAAAGTGAAACAGCTTAATGTTTTATACTATGTTTGTTTGTTTTTTCTCCATCTCTTAAGTCAAAATGAAAGGAAAAATCTTGCATTACAGCAAGTGTGAATTGATGAATAACTTACTACTTTACAGTAGCCAGTTTCTGAAACTATTTAATTTAATTTTAATCCAAGCCTCTGCTAAAAAGGAACAATCTAGGAAAGACACAAATGAACTACAGGCCATTCTCAAATCTTCTGTTTCTAAAGAAGGTCATCGACAAAGCCACTTTTCATCAGGGGCGGCTAAATTACTTTTTAACACAAACAACTGGTGCAATGTCTTCCAGTCTGGTCTTAGACCACAGCAATCTCTGATCAATGTGGTTAATGACATATGTTTGAATGCAGACAATGAAAAAATGTCAGTCTTAGTCTTACTGGACCTCAGTGCCATATTTGATACAGCTGACCACAATATATTACTCAAACAACTGAAGACCTAGGTGGGCCTCTCTGGCACTGTACTAAACTGATTTAAAACTTATTTAAAGAACAGGAAGTACTTTGTGTCAGTAGGTTACTTTACATCTGAGCAGACAAGAATTACATGTGGAGTTCCACAAGGTTCCATCCTTGGGCCTCTTCTATTTAACATCTGCGTGCTCCCACGGGGACAGATTGTGAAGAACAACTAAATTAGTTACCATAGCTATGCAGATGACTCTCAAATATATATTACAATGTACCTTGTACCAAGGCCTTGTACAGACTCTTGGTAAATGCACTGAGGAAATTAATGAATGGATGTACCTAAACCTTCTTCAGTTCAACAAAAAACAGAACTGAGGTGATTGTCTTTCGAGCCAAAGAGAAACAATTAAAGGTCACCACAGAGCCTCAGTCTATACACCAAATAAAAAAACACCAACCAGGCCAGAAATCTTGGAGTAATGATGGACTCAGACCTAAACTTTGAGAAACATATTAAGGTAAGTCAGCTTACTATGACCTAAAGAATATATCATAGTTAAAAGATCTGATGTCTCAGCAGGACCTGGAAAAGCTAGTCCATGCTTTCGTCTTTAGTCAGCTTAATTATTGTAACAGTGTTTTACAGGTGTTCCTAAAAATCAATTAGACACCTGCAGCCTATTGGGAACTCTGCTGCTTGAGTCCTTACTAAGACCAAGAAAGTGGACCACATCACTCGAGCTCTGAGATTTTTACATTGGCTGCCTGTCCGACAGAGAATAGACTTTGAAGTTCTTCTACTGGTATTAAGCTCTGAAAGGTTTAGGACCAAAGTACACCAATGACCTCTTGACTTAGTATTAACCCACCAGAACCATCTGGTCATCTGGATCTGGTTGAACCAGACATGGAGAAGCTGCATTCAGCTTCTATGCTCCATATGTCTGGAACAAACTTCCAGAAAGCCTCAGATCAGCTAAAACACTCAGTTTATTTAAATTTAGGTTAAAGACCAACCTGTTCTCCGCTGCATTTCAATAGTTTTTATTTAAAAATTCCAAATCTGCACCGTTTCTTTTAAACTTGAATTTTTAAACTTGATCATGTTTTAATACTGTTTTAATCCAGTGTTCTTTCTTCTTTCTTTCTCTTTTGTTTTTAATGTTACATTTTGCTTCTTATTTTCTGATGTTTTAATGTTTCTGTAAAGCACTTTAATCACTGTGTTGTGCCGCTTTTGTCCCCTTTCCACCGGGCTGACGCCAGGCCACGTGTGCAAAGCAAGCAAAGGAAATCACCTTCAGGACTTGTTCTATGAGAGAAGACACAGCAATTTCCTCAGCACCTTTTCCATGAAGGGAACACACAGTCCATATTGGCCATGTGCAACCAATAAGTTGATCTATTGAAGGCCCATGCCGTGCAGGCAAAAGAGAAGGATGAAGTGGGCCTCTCATGTCTGAAATTTTCCGGAGGAAAGTGGTCTGACTTGCTGTTTTGCTGCTAGGTTTTGGTGTGAAAAAGAAGAAATGACTCTGTTTCCATTTAGAGTTAAGACGGAATCATGGATCACCTGAGATTGTGCACATTTGTGAGGGAAAACAGCAGGATATTTCCTTTCTTTAGACTCCAGTGTTGACTTTGTATATTCCACAAGCTCTCAGGGATTGAGTAGAGGAAGGAAGGTGAGGGGCACTGTGGTTAGCTGCCATGCAGAGTCTGAGTTTGTCAGCAGCTCATAAGCTTGGAGTTCAAAGAGCAATCAGATAGAAAATCTGTCTTGGCAGTGGTTTCCTCCTGTGCGTTTGCCAGAACTGCTTCCGTAAAACTGCACCCAGTGGTCATCAATTAGAAAAATGAAAGGTACCATCCACACACTACTGTAACACAATCACTATTTAGGTATTAGTTGTGCAGACAATGATGCTGGTAATATTATAGCCCTATGCACACATGACTATAAGGTGCATTTTACATGTTAGATATCTTTACCAGTCTATAATTTCTTTTGTGTTTGAACTTCTTCAATTATAATCTGGTCAATGTGCAATTAAGTAAACAAAGTAATTTTGTTCGGTGTGGTTTCACAAGACACAAGACAATTATTCAGTTTATACTTTACTCCTTGCATATTTGAGAATAAATCAGTTTTGTTCACGTGCAAATATGTGTATATTTATGTATGTAGTTGCCCATATATGAAAAAAGGTTCTTCAAACAGACTTCAAGCTGGTATCATATTCCAATGTTAACACAGAGCTTATGTCTACAGTGCCTACAAATGGAATATATTGCAAATATGTGTTTGTAAAATGTTTAAAAGAGTCCCTGATAATGCTTTAACCACAAACAATTTCCCCCCAGTTCTACACCTGCCCTTAACTCTACATGTACTAGTTCCTTGAGGCTGTTAGGTTTCCAGGACCATTTTAAACATAGTAATGGAACCAAAATCTGTTTTCAGGATAAAGCCTCTAAAAACATGCAGGATTCATGTTAAAAAACAAAATTTATAACTTGATGGTGAACATAGTAACTCATTCAGCTGCTATAGACCCAGACATTCCCCTTGGGAATATATGGGAAGCATACGTATCTTTTTAGTATAAATTTGAGTGACCACCAAGAGGTCAGGCACATCTTTCCAAATGAATGGCAATTTATACGTATGCTTAGGCATCTCTTTTTGCCTAATATGGCTTAATATGGGTAGCCATATCAAGTTGAAAGGTGGTATAAGAAAATTAAGGATGGTGTATTTAAACTTCATTTTCACATTTTATCCAGGCAAAAATTATAATAAAAATTAAAAACAATTCCAAGAAAAGAAATAGTACATCTGTTTTAGTGTGGTATAATTTAAAACAAAAGATCCAGTAAGGCTTCAATGTGTCTCTGCATGTTGCAAATAGCTTTTTAATAATACACAGGATTTCAAGTCTGCCATAATAGCATGTGGGAAATTATATAAAGCCAAATGATCTTTTGACCTTTTATCTAAGTATAATTTAAAGTCTTGTGTGAGGAAACATCCCTATTCATAATACTTGAAATACATCATTATTGGAATAATGCGTTGGATGAATTACTTTGCCAACACTGTGCGCCTGGGGGGTGACCTGTGACAATTCCATACAACACCTATCCAGAGCTGAAGGAATTCATTTTCATTTCCCACTGGCTGTCTTAATCACCATGTCTCGGTGTGACAAAGAGTTCACACCGGCTGCTCACATATCAAGAATGGGACTTTAAATTGATTTCACTGCTGTCCAGTAGTCTATTTTATGAATAGCAACAGGGATTTTAAGCAAATTTAAACAGGTTTCTTGATCAAAACAGCATCAGCTATCATGACTCTCAAACCTCCTGTTTGTTAGGGATGGACCATTGTGAAGAAAAGATTTAAGAGAGTAAGAAAAAAAAAGTGAAAATCAGCATCGCACAGATTATGCAATGAGTAACTTTTACTATATGTCATACTATGTTGGTGGATATTAAAGGATTAACATATAGGACACATCATAGAAAAACCATCTGTCACAGCTCAGTATCCTATCTAATCCGATGATCTTCAATTGACACATATCAAATAAGCAATGGGATATGCAGATTAAAAAAAAGAAGATATCCAAATGTGCAAAAATATAACATATTATGAAGATTGTTATCTTATTATATTAGGAGAATAAATAGCAAAAAATCATATTTAGGCAAATAATTGCCTTTAATATTAGCAAAAATTCTCTAAGTTGATCTCTATGGTTCAGGTTGTGTCAATGACAATGGTTCGGGGGTTAAAGATGTGAATAGAAACTGGAGTAACAGTAAAAGGAGTGTTATGAGCGTGAGACCAGGGATGCTGTTGAAATCAATACAGAATTGCATTTGCAATGCTTTGATCATGTGCAGCACGACCAGGAGATTAAGTAATACAGATTCTCCCTGACAGGCCGATCATTAACTTTAGTTTGCAATCTGTCTGTGAGTCCAATCGCCCTGTCAAACGCCTTGGGAAAGACAAGTGTTCTACATAAGTGAATTTAGGAGGGCACATGTAAGAAAGTGACTGTAACAGACTGAATAGTGTCCTGAGTGAGTTTTGTCCATGTAAATCGTTATCTGATTTCAATCACAACTATTAGCAAGAGATACTTATGTAAAGAAAAGGTTATTTTGTGAATTCTCATGCTGCAAGTTCCTGAAAAAAAAAAAATAAATCTTAGTAAGCAAGGATCAGTGGAATGTGGACCTTTACCCTTTGTTGCCATAGTCAATCAGGTCTCAGTATTCCCTAACTCCCAGTTTACTCACCTTCTCTCTCCAATCTTGTCAAGGGTCATTCAGCTTAACTGATTTACTTTTCTGATCCAAGGACACAAAGTACGTTTTCCATGTGCCACTCATATTCTTAATGCGCTACATATGACATTTCTGGCCACAGTCTGCCCCCATATGCCCAGTTTCAAAACAAACACTCACAAATGAAAATCAGGTCTCAATATGGCCCAGTTATGAAAATCACTGTCCCTGATACATTACAAAGATCTAAAATATAATATAGTGGATTATGCTCAGATATCAGCTCTTACTTATTACTGTGTGTTAGGAAAAAAAAACACCTGCCCTCTATCCCTGTAGGATCAGCAGATTAATCTTGGTAAGACGTAACACACACAGATGGTCAGACAGGAAAAATTAGAAAAATATGCAATGTGAATACATTTGTCTTGTGTAATATTAAATATGATTCATCTATCAGAGAGATAATGGCTTGATGCATTGGTGTACTTAGCAAAGAGACAAAGTTAATTTCTTCATAGGCCAAATATTCCCACCAAGATCCCTCTGTAATAAAAATCATTCTTCTGGGAGTATTATATAAATTAAATGTAAACCATCTATTTGGTTTGCAAAGCAATGGCAATTGGGCAAGCATGTGCATTGATTCATTTCAAATTGCATGTCAATGTCGCCAAAACAAAGCAGTCAGGAAGATATGTGAGCCTGCCTTGTGTCATTTTATGTAGCAAAAAAAGATAGCAAAGACTTAGAATAGCAGAAACCAGAACATTGTTAAATGTGTTCATTTTTGTTTTTCATAGTAGGTTTTGTAAACCAAATAACCCACCGATGATTGCATATTGCACCACTAAGTTAGCTGTTTATTGAGATGTAGACAGAAATGTGATATGGTCATCTGGAACAGCATGAACACAACTCCCAAATGGCCAGTGGGCCTCAACTTCCTGCCAAAAAGGTCTTTTTCAATATCCTGCAAACACGGACAGTGGTGACATGCATGCTATCCGGTATGTAAAACACAGGGGACCTGTCTACTGCAGACGCAGCCTGACAACAAGACTCAGATCACAGGTGGCAGCAATAGAAGGAGGCACCGCTTCCGTGGGCAAAACACTGGCTCATACAGCGACATACCTCTGCTATCACACCACACAACAAAGCTCTTTTTATGCAATACAATCTAGAACCTCCTTGCTACAGCACATATGTTACTCCTTTCCCATTTGCCCCGTTAAGATTTATGTATTTTTCACAGCGGTAAAAGTTGTATGCTAAATTTACCTGTATTATGAAAGGTTGATAGGAGGCCTATAGGTACTGAACGGAAAAGCAGTCATTTAACTCTGTGTTACCAACAAGGTAGCATGGGGCTGAACTTAAAAAAATAAAAAAAAAACTTAATTGAATCATGCTCCTTCATGCTTAGAGGTGACATCAAGCTTGTTTTTGACAGAGAATAGGAAATTCACTTTTGTCTGGAATTTGTGATGGTTGGTCCAAACCACAACAGTGAATGACCTATTTGAGCTTTAAAGGCATTGCTGTTATCTTCCAGGAAACAGGTTTGGTTAGGTAACTGTGGGGATTTGTTTGATTCACTTTAAAGGTGACTGATGTCTAAATTTGAGAGGAAAAAGCAAAAGGAAAAAGTTAAATCAAGTCCAGTTGTTGAGGTTTGCTGCAAGACAACCGTCCACATCAACTTCAGTCTCTTAGTCCAGTTGTATGTGTATGTGTACTCTAATCAGATTGAAGCTGATTACCTGAGAGTAATACACTTCTTTTGTAAAAAAATAAAAAAAGGCCTGTCAAGTCTGACGAGCCTCAGTAGATAATGCTGCAGCATTTCCCTCATATTATGTACTGATATTGAATACCTGACTTTAAAGCTGTTCTTATTTGGCAAATACTGATGCTGCATGATGATAAAACATGTTAAAAGGAGGTTAAGCAGTTTTAAAGGTGCCAGAAAAGCTGTTGCCAGGCCTGGTCGTCTTCTTGCTTTAATGAGTGAAAGAAATCAGAGCTGATGAATGTGATTTCCCACAGGGTCTCCGCTGTTTTGGCAACACAGTTCTCATTACCATTTAATAGATAATTGCTAATGTTTTGATTGTTTTGTTTTTTTTTTGTTTTTTTGTTGTTGTAATTACTCTTCAAGTATAAAAAAAGAAATGACATTTACATTAAAGAAATGGTGATAATATGTGAGCTGTGAATGAGGTAACACCCTCAAATTATGAGTGAAAATATTTTCCAGTGCAGGATGAAATACTGCTGTAAAATGATAATTGTCTATAGATGTACTAATTTACATACTGACTGCGAGTTGGGACAAGACTCCAATGCTGATATTTGAAATCAGCTTTCAGAACTTAAAAGCTCTAAGAAAATGGCAATATTTCCTTTTCATCCAACAATCCAGGTAGCCATGTTCCTGATTGATCAAGACTATCCATTTACTGTCATGGCCAAATCAGATCTTCACTGAAAGTGTTACCCCCGAGTGTCAGCCTGCGTGCAACAAGCAAGAACCATGGCACTCCAAAATACCACTGTAAATATTTCAGAATTACTAAAAGCAATCCGAGGTAGACATTTATATTTCATATGCATGTCCTCGCACCTCAAGATATCTTTGAAAGTAATTTGCTTTTGATGCGAGAGAGCCATCAATATTTGAATTTCTTAAAAGATTCCACAAACAGGCCGATGAGGTCTTCAACGAGAAACACCAAATTAAAAAATGAGCTGTTTAGCAGGCCTGAGTGGGGAAAGTCATCACTCAGATAAGCATGCAAGCCATGCATGTTTTCTAGATTAACAATCTGTGATTTCATAGCACCACTTGTACTCTCGATGACACTGAAATCTCACCGATGAGAAATAGCGCCTCAAAAATGATTCAAGCCAACATTCAAGAAAAAATAAGAGAGTAGTGATGTGAAGGATATAGAATATAAAGATAAATAAAATCAGATAGGGAGATTGAACTGCAACAGATAGAGTTTTGGAAAGTTGAAGGAGAAAGATGAGCACACTGACTGTGAAGAGCTGAAGCGGGGTCAACCCTCCCCTCTTGCTGATTTCCATCTGCTGTTGCCAACCTCTGCCACAGAGTGGTGCCAACGCTGCTGTCTTGGAGTGAGTCAGGGCCAGCCCCGTGTCCCATAAACACACACAAATCATTTACATGCTGTACTCATCAAAGGCAAGTCTTCCTCATCTCCACTGGGACTTGCTGCTGATCTGAGCTTCCAATATTGCATCTCAGAGCGTTGCGGCTAACCTTTGCAACTGCCAAGAATGTGATTAATTTTTTAAATACAGCTGTTGACCTATTATTGAGATGGAGAGGAGCCACGCGAGACACTCATCTCCTCTCCTCTGTATAATGGAATGCATTATTGCATCAGTGTTTACAAGGCCCGCTAAAAGAGAAACAGAATGAGGGAGAAAGCATTAAATAAAGCAATTCGGCTAATGTTGCTTTGGGCCTTGTGCGCACACAAAATGTCAATCAAAACTCACACTTCTTTGATTCATTGCAGTTTGCGCTGGCAGTTGCATCTGAGAGAGGAGTGGTGACACAATGTGGAACAATAATTACCCTGCAGTGTTAGAGTCCTCCAGTGTCTTGGTGCATTCATAAATAAAATATGTTCAAGATAATGGATTTACGTTCAATAATTCATCATCAGAATGTTTCAATCTGAGTGATATAATATGTGTCATAGTATTCTGTAACACAGTGCTTAGCCAAATTAAGTGATCTTGAAGTAGATTTATTGACATGGCGGATGCTGTATTAATTTACTCAGCAACAATTGCTAATTACTTCTGCAAAACAATGAAAACAAACAAAGCCAATAGACTGATTCTAAACCACTCAATGTGAGTATTAACTACACACCCTGGCAAACTTTAACCTGGACAAAACAATCATGAGCATCACACACTGTTCTCCCAAACACATTGGGTTGGAGTAAAAGGAGAGCAGGGGGGCTGTGATATTTGTCATTCATGACCTCTGTGCTAGCCTGCCATGGAGGGGGTTTGGTTTGATGACCCATCAGAGAATCTGTCAGGATCCTCGCAAGAGCCAGAGGACCTGGGTGAAGTGAAAGGGTGACATCCAGGTTTGTGGTCTGTTCAGCTGGACGGGGGTCAGTCATTTGGTTTGAAGATCCAGAGCCAGCTGGAGAGTCATGATACGACTGGCTTTCGTGTCCAGAATGTCCTATTCCCAGTCACAAGTGGAGGCCTCACTGGCATGCTAAAGCAAGCCGATCACCCTCATAATTAATGACATGAGCTTATGTGATGTAGGAACAGAGCAAACATATTGCAGCTTTGCATTAAGTTGCTTTTTGAAACACATGGGGAAAGTTACATTTTTAACATTCATGGTGGTCATTCTTAAAAGAAATTGCTAGCAATGAAAGCTACATGCGGGATTTACTTGCAGTGGTGTCAATACTGAAGTACAAGTGAGCTGTAAGAGTGTAAAGCACTCCATAATATCATAATTGTGTTTAAATCAGCTATCTCAGCTACAAACAAATACTAATACAAAAAAAAAAATGTACTCACAATCAAAAGCAACAAGACACATCCTTTAAAAAAGAAGAAAAGGCAGCAGAATGTAATCAAACACACATGTTTGTGAGTGGCTTAAAACTAGAGCTTAAACCTTCAGCAGGGGCAAAAAATAGAAAACAATTTACATGCAAATCAAATTTTATCATCCCAATCTCTTTATGCCTCCTTCTGCAAAATTGCATTCATTTGCACAAAGGCGTTCAATTACTGTAGCAGTTGCTCAACTCTTCACATCTCAGCATTTTCTAGTTGGAGAGGCAGGCCCATGTACATTTAATAGGTAGCCATTCTGTTTCCCCTGCTCTGCAAGAGATCACTGCGAGTGTGTCAGTTAGGGGAGATGGCAGCATGTATCAGTGCATGAAATAAAGCTCCTGCTCCAAAGTGACAGGCTCTGGATATTGTTGCCAAATGGATGTTAAATTAGCTCTGCAGCCACCAACAGCGGCTCCAGCTATGAAAAATTAACTAAACTCTGGCTAAAGGGAAGGAAAATTGTTTTGCTAGATATACCACAAAATCCTGTTTGTGAGCTATCCACCTGTCAGATCTCTTTGTTTGGAGTTCTTTCTATTAAAGTTTCTGTTCACAGTAACCCAGTATTAGAGCGGAAACAAAAAGATGTCAAATAGTGTTATAGTAAACTCGAAATCTATGCAGTTGCAACTGCAACTTGGCAAAGACTTGACTCCAAAGGCCACAGAAAAGGTAGTTGTGGAGGGCGTATATAAACCACAAGAGGGCAGCAATTCCAATTACTTCAACACAATACCCGAGACAAACTGCAGGTACTACACGCTTCCTAATCGCCTGACAGAAAATCATGAATCATTGCATAGTCATGTTACATTTAAGCGCATTCTTACAATTATTCTTAAATTGAACGTTTCAGAGTAAGCACATATTTTTGGCATCATAGCTTTACAATGCAATACATGTACGATACAATCTTTTATACTGAGTTTCCAAGTTTATGTGAGGTCTGCAAAGGACAAAAATATCCCCAATTTTTATGTTTTAATGCTTGGATTGAATTTGTTTCACTGAGCCCTAACTATTGAGGCAGTTTTTACATCCGGCCACCAGATGTCAACACAGCACTACTACTATTATAATCACCTTTCGTCCGCAGCTGGGTGTCCCTGCGTTTCTTTGCAGCCAAATGAAATACAGGTCTGATTTGTAAATAGTTTTTAAAAAAGTCCATAAGAATTATAAATTTGCATTTACAGACAAACAGTCAATGTAGATGCAAGGCGAAAAGGGTGGGAAAATGGGAATAAATATATGGGTGGGAGCGAGCTGGATGCTGAAATTAGTAGATGAAGCTGGATGCTGAAAATGATAAGTAAATTATTTATTTCCCAGCTGTCTCGCTTTCGTGTTTTCCACTTAATGGTTGGTTTAAGTGTGTTTTTATCAAGGTTGAGAAATATAGGCAGAAGTGCATCACTGCGCTACTCGTTCACAAGCTGGAGACTGCGCAGAAAGTGTCGGAGGGGAAAAAAGTGCACAAGCAAGCAGAACTGAGAAAGTTAATAGAGCTGAAGTGCAGGACGTCCCGTTAAGGAGAGAAAAAAAATCCTGCAGAGGAGCAGAGGCAACACAAGCTGACGGACTGAAAGGACCACAACTCAGAACAAACAGTATTTAACACAATTAAGGCTGTCAACCTGAGAAAAATGGGCTTTCCGACGATATTAAGTTGTCGTCGGATTGTTCTCAAAGTGTTTTTGCTTCAGTTCATAGCTTTTCAAGCAGCAAATGCTCGTCCTTCTCCTATTATCAGGTTTCCCGGAGACGACTCTCCCAAAACAGACAAAGAAGTTGCTCTGGTAAGTTTTAGAGATTTTTATTTTTTCCCTTGCATTGACATGGCGTATGTCTGAATGGATTAACCAGCTTTAAAGTGCAGTAGTTTATTTAAACATGTTAATCTAAACCATGTATTTATTTACTTAATTAATTATTTAACCTTATCTCCTATAGCACTATCTCAATAAGTTTTATGGATGCCCACAAGACAGATGCAACCTTATGGTTCTCAAAGACACCCTGAAGAAAATGCAGAACTTCTTCTCTCTGCAAGAAACTGGAGAGATTGATTCCAAAACCGTGGAGATCATGAAAAAGCCCCGCTGTGGCGTCCCAGATGTCGCCAATTACAACTTCTTCCACAGGAAACCCATGTGGCAGAAGAACGACATCACCTACAGGTCAGGAACTTCAGATGTGTCTCTTTTATTTCTGGTGAAGCTATAAGAATTTAATGATGGAAACACATGTGACTGTGACTGGGGCTATGGTTCTTTTTTTTTTTGGGGGGGGGGGGGGGGGGGGAAACCCGGCCAAATGGGTTGCCTCCCTTCCCTTCTTTTCGTTACCTCCCCCCCCACCCCCCAAAACCACAACTC
>JBAMHW010000001.1:28599972-28634977 GCA_037177495.1 Rhadinocentrus ornatus | reverse complement strand
CTCTTCTTCCCTCCCCTCCAATTAAGTCCAGTGGGTTGCCTTACTGTAATTATTTTAGATGCATGTATCACGATATCACGAGAACACAATTTATTTGTCAGTTTAAGTCTTGACTCTTCCCAAAACTGCCATTTTGTAAATTGTGAAATTATATTATTGTGAAATTATACTTGCCCCTGTCTGACCTCCTAAACTCCCCCTACCCTCCCTGAAACCCTCCAGTCCACCCCGCCCCTATCTAAATAGTCTGAAGAGCTTGCATCTGATGTCTCGCTAACACCAGCATTCCTACACAGTATGTGTCAGGTCCGTTGTTCTCATTCTGTTGACAACAATGTGGATGTAGTTTATATTTAACAGCAAGTTCATGTGCCATGATCAATCCAGTCCGTTATGTTTGGAAGATAGATTGCAAGCCAAAGACAATAAGAACTATGAGATCTTAGACTGTTTTCGGGGGAAAGGGCTTGGTGGACTGGCACAGTAGATTGTGGGTTTGTAGAAAAATGCTGTTTCAGGAAATGTTCTATGAGTCATGCGCTATTACTGTCTGACCTGATTTCCAAAAAGGAGAGCTCCACATGCTTTGCAAAGTTTGACACTGAATGGACCATGTTCTGATCCTACTAATCATCTCAGCTTTTCCCTTGTTTCAGCAGAATTTGTCCTGATTTTCCTTCTTTTTCCTATTTTATAATCATATTCCATGATGTGTTTGTAGAATTCTGGGTTACACTCCTGATCTAGACGAGGAAGTCATAAATGATGCTTTCTTCAGAGCCTTTAAAGTTTGGAGTGATGTCACACCACTCTCTTTCACCCGCATCATGGACGGAGAGGCCGACATTATGGTTAATTTTGGCCGCAATGGTATGCAACTTGAATATATGTGCAAAATGCAGTAACACGTCTTATTTGTAGTACAACCCAAAAGTATAACTGTCTTTGTCAAAATAAACAATATTTGAGGTGAAAATTTAAAAAGTGCTCCCAAAGTAACTATTTCATCACTCTAACCAGGAAACGGTTGAATACAAGTTCACTGGCCTGTAGGCTAATGGCGGAGGAGCAATAACACACATGTTTTTATGGTGACTGCGTTTGCCACCATCCTATATTTTAGGAGTACATAATAAAACAGTGGGAATTGTGGTCTTAACGCAGGTCATTCCAGCTAAAATAAGCACTTGATATTTGCTTACAGTGTTGCAACATCTAGCCATAGCCGACCCCATCGAGTACTCCTGTAATTACAGTGGAAAGTAAATAAAACGCTTCACTCATACTTGATTAAATTGTTACATAAACAAAATATTTAATATCACTTAAAGCCAAAAAAAGAAAGAAAAAAATCTTATTGTTTATTCTTTTGTCCTGATATTTTATCATCAGAGCATGGAGACGGTTACCCTTTTGATGGGAAGGATGGACTTTTGGCTCATGCCTTTGCTCCTGGGCCAGGAATTGGGGGAGACTCCCACTTTGATGATGATGAGCAGTGGACCCTGGGAGATGGCCAAGGTAATGGAGAAAACATATAAATGTGCAGTTAATGCTCTATCACTTATTTAGCTACTGCTAGTGGTGAACAGCGGTGTAACAGTTCGTTTGTATCAGTTTGATAGAATTTGTTGTCAATATTTTATAAAACTGAATGCAACAACTGTAGCGACGTAAAGAATTAACTGCTTTTAATAACTGATAATATTAATTTGACTATTTTAAAACCTTGTTTGGAGTATTTTAACTATTTCATTACTTTTTCTGGCATTTGATAAATGAAACTGCAAACATCTGGAAGCCAAACAGAAAGCAATTGTAATGTAATGTAATGCAAATCTCTGTTGCACACAGTTGTACCTACATTTCACCTGGATAGTTTAGCTCTAAATATTTTTCATTATTGGTATCTTTCATATGGATTCATAAGTTAGACATAAACAATCTATGAACATGAATACTTTCTTGTACAATGTTGCATTATATTGTTTGGCTGGGTGGTTTTTACCTCACACTTTTAACAGCATTTCATATTTCTTTGGACAATGACTTACTTTTATTGATTCTTGCTGAAGGTCGCTCTCCAACACTGTTTTAAATATTTTTCATCTATAGTTTGTTACTTCTGTTACAGTGGTGAAGGTGAAGTTTGGCAATGCTGAAGGAGAGTTCTGTAAATTCCCCTTCCTGTTCATGGGCACTGAGTACAACAGCTGCACATCTCAGGGTCGCGATGACGGTTTCCTGTGGTGCTCCACAACTTACAACTTTGATGAAGATGGCAAATATGGTTTCTGCCCTCATGAATGTAAGTTTATCCATTGGTTTCCAGTTTTTTTTTAAAAGACATACGCTGTCTAAACTACACTATTTTCTCGGGGACTTAAAAGATTTATAAGTTTATGACTACTCTTTACCTTAGAAACACTGGTGTCATGGCCTACATTTAGTAGTTTGGTGAATTGCAATTGGCAAAAACTTAGAAAAAAAAACTTGGCAAAAAAATGTAAGATTATTGTTTTATTCAAAGCTGCTCTGCTGATTTTGGACAGGAATAAAGTAGGCTGAACCACATGCCAGAAAAGTGTTGTCTTCATTTGGAGTTGATTTTGGAACGTTTCTTGTCCAAGTTACTGCCCCACTTTAGAAACATGATGCATTGTCAAATATTTTGTTTATCTGTGTTATGTTGCTGTCCCTGGTACTAACATTATTATATCCCTGTTACAACTTACCGCCAAACTACACATGTACAATGTTGTTTTATATGATGTGAACACAAGAGAGGCCTGTTTGTACTGGTGCAACCTATTCTGTTAAGATTGGTATTGATGAAAAAAAGTTTTTATTGCATTCCTTTTCATCATGATACTTGATCTTCGCTTTGGCTCTTTCTTACACCATCCCGTAAAAATATAATCTAATATAATGATTTTAAGTCATTTGCAAAAATCTAAACACAGTATGTATTTTATTCTTTTTACAGTGCTATTCACCCTGGGTGGGAATGGAGACGGCGCTCCATGTAAATTCCCCTTCACCTTTCAGGGGGAGAAGTATGACAGCTGTACCACTGCAGGGAGAGATGACGGTTACCGCTGGTGTGCTACAACCGAGGATTATGACCGTGACACATCCTACGGCTTCTGCCCTGAAACTGGTAGGGAGTGTTTTCCACTATCTGATATGGCAAATTACATATCAGCATACTTTTTGTAATCTAGGATTATGTTAAAATAAAGCTTGCCTTCCTTTTCTCCAGCAATGATGTTCACATGTGTGCAAATTGCTGCATTGTCTTCAGTTTGTGTGTGCGCTCAAATGCTTCTATAGATATCACAGGCTGGGTGTGTATTTTGATGTGCATATTGTACCTCTGCCATTGTTGGTCTACAGGAATTCTCCAACTGGGATTTTAGGGTTCTGGTCATGGTCAGCTGAATAGCTGTGAAAGTATTTTAATGTGAAGTGGCAGGGCTTATTTTCCATTCTGTCAGTGTGACTGGTTTTAGGGGTGAGATAGAGCAGCACGTAGGGAGAGAGATAGGCAGAGAACTAGAAGATCATTTTGAGCTTTTATCAGGTTTTATTCTATTAGGAATGTAGCTGTGTTGCGGAAGCTTGTGTGAGAACCTGTGCTGAAAATAGCTGATTATTTATATATATATATATATATATATATATATATATATACCCAAAAGCCAGCATTGCCAGATTGAAAATGATCTTTCTTTGAAAGAAAATCAATTTGGGCAGGAGCGTTTTGGTTTTACGCCCAGTGGATTTCTTTATTGATGTTGATTTGTGTTGTGCCAGCTGCTTTCATGGTGCTGTTTTCAATAACATCTGCTCACATTTCACAGTTCAGTGCACGGCAAACTTTAAAGAAACATTTTTGGCATAAAAATCTATTCATGAGTTACTTAAGTTCACTAAACACTAAAAAATGCTGCCTTTGTGTTGCCATCCTCAGCAATGTCAACGGTGGGAGGAAATGCAGAGGGAAGCCCCTGTACCTTCCCTTTCACCTTTCTGGGAGACAGCTATGATTCCTGCACCACCTCTGGACGCAGCGATGGCAAGATGTGGTGCGCTACCACCAAGAGCTACGATGATGACCGCAAATGGGGTTTCTGTCCTGACCAAGGTATGAGGATATCCACAAGCAGTATTTGTACGAAGTTTTTGCTTAGTTTGGGATTATAACAGCCAAGTGGATTGACCAGAAAGAAAAAAATTTGATTTTCTTTATTTGTTCCAACTTTAAATTGTCTTCAAACAGGAAAATAAAGAAATATATCTGATCAGTTTAAGCATTTGCATGTGAGAATAGGGGTCATTCAAACATATATATTTTTTTACTTTGGAAACTTCAAAAGGTTATTAATACACTAAGTAGACTTAATTTATTTTTAGGCTACAGTTTGTTCCTGGTGGCAGCCCATGAGTTTGGTCATGCTCTTGGTTTGGAGCACTCTCAGGACCCTGGAGCACTGATGGCTCCTATTTACACTTTTACTAAAGACTTCAGACTGTCTCAAGATGACATCAAAGGCATTCAGGAGCTCTATGGTGAGATAAAACTAACATTCATGGTCTTGTAATAGAAAAAATCTATTTTTATATTTGTAGCCAGGGAAAATTAATTTACAATTAATGTCTAATTTATCCCTCGAAAAGTGACCTTTTCTGGTAAATCATACAACAGGTATGTCAACAGACAAGCCTTTGCCTCCAACTCAGGGTCCTGTGACTCCAATGGACATCTGTAAAGAACCAGTTGTCTTTGATGCTGTTGCACAGATAAGAGGAGAGACCTTTTTCTTCAAAGACAGGTAATTGTTTTCATATAGCATATACACATAAAGGATTGTCCCTCTGAAACAGCCATTTGTTTTACTTCTACTCACAATTCTGCCCTGTAAAGTATTGTAACTACTAGTAGCTTGAAGGAAATATACTCCACACATGTATGTCTGCATCAGACCAAGCATCATTGTCAAGTTTATTGTTTACCAAGCCACAAAGGTTGGAGGGAGCAACTAAAGATGGGTACATACATAAGGATTTTCACCATCTGAGGAGATTTTTTTTTATCATACTGTGTGTGGTGTGCTCCGATAACCTCAGCACAGAGACATATCGATTTTGTCCCGCAGCCGATCTAGAATCTAGTCCTCCGAGCCAGAAATCTTGCGTGATCAAACGTGATCTAACAAACACGAAGAATAAGAAACAGCACCAACTGGAAAAACAAAGAGGAAGAACCATGGCAACAACTGGAAAACACAACACCCAGCATGGCAGAGGACATGCATGATGAAGTAATGATGGTGGTCTTGAGACTATTGTTAACAGAAAAATCCAGAACTGAAAAAATTAACCGACTGGAGACAGCGTGAGCACGGACTATATATTTTTCCTTGCTCCCTAGTCAATCCACAGAGTCACAACTCAGGAGTCGTCGGCTTTCCCAACACACGTGAAGATTTTTGGTAGTAAATATGCTTCCGATTGTCGCGACGACCCGTTTCGAAGGAATGAGCTGAGCATAGTCCCTGGAAAAACTGAGGCTGTGACATTGTGTATTAAAAGCATTAGTATTTCCGCTTGTTTTTTGTTGACTCTTTGGAACCTTGCAGGCACTGCTAAAGTCTGGATGAATTTCCTGCCTGTGAACCACTACGAACAATGACATAAAAACCCAACAGCTTTGTCATTTTATGTAACTAAAATAAGGCAGCCTCAACCAGTTATGATTCATAATAATTCTCCCACAAACAATGTCCGTTTTCATTTGACATTGCATTTTAAATAATTGTTTCTCACACTAGAGTCTTATTCCACAAGAAGACTGTGGTGTAAACACTTTATGTGACAATTAGTAAAAGGAGAAAACAAATTATTCATTCATGCAGTGACAACTAAAATAGTCATCATGCATAAACACAGTCTACAATCCTCTTCTCTGGCGCCAGTGAATCCAAAATCTCTTAAGCTTAGTGTGTCTACAGGCTGAGCCTGTGTAGAAGAGGAGTTTCAAGAAATGCTGTGGTTTGGTCAACAGTCTTTGTGAGTCAGTTTACTTTCCCACAGGAAGGTGGACATTTTCATCACATTTGTTCATCACATCTTGTACAGACAGAAACAACAGTTTAGGTGGATGAAACTGACAGAAAACAAATAATTTTGAGGTCATGTTGAAACATTTGCTCTTTATAATTTTAAAATTAACAAAGTTGTATATCTGTCGCAGGCGTTTTGGAAATGGCTCCAGTACAAACAGGCAAGTGGACCTCCCTACCACAGTCTAGGCTTTCAGTGTTTCAGTTTACCTCACTGAGAACGCTGAGTTAGAAACTGAAAGAAAAAAAACCTGCAGTCTTGCTCACAAATCCTGCTTTAATGCAGATTTACTTTTCACCTGGCTATGGCTCTCACCCACACATTTTCAGTGAGCAACAGACCAACACAGAGACTCAGCGAGTGCTCTGCGAGCCGTTAAACTTTTCCCCAGTTCCTGGGACTCAAGCCGAGCTGAAACTTAATTCTCTTCAAAGTTTTGTTGGGTTGAAAATTTAACACAGAGGCACAGAAAGATGAACAGTCGAAATATCACTGCTGCTGCCCTGTGATCACTGATGCTGACATAAAGATTTAAATATGGCTCTTCAGTGGTATCAGTAGCTTTGGTGATCATTTTCATTGTATTTTAAACATGAGGTTGTGCCTCTTTTTCTTTATTTACATCTGGACCTGTTGTCACTGATGTTTTAGTTGTTATATTCAATAGCAACTCCATTATATTTCAATCTAAGGATTCTTTATTGCTGTTCTAGTCATGTAAAACAAACAAAGTCAAAATTCAGTGAACAGGTCTTGGTTGCTGAAGTCATCAAGATTAAACAAAAGTTGACAATTAAGTAAATAGATTAATTTACATGAAATTAAATTAAGTAAAACACCAAAACTTAAGATGTTGCTGCATTTCATTTGTGGCATAAATATAATAAATGATAATAAGGAAGAATCCAATGTAATCAATAAAACTTCTGCAAGCCAATGTAAATCCTGTAAAAAAATAAAAATAAAAGTAAAGCTTAAAGTTATAAAGATAACAGAAGTAATTAAGTGATAGCAGTTTGTGATAATAGCTGTATTGACAGTGAAAACAGTTGACTTTTGCTTCATTGTCAGGATGTGTGAAGTCAAATGTGTGATGATACGGGGCACGTGTATTATAACATGCATGTTTTATGTTTCTTTTTAAAATGTCAGCAGCTCTGCAAGACTGAGAAGTGAAAGTGAGTTGAAGAAAATAAAGGCAGAACTCTTTCAAAGCACTGACTTGAATCTGTCTCAGACCAGTAAAGTTTCAGTATAGGCCTGGTGATTGCACTTAATGAGCCCATAGTACTGTGTGCTGCAGAGCTTTGCTACAAGCAAAGTTTCATAGCTTCACAAAAAGAAAAGTGCTCTTTTGGCTCTTGGCTTGACTTCTCCGTTGTAAAAGTGGAATGCCTCTTTCTGCTGAATCAGCACATGTGTGATGTCGGACAAATCTTAACATGGTGCAGTGAGTAATGCTTGCAGCACTCCCTGAGCTCAGCATAACAGTGTCTGTCTAGAGGCTTAAGGAAAAGGCAATTATAAAGTCTGTCCTATTGAAACAACCTGCTGATTACATTTGTTGCACAGTAACACACCCGCGTGCTCGTATCCAAACACATGGCAAATGAAGGACGTCTGCTACACACAGTGTAGCTTTTAAGTTTTTAAAGTTTTGGACATGCCTAAACTAACCAACCAGCTTGT
The DNA here is from genome assembly GCA_037177495.1 of Rhadinocentrus ornatus. Lineage (NCBI taxonomy): Eukaryota > Metazoa > Chordata > Actinopteri > Atheriniformes > Melanotaeniidae > Rhadinocentrus > Rhadinocentrus ornatus. The sequence goes on along the minus strand of JBAMHW010000001.1, from coordinate 28,627,162 downwards.
ATGATACTTGCACTGAAAGACAGCTACTTCATCTAAAATACATTGGAGAAAAAAGGTGCGTCTGTTTACAGGACAACCAAACAAATTCTCACTGTTCTAATGAAAAAATCATTCTAAACAAGCGCACCTGCCCTTTGATTTCACACTGAACACAGGATTAGTAATATTTTACACTTCATGCCATACAATATTAACACATCAGCTACCTTGGATTGTCTAATAAATGCCATTTTTGATTTATGAAGGCATTTTGATGAAAGGCTGCACTCAACTTTTACTGACATAATACAAATGTGTTTTGTTTGGCTGCTTCACAACAAACTTTTAATGGAAATCAGTCAAAGTATTGAACTGTGAAACAGCTTTTTGTAAATGCAAAGATTTGGTAAACATTGAAGCTTTTAATATTTACTTACACTTGGACCTGAATGATGCATCACTTTTCTGTAAATGTTCCTCTACAGGACTCCACTGCTGCCAATAAAATGCACTTTTAGCAAGGTGGTTACTGTATGTAAACATGCTGCATGGCCACAGAAGAACTGAAGACCACAGGATAATAAACAGGATATAATTTATTTAAAATAACACCACATTACTTTAAATCAAACACCCTTTAACTATATTATGGTCTGTATAGAAAACCTGTCTCCCATGCAGGTTTCCACTAATCAGCACCAATACTGACTCATACACTAAAGATAATAAAGATTCACAAGTTGGAATACTTATTTGTCAACTACAAATACAAGACTAATTGATTACATTTTTAAAAAACAGACAAAATCAGTGGTTATTCAGACTGTACATAAAGAAAGGTAAGACTAAAAGAATTTAAAACATCACTGCTGCTTCAGAGACATCTTCTGTGAGCCCGTCCTCTTTGCCAGCCCGTAGGCAGATAATGTTTCTGCCTTTTTTCTTGAATATGTTCGGGAAGTCAGAAGGAGGAAAGAAGGAAATCAGAGCTTTTATACATAAACCCTGAAAACCCTCCGGATATTGTTTGTGCCTGACTTAAACTTAGCCATCTGATCCAAAAGAACACTTAATTAACAAAATCTCTAGATTGTCAGTTTGGACTGGGATATGTCTCATGTTTTTATCCTGACATATTCAGCTGTTTGGACGTGTGTTTTGTATGTATACTATTTGTGTTTGTTAGTTTTATTCTGGTCCTCACTTTATCGTTATGGCACTCATCGTTTACTGTTGGCAGATCTTTCTTTTTCCTTTTTTTTTCTGCAAAAAGAAATAGGTCAGTGGAAAAGAGTTTGGGAAGCTGCTGCTGTTGTTGTGCAGCTGTGTATTGAAAATCCGGGCAAGATGGGTCTTGTTCCGCTGGCGTCTGCAGCCATAGTCCTAACGAGAACCAGATGCTCATGAATCAGGCCATTGTGGCTGGCTGGGCCAGTGAAGCTCTTGCACTAAACCTCATAACTAACACACACTCGCGCCCCCCCCTTTTTTTCTTCATGAACCTTCTCTCGTTTTTTTTCACTCTCACTCTGATTTCATCTCCAGTTCCTCTACCTCATGATTGCTCACCCACTCATTCTCTCTCTGCTAGATTCCTGTTCCGGTCAGTCAACTTCAGAAGCAAACCCAACGGCCCTATGCTAGTGGCCACCTACTGGCCTGACCTGCCTGGCAGGATAGATGCTGCCTATGAAAACCCAGTGGAGGAGAAAACAGTCTTCTTCTCAGGTATGCAAGAGAAAGCAAGAAATTAAAGAAAGTGCCAAGATCTTTATGATGTCTTATCCTTGCAAACAGATCCATTTCTGATGTGATAAAAAAAAAAAAAAGTTATTTCTATTTAGTAATCACTTGATGAGCCATTTCTATGTCCTGAAGCATTAGGAGTAGCAGGAATGTTGGCTGATTGTTCTTGTGCGCGGTGACTGCTTAAGTAATTTAACTATAGTTATTAGTGGTTTGTGATACATTCTTAGCATCGTCCTAAAATGACAACTTTCTTGAATACTGATGAGATTCACATAGAGTTATAGCTTCAATTACATTAACATAGTTCAATTCATAGCTTACTAATGAAGTCAATCTAGATTCATATGAAAAAAGAATAAAATTTTGATTTAAAAGTCTTTTGGTAAAAATACTTACTCATTGCTTACTTTACTTATTCATCCTTTTTGGCTCATCTATTTCAGGAAATCAGATGTGGGTTTACAAAGCCGATGAGCTGGAGAGAGGCTACCCAAAGAGTATCTCCAGTCTTGATCTTCCTGCTGACCTGTCACAAATCGATGCAGCCTTCAACTTCAGGAAGAACAGGAAGACTTACCTATTTGCAGGGGACAAATTCTGGAGGTGAGAAGAGGGAAACCTTATGCAACCATTTGTAAGACTAAAGCCATTATCTGAACCACGCTACCCTAAAAAGTTGATGTCACCACCTTTTATTGCTGTACTGCATCTGGATTGAGTTAGCACTCGGTGAGACATAAACTTTACTTTAAAGCACAACAGAGCTAATCATCCTCGCACAACATGGGAAATTTATATTATTTTAGCTCCATGAAAAATAATGATTTTGTGTTTTTTGTACATAAAAGAAGTATAAAACAATCCATAAAAGATGCATTTTAACCAGTCGTTGTTTGTGTACAGATATGATGAAGACAGAAAGAAAATGGATCCTGGCTTTCCCAAACTTATTGCTGATTCCTGGAATGGTATCCCAGATGGCCTTGACTCTGCCTTCAGTCTGAATGGCATTGGTAAAATCAATATGATAATTTTTACTCTCTCTTTTTCTTGTTTTAGTTCAGTTAGTGTAAGTGTAGAAGCTTCTTAAAGCGTTGACCTAAAGCTAGGAAGAAAAGTTGTGAATTTGACAAATTAGTGCACCAAGATAACAGATTTAAAGCTGACATGTTTTAAAACCATTTTTTTTCTAAATGTAGCATTTGTTTCAACATTTTCCATGAAGCAGGGCTGCTTTGAAGCCAAGTCATTAAAAGAAGTGTTGGGTAGTAACTAGTACTAGTACCGCAGTACTGTAACGCTGTTATCGTGAGTAATTAATACTCTAATGCATTACTCTTTAATTAAAGTAACTGAGTTACACTTACCCTATGCTGCATTTCTCTGTTACTAGTTTTGCTGGTTACTAGCATGACAAGTGTTGCAAAGTCCTCTTGTTGCACTTGTTTTTCTGTGAATTTGCTTGTGAATATCGTCAGTCTAGGGTTTTTGGGCTTGTTTTCTCAAGTAGTTGCTTACTTGGGCCTCTTCTGCTCCCTTTGTGAACCCCTCTTGATTCTCTCACAGCTGTCCACAAAGCAATAACAATAGATGGGGAAAGGGAAACATGAACGCAACAGTCCTTTTTTCAAGCACTGGTGTCCACCGACCTGTTTCCTTGGTTACGGCACGGGCCCTACCCACACACATGCACACAACTTCAGTTGACAGAGAGACAGGGACAATGCTGCGAATAACTAAAGAAATATATAATTAAAAATGTACATACTTAAGAATAGGAGAAACATGCAGCACAGATTAAATTTTTGAGCAGCTGTTATATTACTTTTTATTTCTTTATGACTTGTATGACTTGAATAAATTAATGTTGAAAAATTATTTAGTTTCTTAAGTTTGTACAACACTGTAATTAAGTTATAATAATATTAATGGGAGAATGTAACTGTTTTTATACAATAGTAACTAAAAAGTTGCTTTTAATATTAACAATTAACTGTAACTAGTTACTTTTTCAATAACTAGCACAATGCTGGTTTTAAGTATGACATGTCTACAGCTATGCAACTCTGTTTGCAACCACAGTGCTTGGTTCTGGATGCAACCAGCTTGTTAATAATAGCATTGCTATCATTAATGAAGTTCAGCATAAGTATATACAGTGAAGCACTATCATGCAATAATGAATTAGTTCCCTGTGTCAGGGGATGGTAGATAATCCCTGCAAAAAGTGGCAAGACACTTTAACTGAAAGCACTAAATATCAACCTTATCATGGAAGAAGAAGAAGGTCTGAACAAATCCTGAAGGAATTAAGTCTAATGTTTCAACTCGGAGGCTGCTTTGGACTAGAGATCCTCTATATCTTGCACAAATCCTGCAGGCCGTCAGAAAAAGAAAATCTCCAACAGCATCTTGCTAGGCTCCTTAACTAGCATATTGATATAGATCAATGAGATTCTGATATGCTATGGAAAGTTTTTTTCCACCCATTCATTCATGTGTTCTATACTTAGACTTTTTCTTGCATGGTTATGTGTTGATGAAAGATATAAAGGATACTGGTATGTGCTGTTTTGCTGCTGGTTTATATTACTCTCATGTGATTTAAAAAGCTTGCAACACTAATGTGGCTTTATTGTGTGTGGTTTCATGCTAGTACTGTGCTGAAGTATCAGCAGATTTAATTATGTAAATGTCAATAGTTCTGTTCCTATCCCAGTGGTTGCTGATTTTTTTTACAATCAATAGTAGCTGATTTGTTAGAGGATTCACACTAGAGGGCTGCATTGGGTCTGGAATCCTGTAAGACCTGATAAAAATATCAGGGAGTGGTTTTGCTCAGTAATCCAATGAAATCAAAATTGATAAAATAGTTGTGTACAGGGCTGTAGTTCAATCCCTGAATGTCAACACCAGAATTTACAGAAATCTGACTACTGCTGAAATGTTGTACTTTGGTTTAGAAGGTTATCTAATTGACACCATTGTCCCTGCAGTCTTAGTGGCGTTGGATTTTTGTTGTGGTGGCTATTGTGCTTTAGTTTTAACCTTGTTGATTTTATGTGTGCTACTTTACTGTCTGTGGACTGGCATTCTTTTTGGTAAATTGCAGGAAAATCTAGTCAGCTTTCCTAGCAAGTCTGGAGCTGTGCCTTTGCAGTAAAACCCCACATAAATTAAAACTCTGAGGGTAGTGACGCCATCTAGCTAGAGGTAAAATGTTAAGAGGAGTTGCCTGCACAAAAATGTGGAGAAATAACAGAGTAAAGTGAGCAGTTCCTTAAGTTAGGGAGTGAAATTTGGTCTGACCATGATGGAAGACAGGACAGTCAGTGGGAGAACAGCTGCTTTATGTTGCTCACTCAAAGATTTAATTTGCAGGGAGTGAGTGACACATGGTTTATGTTCCCTTTGCCTGCTGGGTAAAAAGCTATTGCAGCTCTGGTGCAAGACATAAATGGTGGCAAATTTTTAGCATGGCAGCACTAGTCCAGTTCTTCTGAAAAGGTTACAGTACCTCAGGTATTCCTCAGGTTAGAGTGGGTTATGTAAATTTTTAGGTTGGTATATTTCCATTGCTGCTTTCCTAACATACACACATACTGTAAGCATCACATAGCCCTTTAACCACACACTGCGTGCACACATTTATATAAAGCAAGTGTGTGACCACCTACAGAGGTGCCTCTGTATGCAGTCTGATTAGCATAATTCAGAGTGAGAGGCTCAACTTTATCCTCACCAAAGCCAGATTAGGTATTCCAATGATTGCCACCTTGATTGAAACAGATTATTCTGTTTATATGTTTTAAAGGGGCTTAATTATTTTACTATTAAATGTTTTTTCAATGTTTGACATAATCAATTAAAAATGGAAATTTTAAAGTCGTTCTTCTGAATATCATTGTGCTTGTCTTTGACAGATTACAGCTATTTCTTCAAAGGAAACCACTATTTCAAACTTGAAGACAGCAGCTTAAAGATTGTCAAGTTGGGTGAAATCACAAAGGACTGGCTAGGTTGCTGAGCATTTAACAAAATGGCTCTCAGCAAGGTGATGATGGCCTTGTCTCATGAGGACATCATCACAGTATCGCACACAACTTGAGGTTGCCGCAGTGCACACTGTTGTTAGTTTTATCTCGGCACGCTTCAGTGGGACACGTGTCCATCCAGCCTGTATAACCAGTCTCCAGCTCTGTGGAACGGCACATCAAGACCTTTTTCACAGGGTGAACATATGCAACTGGATATTTGCTTTATTTCTGTGTAATTTTGTCATTTTGTAATGTTGATAAAGATCTATAAAGATATGTACCCCAGTTTTATTGTTTTGTTTTTTTATCCTTTTTTTTTCTTCATTCAGACATCAGGTATGTCTGCACTGCTTTGAACGCAGTGCTATTAAGTACTGTTAGATATCGCCAGTTTATAAAAATTGGATTCTGAAAGACTGTTTTCCAACTTATAAGAGAATTCATGTTAGCTATGAATTCCTTCTAAGTCCATTGTAAAAAGTACAGTTTTATAAATATATCAGTTTTGATTAATTTTCCCATTGTTGTGCAATACATTTGAAAAAATAAAATTGCATAATGTGACCGAAAATGGTGCTTTTAGAGATAGCTTTTCGCATATAGTCCTACATATATACTGTATATTTTATAATCTTTGTAACTATGTCTGATAGGACTACTTCTGGATGTCAGAAAGTAGCATTGCAAGCACACATTATTCTTCATTTTGGTAGCACTTTGTATGGGACTATATAAGGGAACTGCACTGTAAGGACACCAGATATTACCATGGGAACTCCTTGTTGCATTGCCCTTCAGTAAAGGTACAGGTTAATGGCACAGGTTGCCTGTAGAGGATAGATTTTCTGTACGATGGAATCATGTTGAAATTAATGGAGTAGTATTGTTTACTGATGTTTATATACAAATGTTATATATAAATATATACATATATAAATATATGTATATATATATATATATATATATATACATATATGTATATATATAAAACATTTCATTTCTTGGGTTTTAACAGTATAGTCATTACAATCTTGTGTTGTTTTTAATGCTTGTGCACTTTGTTACTGTCATCAATAAAGATGGTCAATATAATGAACTTCATATGTATTCCAAAATCAAAAATGGCTGAATAAGGCCTCACCACCAAGCTTGTGAACTTATCATTTAAATACTAAATGCTGTGCTTGTCAGAATTATTAACACACCTGAATTTGTACATTTGTTAGACATGTTTAACCAAAAAAATGCAAAAGCAACAAAGATTTTAAAGGAATGACTAAAGAGCTTCCTTTCCAAAAATCATGCTGTCCCAGCAGATGACTGCAAAAGAGAACTGCATTCCCCAGCAGGCTTATTTCCTTTACCCTATCTGGTAGACAGTCTTAGTGTTGTATTTCCATTTCAGTCTGTTGTCCAGATGAACATCTGTTGTTCACCCCCACCTTTCCCTCCAGGATGAAAATAGTGTTCTGGCTTATTCCCTGTCCTCCAAAAATCTGCAATCACCTCCTTTTTCTTGATCATATTCAATATGTGGTAATTGTTCCCACACCAAGCCACTCCCTGTACTTGATCTCCTGTCCATTATCAACAATTGCAGCATCATTTGAGTATTTTGGAAGGTGCAATGGCTCAGAGTCACACTGGAGGTCTGAGGTGTAGAGTGAAGAGAAATTATGAGAGTCCAATCCTTTGTGAGACTGCTGCTGACAATCCTCTTAGACACACAGTCGCACTAACTATCATCTGTTCATTTTCTGAAGTTTCTCACATAACAGTGCAGGCAGAATGATATTGTCCTGCTGCAGTGAGGAGGTGTTAAGGAAAAAAATTCAGGAAAAAAGTGAGAGTGAACATGAAAAGACTCCAGGCTGACCAGAAGCAATGAAGAGTGGTGGTTTCAGTTTGCTCCACATCAAACAAAGTGGGGGCAATGCCAAAGAAGCCCCTTAATGATGGAAAAAAAGACTAAATTTATTTCTATTTAAAATTTATTCACCTTTTGCAATATCTACAGTTGATTCCATGCATTCAATCAAGATTAAACCTTCAATCAACCAATCTCGGCCATTCCCCTTCAATCACAGAGTTAATTAACATTACATCTTCAAAGAAACTGCTCTCTAAAAAATATAAAATAATATAACATTCAGATAACACATTAAATTTTACATTGTCCAAATGGGAATCTGATTTATCACTTACTTTAGATGCTAGTCTCTGTTTCCAAATCTTTAAAAATATTTTCTTTATGACAAAAAAAGGCCAACACACAGCTCATTCTCACAGCTATATAAAATGGGATTTACTGCAGAGACTTGTTCACACTGCGCAATAAATAGCTCTGACACCTGTTTTCATGCCATCTGGCATTGCATCCCCAAATTTACATTTTTAGGAAAACTATTCCTTAATCACCTTCTACATTTATGGGTTGTCAAATCCCAATGTCCTGTGTGTGTTTTAGGAGACATATAAAAAACTTCAAACTAAACCAACAGTAAAATGCTACTACTGTCACTGGCTATCACCAAGAAAAAAATTCAAATTAACTTTATATCAATAAAAAAAACACATTCACATAATAACTTGGAAAATGTACTTTTAGATTATATTACTATGAATTATTTGTCCACTTAGCACCTCACAGCAAGAAGGTCGCTGGTTTGAGCCTCGGCTGGGGATTTTCAAACAGGGAAAGGGTGACCTTTCTGTGTGGAGTTTGCATGTTCCCCCCGTGCATGCGTGGGTTCTTTGTGTTGGCCATGCAGTGGACTGATGACCTGTCCAGGGTGGACCATGCCTCTCACCTGTTAAATGCTGGGTTAGGCTCCAGCTTCCCCAAAACCCTTGGTGGACGAAGCAGTATAGATAATGGAAGAATGAATGATTATCTGTACACTTCAGTACCAAAACACTTACCTGACTCACATCCTTCTTGGTCATCCTTCACTTACAGTGATGAAACTACTGGTCTTTGCCTGATAACCAACCCCAACTATGCAACGGTACACCTATACACCATGGGGGAGGGAATGGGCTTAGGTTTGTTGCGATCTGTTGGGTGTTGGATGGGGGGCTGTGCGGGTTGGATGTTCTTGGCTTGGGACTTTCTGCTGCACTGCTGCATAGATCCGCTGTTCAGAACCGCATCTATTCTTCACACCACGCTTATTTTAATGCATCACATACCAGCTGAATACGCAATAGTCACAAGGTTAAGTGATGCATGTGGGTAGCGCCCACACTGCTTTCCTTATTTTTCTTTTAATGCATTTAGATTAGACATATTTAATACAAACTTCATGGTGGGGAAAGGAAAAACAAACAAACAAAACAACAAAAGCAAAACATAAATACAACCAGACAGGATTAGTGGGGTGTACTACTAACCCACACTGTACACCACCCTATTTTAAAACTGCACTTAGTTGAGGCAATTTTACATTGTTGAGTCAATAGTTACAACAACTTAAAGTTGACCTTAGTGTGCTGAGGATGTGGGTGTGGTGGCTTGGGGGAAGATCTGTGGGGGAGTGAATGTCTTAGCCTTGTGCCCTGTGACAGTCTGTCATGGATTAGTGTTGCAGTGCTGTATTGTCATTGTTCTCAGATTATACTATTTGGTACAATATATATTCAAAATATTTGCATTCTCATTCACCCAGGACATAAAACTGCAAAAGTTAATTCAGTATTGACTTAAAATAGAAATAGTTACCAATGTGAGTTGAGTCAAGAACCATCACATACATAATTTTTTTTTCTTATTAAAAAAGGTAAATACTAAAAATATTACATTTATTAAACAACGTATTATAAAACTCTGATTATTTACTTGTCACTGTTTGATCAACGCTGCTTCAAGGTGCTGTTTTGCTACCTTCACCTTGATGTTACCTCCACCTGTTTCAGCAGAGGAGATCTGGGTGAAACTATTTATGAAAGGATGGATACATTATAAAATGTCAATTAACCAGCAGAAACACTCGTTTCAAGGGAAATTGAACAGGGCAGATTTTAGGGCAGATATGAACAATGGTTTATCACGTCACGTTGATTTTAATCACAAGATTACCCAGAGGTCAATGTAGGTTGCTTGAGCTCAAAACGAAAAAGAGAGAGCTTGCTAATCAGTTTAAATGTCTTTTAATACTTTAAAAAAATATGGATTAGTATGAAAATAGTACTATAGAAACTTAATAAATATGATAAAAAGACAAAATTGCCCTCACAGTTTAAGTGTAAAACTCTAAGCATTACACGTATGTGAAAATGATACACACTAACTGAAAAAAAGCTGCGCCCTCTCGTGGTCACATACAGGAATTACTAAACACTGCAAAATGCTTGACCTTAATCCCTTTAAAACACTACTCGTTCCTTATTTTGAGTCACTGCTTTTGCGTTTGGAATTTTTTATTTTTTACACGTTCTCCTTTTGTCCCTTTGTCTGTCCTTCTTTCCCTCCTTATGTCCTTATTAATGGCATCTTCGGACACATTACGGCAAAGGTATTTCTGCGATCTAATTTAAAATGTAGCAGGAAGTTAAAAAACAAAAAACAAAAAAAACAACACAAGACCGATAACTTGCGGTCGTTCATGATGGTAGAAGGCAGAAAAAGATTGATTTGTAAAACAGAATAGGCCCGGATGCCGCTGCAGCCACTTTGGAGGAGGAGCTTCAGGCCAGTGTGGTTCCGCTCTGGTCTGAGTATGTGTGTGTACGTGTGTGTGTGCTGCAGTTAATAGGTTGTCATACGTGAGGAAATAAGAATAGGTTCCCCCAAGCTGAGGAAGTGAAATGATAACATAACGGCACGACGATTTCAAGATTTGCCTGTTTCTTCGTGGACTGGACAGCAATGCAGCCTCAGCGAGTATTTGCTTTGCCGAGGCAGCAATCGCTGCTCTTACCAGCGGTCATCAACCCATTCGTGCAAGACACCAAACTGACAAAAGCTGATATAATCAAAGTGAGTATGGGGTTTAAATTCAGTGGTTAGAGCAGGCTTTTATAGACTGACCATTTCTTTTGGTAACACAGCACTCACAGTGTTTCAGATGTGTGGGACTACACACACACATGCCACTCTGTGACCTGGCCTATAATCGGCTTGCGGCACTAACAATAAGAACTGTTGTGTGCTTTCTAAAGAGCTGTCCAGTGATGTGGATTTCTAGAATATTTCTGTTCTTTGAACGTGAGACGTTAGAAAGGGTGCAGCTAATACTGTCGTCGACAGCCTGGTATAGGTCTATGATTTATAGTGCGTGTGTGTCCACTCCCCTCTCCATACAGTGTGTCCTGTTGGGAATCTTCCTGGTCCCTCTCCGAGCCATCCTCATCTCTCTGGTCTTGATGGTGACTTGGCCAGTGGCTGTTATAATAACCTTCAAGCATCCTCTGAAAGGGGCTGTGGCACCAATGACAGGCTGGAGACGGTAACTATGGATACAACTCCCATCCCACTTCTGTCTAGCCTTTCACAAAACTCCCCCCATGCCTTATGACTACCGTTATGGCCTTCTCCATATCAAACCCAGTAATTAACTATTGTTTTTTAAAAGTTGTAATTTTAAAATGTAAGTATAAAGAGTGTAAAATAAGTTAAGCTTAGCCCACTGTTTGTAGGCTTATCATTGGCCAGGATAGGATCATTTCTACTCACATCCCCCACTATACCATGTGTAAGAAATGGAGTGAATTACATTTTATGAAACATGTTAAATAAGTGTGCTGTGGCCATGATGTAAGAGGCTTTTACACTAGGTCTGTGTTGGCTAACGTTTTACTTACACACAGAAACGTTATGCAAATAAACCCAGTTGTTGCCCAACAGGTAACACGTCTGCATCCAAGGTTACTCAAACCTAATAATACAGTGATGTAAACAAGTAGTTCTGCACAGATTAGCAAGTGTATACGCTGAATAGTTCTTTTTTTTTAATCTAAAGAATAAACAGCTGGTGCCAGTTCTTGAGATAAAACTCTAAATTCTACTGTGTCTTCCCTCTTGCAAAACCGATGAATATCGTTGTTTCACCTCCCAAACTTCACTGACAAAAAAGGGAACTTACTGCTTTCTTGCTTACCACATGTGAACATACTGATGAAGAAACGCACTGGATTCAAAGGAAGACATTTCTTAAAAAACAGTTTTGCTAGAAGAAGAAAAAGGTGAAGAATGGAGCTCAGCTGCTTCATAAAATGAACAAACCAGAGGCAGCACAAAATGATCTGCATGCATTTTTGCAGAATCATACTTTGTGAGATAATATCTGTCACACAAGCATTACCTCAGCTCAGCTCCTTCTCTGAAAGGAAATAGCCAGCTGTATTTACTGGGGCTAAAGGGAAACTGAAAATATGACCCCCCCCCCCCCCTTTTTTTTTTTTTTTTTGCATTATAAAAGAAATCCTTTAAAACTCTAAATGCAATATTAGTGTTATTATTATAATTATTTGTAATAAATGGTGAGTGCATGCAGGATAAATGTATTGTGTTTCATGTTCAGAAAACTGACTGGTTGAAGTTTTTTTTTTTTTTTTTTTGACCTCTTTAGCTGTAGTGGTTAGAAAAAAGACAGCTTTGCATTCAGTAGCTGATTCAAACTATTGTTTTGCACACAGATCTTGTGATCACAGCTTTCTATATGATTATACCCAGTAGGTGATAAAAATGCATCCTTACCACAATTTATTCTAATGGTAATGCAAGCTCTTGATAATTAAAAAAAAGTATTTAAGGATTTTCTGCTGGCAGAGATGACTAATATTCCGCTGCAGTATTTTGCATATCTCGTGTTTGTTATACACATGGGCTGCTGATCTCACTGATAATTATTATGCACCTGCATATTTAGTAACCGCATTCAGCTTATTGTTGTTTGGTTTGATTAGCTTTTTTTCTTCTCATCTGCTCTCATCAACCTCTTTTTGTAAAACAGTATGGATCCTTTTTCAGCTTACCAGTTGTCTGAAGGCTTGTGCAGTTGGAGCAAAAGAAAAGGCGATAATATGAGATAAATCCCAAGTATGTGATGTTTAATGCAAAATCTAACTTTGTCAAACTGTATGTTACTTTGTGCCCTCTGCATAATAAAGGAGACCTTATCATAGCCATAAGGACTTGACCAACTGATTTAAGTTGAAGCCTTTTTACTCCGAAAGCAGCATGACATGGTATTAAGTTTCCTGCCTAGTGGAGCAGGATTAATACAGCTTTAAATATTCATGGGTTTGTAATCTCGGAACAAGCTTGAAAAGTTCCACAGTTCCATTCATCATGTTGAGATTTTGTGTGCTCCCTGCAGATTTTGAGGAAGTAGCTGGTGGAGGTAACATTCCCTGCAGTTCAAGAGTTACAGAAAAGTATACAAAATGGTGCAACTTTTCCTAGTGCTAAATCATTCTTATTCAGTTAATTTATGTCCATCTAAGTTAATGTTTAATAACCTCTTGTAAATTAAATAGTTCATAGCATTTATTTCTTTTTTTATTTCCAGATTCATGTGTCGGAAGGTGATGGCTGCCTTGGGAAGGGCTTACTACTTCTGCATGGGCTTCAGAGTGGTGGTGAAGGGTACACAGGTCGACAGCAGTAAGGCTCCCATCCTGGCTGTGGCCCCCCACTCCACCTTTTTTGATGGGATCGTGTGCATCGTAGCCGGCCTGCCCTCCACTGTCTCACGTGTGGAAAACCTGGCTACACCCATCTTTGGCAGTAAGACGCTTTCCACTTGGGATGTTGTTTCACGGACAGGAATGTTGGGGCGTTTGTGCTTGAGGAAACTTGTTTTGGATTAAAAACATCCACTGTGTGTGATGTACATGTGTGAACTTGTGAAAACATTTTGGGCCATTAAGTTCTGTCGTTATCTGATGGAACAAATTCAGACTTTCTGTTAAAGTGTGTTTATTATAAGGGGTTTATCAAACATTTGGTGCCCCCAGCGTGCTTTCGACCCCCCCCCCCCCCTTTCCTTTATTTGTGGTCACATAATAATACAAATCCACTCAGAAAGAAATATTACCAAAGTCAATAACTGTTGTGTTATTGATGTTTTGCCCGCTCTGCAGGGTTCGTTCGCTGTCTGCAGCCAGTATTAGTGTCCAGAAAGGACCCAGATTCGAGAAAAAACACAATCCAGGAGATTGACAGTCGAGCCAAGTCAGGAGGCCACTGGCCACAGGTTTGTTGGTTTGTCACTCAGCACAAGCAGAAAACCAAGAAACCTCAAAGGCACAATTTAGGATGTTGGTTTGGTGTCACATGTTCATTTTTAGTCCATTTATGTCGTCTGTGCTGTAAAAAAATGGGTATTCTTTGTAAACTTTATATTAATTTGACACTGTTTCAAAAGGACTCACACATGGGATTTCGAACATTCAGTAACAGTGATTTGTTCTTCAGGTTCTGATATTTCCAGAGGGAACATGTACAAATCGCTCATGTCTTATAACTTTTAAACAAGGTAAGTGGAGAAGATAGTGTGTCACATAATGTAATCCTAACCAGTCTTTTTTTTTTGTTTATTGCAGCATAGCTTTATAAGCCCTGAAAAAGAAAACAGACAGAAGACAAACATAAAACTGTTTTCTATTCAATAATTCCTCCTTCTGTTGCTCAAAGCACATCCAGCATTTTCCTCCTGTACACAAGATGGTACAGGAGGTCAGGAACAGGAGCTTAAATGACTCATTTCTAAAACTAGAAATTATTATTTATATATATTTTTTAAAATAAAATACTACAACATAATATTTTAGTGGAGGAATTTAAAAAGAATTTTAAATTTCATGTTCTCAACCTTTAGGTGCCTTTATCCCAGGGGTCCCTGTACAGCCTGTGCTCATGAGGTATCCCAACAAACTGGTGAGCTCCTACGTCACACTATATATGCATCTCATCTCATAATTAAGAAGAAAATAAGTGACACAACATTGTAATTTCTAGCCTTCACGGAGGAGGTTTAGTTTCATCCTGGAAAAATACATTTGTATTTTATTTATTTATTTATTCTTAATTATTATTTGTGCCTTGTGTCTTTTCTCCCTTTAGGATACCGTGACTTGGACTTGGCAAGGTTTCAAGTCGTGAGTATGATTGAACACAGTTGTGCCGCCTTACGTTTCTCCTACATGTTAGTGTGCATGTTCCGTGAAGGTAGCAGCTACTGTTACTTTTTACTGGACAATGACCACTACTTTAACAAAAGAGCAGTAACAGCTGTGGCTTCATGGCAGCTTTGAATGAACATGCTTGTATCATGTGCAGGAAGACTCTGCTGCTTCTAACCCTGTGTCAGCTCTACACCACTGTTGAAATAGAGGTAACAGCTGTTTTTCCTCTCAATATTAAGTTTTATAAAGGCTTTCACTACTTTTGTACATATGGTTTGGCAATGTTGATAAAGAGAAAATATTTAGTTGTAGCATACAGCGCTCAGAGGTACAATATCAGCTGTGGCAGAGGTGTTTTCTGGCTTTCTGGGATTCTACTTTCTACTTGACCTTCCTTGCAACCTTTCTCCTCTGTTGTGTTTTTCAGTTCCTGCCGCCGCACATCCCCACAGAGGAGGAGAAGAAAAGCCCTGCTCTGTTTGCCAGCAGAGTGAGAGCAACTATGGCCCAGTGAGTATTCATTGGTCTGATGCCTTATGGCTCATGCCTCGTCTTTTTGAATGGTGCTATACAAAACACTTTCCTCACTTTGAGTTGCACATTCCACCGTGCATCCCTTGAGTGCACTGTATAACAAAGTTTAATAGAAAAGTGAAAGTATATATTTCAACAAGTAATGAATGAAGTAGTTAAGTGGTTTAATGTGCACGTAAGTTGATAAGAAACACGTCAGCATGCGCCTAGTTTGGATCCTTCTCTGCTTTAATCTCCCTGATCTTTGCATATCTTTCTTGCCTGCTGCCTATTACTCCTTACAAGCCATTTGAGCTGACTGCTTCCTAAACCTCCTGTTTTCAGTGCTTTGGGAGTTCCGGTGACAGACCACACATATGAAGACTGTCGACTCATGATCTCGGCTGGAGAGATGACACTTCCCATGGAGGCTGGCCTGGTAGAGTTCACCAAAATCAGTCGCAAACTCAAGTAAGAACACCTCACGGAGGTATACCTGCTGCACTAGCATTCACGGAAATTATCACTGTCCAGATATTCTAATAAATACTGTATAATAGTCTGTATTGTTCCTTGTTCACTTAGTCTGAAGTGGGATAATCTGAAGAAGGAACTTGAAAGTTTCGCAAACATGGCCAGCTCCTGTAAGGGAGGACGCATAACCATAGATGAGTTTGCCAGATTCCTGAAGCTGCCTGTCAACCCAGCCCTCGAGGAGCTGTTTGCCCTGTTTGACAGGGTGAGGATGTGTTTATCAAATATTGGTTACCTAATCTTTTTTTCTAACCAGAGCGACTGACAGCAATTAATAACACTAATAATAAATATGGAGGTTTTTTTCTGTTGAAACTGCATATTGGTTCAGAAATAAATTACAAAAGAGAAAATATGCCCCAACAAATACTGCAAATGCCACACACCATAATTACAGCACAGCAGAATCCCTGCATATCATACATCTGCATCATATTTAGAGGAAAATGATGACAGAGTGGGTTCAGTGTGGCTTTAGAATTTTTTAGTCTAAAAAAGTAAACTATGATCAAATTAGTTTGGATGGGAACAGAGAATTTAAAACAAAAACAGCTTCTAATACCCTCTTCAGTAAATATAATAAAAACGTATTACTCCAAAAGTACATTCCTCAAAACTATCCCGCAGTAAAAAGTTGACTTTCATAGAATTTACATATTGTTTTTTAGCATGACATCCATGTGTAGCAGTCAGAATTGTTGATACCAGAGACTAGAATAATTTGATCTATTATTTGATCAGATAGATGATTTCCAGACAGAAAGGATAAGCGATAAAACGCTACCCATCGTAATAATCAGTGCTGTCTCTTTGCCTCGTGTAGAATGGAGACGGCACCATTGACTTCAGGGAGTATGTGATTGGTGTGACCATCTTGTGTCGACCAGCTAACACTGAAGATGTTCTACAGATGGCTTTCCAGGTAGGATGGGGAAAACTCTTTACATCCATCATAGTCATTTTGTTGCATTATACATTTCCTGCTGATATCACTGTTTTACTGACTTCTATTGCTTTATTGGTAATGTTATGAAATCTTGAGACAAGTTGCATATAAATTGTACATATACAGCTATATAATGTTGTCATTTTTACAAAATATGAAGAATGAATGTTTTAATAACAATAGAAAATAAGCAGGAAGTCAAAAAAGGATTAAGCTGCCTGCGCTGCATTTCCCGTCTGTGCACAGTAGCAGCACTGCTGCAGAAGGAACAGAGGCAGCATTCAGAGGGGCATGGATAATGTCAACTTAACAAAGTGTGTCTGTCGGGAAAAGCATGGAGTCATTTTGCTGGCCATAAGGTTATATGTGGTTTTGGAGAAATGGCAACTGAAAGGATATTTTTGTTTGGTTAATCTATTTAAAGTTAACCCAAAGTATTATTTGATTTTGTCTCTCTGTGTCCAATTTTTCAGATGTTTTTGTTGTAGTTTAAAGGTTTAAATATACATATTTACATATAGTTTGCAAATGAATTTGTTTTGTTTTTTCTCCTGTTTGTTGCAGCTGTTTGACACAGACGAAGATGAGAAAATCACCCATGATGAATTTACAGCTCTGCTGCGCTCTGCTTTGGGTGTGTCAGATCTGAACATGACTAAACTCTTCAAGGAGATTGATGCTGATAGCTCTGGTTTCATCACCTTCAGTAAGCTGATTCTTCTACAGGATGAAGCTACATTTTAGTATTCAAGTGTCCCTCTGTAATTTCACCAGTGTGTCATTCTGAAATAGGAATATGTGCAGTAAATAAATATATTCATAGTTTGAATTACACTGGATCCTGATTTTTTTCCTCTCTCTGTGCTTGTGAATTCTTAGGTGAATTTCAAGCTTTTGCAACAACCCACCCGGAATATGCCAAGCTCTTCACCACTTACCTGGAGCTTCAGAGATACCAAGCGATCCAAGAGGCAAGGCCGGGTGATCTGGAACTAGGCGGTAACAGCATTTCCAGGGAGGAAAATGAAGACAGCACCTCTGACAAAAAGGATGACTGACACTGAGAGCAACTGTGAACCTTGTTTGCCTCAAGAGGAAAAATCCAAGTCTGCCATCTGCTACCTTGTCGTAGTTTATTTAGCAAATTTATTTTTATACCAAGTAGTTTCCCCTGTGGTTCAAGTGTGCCTCCGTTTTCATTATTAGTGCCTTATTGATATTTTAAATGAGAACTTTCCTTTTCAAAAGAAATGTTGGTGTACTTTAGAAAAGAAAGCAAATGAAATCATTGTCTTTAGTTATAAATATGTTGAAAATAATTATGTTTTTATTAAAATGTCTGAACCTTGTAAGCGTAAGATTTAACCACAGAGACTGTTTTATAATTTACTTGTGTATTTTTTTTAAATCAATGTGGTTTAACCTTTTGTTCCACAGAGAAGAACACAGCCTCGTGTACCTTACCCTTGTCTTTGTGGTTAATCCACAAATAGGAGGAAAAATTGCCAAACCAACACATTTTTAAATTTAAGCAGAGTCCTGTGCTTCTTGTCTTGCAGTGTAATTAGTGTTCAGTAAGCTGTAGTCAGATCTTTCCAGTCTGGCAAGCCAGAAACATATCCTCTGTATTAAAACTATGTTTACAACAAGCATAGATGCTGTGCATTACACTTTTTTCCAGCGCTCAGGGACACAGACCTTGTAAGACGGCTGTATAATTAGACGGAGGTTTGCTTTGCATGTGTATCTATTTGCATTTCTACTGAAGACTGTTGTTGCTGAGACAGCAGCGTGTCTGCGGCTTTAAGTTTACTAAAGCAAATCAACCATTGAAAATAGGGCAATTTGTGAGCAAAAAGGCAACAGAGCTTCTTCACAGCAGCATATTCCAGCGGGGTATGCTTTGAGATTAACAAGAGGCATTGTTATTTATTAAGCAGGGTGTATTGCAATTATGTGGGTTTCCCTTTTTTTTTGTAAATACTGCAAAGTTTGCTTTTTAAAATTAAACAAGAATACAATACTCTTTCCTGGTTTGTGTTTGTTGTATTCATCACTTAAGAAAATTGTTATAACTTTCTCAGACTTTGCTTATAATGACACCCCAGTACATGAGTAGGCTACGGCTGCACTTCTGTATCTCTGAAGCTGCCACAAGGTGCCAGCAGTTACCTGTTAAAATTCCAGTGTGCATATGTCTGTTTGTTCTTTGTCCAAACGCTTGTGTGACATTTAATAAATTCTGCCATTTATGCTTTATTTAAAACAATGAGGATTCATTTAAGAATTAGATTATATTATTAATAATATATAAGGTCGGACATGTATAGGTAAGATGAGCATTCATTAGTCCATGTGTGTAATATTTAACCAGACATCAGCAGTTCGTATTTTCACCGAATGCAACCGACTCCTACAGCACAAGGAGGTTCTTTTGTTTCAATATGATTCAAATACTAATTGTGCAAAGAAAACAGTCACATTTCAGCAAATGAAATCATGAATAAGGGCAGATATTAAAACCCAGGATGAGGATGACCTGAAGAGTTTCTTAATCATTTTTGTATTTCCACACCAACAAAATATAAGGTGAACACTTAACCTTAAATTCAAACATTTTGAGAAGCCATACCTTATCATTAAATGCACAGATGATCTTGAGATTGTCTTAAGGAAAATAATTGCACTATCATGATTTATGTGGTGTAAGATTGTGTCAGTGCATGTCTTCATATAGCATCTCTATGACCCTGTGTATTATCATTGTAAGACGCGTCATGACCAGATACTGGATTTGAGTGATGAAACAACATTAAAAAAAAGGGTGTTTGGGTGTAAATGGACATTTAAAATTTGGACTGATTCCCTCTTGTGTACAGCAAAAATCTTTTGGCAGATTTTCTTTTAAAATGTGTTGAAAATTTCTGAAATTTAGCATTTATTTAGTTCAGTGTATCAAAAAGTAACAATTCGTTCATGTTGCAGATCTGCTTATTGCTTTTACTTTGGCTGAGATAATGTGTCCTTATTATTCACTCATTTTCTGCTCAGCTGCTCTAAGAAGTGGGTGTGATGCTAATATAAAATGCTCTAAATACTGCTCGACAGTGCTCGCGCATGCACAGAAACACACAAGAAATGGCCCGGTCTTGCTGTTTATTGCTTGAAATGAAAGATGGAGCAGGCACCTCCTCATTAAAAGCCTGCTGTTAGACTAACTGTGATTACCAGCTGTGATTTCCATGTTCAATTTGTTTTAACCTTTTCAAATGTGTAGAGGCTCATTTCATTTTGATCAAAATTGATGAGATGGTATAGAATCAATTAAATCACATCGCTGCTGTGCTTACAACAGTTTGACTCCTTCCCTTGCTTCAGCGTCCACTCTCCTCTTTTGGCCCCACGCCCCTCCATCCTCCTGCTTTCTCCTGGTTGTATATTGCTGTATCCATTTCAGCCCTGCCTGGAGGGTGATTCTGTCGCAGTAGATTGTGGGAGATATGTGTTGGTAATTTGATTTGGTCTCCTCAGGACCTGAGTGAATGAGCAGCCTCTGTTTGTGAACACAACCTGGACACAGACCTCATACAGATGGGGGACTCACTGTGTCAGGCTGGAGGAAAAGGTCAGAACCAACAGGCCTTATCGTTAAACTGATGTGGCACAACTATGTGCGTCAGTTTAACCAGGTGGCCCAGCTTTCACAGGCATAGCAAGGACAAGTCCTGACTGAGCTCCACTTTCTACAGTGCTGAAAGGCTTGACTGTTGATATGCAAGGTAAATACCAGGAATGGGAGCTAGTTGCATGTATTGTACCAACCTTCTGGTAAATTTATCTTTGTACTCCTTCAGATCTCTACTAGATATGCGGATTTACACAATTTTAGGTCTTACCTGCATAACTAATAATTAAGATATTAAAGTGAAAAGTAATGGGGCATCATCACTGTGAGGATATTTGAAGGAGGTTACATAAGTGGAAGAAATCAGTTATTTTGACCTCACTTTCCTATAGAATGGACTTTCCTGCCTATAACAACAGGATACCTGGGTGTGCACATACACTCCTTTGACCCTTCCTTCGTCCTGCGTGACGAAAATGGATGTAGGGTTGCAAAAGGTCAGCCCAATGTGCACAAACACTAGCTTACAGGTTAGAAAAGTGCAGAAATGTACTGTACAGAACATCAGAGCACAACACATTATTATAAATGTAAAGCATATCCCCATGGTTCACATGTCTAAAACAATTCCTTGGAAAGGGACTGTATACGGCTCTATGTTCTCCAGATCTCTTGTTCCTTATGTGGTGTCAGTCATTTTATGAAAGTGCTTTGTACAAGAATGAGGCTTTTGCATCATTTTGTTCACTGATTTGGAGAACATAAGCAGCTGAAAAACTTTGGGATGTTTTACAATCAAGCTCTAGTTTCCAACAATGCTTAACTGCATGACACAATTGTATAAAGATGAACTCATTGCTTAGTCTGTTCTCAGACCACATTGTCCAAATGCTAAGATGTATTTAATTCAGATGGACGTTTAGTTCACAAAATATGGCTTGGTGTGGATTTTAAATTTTTTATACTGTTATTCAAGCACTCACAGGCATACATCTTCACACACCCTTGACTCCTGCAGACTTCAGCCTGGCAGCCTGTCTGCTTGAGCTCTTCGGGGAGTTCCTCCAAACCTCATTGTTGGGTTTCCTCACCGCACCAGATGACACCTTGTTGATTTTCTCTCTTCTATTATTCTCACCGGAAAGTGATTGTTCCTCATTTCCCATGTGATGGTTTATAGGAACAGTGAAGGTCCTGTTGAGGGCAAAGTTTGAGATACTTTATGAAACATGGGCTGTCCAACAGCACTATTGGCACCAGTATCTGCAGCTGCAGGTTTGTTTTCTTGCGCAATGTTTTGGAACCTCTGTGTTTGATTCTTCTCCAGTTGTTTTTTTTTTTTTCTCTTTCTTTTTTCTTTTTTTGGATGAAGGGCAACAACCTTTCCTGTGTAATATTTGAGTATGGGGTCATCCTGAGGTTGTTGAAAAATATTTGTCTTTTTACTTGCCAAATAAAGTGTGGAAGTGTTTATAGTTTTCAATCAAACTCAAACTATGCCTTCCATGGGACAGGGAAAAAATATGTTAAATCATAGCACCTACTGTTGCTCCTGTTACTTTTAAGCCAAATGATGGGAAACTGTGATGTGTTACAGTGTTTATGACTGCCGAACACTGTCTTATGCAACACTTTCAGAACAGAATATAAAAACTGAGGATTTAAAAATTGAAATTGGCCTCTTGTGGAAGATGCAAATTCAGTCTGACTGATCTTTTACTGAATTTTTTTGAGACTTGTTAATCCATGACAGACGTTTTTTTTTTTTTTCTTCTCTCAGTTAAAACTGTAGCCATACGTATCCTCGTGCCATCAGACCTCCCCCTTTAATTACCCCCACTAGTCATGCTCAACATATATGCCTCCCCTATTGCGCTGTGTGATAATGTGACCTCCTTAAATATAAAAGTCTTTCAACATATGGTGAATGTGTCTCCGATTGTTACTCAAAATAACAATTTTAGGACACATGCTTCTTTGCCTCCTACGCATTCAAAGTGCAGGAGGAAAAGAAACTTAATATCTTTCCCCATGCTTTGATATGGCTCACATTTCCCAGACATGATGTATACTGCTGGGAAAAATTTCCATCTGCCATCAGACAACTGACTCTCATTGATGATTGTGTCACTAAATGTATAGAGTGTGCAGGGAAAAAATTAAGAAAGATATTTGAGATATTTAAATCTTTGCACAAGAAAGCCCAGAGGGAGAAGCTTAATGACACTACAAATATAAGGAGGCCTGGAGAGATTTAAACCAGAGATTTAATGGGGTGCACAACAAAATTAAGCCCACTCAAAGCTAATACCATGACCTGATTGCCATGTTGCAATGACTTAAAGTCTATGGAATGATGATATAAGAAATTTTATGAAGACAAATGTAATTCTTTTAATGAAGCATCAATCTCTCCTCATGTATGTTTGTGCACATATACAGAGGCAAAAAGACAGAAAGGAATAGATTCAATTTACTGTGACTCTGGCCAAATGCTCAGGTTAAATTAAAGGGGTTACATTGTGGCTGCTGAGAGGCTGTGTCGTCTTTCATTAGATTCTCATCCAAAGGTCGACATGGGAGAGCTCAAACCTTAAAAGAAAGACAAACAGTGAGGTCTCAAGAACTCTTTACAACCAGAGTGACGGATCCAAGATGATCAAGGTAAAAGGTGAAGGATGATATTATTTTGCCTTGAGCAGTACTCCCCCATGGACACAGAAAGATTGAGGTTATGGGTCCAACTCCTTCTTAGCAATTCACTCTCAGTGTCTCAGCAGCAGTATGCAACTGTGCTGATAGATTTCTATAAAGATGATTTCTGCTAAACTACATACTGTACATCATGTATGCTTTCAACTATGAAGAAACCCACTTGTTGAACAGAAAAATTAACTTAAGAAGCTATTTTGAACTTCAGCCCCCATCATACAGAATCAATAGAAAACATGTGGCAAGTCTTATAGAGACAAAATGTGTCTTACAGTGCTGAACATTATAGAAGAATTGAGGAGAAAACAGTAATAACAACATGATCCTTTCTTGTTCCCTGATCCATGACTTTACCCTCACTGCAGTTATTCAATCTCCACAAACAAAATGCCCAAAAGTAGCCCTATTAGGGCTCTATAAAACAAGCACTGGAGAGCAAAGAGGACATTCATTGACTTTAATGGGATGAACTGATCAACCATATCTAATAGAAATCATTGCCCCTGGCTAAAGCTGGTGTAGAATTAAATTACACATGGAACACAAAGCTTTTACGGCTTCTTAGAAAACTGTAATTCAATCTCTTTAGTGCAGAGAATAAACAGATAAGTCCAAATTAAAACATTAAAAAAAGTTTTGTTGTATGTTAATTTAAGTTCTAAAGGAACTTAAAGGTAAGATGATATTATATCTGATAAAAGTATTACATCAAATTACTAATACATACCTATACACAGATAAATGATCTTTTTACATTAGTGGGAAAAAAGTCCGATAAACAACACGTTTAAACGCGTTAATGTTTATTGAATTTAAACAAAATCTATCGGTGTGTCGTCATATGATATCTTTTTTTCACGTGAGTTTACGGTGTTGTGAAGTCAGAGGTAGATGTTGAGCCTAAGTTTAGGGAAACTTGGGCTCAAACAAAAAAGCGCTCATGCCAAGTTGACATCAAACTGGAGACAAGGCGTTCAGTTATAAAATATCACGTGGAAGAGAGAGAGGAAAGTGATTTAAAAGCTCGCATTTTTTTATCCTCTGCTTGAAAAGGCGAGTCTCAAAGATCCTTCAGAATGGGCAGTCTTCCCTCAGATGCGTCCGGACAACAGCAACATCGGGTCATAGAGGGGTGTACCTAGCCATTACCAAGTACGGAGAAGAACCTTTCATTTGCAGAGCTAATAAGTGTTTCAAGAATTAAGTTATATTCAAATAGCTATTTATCTTTCTTAGAAGCATTATGAATAATGTTTTAAGTAGCCAAATTGTTCTGCGTCCTATGCGCTCAGCGCGTGGTGATGAATTTGCTCTTTCACTTAACACTTGTATCAGACGACAGTTTTGTCTTAATACTGTAGTTGCATCAAAAGCACACGGACACCGAGTCTTTCTGCTGTAGGAAGAATAATGTCATATATTCCCGTCTTCCAATCCTGATCTGTAGGCTTCCCTCTTTGTACTTAACTTTGTTGAAACTTTACGCACAGACACCAAACCTCTCCAAACTCTTTGTTTCTCTTCCCTCCTCTCCAGTCGATGTACGCGGAGGTGTCACCTGTAGTTTACACGGCGGACAACAGTTGTTTATCAGGTTTTGTCAGCGGGACAGCGATTCTCAACCCAGCGCCCCGTCGCAGTCCATCAGCTCCGCCAGAACGCGCAGGGGGCCGTGAGAGCACCGCGCCGGTGTGGGCTTTATACGCATCGCAGAGAAGATGAATATCCAGGTTCTGCCGGAGCACAAGCTCTCATCGGTTGCCCCTCTGAAACAGTGCAATTTGGAGAAAAAAGAGGTAGAACTGATACTGGTGAAGGACCAGAATGGTGTCCAGTACACCAGCTCTTCAATCATTCCCACCCCTGGTCGCCATGGTCCGCCCGCATCCACCTCTGAAGACGACCGAGAAACTTGGGGCAAGAAAATAGACTTTCTCTTGTCGGTTATTGGCTTCGCTGTGGACCTGGCCAACGTTTGGAGGTTTCCTTACTTGTGCTACAAAAATGGAGGAGGTAAGTCATGTGTTTTTTTTTTTTTGTTTTTTTTTTGTGTGTGTGTGTGTGTTTTTTTTATGAATTCGCATAAATCTGAAAGAGGATGTTAAACCTAGCTCGCCGTTGTAGCTTGAAGTAAAACAAGAACAAAAAATAAAAATTAGGTTATAACTGAGGGACAAGGGTATACTGCACCTGACAGTAGGTGGCCTACCTATAGCCTATTGTTCTATACTTTGCATTTCATTTTTGAAAAGTTAAAATTTTTAATTTCAAATGTTGCAAAAACATTCTGAAACGGCCCTTGAGAGCAAATATCTACTACAGCTTTGTCATAATAGATGTGCATATTAAAAATTAGCTGTTGCAATCTTAGCTTCTTTAATCTCCTTTAATAGTCCCAGGTGTGTTAAATAGAAAGTCTATTTAGAATTCATTGAGAAGAAAATACCTCTTTTAATTTTTTCAAGGCATGCACAGTTGAACTGTATAATTTCAGTCTCCCAGACAATTAATTACAGGTGACAAAATCACAGAGCCGGAAGATGGGTTGCTGGAGTTGTGTATTTTCTGATTTATTTTAAAAAATGTGGGGATTAACTCTGGATACAGGAAAACCACCATTTAATCTGTGAAACAATGTTTCATGTTTGCAAACTGAAGAAAAAAGCCGCCCAACTAATGTTTAAAGTAATTTTGACTTAAACATTTAATTCTAAATTAGAAAATGCTTAGTTTGTGGGAAGGAGAACCTCTGTTGTCTCATATAAAGTCACAGGAGCTTCAAAACAGACATGTAACCTCTTTTCAGTACTATGTCCAATGCTTTCACCTTTTTTGTTTGAAAACCATATAATCTGGCTGCTTCAGCTCAGGTTTGAGCTCACATTTGCAGTTGATTGTTTATCAAAACTACTAAGCGTGGAAGCTGCACTATAATGAAAGAGAATAAAAGTAGTGCACTTTACCTTCAACATTCATGACAACAGAGTGCTCACTAGAAGGTGTACCACGTACTTTGTTTGTCTGTGTATGTATTCACATGGCAAAAAATACCATGTTGTACTCTGTGCTCTCAGTGGTCAACTCTACCACCAGCCTGTCAATCAAACTGTCCCTCAGCAAAATGCATTCATTACTGTGGATAATGTGTCATTTGTGATGGACAATGTCAAGAGCAGTTCAATTATAAGAGGTCATATCCTTGTTGGAAGATGTGCTTCTGAGGCGCAGCATGAAAATAGCTTTGAGCCTCCCTGCTAGTATATTATGAGTTGTTATTTTTCCAAGAATGTCATGCCCCCTACCACTCCTGCTTCTGTTTTCATTTTGAGGGGGTGTCTTGTTTTGTCTAGTGCCTATTCCAGTATCAGGCACTCATTGAAATGGACAAATGTTTATTTTTTTTCCTGAATATCTAGATAAACTGGTTGAAAAATATTTAAATGTAATGTAATTCTCTTTTACCAGGTGCCTTTTTGATCCCCTATATTTTTTTCTTGGTAATTGCGGGGATGCCATTGTTCTATATGGAACTTGCCTTGGGCCAGTACAACAGGGAGGGGGCAGCTACAGTTTGGAAAATATGCCCCGTATTTAAAGGTGATCTGCAACACACACAAATGCAGAGACATAACACATGAACATGTCTTTGAACTTTAACCACTTTGTAACCTCTTAAACAGTGTTATTGAGCCTTTGTTTTTAAATTTTTGCTTCTGGAGTGTCTTGCCCTTTAAATTCATCCCTTTCTTCTTGTCCTTTCCCCCTCAGAGGTCCATAACAGTCAGTTGTAACTAAAGCCTGTCACAATAGCTCTTTCATCTGCCTTAAAGAAAGAAAAAAAATACTCATTGTACTTACAACCTTATGTTTCTTTGTGCAAATCTAATTTTAAAATAAATAATACAAAAAAAAATCCATCCTTCTTAATCAGCTAACCATAAGGAACATATGTGAAAAATAAATAAA
>JBAMHW010000001.1:28580590-28595598 GCA_037177495.1 Rhadinocentrus ornatus | reverse complement strand
CATTAACTCACCTATCCAGCAGAAAGCTGCAACCTCCGCGTTAGCTTTGAAGTCCCTCTCCATCAGCTGCCTCCATCCGGTAAAAACTCCACCGATGTACACTCTCGTTTTCTCCCGGTTATTATTTCTTTTTCTTTCTTGGCCAATTTTTCCTCCGTCTCGTGAGCAAAGAGTATAGATGGTCCTCCATTTCAATGTAAACTGGCAAGCTGAATGATCCACGGTCGTGTTGGCTTGTTTATACTAGTTTCAAAGAAAGCTTTGTTTCAACCTCATAGTTTCAGGTTATTCTCCCACTCTGTACTGCATATACATGTGATTATTTAAAAATGCATGTACACATATGCTTTTGTGTCCATGTATCTGTAAACTTAGGTGCGGCTTTTAGTTGTGTTATTTTCTAATCATAAGACCTTACAGGACTCCATTCATTTTCAAATACTGCCAGTAACCATATACAACCAAAATCTATACATTCATTACGGTTTGTTTCTGCAGAAAAATCTAACTTTTTAGAGTTGTTATTAACTTCAAGGAAAAAAACGTTCTGCACCGTACTCATCAAATGTATTTGCAAATAGTTACTTACACATCCAGCAGACACATGGCAACATTAAATTAACACAAGCTTTACTTTGTGCTTCTGGGCATTTGATTTATTTATTTATTTATAACCTTAATTTAACCAGGTTAAAATAAATAAATAAAAACCTCATTGAGATCATTGAGAGATTTTGCAGAAGTATCCTGGCCACGACTGCAGCATCACACTTGCACACTAAACATACACAAATTTAACACAAACACAAATATGTAAAAAGGCTTACAATGTAAAATAAAATGCACTAATAATTAATTAATAATAAGATAAAAATCACTAGTCATAATATACTAAGATCAAAAGGTTAAATGTAATCATGTAGATCTCATAAGTATGTAGTTTGTGGCGTTTCTGCTTCTAAATCACATAAAATGTTTAATCACTAATGTTTTAATCAGTTTTTATTAATAAGCTCCATTGATATAAAAACAACAGCATCATAAGAGCAAGAGTTTTTGCTTACACTATTGTGTAATTATTCTCTTTGAATATAAAATTGGGATTATTGTAGCTTTAAAGCCCGTTTTATTTGATTGTAACTAGTTAAATGAATAAGCCAGATTCATTTCACCAGGCTTATTTAGATTAATTTTTTGAAAAATAGTGTCCAGTATAAACAGTGTGAGGAACTTAAAAACATAAAACAAAACAAAGACAGTTTTTTACTTCTTCGATGAACTCATTTTGTGGAAAATATGCAAGATGCTTTCATATCAGTTAAAGACAATGCGAAAATGTTCACTCTGCCTTTAAAAAGCAAACAAAAAAAAACAAAAACTTTTTTAAAAATAAGACCTGCTTTGATAACTTTATCTTATCATTAAACTCTTTTTTACGAACAAAATTAGATTTTTTGGCTCTAGCGGGCAGCAGAGTATGACTCTCCAATTTGCAGTTTTTCTTAAGAAATACGACAGCTACTTAAAACCATTTTTAACTATAACTATTTAGTGCTTTTCTTTTAATTCTTTAGTCCTTTAATCTGTTGAAGTTATTGATGTGTCTCTTACATAAAGCACAGAATAACATAAATGCCACCAGATAAACCCACCAAAGATGTTTCCGATAGACCAGCTGTGACACTGCAACTTGTCGCTATAGGATCTTTATATCAGTCTTTCAGATAGGTGTAGACTGGCTTGTAGCACTGTTTTAGTTACTGTGGAATAGTCTACAATGTGTCCACTCCTCCACTCCTGGGAAGATTGCGAATGGTGAGGAATCCTTTCCATGTGTAAATAATCTTTCTCACTGCAGAAGGAAGGAATATTTTGAAAATGGCCGTATAACCACTTGCCAGCAGCAATTTCTACTCTGAGATCATTGCTAATGTCTTCCTTCCTTGGCAACGTGTAGCAAACAGCTAAATACCTCAAACCGGTAAACTAAAATGACATTTGCTTTTATAGAAATGCTCACACTTGTATCTTATTCAATTAATCATTTGCATCTTATTAGCATCACCTTACTGTGTTAATTCCTATACAAATAGAAAGGATCGGCTTTCTTTATATTAACCTTTGCAACTCTAAGTATGTACAGCTTTTTTTACACAAGTATTTATGACATTACTGAATAGAATGTAAACTTAGTCAATTAACTGGGCACTGTTTGTTAGTTTCAGCAATCACAAGTGTAATCAGTCAAGTAGACATGATAAAGATCCTGTAAGGAACACGAGAAAGGTTCTCAGACTCTTTTATTTTTGTTTTTACATTTATAACAATATAAATATAACAGATGCATTTATCCAATAAAGTTTAAAGTTGAATTATGTTTTATAGTTGTTATTATTGATGTATATTGCTTAAGAATGTGATGATAATACTTGTTCATTTCATCAGCACCCACGCAAATCTCCTGATTTAATGCTAGAGATAGCTAGACTACATAGATCACCTCAACTTAAACAAAAGATCAAATAAAATACACTAAAGAATTATGTTTTCACTTAAAGTTGCACACAATTTAATACATTTGTTGAATTAATTATTTTTGAAAGACAAAGAGCAATATGAAATGTATTGTATAAATCAAATTGAAATTACGTAGAACTCCTCAGCTGTCTCATGACCCTCAGGCCTTTATACTTTTATTTATATTTTGCATGGCCTGTTTCTCGTGTCATAACCAACATTACAGACCAGGCTGCATGCAATCATATGCCAACCTCAAGTACACAGAGACCGGCTAATGGCAACAGTGTGAGAAAAGCAGGACAACCAGCTTTCTGAGTGACGATAAGACTAAATGTGTTTAGACTAACTGGACCATAGGGATCTGGACTGATGTTATAGTGTGCATTTACAGGACGTGCATCATCAATGCTATCAGATGAACAAGGAGGCCTTTGGGCTTACAATGCAACACTAATACGAGACCCTCAGGTCAAAGCACAGTCTCTAAATTTCTTTCCCAAAATAAACTGATGTCTTCACACCACTATCTGCCTCCCCAAGGACCTTATAGCTTAGAATTTATTATCTGTCAAAGATAAATAAAAGTGCTTCACAGATCCTTCATTCCCAAAGGAGTCTGTGTCTGAACATACTTCACTTTGCGTGTTCCTGAGGTTTTTCTGTGTTGTACAGTTGTGTAAGCAACCTATCTGATCCAGCTAAAGTTCCACTGTTTATCAGCTCATAACATCACATGCCAACTAAATTGAATCTTTCTTGAGGAAAGTTTTTGGGCACATGGAAGGAAAACAAAAGAGTGTTTTAATGTTTTACTCTTGGATTTTGATATTCAAATAAAATCAAGCTCACTCAGTGCTTTCAGCTCAGGAGCAACATGTAACAAAATGAACAATTTTAAACATTTGGTGTAGTCTGTCTTTGTTGTTGAATTTGTGTTTTCCCATCATGAGTTCTCATTGAAGCAGACAGAAAGAGTTCTTATGAGAACAGACTTTTCCATTACAATGTGAAATGGATACCAGGAGCTGTTGAGCACAACCTATCATGATAAATTATGGCCAATGTTGCTTGTTTTTACTCAAAATAAAATAAGGACTAATGTGTAGGTTCAAAGGATGTCTCATCTTCAACAAAAAAACCTTTCCCTTCAATATGTTTTATGCATAACTACTTTTTTTTTTTATGTTCGTGACACCTATTTATAAAACAATCCAATAACTGAATGAAAACGGGCTCTGACATATAAGACAAAACCACATGGCACTTGGGCCTCAGATATATATCCAGGAACCCATACATTTTTGAGGATTTTCTTTTCTTTCTTTCTTTGCAGGGACACGTTCCATCTGTACTTGAATGTTACCATCCTACCCTGAAAGATTACAACTCAGGCTAAACAGTTCATTTTTCTTGTTGTGTTTAGCCTAAGCCTACTGGCCCTTAAAAGCACGGTACATGTACCTTAAATTTCATTATTCTGACTCATACAACTTAAAGGGAAAAGATGTGATAATGTCAAGGTATTTGACTTAGGTTAACATAACATGAAAGCTGTAATTTGTCCTTTTTAATCTCTGCAGCAGAGATGGCACCACAAACTTTGCCAAGTTGCTGTAATGCCAACGTTTTAGGAAACTGCACACGATGAATCCCAATTCTGTTCATTGGAAAAGCACCATCATCTAACTTCTCCTGAAAGCCAAAATGCTTTGTGTTTTAAACAAGCGGGAAGCAATATGTTAGCCCCTGTGCTCTAGACTGTTCTTTAAATTTCCCACCTGAAAAAAACATCCCTAAATTTAGTCAGTAGCAGCTGCAAAACTGTGAGGTCAAAATGTATGAGCTTGGGCTTTAAATAATACAGCAAGTCTTGTTCTTATCTCAAGGTCAAAGTAAAATCAGAAAAACTCCTCAGAAGAACATTTTTCATTCTTTTTTTTTTTAATCAAAACTTTAAATTATAGATGTGTTCAAAGCATCAGAGAGTTGGTAAAAGCTGATTGATTAATGTACCATAGCAAATGTTACATAATTTCTTGTCAGAGTATCAGCCAGTTTCATCAGCTATGACAGCACACACATTAAACAATGACAAATACTTTATTAAAGCAGATTTGTTAAAATTTGATGCAGATAAAGCAACCTCCAGAGTGAAAGTGTTCATGTTAATTTTCTCTTTTCCACTTTTAAATAAACAGCATCCTATTTTAAAAGGCATAACAAGTAATCTGTAGCTTGACAGATGAATCCTAGTATGGCTCCACAGAGCTGTATTTTTCTTTTTTTCTTCTTCTTCTTTTTGACTAAATTGGCTCTAATAATTGAATTTAATGTATCACATAAACTTTACCTCATTGTACATCCTTCCCACTACTCTACAGCAGACATTCCAATAAAAGAGCTTGCAGCTGGAAACAACATTGAGGCAGGGAAGGAAGAGACACCATTTTTCTTTCCTTGTTTCATTATATCATAAAACACTTTATGCTCACTTTGACCTGACAGCATGTTAAGCTGAAGGAAAATGGTTGATAACAGTGAAACAATAACAAAGTAATCACTGATGCTTTCAAAGCGTTTTTGTGAATTTCAGTGAAAATGGAAAAAGAGTTGAGCAAATGGGTGCTTAACCAACTACATACAACTTGCACCTGCACTGAGCATAGATGTTGATAAAAGGTGATGAATGTACATAGGTGATGAAGAAGATTCAGATACATTTGTTGGAAGTTATTTGACTGTGCTTGCAGTGATAAACTGATGTGATATGAAAGCAGCAAGCTGGAAATGTTGACTGAGGGCGCGTTGCTGTCATGGCTGTCCCTCAGTCTTTTACTCCCATCTTCCCCGCTCACACCTGTTTGCAGGCTGTGTTTTAAAATCTTGCATTGCTATTGTAGAGCCTGAGTGGGGTTGTTCAACAATAAAACATGACTAACAATTAGATGCACATTTCATGGGTGTCAAATTGGCTCCCTCTTCAACACATATATGATACATGACATATATATTTCTTGTTTTATTAATTTAAAAGGATTTTTATTTGAGTCATTCTATTTCCAGTTTAAAAACATGCAAAAAAAAATTTATGATGTGCATTGTGATTATATAGTGGGAGCAACTATCACACCTTGAAAAAGTTACTAGTGAACTTTACATATTATGTCACTGCACAGTACACCAGCGCACCACCAGTCCAGAGAGATGGATCAAAGTAATCTAGCAACACAGCTAAAGTCTTAAGACTTTTGTAAAAACTGACAATTCAAAGCTTTTGAGATTTTTTACATCATGTAACTTTCCCTTTTTCAATGAACAATTTTACAAAAAAATATGAAACAAACAAAAGAAGTGCAGCAGCTTAAACAAAATGATAAGTAATACGTATCCATCCATCCATCCATCCATCCATCCATCAATGATCTATATCTGTTTATTCCAGTGCAGGGTCACAGTGAGCTGGAACCTATCCCAGCAGCTAGTTCACCACAGGGCCAAGATTTAAGACTCAAACTTTATTATCCTGCAGAGGAAATTTTGTTTTGTTTTATCAGCAATGAACGAAGATTAAAAAGATCATTTAAAAAAAAAAAAAACATTCACACAAAAAACATAAATTCCTGTACAAAAATACACAAAAACATATGATCACATGACTCTATTTAAAAGGCTAATGGTACGTTGAGCATTGAGAGACAAACAACCTCTCACTCCGAAGGAGAAACCAATTAATCTAGAAAACCTGTTCTTGGACTGTGGGAGGAAGCCAGACCCCAACAGACATACTTGCATATAGGGAGAACATTTAGACTCCACACAGAAAGGTCCCAACTGAGGTTCAAACCAGGAACCAGTGATAACTGTTACATCACTGTGCAGCCTGAAAAAATAGTATGACTTATTAAATGTCTTCTACAGACAGTATTTTTGTTACAGTTGTGAAGTTTTTATAAAATGCCACAAAAAGCTGCTATTTGTTGATTTGCTTTAGCTTTAACAGCCACAAATACACAAATAACTTAATTGTATTAGAAAATATAAACAAATCTTACATGTGATGCCTGCAAGACATGTATAAAAGTTGGGTAAAAGGCAAGTTTAATATAGTGATGTATCATCCTTTATATAGACTTTTTAGGAGATGATTGTTAACAGTGTCCATTTTGGCTAAATACAAGATTTCCACTTCTTGTTGCTGTTAGCTGTTTCTCCTTTGTATGTGCCCTACATTTTCCACAGACAGCAGCTCGTAACAGCAGGCAAGCACACACACTTTGTCTTTGAAGCAATGCTGTTGTCAGTTATGTAGAACAAAGTCTGGCATTGTCCTGCTGAAATAACTACAATAACACTGCCTTGATGGCAGAATATGTGTCTTTAAAATGCAAATATATAGGACCGCATCAGTGGTAAACCATCACACACATGCACGTCACCCATGTCATGCTCACTGACCCATACAATCACAGATGCTTGCTTTTACATTTTTTGCTGATCAAAGAATGGTCTTTTTCACCTTTGGCATGTAGAACTAGACATCTGTTCCCCCCTCCAAAACTGAAATATAGACTCATCTGATTACAGAACACATGCCCTCTGTTCATTTGAGATGAGCTTGTGCCCAAAGAACTGGGCAGCGTTTCTGCACAGTTGATATATGGTTTCTTCCTTGCGTAATACAGTTTCCAGTTCATTTTTGGATGCATCAGCAGACTGTATTGAATGAAAAAAGGTTTTCCAAGATACTCCTGAGTCCATGTGGCTACTCTGATCAACGTGGCATGACAGCTTTCCAACCTTTTCTTTTACACACTGAGACTTCTCAAGCCTCTCTAAACTTGTCACTGTGTATATCTGTTTTTCTGCAGACGGGCTGTGCTTCATCTCCATGAAAGTCAAGGTATTCATGATCTGGGTTGGCCTCGCTGGGAGTTAACTTTGTGCTTGGTTGTAGTGGTCTTCATCCTCTACTTCAGCCTGTGGAAAGGTGTAAAGTCTTCAGGAAAGGTACAGACCAGGACCACCAAACAACTGTTGTTTTCTTCAACAGAAACAAATTTTTGTAGAAGAATTTGGTTGTAGCTAGCTCAAGTTTTGGAACTACATTCAAGATAAACATTGTGGCTACTCTCCCTTATGTGTCCTTTTTTCAGCACTGTGTAATTAATTCTAGCAACAAACACGACAGTTTCAGGATGCAATTGCAGGACTACATCATTAAACTATAGCTGCACACTGGTGTAGCTAATCATATATTAAGAAAAGGGGAGAGGAATTTTCTTTTCTTAATATATATTGTCAATCACAATTAGTTACTTTTTACATGGAGATTGGTTATGAAAAATTATGGAATTTTTTTTGCCTATTTGGATTTTTTAGGTGGTGTACATCACTGCTACTATGCCCTATGTAGTATTGTTTGTGCTCCTCATCCGAGGCATAACTCTCCCAGGGTCGATTGATGGCATCAGAGCCTACCTACACATTGACTTCAATCGACTCAACAATTTAGAGGTAAGAGACAGTCTTTCTCAGCAACAGTGTGGAAATTTATACGTTTTTTGGGTGGGGAAAAAACAGAAACAATTGTTATTCTTGTTGCCAAATTCCAAGTTTTATTGCTGGACAGATCTTCAGTTTTGGGTTACATTAACCTCTGGCTCTGTGTAAACTCATGGGACTCTCAGATCTGTTTGCCTCTCTTACATGCTATGAGTAACATTTTTGTCTGGATAGATTTAAAAAGTCCCCCATATGCATTACTGTAATCCGCTGGGTGGAGTATCAAATGTTATGAGGGGTTAAAGGCTAGAGTCCTTTGGTGCCTCCCATACTGAATGTATGTATACAATGGGAATAAACACACTTTATAAACCCCTGCCTAAGATACAATCTTCACACAACTAAGCTCATGTATGTGTGAAATGGTTGAGAAAAAGTTCATGTTTTGCAAAACATTTGTGGGCCTCATGTTTTAATGTAGTCATCATGTTTTGTGAACCAGAGCCAGGAGTTTCTGGCTGATAAAGCAAAATTACAAAGGTAACAAAGAAATGTGTTCACCAAATAAAACAATTCAGCTAGTTTACAGCAAATTTGGAATCATGATCATAGCAAATTAAATAATGAAAATTCTAGTTTATTATAAACTCAGCCTGCAGTTATAGAGTATTTAGTGTAGATTTAAAGTTTCCTTTTTCTCTTGTTGCTTTTGCTCACAATAGGTGTGGATTGAGGCTGCCACCCAAATTTTCTATTCATTGGGAGCGGGATTTGGTGTGCTCATTGCTTTTGCCAGCTATAACAAGATTGACAACAATTGCTACAGGTAAGAGGTTTTATACTGATAGCCAGCAAAAGGTACACAACTACTCCTTGCTGTTTCCAAGCAGCCTGCCTTTTTCACAGCAGAGGGGAGGCTAATCTGTCCAGCTTACTCCAATGTACGGATGTATGAGGAAAGATAAAGTACAAGCCAGAAAGGGTTGCCAGATTTTAGCTAAAGGCTACGTGTTGGCTTGTGTCATAGAACTGCTGTTCCCCAGAAGAAACTAGACATTAAATTGTAAGCTTTGCTTATCTTTTAATGCTTTAATAGACTGTGGTGGTGGTGTTGGAGGCAGATGCTGTTGACCAAACAACAGACAAAAGATATCTAGCTGGAGCAACACAAAATCTCAACAACAGTGGTTGCTTAAGTCATTCCACCGTTGCAGTACCCCAAACTGTAAATGATAATAATTATTATAAAATAAATTACCTTCATGGAGCCTTCCAACATTAGCAGGTGCTGTATTGCGTGCTATAAGCGATATGAACCCCTCCTTTCTTGTCCTGTCTCATTCCCTTCACTCTCTTCAGCCCCAGACTGGGCCTCTTCTTCCTCTCTCATGTCCCTCTCAGAATTATGCATGGACTTTAGGCAGGTGGGATTTGCATTATGCCCTTTGTGGCAAATGAGCACATTTGAACTAGGTGAAAGGCAATGGCTTGGAGGAGCCAGAGACATGTTTGATTACGAACACTGATGGTGGAAATCTGGATGAGGTATAGTGCTGTAAATAAGTGCATCCTCCTTTACAACTGTTTGCATCATCAAATCCAAAGAGTGTATTCTACTTAATAACTAAAAGCACAGCAAACACCACAGAATTCTAAAGTGAAAACAAGAAAATTTCAGAAAAATGTACAAAATTGGGCAACCTTCAGATTTAGGTTGGACACAAATGTTTTATTTCTTTTCTCTGCCTTAATGATAATTTGTCGGATTGTGTTTGTGTACGTGTGCAGTGACCTGAATGACCAGACAGCAGGGTGGTGTTTGTTAAAACATCTACAAAAATGTTCAAAGCCTTCACCCAATGCAAAAAGAAGAAAAGTAAGAGGGGAAGTCAAATGGAAGGAAATTGTTCATTGAGAGGTTTCTGCTCTCTAAACCTAAAGGTGGCTGAGGTCAAATTGACCTTATTCATTCTGTCAGTGGCCACAGAGCAGCACTCTAATTACAGATTAAACCACCGAGCAGGAGCAGAGAACAAAAGCCTCTGCTGAAACAGTCCTCATCAGGAGATCAACCCATGAAACACTTGAAAGATGTCAAGTAACGGACAACCCTATTCTATTTTTGCTTAACCTAATAAGAGCTGCACTTGTTTAGAGGAGATGTTACACAAAGCATTGAAAAATTATTTAAATAAATCCCAATTAAATACAAATGTCAAATTAAAATATAATGTTCATATAGAGAAACCCAGATTTCTTTTAAACTTTGTATTATTATCATTTTTTATTTCATCTATAGGGATGCTCTCTTGACCAGCACTGTGAACTGCATCACTAGTTTCTTCTCAGGGTTTGCCATTTTCTCTGTGCTTGGATACATGGCTTACAAACATCATGTAAACATAAAAGATGTGGCAACAGAAGGTGAGTTCCGGTATTTCTCTATTCTGATAGTATTAGTTAAATTAAATATTTACAAGATCGAAATAATATATTGCTATTTTACAGCACTTGCAGTGATGAAAATCCAATTGTTTGTTGTATGTACAGGGCCAGGTTTGGTGTTTATCATCTACCCCGAGG
This sequence comes from Rhadinocentrus ornatus, assembly GCA_037177495.1. Lineage (NCBI taxonomy): Eukaryota > Metazoa > Chordata > Actinopteri > Atheriniformes > Melanotaeniidae > Rhadinocentrus > Rhadinocentrus ornatus. The sequence continues at coordinate 28,584,993 of JBAMHW010000001.1, read as the reverse complement.
CTATTTCTACACTCCCCGGCTCAACATTTTGGGCTATACTGTTCTTTATCATGTTGCTGACTTTGGGCATTGACAGTTCAGTGAGTACCATGAACCACTTCATCTCCATAAAATTTCTTAAAATTCTGAAATGAATATCCTCTTTTTATAGATACATTATTTAAATGAATGAATGTGTCAAATCTAGTAGGTAGTTGTGACACAAGTTTAATAGGCATTGTGATACAAATGTATAAGTGGACTCAGTAAATACAAGGTAATACCAAAGCCTGCCACCCTTATAATATATCCATTGTATTTTCCCCTGGGGTTAATAAAGTTTTTAAATTTAATTTTTTTTTTAAAAGTCTGTAATTCAGTTTGACTTGACAAGTCAGTCACTGCAGATATTGTCATGCAGGGTTTCTTAGTTAATAATGTTGTAACATTTTAACAGCGTCCACACCAGAAGCTGCATTGAGTAGCTGTGTAACATAGAAGTACAAGAGCTTCTCCATATCTAGTACTGACAGTTTTGTCTGTTAAGAGCCGCAGCATTAAAAATATGATATGTAAAACATAACTTTTCACATCTATGCGATGCCTACTTGTTCATTTTGATTAGTTCAAACTCCAATATCATATAATTAATCAAATCACAAATAAGGAAATTAGTTAAAGATACACACAACATAGTTTTAATAAGGCATGTTCTATTTCAGAATGTCAACTATATCATTCTGACTGGTAAAAACTTAAATTTATCTTTAAAACAAAGGATTGATAAGAAGTGTATATCTTAAACCAGATTTGTAGCTTATTAGAATTTAAAAGTAGATATCTGATACTCAAATTCTAAAGTCATATTTTAGTTGCAGTATCTGCATCATAAATAATATAGTTTATTTTCATCATGATAAAATCCCAAAAAAGCATGTTTCTTTTTTGAAACACATATTGTGTTTAAATAAGGAAAAATAAATTAGACAGTTTTTGGTAAATATCAAATCAAGGCAAATTAAATTTCAAAGAAATGTCAGTAGCTGGCGAAACTGATTAAAAGCATAAAATCAACTAATTTAGTAAGAAAAGTAACAAAAGACAAGTGCACGATATACATCTTAATATTATACATACCAGCATTAAATCAGGGTAGATTTACTACTATTGTTCATTTTTTGTCCACCCTTCTGCAGGAGTGGAATAAACCAAGGGCCTTTCAGAAAGTCTTATTTTTTTATACAAGTCGTACTTTGTCCACAACTGTGCATATCATGCTGATAAAATCAACTTTCAAAATTACTCTTGAAAACGTTCCTTTAATTCAAAGCTTTATGAGCACCCAGCCCATGTCGGATCCATAATTTGCCTCACTATGACAGCCCTGTGCTTGCAGTGCTGGTGGCTATATGTTTGCATAGTTCTTCAGTGGTGTAGACATTCATAAAAGTCTGTGGAAAAGAAGTTAATCTTAAATTAGGGATAATTTGCATCATTTCTGGCCTAGACCTCAGAAAAACAGTGACATGAACATGAACAGACTGGTATATGTGGAGGTCCCATTGGGATAGTAATGATATCCATGAATAATAGCAGAGGACTTTTGAAGCTCATTTGCCCATTTCACTTGTCATTAGTGGAAACTTAATGTTTGTTTGCACATGCACTTTTTACAACATCATCATTGACAACCTGCACAATTATTTAAAAAAATAAAAATAGCTGACTTTGAGATCTGTGACATTTCCATAACCTACACATCCTACAAAACAAGTCAAAAACACATATGAAGTGTGGATTTTTTTAACGTTACCGTAGTAGATAATTAAATTGAGAAGTAAAGGCAAATTATAATTATATCACACAAAAAAATCACAACATAATTCTTCTAAGCATTACACTCCTGAGTGAGAGCAACTGCTGATCAATATGTCTGTGTCTGTGTTTCCCAGATGGGTGGCATGGAGGCAGTCCTCACAGGCCTGACAGATGACTTTAAGATTCTCAAGAGAAACAGAAAGCTCTTCACCTTCGCCACAGCCTTCGGGACCTTCCTCGTTGCCCTCTTCTGCATTACTAATGTCAGTATCAGTTGTTAGGAACTTTAGTAAATATAGTTCTGAATATTTTGATTTTGTAAGATATACACCATTCTGCAGTGCCAGGCATGATAAGTGAGTGGGTTAACTGCACTTGAATCTCATGATGTTCTGCTGTCATAGAAAAAAAAAATGTTTAAGAAAGCTGAAGAACTCAGTCTAAGAAATTATAATTGAGAGCTATTCATCACACTCTGATAATAAATCAAAACTTATTTAAGCCTTGACCAGGATAATTTTCTCTGTGGCCGCTATTCATTCACATGGCCTCAGCAGCAATAAAAACATTACCAGTTACTGAGATGCAAAGTCTACAGAAAGAAGAGTATATGAAAAATTATGGTACTGATTCACATGGTTTCTTCCTTTAATCAAATCAATAAAAAATATTAAGAAATTCAGTGAACGATTCTGCAAGCGTCTGGTAAAAGACACAGAATGTACTGGTCCGGATACAAATCAAAGATTTATTGCACAAATTTATTGCTCAAACATACGGAGAATATTTCCATCTGTGTTGAGACAAACAATCTAGAAGGTCAATCTAAAGGCCCTGCAAAGTGTAATAAGAACATTTAATAAATTATAGTGGACAGAGTGGAAAGGACCCTTGCTGATTGACTGCACACAAGGGTCTACTCATCTTAAAACACAAAGATTTACAAACAGGCCACACACTCAGAAACACTAAATTTTATTTTTCCTTTCCTCCTCTGTAGGGTGGGATCTATGTTCTGACCTTGCTAGATACGTATGCAGCAGGGACATCTATACTTTTTGGAGTGTTGATCGAGGCCATCGGAGTGTCATGGTTTTATGGTAAGAAATTCACTGCTAATTATAGAAACACTTATTTTACCACAGACTGCCACAGGCAACATATGTAATTAGTCATGAAATATTTAATGAAATAAAATTAGCAGCATGAAAATTAAATATTTTTTTCGTACTCTCCACATTTGCCATCATTTTAAGGACAGTAAAACAATAGAATCTGAAAACGTGGCAGAAGTGTCAAATGTGGTGAAAAATGGTGGAAAAGTGACAGAGGCTAATTAAAGATCTTGTAAGGGGTTGGGGCGGGGTTAGGTTCAGTATAGCAGGAAGTTTTAAAATTGAATATTGCATGACATAGTAGGCCTGTCTTGCCTATTAAGCTGTATACTATGTTTACCACGCCAACGTCAATGAAGGTGGAATCCCTTGGCGGAATAACCAACGAATGTGGATAACAACATGGCAGTCTTGATGAGATAATGAAGTAAATACATCCAAAGCACATGATTTTCTTTTTCAAGTTAAGGCCAATTTAGAGCAGAAAACTATCAGCGGACAAGGGTGCAGACCATCGCATGTTAGATTCCCTCCTGCTGTCCAGTGAGACTACATATTTGGCACAAATCAGCTTGCTGTAGTCCTTGGTGTTTGAATATTGATTGTCTATAACGCCACTCTCCGAGTAACCATTTAATGTTTCATGCTCTCTGCAGGTGTGGACCGCTTCAGCGAAGATATAGAGCGAATGATGGGCTTTAAGCCAGGACTATACTGGAGGCTCTGCTGGAAATTTGTCAGCCCAGCTTTCCTGTTGGTGAGAGGAGAGAAAAAAAGAGACCCCACAAATAAACTCAACTTGAGTAGATAAGATACTCAATGACACAATGTTTACTGTCTTTAGTTATGACATTTAAGAGAGAATTAGAGTTTTGATTGCATCTATATCAGAATAAACAACAGAAGTGAATTTAACTAATGCAATAAGATGAAAAACACACAAGAGAAAGGAGTCACTTACCACTTCAGAGATACGGATTCAGTCATGGGCAGTCATGCCTCTTGCTTGTACCTAAAAGGATGTTAGAAAAGAGGAGATATGTTGAACCACAGTGCACCCCTTGATGAGTTCCTTGCTGTCAGGTAAATTTAGTTGTGTGCAACTCCGTGTGCTTTAGAGGAAGCATATGGCTCTGCCCACTATTATCCATGGGTGGGTGTAGATCACCATGTGCTTCCTTTCAAATAAATAGCTGTCTACACCCTCCCCTGGACAATAGTAGAAATTGGTAGGATTAAGCACAATATGCCACTGCACATTGTCAGAAAAAGAAGAAACTAAAAACTAAATTACTATTGTTTCTATATATATATTAGTATGTTTTGAGCCTTTGTTCTACATAATTTGTATATACACCCATAGGAAAAAACTGCAACCTTTTCAGTTTGTTATACCAAAGGTTATAGACATAAGAAGAAATAATAATAATAATAATAATAATAATAATAATAATAATAATAATAATAATAATAATAATAATAATAATAATA
>JBAMHW010000001.1:28548911-28571914 GCA_037177495.1 Rhadinocentrus ornatus | reverse complement strand
AATAACAGTAAATAAATAAATAAAAGAATCAGACTATCAAGAGGAGTCTTATACTTATAAGCCTCCCCTTGGCAAAGAAAATTTGTTTGGCACAATACAACAACCAGACTACCATTTTGCTTTCCTATGGTGCTGGACAAGACAGGTAAAAAAAAAAAAGATTATTGATTGGAAAACGTTATATTATTGGTGAATTATTACATTATTGGCTTTATTGTATCTGAAATGGTCATAATTATCATTTTGGCAGGTATTATGTAATTGGCCATTATTGCATTAGCTGTTGCCATTTTAAATTTTTATATTGTGCTTAAATAATGTGGCTTCTCATTACTTCCATTTCCTTCAATGCCCCTTTTGTCTTAATGCAGGAAAAAGGTCAAGCTTGCAAACTTTCATCAGCTTTGTTAAGCCAATAAAAGTCTGGCCAGACTACCATAGACTGCTTCTTAATTGCCAAATTTGTCCAGCACTAACGTGATTGGAGCAAAGGAGAGCCATTGTTTAAGGTCCCTCCTTAGATGGGGGATCTATTCATGCAACCAATAATAATAGTGTTATTAAAGTAAATTTAAAATAAAAAACAAAGAAAAAGATAAAAGTTGAAATGCATGTCAAAAGGTGATTTTAAGCATGATAAACTACAATGACATTATCTATAAAAGGTTGAGCCATTAAGAAACAAAGACAAGGAGATAATTTGGCAACTAATACATGAGACTTTGGAATGCATTTTTCTCTATTTTCTCTTTTTTGTCTCTAGTGAATCATATTAAGGAAGGAAACTCTTCCGCTTCACAATCCCTTCTGTGAATGACACCTTGTGTGGCTCTGGATGCAGCTCTGCAATAAATGAGCAGGTGTCTGCACTTTCAGTGTCTCTGTCCCAGACTGGAGGTGGTGTGGTAGGCTGTGGTTTACTGGCTTCTCTTTTCCTCTGTCCATTTGAAACGTAGGCGGTGGTTTGGTTGTGGCATTTGTGCAGGAGTGTGTGTTTTGCAGCTTCTCCTCCTGAGGTATCTCTTCCACATTTTCATTTTGATGTTAGTTTGTCCTGCAGTTAAATTAATTGGCTTCTTAGCAGTGAGGACGTGGCTCAGTGCTTCACTGTCCTCTTCTGTGCGAGAGAGTTGTGCCGCTCCCAGGTATGTATTAGGTATTTCTACAATGCATCGTGATGTGGACGTGGATTCTGCTACAATGGAACATTTGAAGCGTTGTCTGTGGTAATACAGAATAGTATTTTTCCATCAGGCCCCAGTAGCTATTGTTTGCGTCGTATACGGTCCTATGGTGCGACTTGACCACAGGTCCGTAGCGGTGGCAAAACATTGGACTGTAGCCACGTCCTTTACAACACCGTCATGACACTCATCATACAGGGCAGGGAGAGACACGCGATTGAAATATTGACGAGATGGCAGTGATACCGTTTGTCTAAAGTGTTGATGAGTTTCTTAAATCCCGGGTTGTTCACTGTGTTAACTGAGCGCTGGTCTCTGGCGAGAAAAAGAAAGAAGTTATGTTTGTTCATAACGTTTTTTATCTCTCCGTGTCTCTGGGAGCTGGTGGATTATTTAGTCACGACTCACAAAAATTGAACATTTTTTTATTTCCTTGTGTTGCATCATAAGCCCCCGTGTGCACGTCTACATGAACGAGTGCAATATTTCACATACACAAATGTCGCCTGTCGCTTGGCTGGAGGAGGGCAGTGATTTCCACCTCATTGCGCAAGTTCCATAGAAAATTAATAGAGAAGGAGCAATGTCGCCTCCCGTGTGTCCAGCCCAAAACTTGAGAGGTGTTGGCATCTCGAGTTGAATTAAACCAAAGCAGCTGGGGTTGTGGGAGGAGTCTGCAGCAGAGCGCAGCGCCGCAATGCCAGTGGCGCTCGATTTGCAGCTGAAAACAGCACCAGAGTAAACTGCGAAGGAGCAAAATAATACCATTTCATTTTTATGATAGCTGAAAACCAAGATCGTAATTGTGATTAAAATTTGATTATTTTGTGCCACTGTTCGCATGTGTGTTTGGCCTTCTGCAACAGCTTGGCAGATAGTCTCCCAAAAAAGATATGAGGGCAAATCTGTTTTGAAACCTTTACTTAGGAAAACTGTAAAACTAATTAGACATCTAAAAAAATACATCAGTATCTATCAGGAAATACATTTTTGTCTCAGTGAAATTATTTAACATTACATATAAAATGTACAAAAGCCAATAATTAATGTCTATGGAAAATACAGTTGGTATGCTAGCGGTTTAGCATGCGCTAGCATGCATGAATGGACAAAATTGATTAAAACTAGGAATGAACCGATCCACTTTTTTCACTTCCAATAGCTAAGATTTAGTATGGGCCACAATCTAATGCCAATAGAGAAAAACTATGCTTAATTACCTAACAAATTATGTCTCATTGTGTGGAAAAGACTGAGATCTTTCTTTTGTGCAAGGCAACATCAGACTTGACTTAAACATTTCTTTCCTAAATATTAAAAACGATATATACGATGGAGTATTAGGGCCACACTGAGAAAAAATAGATTATGGAGGATAATCGATTTCCTCCCTGCCTCACTTAGAGAATAAAGTTGAAATGTCGAGAATAAAGTCAAAATATGGAGAATAAAGTCGAAATACAGTTTTGAGAATAAAGTCGAAATGTTGAAAATTGTTATGGCTGACTGCAATGGAGTTGTGCGGGAACTGCCGAGATTAGCGGATTCTTTATTATGTGCTCTCAAAACTGCTACTCAGGCTAAGGAAACTTGAATCAATGCTCTAACATTTACACGCACATCTTGGTCCGATGCTTCACATTTCAAAATAAAGTTCTGCTTAAAGGAGTTAACCAAAACATTACAAGAATAAAGTTGAAAACAGTTTTGAGAATAAAGTTTAAATGTTGAGAATAAAGTTGAAATGTAAATAAAGTAAAAAGGGAAAGAATTTCCTCGTTGCTGAAGCCCACTCTGAAGTATAAGTTCACTAGCTATTTGCATTGTGTTTTATAGAATAAAGCTGGTTCAAATTCATCTTAAAGACTTGACTTTATTGTCAACATTTTGACTTTATTCTCAAAACCACATTTCGACTTTATTCTTGACATTTTTACTTTATTCTCGAAATTTAAACTTTATTCTCTAAGTGAGTAAGAGGGACTGAAATCATCCTCCACAATTTGTTGTTCTAAGTGTGGCCCTAATACTTAGTCGTAAACATAAATGTACTGAATTACGTATTTATTTAACAACTGTGCACCATTACAGCAATCATAAATTAAATTTAACAATCTGAAATAAGCTTCAAAAGCTTGAATTTTGTTCAAGCAGCAAAATCCTGACATTGTAAATAGGCCTTGATATATATGTGAAAAACACATAATCTGGCAACACCAGCCACCACAGAGCCACACCACATGTGTCATCAAATTGCAAAACATGGAGGCAAAATCCAATGAAGGCAGCTGCTCCACCTCTGCCTCACTAATCACTACAGCATCTTCGTATGATCACTTAAAATAATTTTCGAAAAGGTCAGTGATGACCCAGGAGGTAGAAATCTTGCCTTTTTGTGTAATCGAGTGTCAAGAAGGAACTCCGGACATCAACAACTCCAACAGCAAACCTGAAACGGCATACTGAAATAAAGCACCCGGCTAGCCTTCCAAGGTGAACTAAATGCCGTTAAAAACAATCTAAAGACTTGGCAACGGCTAAAGCAGATCCTCTACCACCCAAAACTAAATAACAGCGCACAGTAGCAGCAGCTCCGTTGTCTTCATCTCCAGCCGCAGATGGAAAACCTTTTGCAGTATATTGTTGCAGACCTGCAGCCTTTGAGGAAAGAGGAACCCTCAGCTTTCATAAATTTGACATATGACATATAGTCTTGCATATCTTTTTTAATTTGTTTTTTACTTGTTCATTTGGGCTGAATTTTGCACTTTTATGACCCAAGTGCTAGATCTTTTCAATGGACAAACCTGCAGATCTGTTTAGGATGTCACATTTTGTCATAAACCGTTTTTTGTTATTCATCAAGATGTCCGGAGCTATTTTTATCTCTCAACTATTTTCTTATTATATTGTGCTTTAAGTAGATCACATCAAAAGTGCATCATGTACCAGAAAGAGGGTCACCACACAATAGAGTCACCCCACCATCACATCACAAGTCAGAAAAAAATACATTCACAAAAAATTGAAAAGTGACTTAATGAAAATATTAATAATGTTTAAATGTGTTGCACTTTAAATATTGCCCTTTGAGGAACATCCTTTGTTTCCTACCTCAGATAGTTTAGCAATTCCTCATTACATAAAGACCAGTCAAGCAAGTTTTTCCTCATGTTTTTATGCTGTACGAGTGAAAGCTGCAGCTGGCTACGAGCGTGGACTGAATGGGTGGCAACAAGAAGAAAATGCCGTATTCTGAGGGTAATAGCTCGCAGCAACATATTGGGGAAAAAAAAAACAAAACGGTGAATTAGTTAAATTTTAGAACTGTGAACTTAAAAAAATTTGAATTATGAACTATGAACTGAACTAGTTCATTTTAAAATGTGTGAACTGAACTTTGAACTAGTTCATGTAGAAATTGAACTTTCCCAACACTGGTTAATATAAACTCATGGGCAGGGGATTACCATGTGAGATAGAGTTACATAAAATAAAATATACCACTTAAACATTTACAATGTGAAAGAAGTCTTCTCTCAGTGGAAACATTTGTGGGCAAGCTAATGAGAAGTCCAGATATTTTTTGGAAAAATGAAGACACTCGGTAAGCAAGTTCAATAGCCAGGCTCTGTGTTTGGTATGGCCTTTTATCGCTGTCCTTAAACTATTATATTACACTTCTACAACAGCATTAATGCAGAAATGTACAGTGAAATTTTAGAAAATATACTGCCTTTATGATCACTTTAACATGCATGTGTTTTTCATTAAGATGATGCAAATCCACATCCTGCACACATTACCTATGCTTTGCTGCAGCAGGTCTGGATACTGTATACTGGCCAGTTCCATATAGAATAAAAATTTTAAACTGTAAAATCCACCTACCCCACACTATTAAAGTTAGTTCGCAGGCTGAATCCAGGAAAAAGATAGGTGAGGTAAATAAAAGTTTATTTACAAAATTCTTACTTAACAGGTAACGAGTGTCAGGGTGGATGAGCAGAATCTTCCAGGTTGGAAACATGGGTCACTGGGAGAAGATATAATGAATAAAATAAGAGAAGAGATTATCTAAGAGAAGAGTACTGACCAGTAAGAAGCAAAACACCCTTTTGGAAGTAACAGAGTGGCAAATTGCTTGGCAAAAGTTGACTGTTTTGATAAGAAAGAATGTCTCTGTAAGAACTGTAAAATGTAGCGCTTTCAGCATTTGTCCAGCTTTCTGTTTTATTCTGTGAATAAAATGAGATTTGCAAATCCTTTTATTTTGTTTTCATTTAAATTTTATGAAGCGTTTCAGGTTTTTTTTTAAATGAGATTGAATTACAAGTCAAACTGATCCAGTTTGTTTAATCTCTGTGAATGGTAATTCCATCTGAGCAGTAAAATCTCAATGTTATTGGCAGGAACACTTCATGAAGAGGATCCTGTCATAATAAGCGAAGTATAAAAAAAAAAAAGTTTCCCACGTGAAAAATGATTAATTATACAAGTTTTGCTTTGAGTACCTTGGTCAAAGAATAAAACAATATTATATTCTTACAAAAATTCTCAAATACATTTTCTTAGTATGAATTAGACTCTCAGTTTTACTATAATTTAAGAAGTTTCTTTTAATTTTCTTGTAGATCTATCGATTGTACATATTGGCAACCTTTTTATGTGTGTACTCCTTTCTACACATCTTTGATGACCTCAGATGTACATGTTGCTGGTGAGTCTTGTGAAAGTGAGAGTGACTGTGGAGATTCTGACTAAAGTTGCGTGTTAATGTCACACATCAGGAAATATCCCAGTGATTTTTGCTGGAAATAAAGTCATAAGACAGGTTTTCCAGTGTTTTTTCCAGCTTTGACTAAAACTAGAGCAAAATTATTTTGGCTCATATTTCCTGTAATTTCTAGTAGTTCTGTGACTTTTTTTTTCTCTGTGGATCGGATGCCCTATTAGGTTTTTTCCATTACTGAAAGCCAAATATGACAAGCAAAGTCATTACTAGCTGTGCAGAAGTAGCTAGTATTGATTTCACTGTGAATCACAGTGTGAGTGTGTGCATGTGTTTATGTGATCACAGACAGTATGATTACATCGGTAGATGGTCTCTGGTTTGATTCTGTTGCTGTTTGGTGAACACTAATATCAACGGAAATCAAATTATGTATGACTTATCAAGAGGTCACACTCAAATACACTGCAGCTGTATTACATGATGGCCAGCATTCCTCAGAGGCAGGAAACTCCTCCCTGTGGGCACACTCCGTGTATGATGTATTTCCTGTTTATTTCCTGGGCAACCCCTACAACTGTGAATACCACGAAGAGCTTGGATTAAGTCCAAAAAGTCTTCCCAAGAATGAGATTAACTCTGTCTATGTGACCCTTTCTCCCACGTTTGGTTTCAATACATCCTTTTTTCAGTCTTGGTAACAAAGTTTTCCATGAAGGCGAAGTGCCGGTTTCCTGTCTCTCAAGCAAAAACAGACATGAATCTAATAAATGCCTAATTCTGATTCCAACATAAGATACAGTCAGAATGTCTCATAACTCCTCCTCCTGTCTTTTTTTGACCTACAGACACGAGCACAACCTGGATGCTGAAGCTTTAATGAGATCCTGTTTAGAATACAGAGTACATATGTTCCTACAGTGAAACGGTTTACATGTGAGAGAGATAAATTGTTTGCTTACTGTGTGATAAATCATATTTGCATTTATGCTTGGGGTCTTGTCAAAAGTATTTTCGAAAGCAGCAGAGACAGTGTCACAGTAATTTGCTAAATATCACTAATTTTCTGTACTTGCATTATTCTATCATGAGTCAGCCTATCCCAGCTGCCACCTGGCATGAGGTGGTACTGGTAGTCCATCACAGGGTCACCATGGACACTCACACTTGGTCAATTTAGAATTATGAATTATGAAGCATGTTAATGTTTCGCTGATGTTGTGATGTTTGAAGATTGGCTGCTTTTTTACATACCTTGTTAGTACTGGGTTGGACCCCCTTTTCACCCTCAGAACTGACTTTTTGGTAATTATTGGTAATACAATCAATATTAACACAAATACCCAGCCAAACAGATAGTGGAGTAAACAAGCTGAAAACAAAAGTGAATTTTCCAAACCAAAGTAAATGTACAAAATACTGATTTATATGAGCAACAGCCTCTGGTCCTGACACATTAATCTGCATTTACAGACTGCCTTTACATATGTTTTTATGTCCAAATACACAAAGGAAAACAGAAAGTCTTGTTTAAGGTCTCAAATAAATTGGGTTTTGTGACATTTTGATGAACTTTGTGAGAATTCTTACATGCATTTGTGCATTTACATTCTTTTACTAAACAATAAGCACATAATTCTATCATGTGCAAACACAAGGACACACATTTTTATACCTCTGCAGCACACCACAAAAATCTGACAGAAATCTTCTGGGAGGAATGTTGTGAGGGTCAAGTTTAAAAATAGGTACAGTGTTGCTGCACAAATTTTCCATTAAAAACTATTGAGAACATAAGCTGGAAAATCACATTACGTGACAGCCCACACAGACGGTCAACAATTCTTTCCATTCATGATAACATGCTGCATTTTTTCCTATCTCTATTACATGATAATCATCAGTGAAATTTATCACACAACCTTGATGAAGTGAAAACTTTTGTTCTTTCTTGGATTGTATGTATCTCTCAAATTTTTGCATCTACAATTCAGTATGTGGACATAACTATGAACCTTACTCACAATTCGAACAAATTTATTTTGACATTTACAGAATGCTTTTTGTAAATATCCAAAATGAGAAGTCCTGTAAATATTTACATGAACTTTGGTCTTTTTAGGATAAAATCTGAAGAAATTTTTTGTTGCTGACAGAGGAAGTTTGTGTTTATTTAATTGCTGAAAAAATCTAGAAACCTAGTCAACAAATAAGACTAAATTATGCCGATCCCAAATGTCTGTTCATTAGTATGAACTACATTTCTTTATCATTGTCTTGACAAAGAAGAAGTAAATCACATCAGAAAGCTAAATGCAGAAATCAAACTTTTTTCTAAAAAAAAACAAACAAAAAAAAAAAACTTGTAATGAAGTGACACTATCCAAATTTCCTTACAATTTGCGCATCGTCAAAAATTAGTGGTTGTTCTGGGCCATTCAATATGAGTGTTTATCAGAAGAGGAATTTGTAATGACAAGAAATAAATATGGAGATAGGCGAGACCCTCAGAGTATTAATCCTTTTTGTGACTCACACACAGATGGAATATTTCCACACCTGCACCTATCATCATTAAACACAAGCTAATTTAGAAAATTAATAATAATAATTTTTATTATTATTTGAAATTCTTGAGAGCAGTACAAATCTTTGCTGAGGTATCCATCTGTGTCACTATCAGATGGGTAATTCTATAAGATGCAAAGACATAAAGATCTCCAAAATTCACTGACCCATTGGAGGGGGGGGCAGAAGGAAAAGACGAGGCTTTAGTATTCATGCCTGTCTTCTATGTAAGCAGCTGTTTAGTTTGTGTATAGGACATAGAAACCTCTTAAAAATTATTGTTAGAATAAGTCATCAGCAGATGAGGAGGTAGTACCCAAATGCAAACTGACCTAAACACCAATGGCTGATGAAGGAATGATGATGGTTTAATTACACAAGATACACAACTGAGGATTATGGGAAGACTGACAGGAAATGACAGGTCACAAACAAAACTAACAGCACAGGCCATAATACAGTAACACTACTGACATAACACAATGAACTGGCTGCAAACAAAAGCAAACCTGGAGCACAAGTATTGAGGGGCAAATGAGAAGCAGGTGTGGCAATGAGGAACCAGAAAACAGGTGCTAGACTAATAAAATAAAAAAATAAACTGAGTAGACGTTAGAAAAGATAAGGACAACAGAAATCCACACTGAAAGAAATATTTTGGTTCATTTATTGCTTCCATGCTGTCTATTCTAAAGCAAATCAAAAATAAAGTACCAACACAATCAAGAGTGGCCCACAACTCAAATTATTTCACATTTTTCTGACAATGTCTCCAAGTGGCTTTATAAGATGTAGATGTTTGTTGAGTCAGTGTGTTGGAGCAGGTGTTTTGTTGAGACGTGCTACCTTCTTGAAATATGCTACCACAGGCTGTATTCATAGGTTCATCTGTTGATCTGTGCTACCCTATCAGAACAGAATACTGAACAGAATATTTTCCATACAATTAACAGTATTGTGCCATCAAAAATTGTTAGTTTAATGGTCCGTATTTTATATAGCGCTTTTATCCATAGCGCTGTACATTATACATCACACTGCCAATAATCCATTCACACACTGATGGCGGAAGCTGCCATGCAAGACACTCACCACTACCCATCAGGAGCAATTAGGGGTTTGATGTCTTGGCCAAGGACACCTCGACATAAACTCGAGTTGGCCGAGGATCAAACCGGCAACCCTAGGGTTACAAGACGACTGCTCTACCTTGCCGAGCCACGCCGCCACGCAGTGTAAAGATCATTGATGCAAATATTTCTGGAGTAATGACTTTTAAATTAACTGAAGTATCCTATAGGTAACGTCATGAGTGTTGAAAAATCCAACTTTGAAAGTCTACTACAGCTACAGATGACAAAGGCATCACAACAATATGTAGGTCCAGCTGCTCAACATGGAGTTGAGGGTAACATTGATTTATGAGCGTGTCCTCAAGCCACATAGCTATGATGTTTTAGTGCTGTGCACATGTACAGAAAGCCATTTCATCCTGGTGTCACAACTAATATTCAGACTGAAGTCCAGTGGACAACCTGGCTTCACAAAAATTTAAATTCCTACAGACTTTTTTTACATTTATGCATCAGCTGACATTTTATTAATTTTATTCACATTTTCACATTCAATTCATTTTTTTCTTTTAAAAACTGCTACTTTTTTTAAATGTTAAATTTTTTTGTCATGACTATTTTGACTCTTCAATCATTAAAATCTGGTTAGAACAGACCTACGGGAAATTAAACTGTAAGTTAGGTTGGCAGGGCTTATGTTTAATGGCCTGAAAAACTATTATGTGTTAATGAGCTAAAACCAGAAATTGAAAATTGCTGTGTTCTTGTGTGGAAAGGGAACTGGAAAGGAGAGATGGGTGTAAGTACCAGATAAGAAAATGATGTATGTTCAGGAAACACGTTTGCCACATTAATTCATGGGCGTTAATTACCATTCATCCTCATGCTACTAAAAGAATCTCTGTTTTAGCAATTATTAAGAGAATACAGACATTAAGTTAATTTGGATCACAGGTTTGTTTGATATTGTATTATAAAATGAAAACCCAAATCTACACATATACTCCAGGTTCCATGAAATAATAGCATGCAGGTTAGGACATACATCAGAATTTACAATTTTACAACTACTTGTATAAACAGCAATATATACATCATTTGTGATAAAGTTATAATCAGTACCCAGGTCAGCCTCTGAAATTAGACACCCAAAAATGAGCATCATTTTGCAGTCCAAAGCCAGGTGGTTGCAATAATTTTGATTTAACAAAACAATGCACAACATATTTGGAACTAGAAGCTCCATGTTTATAGCTACAAATTGCTTTCCACTGTTTCTTTTTACACTTCTCAAAGCACTAAAAAGTAAAGAAGGTAAATGACATGCAGTGGCAATCTACAGAGACAAAGCAAACACGAACGTCCTGTCTTGAATGATGAGAATGTTTTTTTCTAACTCTGGGTTAATGTCGCTACCCTTTCTGGACTTCTGGTCCAAGGTTCTCACAGTTTTCTCACAGCTTTCTGTTTCTTCCACACTCCCATTTCCCCTGTTTTTGCCTTCCTCTTGCACTACATCCTTTTTACTCTCTCATTTAAAATCCTGTTTGAGCTAGGTACTGGTCTGCAATCTGTCAAAAAAAGGAATATGGTTTTAATGTTATCAGGTCCATCACCAGTAGATTTCCGGAGAATAGTGTGTGTATGTGGTTGTATCATGTGTGCGTGCACATGCATCTGCTTGTGTCTATCATCATGGTTAAACAGAACAAGCATTTTACTCATGGTATACAATAAAAATTAAAGATTTTAATGGGCACACTTACTGTCAACTACATAAAATTTATGTTGTCAAACAATCCAAAATTTCCCTGTAGAAAGGTACAGACTTGTTATCCTCTTTGAAAGGTAATTATTTAATTTATTTTTATTATGACTTTGCACTTTTGGAACAGATTTTATTTGACATTGGCTCTCCTTTGCAACATAATTAAACATGCTGTCTATTCCATATCAGCATCAGCCTTGCCACTGTATCTCTGAGATAAGACACAGAATGTGCATTAAGTGTGTGTGAGGGGAGACATGGTGCTATGTTATCAGAGCTGTTTTCTTATCAGCGAGATTTATAGTCTCAGCCAGGGCATCTGGTCTGGGCGATGTGATCCACAGATGTTGCAGAGCGACTGGGTGGCACTCAGAGGGAATTACAGATAACTTGGAGGATATAAGGAGGTTTTGGCAAGACTGTTCATAATAAAAAGGAAAATATTCAGAAGATGGAATAAAATTCTTTGCCCCCTTCCACTTGTTGCTTTTTGGTCTTTCCAACTCTCGATCATGCTTGATCTGAAGAAAATAGCTGTGTTAAAAAACACGTGATTCATACAATATTGAGTAGGACCCCAGAAAAGTATTTTAATGCATCTGTTAGTTAACTGCTTGTGAAGGAAATAGTAGCATAGTTATACGATATCATAGGTGGTATTACTAATAAATCAAAGCCAAGAAAATCCCAACAGATTGAAAACAAGTTAATGACTTTTTTTCAGCTTTGACATTGAGTCACTAATACTAATTGAATCCTAAAATTTATTAATGAACATTGATGTAAAATCTATAGTCCAGTTAGTTGTTTTTACTCTGGGAAGAGGCTTTACCAGCCTTTATTCCATCACTCATAGATATTCACATTTTATAACATTAAGGACTGCAGTTTCACTCAAAAATGTCAATTTTTAGCTCCTTAGCTGGCCAGGATCCAAAATGCTAATCAAGAATCCTGCAGTTAATTAATGTTATCAGTTTGCTCTGTTTCTTTCTACTGTGGTACATAATGGCATGTGGTACATAAAACACACACACACACAAAAACACAAGTTTTAGTATGTTTGGCTCAAGCAATAAAGCCTGTTATATACTCCGCAAGCAGTGAGAACTTTTTTCTTGTTCTTGAGGCCACAAAAACAAATTTACGTCATTTTGTTCACACAGACATGGTTGAGGACATCTTGCAGCTTGTTCTTGACACATCCGCCACACAGAACTTCTTCTTGTGGGGCTCTGAAAGGTATTGTGTGATTGGTTGGGTGTTTGAGGTGGGCGTGGTTAATGCAGAAAAGTGTGAAGCACTTTCTGTATATCTGCTGATGCAAGATTAAACGGATAGCTTTAATTTGAAGCTGATCAAGGTGGCGAGAAAGAAAGAAAATGAATACAACACGTAGTAAATGCAGACACTGCTGCGTGCACTATCCCACCCCGTCGCAGACGAAGCGTCTCGTAAAGTATGAATTAACTGGACCAAAACTAACTGATTATCTTGTTCTTGTGGCCTCGAGAACAATAACAAAGTTCTCGCTTCTCGTGAAGTATTTAGCAGGTTTTAAAAGCACAGTTTGGAAGAATTAGTAGCAAAGATGGGCTTAGAAATGACTTCAAAGTTGAAAATGGATTGTGGCTGTTAATGGCCAAAATCCTGGTTCCAGTGTCCTCAGGTGCAGCGATGACTACACTAAAGGTATCTACACCAAAATTGTGTATATGTGTACTGTTTTCTTCTATGTGCCTTTTAGGGTGTTAACCCCAAATGACGCTCTAGCACTCATCAAACAAAGCCAACACTGCAGTTAATAATGCACTACAGAACTTTGCATGGCTAAAAGTGATTAAATGTTTCTATTGCATCTACAATAGTTGCTCTTTCTTATGTTTTGATGAATTATTCATAATTTTCTGCTGGTCTCCTTGATTTTAACTCATACAGCACACAGCATGACAAAAAGTCCGGAGGTGCATAACAAGCCAAAACAAAACCAAAGCACCTGGTTTTTCAGCTATTGATATTGATGAATTCAGGATTATGCTTCTATTCACAAGGTGGACAATGTGAATT
This sequence comes from Rhadinocentrus ornatus, assembly GCA_037177495.1. Lineage (NCBI taxonomy): Eukaryota > Metazoa > Chordata > Actinopteri > Atheriniformes > Melanotaeniidae > Rhadinocentrus > Rhadinocentrus ornatus. The sequence continues at coordinate 28,558,522 of JBAMHW010000001.1, read as the reverse complement.
ATGAACTTAACATGAGTGGGCCCTTTCCATGATCCTGATTAACTTACAGGGCTACAGTAACGGTTTTGTTTTATTTGCCACTTTGCCTTTCACAAGTCATATAACCACATTGGACTTTTCAGAGCAGAAAGTTTTAGTATTCCTAGTTTGAAAAACAGATGATGTTCATGTTTGCTTGCAGTGAGTAGCAGCAAAACAGTGTGACAGCGAACAAGCACGCAGAGTGAGGACCCTGAAAGGGTTTCACCTGAATGGAAATCAGCCATCCTGAATTTAATTAATTACAGCAGGACTTTTCCTACCACGTCACTGGCCCAAAGTAACTAATCAAAGAAAATCAGTTTCACATGCCTTCCCTGTAGCAACACAATACTATCTTTTACTATGCAAGCAATGGACATTATGGGAAGGGTAAACCTGAGATCCGGTAGCTCATGAACCTAACTTGCTTTTTCACCAGCTGTAGCATACTTTACTAGAATAACAGTAGAATTTCATTACTGTCCATTTGCCTTCTCAGTGAAAATGCTACTGCTAATGTAGTTATGTTAATGGTTAGTCAATCTGAGGAAAAAGAGGAAACACTCAGTTTCATCACTGTAAATGAAATTGCATTCATTTGCTCAGTGAATTGTCAATTACTTTCTGGTTTGCAGCAATAACCCCTGAGTGAAAAAAAAGAACAACGTGAGGGGGAAAAAAATCTTAAGATCAGTTTAAAATTTGCCTAGAAAGTGTTCAGCTTTCAATTTAAACAGCTCTCTCATGTAACTTGATACCAACGGAGTACAGGCTTTATTATTAAAGGAAGTGTGCTGCATGTCTATGAGATATCTAAGGAGACCATAATGTTTTGTTATCAGTTAAAACTGTAAGCACAGGGTGCACAACACACCAAAAACAGGATGATTAATTATGTGGTCAAGTCTATGTACCTCACTTTGCTGTTGCAGAAAGAACACATTACCTGGCCAACCTGACACTAGAGCAAACAGACTTTGCTGCATTCAGATCCAAATCTTCACTGCTGGACACAAAGTGGAAGAGCCCCTGGGTCCATGTCAAGTTAATCATGGTAGCCAAAGGTAATTGGATTGACTTAAGTCCCCACAGGCAAAGTATTAGAAAATCCTAATCAGTGTCACTGGTAGAAAGACAAGGGAGTGCTTAGCTTTCACAACCAATTAGAGTTAGTGATTCCACTGAGAAGCATTCATTCAAAATGCTGGAAAATCCTCTCATTTAGAAACAGTCTACCTTTGTTTTCAGGACATCTTCGAAGCCAGGATATTGAAAACAATTTTTGTAATAAAATCTTAGAAATGTACAAAAAGCTAAATATTTTGCATCACATTTTCCAGTTTAGAAATAAATAAATAAATAAAACTTGTGTTGCATGTATTTCAGAGAGTAAGGGCTAAAATATAACCTCATCAACAAATGCATGATACCCGTCCAGATTTTAGTACATATATATAATCATTTGCCAGATTAAATATTGGGAGTTGATTTAAAAAACAAAGCGTGCACTCTCATTTTTAAAGGCTGACAGTTAGAGGATGATCACTGAGGCTGAATGGGCACAAAGCCTTTCTGTAATGTTTGAGGTGTTCAGATGCTGCCATCTAGTGAGTTAGAACTATAATCACAAGTCTAAGAAGTAAAGTTCAAGTGGCTGCAGAGAGCACACATCATCATGAGTGAGTCAAGCTAGTAGAATAACCTGACATCTTGTGGTATTAAAGATTTTCAAATACCAAACACACACACTAAGAGGAAGTAGGAGAAATTTCCAACTAGCTGTTTTGTTGCAGTATGCAGGTAAAGCGCTCTAGTCAAAGAGCTGATAATTAGCATCTCTTAAAGTCTGTGGCTTAAAATAAATTATAATCATATCTGACCACCACATTTGATCTGAGTCAACCATTAGTTGAAACATGCTCAACCATCTTACAGATTTAGAAGGTGATATGTTGGGATTATCATGAGAAGCTCTTATCATAGCACTTTTACACTGTGCAAAACTTCTTTCCTATGCTGTAAACAAGTGCACCTTTGCAGGCCTCATGTTTCCTTGGGCCTGCCCCTCCTGCCTACACATCTTTTCACAAAGCTTGAGTAATCGAGATGGAAGAAATGACCGTGCCAGCCCTGCCTTCCTGCTGCTCACTGACCTGCACTGACTTCTGCAGGAATGACCTTATATGGTAGAGGTCATCTTGTGTGTACTGGGTTTCTGGATTAGTAAAGGTCTATGGCTTCTGTTGCAAGGCTATATGCAGTTTTTTTTTTTTTTTTAATTCTTTGATTTATCTCGGCCTTCTGTTTAATTGTTTTGTTTAATTCATAATCAGTATTTGGCTAGCTTTTCTTTCTATTTTAATTTATTTTTTTGTTCCTCCTCCTTCCATTACTTATCTGGTCAAATGAATTTGGCACAAAAAGTAAGTGAATTTGTGTTTGGTTAATTATTTCTCCCATTTAATAATACCAGATGGTATTGTTTCATACCATATCTGCGGATCCCTTAAAAAGTCTTAAATGAGACTTTAAATGAGAAATTAAGGCCTTAAATATCCTTAAAAATGACAAGTAGTCCTTAAATCCAGAGTCTCAAGGTCTTAAAAAACCACCACACATCAAATAAACAGAACTTATATATTTTATTTGGAAATCTCTAAAGAACTTTCTAATTACTGTTTTGTATTTTTGTAAAAGAGGTTGGAATCTGCGGAACCCCTCGGTTGTGTGTGTGGGAGGGGGGGTTATTTTCAGGCACACACATTAGCTGTTTGTACTTCATTGGCTAACAGGTCGGTCAGTCATGGGGAAGTGCAAATTTAAAGTTCACTGGCTGGATGATCCAACATTTAGGACATGGTTAGCAACGGTTCCAGGCAACAGCTACGAGGCCCTTGGCAAGTAGATTTTTAAACTCTGCTTAATAGGAGTTAAAGCTGTGGAGTCGCATATGTACAGCTAGAAGCACAAAGCTGCTGCCAAAACCCGCAAACAGATGCTCGCCATTTCTCAGTTCTGCACTGTTCCGTCAGTTCCTCAGACTTCAGCTCCATTTCCGATCCCAGCGGCGACCGCAGCATCAGAGACAGACCTCAGGGCAATCTTTGGGTCCACCGCTACCCTTCAGGCAGGGGTACTGTGGTGTCTGCATAGCGTGACAAAACACCAGTCCTACAGCACTAATCAGGGAGTTGGAGAGATTTTCCAGGCTATCAATTATCTTTGCATTTGTTATTTTTTAGGACTGTTACATAAGAGCTTGGACTATTTGTAAGGTGGTTAATGCTTTACATTTTGTGAATGCAAGATCTTAATTTTTATCAAAGCGGCATATAAAAAGGTCTTAAAAAGTCTTAAATTTGGCTCCCTTAATGCCGCAGATACCCTGTATACATCATTTGAAAGCCTGATTAGTCACCTTTACGTCAAGGTATAACTTGTGTGGACTCTGCATCTGTTGAGTGGCAACACAGCTAAAGGTTTCGATAGCGCCCCCTCACAATGTGTCCAAATTATATGCAATATTCTCCTGTTGGTATTCACTTTGTTTTGAGATTCATGTTCTCCCAGGTGTCACAGATGCAAGATTGGTCCCTTATCAGCACCTAATTAATAGATACCTGTTCATCAGAATGAGATTCTGGATCAGTAGCAATCAATATCTACAGAATCATGGACATGGCTCCATCCTCCAAGATGACAACATTCTATCCCACGGAGATAAGTTCCTCACAGACTACCTCCAGAATTTGGGGGTGGAGAACATAGAATGGCCTGCCATCAGTCCAGACCTCAACCCAACTGAACACGTGTGGGATCAGCTTGGTTGTACTGTATGTGCTATAGTGACCAACACAACCACAGTGGTTGACCTTCAACAACTCCTGGTTGAGGAATGGTTGGTGACCAGCATGAGGAGGAGGTGCCAAGCTGTTGTGGCTGCATATGGATCTTCTGCATGCTGCTGAAATCTCTGACAATTTAATATAAACATAAAGTGGAAAATGGCTAATTAGTTTGTTTTATGGTTGTTGTTTTTTCCTGATTACTGTGGAAGTAAAGGTAGCCTACCGCTGACACATTTAGCTTTGTTCCTCAGAAGCATGATCCTTACAACTTATACCTCGCTGCAAAGTTGACTAATCAGGCTTTCCAACAGTGTATAGTTGTATAACACCAACTGGTACAATTAAAGGTGAGAAATAATCAGAGTATAATCAACAATAATACAGGTGTGAGGTAATAAGAGCATGGATAACCGTCTCAAGTGATGTCTTAACAAGAAGGGCTTTATTTTTGACAGTCAAAACAGTCAACTGGAAGTTTAACTGGAAGAAGCAGGACTTTACCACTAGTGTTGACTTGTGAGTCAAGTTAGGCTGGGGTCCATTTACACCTAAATTTGTAATGATGGATTTTTCATGGGGTGCCAGAGGGGAAAAGTCAAAAGAAGGGGTACAGATGCAGCCACGGGATTTAATCAGCATACCCTCTGTCAACTTAGGAAATTCAAAGCTAACCATCCCCTGATCTCATTGAGACAAGCCAGGAGAGGCTGAACAGAACCATTACGCTTTAAAGGGAAACAGACTTGACAGTTATCAGTATATATAGGACATAGAAACTCCCATCAGAGAGGCAGGACCTGAAACACCAGACCGACAAACAAACTTACAAAAACATAACTGTAACAAAAAGAATTGCAGTCTAATAAAAAAAAAAAAAGTTATTCTTTAAAGTAATTTTATTCAGATTTTTTTATCTTCTATTTTAGTAGTATATACATTTTTAATCACTAAAGGTTTGAAGTCAAGAAAACACAAGATGTGCAAAATGGCCTAATTTCTGCAATCTTGAGGTATAAACCAAAGAGACTTTCTTCACACTGTGTTTGACTTTGACAACGGCTGATTAAAAAAAAAAAAACAAAAAAAAAAACGGCTGATAAAAATAAAAAATAAAAAAGGAAAATCCAATCCAACTTTATTTATAAAGCACTTTAAAAACAACTACAGATACCCATTATTTTCCTATGTCCATTTTTTTCGTCCAGAGGTCCATTGGTTGACACTGAGGTTAGAAATGCCCACATAATTAGCATACACTTCTGCCAACACTTGAGTGAATAATATGTGAGGAAAAGTAAAAATGTGGAGGAGTGAGGAAAAGTAAATGTGTGCATTAGGAAAAGTGGAAATGTACAAAGGTAAAAATAAATGCATAAATAAATAAAAGAGGAAATAAAATTATTGAATGAAGAATTTTAAAAAATGGACATAGGTAAAACAACAATAACAAGTGTAAAAATGATAAATTGCTGTAGAAATTAATAAAAATATGGGAAAAAAAAACATAAAGGTGACAAAATAAAATAGATGAATAAATGGATAAACTAATAAAAAATATGAAAAATGACACATTTAATTATTTATTTCCTCATATATTTATTTATTTATTTTTGATTATGACAGTTTTAGCCTTCTATACAACAGCAGTGCAATCTTTAACTGAAAAAGGCTGTCTAATGACAGCCTTCCTATGTCGTGTCTTTGATGTGTTGGGTTCATGGTTTTATTGGTTAGCCTTTGTTCTTGGAAAGGGGAAGGTAAACATTGTCTTCATTTACTGGAGTTCATTGCTGAGCTTCTCACTGTTTCAACTGCTGTGGACCATCACTATTTTAAAATATGGTGATTTGACAACAAACACTGAATGATCACCTCCTTATACTTCTGCAAATGTGTGTGAAGAAGCTGAAAAATCCTGGCTTCAGAGGATGCAATAACATCGAGCTGTACAAACTAAGAGGACTGGAGACCTTTTCTGTTTCCTCTTATTCTGTCAAACTGTCATTTCTTTACTTTTTTTTTTTTTTTTGCTTTTTAATCTTCCGCCGTCTTACTTTTTTCCACTCTATACTTCCATTTCACCAACATTGATTATTTTCCAGTTGCCAAGTTGCTGTCTGTGTGTTTTTGGAAAGGCGTGCACACACAGAGGAATGCCTGTGTGAACCTTGAACAGACAAGGACCATTATGACATACAGACAGCAGAAAAAGGGTCACCCTCCTCTCTGTCTGAACCAGTTCTTCATGACTCTGGAATAAAAGTACTAACTCCTCAATTCAAAGTTGTGTTTTATGTCATTGCCTCCTTTTGAGGGATGTGGGTGCCCTTCCAAATGTATTCTCAAGTTACCATACCCTTTAAGTAAAAAAGAAAAAAACAGGAGAGGCTGGCTTGTGGGCGGAGAATATGATAATACCCTCCAGAGGAAGTGAGCGCAGTGTAGTGGAATGTGCCATTAGTGGGAGTTGAGCTGAGGCTGGCTAACAGCTAGCCTGCTAAGTTGAGTTTGAGCTGCAGACGCAGAGGAGAGTGATGAGAACATGCCTCACTTCACAGTTGTACCAGTGAAGGATCAAGCTCAGTCCAGCTATGACAGCCTAGAGGGGATTAACTGGGTTGATTACAGGGATACTGGACAGGACTCTCTTGACCATCAAGACACAGTTGGTTCTGATGGTAAGTCTGACAACTGTTACAATTAATTATCTCTCAGCTAGAGCACAAAGTCGCTTCTCTGGAAGTTTTGCAGTTGAGAAAGTGAGTCCTCAAAGTGATACATGATGAGCAGGGCCCAAAGCTGGATGGATAAGATTTATTTTGTCCTAAGAGATTTCTGAACAGCTGGTTGAATGGTTACCATGGCAATTTTCCAAGACCAAAAAGTGCATTTTTACAGCAAGCAGGTCACTTTTTACAGTTTACTTTAGAGAAATAGGGAAAAAGTAGCTTTTTTTGCTTTTTTTCCCCCTTTTTTTTTTTTGAGCCACATTTAAACACACCCTCAGGGATACACAAGTAACAAAGGGAAAACAATAAAAGGGGAAAGATACAACGGGGTGGGGTTTTATGAAGGCCGGTACCACCACTGAAAAGAGAGGGCCTCAAGTGGTTCTTTGCACAAAAGATGGAGCATTCTTTGTGCCTGGGAGGATTTCCTTTCATAGAGATTGGCTGCTCACTGGACTAGAGAAAACTCTCCCTCCTTGCTTCTCTGCCTGAGTACGCCTCAGCCGTCATTCACTTGTTTCTCAAGAAGAAGTGAGATGGCTGTGTCCCTAAAACCTTTTTCAATAGCAGGGCCTGGTTATAGGGGCTGAGAAAGAGATATGTTTTTCCACTTAAAGTGAAAACACACATGGGCGTGGCCTTCAAATTAGACACCCACTCCATAGCAACAACTCCCAAAGCTAGGTTGGACACAATCTTAAATAAATGACTATCTTGCTACTGAATGTTAGTGTATACATGGCTGAGCTCCACTAAGTAATAGAAAGATGTGTTTAAGGCTGAAGAATCATAAAGTTGTCAATGAGTTTATGAATTTCCAGTAAGTTAATTACTTAGATTTGGTTGATATGTGTGAATGAATCATGAGAGTAAACAGTTTCATATGGATGAGATGAACCACAAGTTAACAATCCAAGGGCTGGTATTTAAATCCTAAAACTAGACAATCTCAGTATGTTATTTAGCTAGCTTGTATATTTCAGCCATTACAGCCAAAATACTCTTTAACACAAAATAAATTCAACCTAATTTATGGAAGAATCTCTTCGGGAGTGGGTTATGTTGCTCAAGTAGAACTATGACCCCCCCAAAAAATGGTTGTGATGATGGAAGAAAAAAGGCGGATGTCCTGAAATAACCTGCAGGATCACTTTTTTGAATGAGTTTCCTGTTTAAACTATTAACGGATGACCATATACTGAAGAGAGTTAAAAGGAGGAGAGGACAAAGGCAGTAAAACTGTGATAAATAATGACACAAAGTAAAGAGAACACCATGTGTTACCGTAAAGTACAAGTTTTTCTTTTTTTGTCCTTTGCTTGCAGTTACTTCACCACAATACCAGACTAATACTAGAGTAACTGTAGGCACATATGCAATAGAATTTCTCCTTCTTAAGGTTTCCATGCAGTCATACAGTATTTCTATGGAAAACCGGGTGAAAAGTGGTCAGTATGGTTAAAAAAAAATCTTCTGTTGGTACACATAGGCTTTCTATGATTTCATCAAGGGAGTGGTGGCCTGGGCTACAATGCACATGCTGTGTCTCTGCTGCGTAGTGTGACGTGTGGTCCATGGAGGAAGTGAGAGTGCAGAGTCTGTTTCAGGTTCTGAAGTCAGCTCTGTTCAGGACAGGGCAGGGCCAGCATTGCGGTCACTGTAATGCTGCAATTCAGACCCTTAAATAACATTCACTTTTCAAGGAGAAAAAAAATGTTGCTGGTCTTAGTTTTCTTGTTTCATAACAAGCACAAAGCTGAGCATCTTTCTTCAAAAATTCTCTTTTTGTCAGACAAATTATTCTGTTTCAACATTAATGCTATATCACAGTGCTGTTTTAGTTTTGTAAGAGAAAAAAAAATTGCTGAAAGCCAAGAAGGGAGCGTCTTTCAAAGTTTGGACATGCCAGAAAACTTTAGCTCACAGATAACTTTAAGAAAGGCTGCAGGGAATAAAAAAAAAGGCTCATCCACAGTCATCTTAAGTAAAGACAAGCTTGTCTTAAGGTGTCTTAAGGTGAACTACATGTCAAATGCTCTGATTCCTTAAACTTTGACACAAAATATTAAGCAGACATGGGCTCATCTGATCAAATGGAATAATTGATGCTTAGAAGCAGAAAAACATACTGAAAGTAAACAGTAAACTCTTTTCATAAAGCCATTTTTTTTGTTTAGAATTTCATAATATAATGGCACTCAATGAGAATTGTGGTGGTAGCAGCTTTGACTTTTCTAGAAAGACTATATAACACCTGTTTGACATTTAAAAAAAAACCTACTGGAGAGAATCATGAGAAGGAAGCTGTTCTATCCCTGCCACAACATATTCCATCCAAAGTTTGCAAATGAGCAAATAAAGTTAACATTTCCTGACAGAAGTTAAATATTAACCTTTTGGAAAAAAGTATGCAAAGACACATTTACAAAAAAAAATGTCTCAGAAAAAAAAAATCATGTAATGAACTCCTGTGTGTGTGTGTGTGTGTGAAGCATGTTAATGGATTGTCATGGTTTGGGCTTGTGTTGATCCAGAGGAACATTTACTGGTAGAGGACTAAATGTACCCGGATGAGCACATTTTGGAAACAAACATCACACTGCCTGTTTAAAAACTTTAAAATGAACAGAAATCTGTGGATAGACCTGAAATGATCAATGCATGCAAAACTGCCCAAGAATTTTACTGAATTAAAATCTTGTGCAGTCAAAATGTTTGAAAATTCACCATTAAAAGCCTCTTTTCTGGCTGGCGATTTTAATGCTGTAGCAAACTGCAAATAAAAATAATAATGAAATTTCTAATAATTTTATAATAATTATAATAGTAAATATATAAAATATATTAATAATTTATGGGGGGGGGGGGGGGGAGGAAGGGGGAGAAAGGGGGGGGGGGAAGGGGGGGAGAGGGGGAGGGGAGAAGGGAAAGAAGGGAGCATAGAAAAGGACAAACGTTTTATGATTATGTTGTTATGGTTAGGCAGACATTTAAAAGGGATCTCGAGGTGCCT
>JBAMHW010000001.1:28534681-28546616 GCA_037177495.1 Rhadinocentrus ornatus | reverse complement strand
TAAATGAATGAAGCATCTATGCAAAAACTAGATCACTTGCTGCATTTTTTTATTTTTTGGGATGCATAATAAATGGTAATCTAGTGAAGGTTCTGGCAGATTTTTTTCTGCTCTGTAGCGCCATAAGAAAAGAGTTAAAGCCTTTTACAGCTTGTTCTGTAGAAATTACAAACACCAACTGGCTCTTTGGCATTGCCACGTGTTGGTTTGAGAAATGTGTAGGTGTTAGTCAATTCTACATAAAAGAACTAACACCAGTGCCCTGGTTTTTTCCTCCACCAGAGCTTGCTGTGTGTGACACTAGCATTCACAAGCAAACTATATACAGAGCAAATACACAACTTTAAACTATTTTGCAAAGCTTCTAAAGGCACACATTCCGCATGCACAAACTCCACTTCCCTGTAGGTCTGTTTATCCATTAGATCCACACACACTGACATCTTCATTTAGTTCCTCTGTGTCTTTTTTAAAGTCTGCATTACAGTTCGGTGCACCTCTTCCCACCCAATGTTACTCCCTGAGGTAATCAGACTGAGCTGCCATCCTTTTCTCATCATTAGTGCATATCAAAGTTAATATGTTTTGCTGCAAGGCTCAGCAGGTTAGCATTCCTCTGCTCTTTTCAGATTCTACCCTGCATGGAACACAACCATTATAGCTAACTTTGGCCAAGTGTTGTAACAGAGCTTCAGTGGTACTTGCCATGGGCTATGGTGCAGAGAGAAGTGAATTCTTTTAGCACAAAGCAAGACTTTTTATTTGAACTAAGTAGCTTCTTTTTAAAAGCTACATAGTTGGGTTTTTTTTTATGTGTGTGTGTGTGCATTTTTTTTTTTTTTTTTTTTATAAAATATGTATCATCTGATTTTCTTGGATGCTTCAGTGCATTGTGGAACATTCACAGAATTGTAGGGCAATTTTTGGAAAAGAGTTTGTGCAGTATGGATAACCTGTGCTTAGCTTGCACAGAAATAGGATATGGACTAGGCATACTGAATTTAGTATGTGGCAAAAACTGTTTACAGATTGGTGTTCGGCTCACGGTGATGAATCATACTATGACATAATCTTTTTTTTTTTAAACACAATGAAACAAATTGGAATGTCTTTTGGCAGATGTATTACTCCTGCTTTAGAAGTAATAAATCACTGCAGGTTTAAGATTATGATGACTGTTGGAATAGTTTCTTTTTTAAACAAGTAATGTAAGACTTTTTCAGCCTCATGGTTGTTTTTCTCGGGCAACTACTGTAGCTTGAAAAATCATAGCAGTTTGTAGACAGTCGTGTGGGAAGCACTGAAAGTGGGGGTAGGCAGTTTGCAGGCCCAGAGATGTGTATTGAGCTGAATACAATGAACAAGAAAGAACAAGTTCACCCTTTTAAAAATTTGAGCTGCTGCCATCCAACTGTTGTATCATGTTTGCCCAACCGAGTGGTCTATTTGCATCTAATTCCGCTTTAAGGGGGATTTAATGAAAAAAAAAAAAAAAAAAAGCAAAGGAAGCAAGTATAATGAATGTAGAGCAATGTATTTCTTTTTCTCCCACAAACATCCCTTTTTTCAGATAAACACCTCTTATTTACCTTAACCATTACATCTGCATATCTAACCCTAACCTTGACCTAAATCAAAGCTGTCAGATCCTCAGGTACGGGTCATTTTGACCTCACAAATGTAGGAAATCATCCTGAAATATGTGTACAACCACACATTTACATAAGCCTACTACCTCTAAGTGTGTGTAATCAGTGGTAAGTTCTAAGTGCCTCCACAGAGTGCACTGAGCTTTGACGTCTTTGCCTCCCGGTGTTACATCCTAAATGTTTATTAAAGAGGGTGTTTAGCAAAGAGGTTTTATTTCTAAACCTAAGCAGCTAATGAACATGAGAATCCGCTTAGAACACTTTATTGTTAAGTTGTTTTTTCTTCTCTTGATTGACTTTCTCTCTTGGACATTAGCAGCCTTATTCACAGCAAAGTTGCTTGTAATTTACATAATGTAAATGTTTTAAAGTCATTATCGCTTTACATCTGATACTTTCTGGTTAGACATTAGAGGGCTCTGCTTTTGTAGGCTTTTTCCTTTCAGAAGCTTTGATATGATTTAAGGTTATGCAGGATATTTCATTGATGTGCATAGATCTAGGTTTAATTTTATCCTGATGCATTAGAAGAATATTGTGAGATTTGCTTTGCCAACTTTTTGTCTTGAGCTCCTATCCATAATAGTTGGTCACATCAGCCTTAATCCACAATGTAATTAATAATGGCTCAAATACTCCTAACTCAGTGACCCAGGCTGATCACAGGAAAGTTTAACTCCTTATGCATTTTGCATTTGTTTTTACCACTAGTTCCACTATTACATTGCTTTCAGACAAACAGAACTTGTGATGTCAACTAAGACACAATAAGTAAAAATATATTGGCCATAAAAATAATAATAATGATAATAATATATTATTATTATTGGCCTAAATACAAATATAGACATATTTAAATATTAGGTTCTTGTTTCTTAATTCTCTGCTAAAATTCTCTCCCTGAAACACACTTCTGCAAACATGCCTATCTTTGATCTTCTGGCTGATGACATGCCAGCACACGTTGCTGCAAAGCCTGCTGTTCTGTGCACACAGCATGATGCCTATGTGCCTTCATAACAGGCCAGTTAATCTTTAATCCTTCCAGTTAGACATTTAATGTGAAGTTATTTCCTAGAGACCCCTGCTGTCTCCTCAGCCCCATGTTAAAGCAGCATTAACTGAGCAGAACGCCAGACTGGGACACAAAGTCAGGCCGGGAGTCTCACACCCACTCAGGCCACCCCAACTCATACACTGCATGCATATGCTCCCACTTGTGCAAGTGTACACACACGTGGACTATTTGGTCAATAACGGTCATCGTGCACTGCAAATGACATTTTTGCACAAAATTTATAACAGCTCTTTTTCTACTTTGCATTATTATCTTTTGTTTGTATATTTGTACATACAGAGGAGTGTGTGTTTCTTTTATTTTGGTTTGATGTATATTGTGTATAATATATACAGCTATCAGCAACACGGAATTTCCCTAATGAGGAATAAATAAGGGTCTATCTAATCTAATCTTATCTAATCTAATCTAATCAATCACAAAAGCTCATTATTCTAGACCAACATTCATACATATACATTCTACAAACCACTAGTCCAGAGTTTTCTCTACCTTCATCAACAGGTTCAATACAACAGTCAAAACTCTGATATTAATGATGGTGTTATGTTGAGATAAACAACATGACTGCGTCACTCTGCCCTCAAAAAATTTAGATCACCCTTTACCATATAATACACCAACGGCAATATTTGCCAGAAAAGTAAAAACATGAAGTAGTCAACAGCAACTTCACCTGGTGTGATATACATAACATTAGAAAATGAAAACGTCAACTCAACCAACCATATAGACTGTCCAACTTTAGGGGGGTTTCCCAAACTGTATCATGCAGTGACTCACTTATGGGGGTATGTTTGGTCCAGCAGGACCCACGAAATATTTCATGCAGTAAAATAAGCCATGTCAATGCAAACAGAAACAGATCCACAAACACACACCCCATATAGGGTTGTTAACTAAAACCTCAGACAATAACACTTAACCAACAAGTATGAAAAGGTGCAATCACATCATTTACAACCAGATAAACACGCTGACAGTTATTAAGTTAAAAGGTTCACTCATCTGAATTAAACCTAAATTAATAAAATGTTCCTCATTGCCACAGTTTTGCAGCTGTTTCTGAATTGGACAAGGACAGATATGTACAGTAAGCATACGGACCAAGCAGCCAAAGATTCAAATTAGCCACCTAACAGTTTAACACATTATATAATATTAACTAATATTTTATCTATTTAACCAGGAAATTCTATATAGGACCTATATCCAAGTTTAGAATAACCACTAGTTTTATGTTTCAGCTAAAAGCAGATATACCAGTACTGCAACAAACCACATCAACAATGGAATGAAGTTTGGACAGTAAGTAGTACCAGGGTTCATTATTACAGCTACATGATAGGGGTCATGAAGAATCTCAGTTATTGATCATCAAGTTATGTCATCAGGAGTCTTACCTCTATCACGTATTTATTAAACACTCGTTGCTGCTGACTGTATGTGAAGGGCCTTTTTTCTTTTAATAAGGCCACTCTCTGCTCACCCCTTTTTTTGTTTTTGTTTTTGTCTTCTTTTTTTTTTTTTTTTCGCCAGTAGTTCCGCATCTTCACGCTTTGCTCGTGTTGATTAAGTTTTTTTTTTGTTTGTTTGTTTTTTAGCAATTAGGTCAGTCAGGTTACTTAACACACAGGCCACCGTGGACCAGTCCCGGCTTGGTCTGGTCACAGACAAAAAAAAAACAAAAAACGTTTCCCTCCATTGTTTCCATTGTGCAGTTACATTTAAGCAACACTAGATGGCAGTATTGAGATGTGAGTGGTTTGTAAAAAATAACAGGAATTAATCTTCATTCTGTGGTTGATCATATTTTAATCTATGAAAAGAAAGGTTAAGTATCTAAATAAACCTTTTTTTGCATTTTCTAGATTTTTTTTTTAGAATACTAGAGCCATGGTGCAGCTTTCTACAGCTGTTGAAGAAAATAGCTTTCTTCAATTAAGCATGCAGACATGTGCAAGATTATCATTAGTGTATTTTAGAGATGCAGATGGTGCAATACTGCACCTAACTCAAATATGTGTCAAGGCCAAGGTCTTTGTATTCTCATAAACAAACATGCTTCTTGCATATGTGCATGTTTGGATATATGTGCAGGAGTGCAGTCCGGGGTTTAGTTGTGTTGTCCGGTCAGACATTTGTGAACAGTAGCAGACTGTGGGGATCTGCCTGATGCAGAAAAAAAACAAGTCACAATAATGTAAACCCTGCATTTTTAACATCAAGATATCATCCTGCGATGGACTGGGTTGGCCCTGCGATGGACTGGTGACCTGTCCAGGGTGTACCCTGCCCCTCACCTGATACAATGCTGGGATAGGCTCCAGCTTATCCACGACCCATCATGGATTAAGCGGTATAGACAATGAATGAATGAATGATATGATTTAAATTAAGCTTAGGTTATGTCTCCAAGAAAATAAATGTAAATACAATACCAGTCATTTGTTGGGGTATACTTAATCATTTATAATTAATGGGTGGATTAATTTTTTTATTCCAAAATTTAATCATGGTTCTGTCAGTAATCTGCTGTGCACCTAAGTCATGCATACTTAACTATGTATATTTATCTGTGCAAGTTTGTGAATTACCACAGTTCCTCCTCTCCCTACCTCAAACTCTCTCACACACACACATTTTGTTCACCATGTGCTGGATCAGCCCCTAAATTAGTATTCACCCATGGTGACTGGGTGTCCCGGATAGTAATCGACAATTTCCCAAGCTACAGCACAGAGCATACTCTCTTGCAAACTGCACACGAAACATAACTATGCTTCCCTGCAGCATTATTAGCAATGGGACACAGAGCACAGGTGAGTGAGGACTTGCACTGAAGGTTATCCAGCACAGTTGAGAATATTTTTACTTTATTTTTAAAATAGTTTTAATTTTATTCCCACTTGGTAAGTTGGCCAGCTTTTGTTGCAGAATTAATTTAGGCATCAAGATGCCGTTGACAAAGTGTACATGCTCTAATAACTCAAGGTTAAGTAATTTTTTGATAATGAGGTGTGTGCTTGCCTACGAGTGAGTGTGTGTGATAAAGTTTGCCGTGCTACCTTGCTTACCATAATTGCCCCAGTCGCTGTGCTTATCTCTGTTTGATTCTTTCTTCAAAAGCATAAATAAATGAGAGTGAAATCTAATTACATCACTGTTTATCACCTGGACTTTGCTTTGTTGTTCTGTGCTGGTTTTTGCCTCGTTTTTTTATTTTTTATATTTTTTCCATTTTCACTGCATGTATTGTGTCTAAAATGTATTGCTACATGGACATTGTTGAGATCTTTCAATTATAATTAATAGTGACAGATAAAAGCTGGAAAGGAAGTCAATGAAAAAAAGTATGTTTGTTTTTCTTTATGTCTGTTTCTGTTCCGGCAGTCGTGCTTCTTTTTGTCTTTTTTCCTAATGGAGATTTTATCTCCGTAATGCCACACATTTCTTTGAAGACCGAGCTTAAAGATATGGTCAATTGTCATGTTTTCTTGTTGCTTTGGATTCAGAAACACAGTTTTAGCTTTTTATCAAACAAGTGAGATGGTCTTATTTTAATTTAAACTGCCATTTATGTTTTCTCCACTTTGCAAACAGACACATACATTGAGACTTCACATCTGTGACACCACTTTGTTAAAAACTAAACTAATTGTGGTTGAAAATGGGAATGGGACTGTTAAGGCCAAATAGTCGACCAGCATGTAATTATACTCGTATGTAAATTGGTTATGCTGGTGGCATTTATGTCAAGAAATGTTGCTATATATATTTTTTTAAATTGAATGAATTCCAATGTTAAAGTTGTATTTTCTTGCTCACTCCAACAGGACATGGGAATCATAACGAAGACAGCCCTTTTCTTACCAGCGATGATGCTTCTGGAAAGAAAAATGATTTCTATGACAGGAACCTGGCTTTGTTTGAGGTCTGTTATTTTCACTTTTTTTATTTATTAAATGATTTACTAAAATCCACCTTAAAATTAGCTTAATCTTCTCTCTTTTTCCAGGAAGAGCTTGACATCCGACCGAAGGTTTCTTCTCTGCTCAGCCGTTTGGTCAGCTACACCAGCATCACTCAGGGGGCTAAGGAGCACGAAGAAGAAGAGAGTGCTGAGGCTTCTCGTAGGAAGACCCCCAAGGTTAGTAGTAATGAAGGACTAAGGGAACATATACCTAACTGTTTTGATAATGTGTACACTCAGCCTTTTGAGGTTTGAAAACATACTGTACTGCTGGCTCTCTACCTGCCTTCTCATTTAAGTTATTAAGGCTTGTTGATAGATTGCTATGACCTTGGACAGTCTGCAGCTAAACCATCCCGATGTAAGACCTGGATACATGCAAAGCACTGATAACATGATTGACTGACCTTTAAAAAGTACATAAATCAATACTAACGATCACTACACTTGTTCCCCTAAATGTCGTGCTCAATACTCCCCTCTCTCTCTTTACTCCCGCTCTGTTGTTCTAACTCTGTCTCTCTGCTAGTCACCCAACATGGGCACTCTGATGGGAGTCTACCTACCATGTCTCCAGAACATCTTTGGTGTCATTCTTTTCCTCCGACTGACATGGATTGTGGGAATGGCTGGCATCATGCAGTCCCTCCTGATTGTCCTTATGTGCTGCTCATGTGTTAGTATTTGCAGAAATGTTGCATACAGATACACACTAAGATGCTTTTATCACCAGTGCAGGCCAGGATGTTATTGCTAAAATAGTTGATGGAATCACAAGAGTTGCATAAACAGCAGCCATTATGTAAAGCAAATAATATCACTTTGACTTTTGTTATGAATGTCACAGCTGTTTTATATAACAACTGCTCATCCCCAGGCTATATATGCCAAATAAGTAGGATCACTTTATATGAGATGGAAGCTGGGACATGTTTCAGTTATCAGTTTGATGTGTGGATGTTAACACCCACAAGGAGCCTTTTAGACATTGTTTGCATCCTAAACAGTGTTTTATCATTTTTATTTTTTATGTTGTAGACAATGCTGACAGCCATATCCATGAGTGCCATTGCTACTAACGGTGTTGTTCCAGGTAATACTCTGTTCAACGCACTGTGAAAGTCTCTTGTCATTCATTGACTCTGCACTGATTTTTCACCTTTTCTATAAAAACTTATTTCATAAATGTGACACAACTGAGAAGACATCATAAGGACTTAAAGCTCCTCATTGTGTTTTCATGCGGTATCTCCGGACCACTCAAAAGTGCAAAGGAGCCATTTTTCTTTCTTTACTCTTCCCCTTAGGAGCAATAGAAATTTTCATCATGTCCACTGTGTGTGGTAAAGACTGAGAGAGTTGCAGTGACTTTCTATGTGTGACAGTTCTTTTTATTTTTCTTTCTTTTGTCCTTAATAGCTGGAGGAGCATATTTTATGATCTCGCGTTCACTTGGTCCAGAGTTTGGAGGAGCTGTGGGGCTGTGCTTTTACCTGGGCACCACGTTTGCCTCTGCCATGTACATACTGGGAGCCATTGAAATCTTCTTGGTCAGTTTTTTGACACGTCATTCCTTATATCTTATCTCACATTTTTGTGCTAAAATTTTTTTCCTAAACATATTATGAATTATTAAAATATAAATAACCCAATAGTGTTTAAAATTATTGCATCTTATTTAGTTTCAATAGAAATGATTTGCCCTTTGACACATACCAACAAGATCAAACCTTACAAAAACCCTCTAAAAGCCATGCTGAATATTTGGTACATTTTGTTCAAATTCAACTCAAATCTGTCCAGCATAATTTATGTGAAGCTGGATTGAATTATAACAGTGATTGCATGATCCTGATAGTGAAGCACAGAGGTGGGAGACATATGATATGGTCTGCATGATTGTGAAAAGTGTTGATAACATTTATAGATGTCCCCCTAACTGGCTGCCAAAATGCCCTGCAGTCTTTACATGCTTGGCAAAGGAAGAAATCCTGTCATAATATATTTATTCAAAATGCACTGCGAGTTTGTCCTCTGATCTAAATCCAGTAGAAGACCTTAAGGGGTATTTTTAAAGACAGAACTAGAACTTACATTTCCGCAA
The DNA here is from genome assembly GCA_037177495.1 of Rhadinocentrus ornatus. Classification (NCBI taxonomy): domain Eukaryota; kingdom Metazoa; phylum Chordata; class Actinopteri; order Atheriniformes; family Melanotaeniidae; genus Rhadinocentrus; species Rhadinocentrus ornatus. The sequence continues at coordinate 28,537,812 of JBAMHW010000001.1, read as the reverse complement.
AGAGGAGTGAGAAAAATGTGCAATAAAAGTTTGTGCTACTCTGGCATCGTCCATGCTGAGAGTGGTTAAAATCTGACGTCACAAAGTTACAAACCATTAATGTGCCCGTTTTATTTTTCTCCTCTTTAGAAATATCTGGTCCCTCAGGCAGCCATCTTTCATGCCACAGAGCCCCTGGGGAGTGACAGTGCCTTGCTCAACAATATGCGAGTCTACGGTTCTTTATGCCTCAGTTTGATGGCTGTGGTGGTTTTTGTAGGAGTCAAGTATGTCAACAAGTTGGCCTCCCTCTTCCTGGCATGTGTTATAATCTCAATTGTCTCCATTTATGCTGGGGCAATCAAATCTATGACTCATCCGCCGGAATTCCCGTAAGTGCTGTAAAAATAAACTTGTTTAGTTTAGTTCACTGGGAAGGATATGGTGGGAATTATAAGGTCCCTTAATGTAAAATAAGCCTCTTTTTGGACTAAACTGCAAATTTTTTTTACATTACCACTGTATTACTGTTTTGTTTCTGCATTGTTTTTTTTCTCCCTATGCTGTGACAATTACTTGCCTACAGAGAGGGTTTTCCATCATTACTCTTAAAGCCATGGATCATTCTGTGATAACTAGAGACAATATGTGGAAATAACTCTGAACTAACTGTTAGTAATTATGATAAATAAGAGCCATATGGTGATGATGACATTAATGGAGGAGCTGATTGTGATTAACATTTGAATGACTTGGATATGTGCCCATGTTACTGTTATTGCTGCAGGATCTGCATGTTGGGAAACAGGACTTTGGTGAGAGATCGCTTTGATGTATGTGCAAAGACTGTTATAAAGGAGAACATGACTGAGCCCAGTAAGCTGTGGGAAATGTTCTGTCTACCTGGGAACATGAGCAGCGCTCAATGTGATGACTACTTTATCCAGAACAATTTGACAGAGATACAGGGCATCCCTGGATTGAGCAGTGGGATTATTAGAGGTGAGTTTTCATACTAAACACTGTAGTTTTAATATAGTTTTTTACCAATAAACTAAACTCTAAATAATTTTACAAGCTAGAATTTTTCATAGAGCATAATTTAGATGTTTAGAGATTGCTTAATTGGAACTGTGGAGACTAATTTAACAATAGTCAAGCCAATTGTTAACTTTTAAAACGTGTTTTTCTACAACAGAAAACATGTGGGGCAACTACCTGCAGAAAGGGGAGATTTTGGAGAAGGCCGGACTATCATCAGTGGATGCCCACAGTACTATGGAGCACTTTATAAACTACGTGTCAGCGGACATTGCTACATCTTTCACTCTTCTGGTGGGAATCTTTTTCCCTTCTGCCACAGGTATGACTGTGCTACCAGCCTCTATCACAAAACTTGAGTGTACTTTTTAAATTAAATTCCATAAGGTATATGTTTCATGCAGTATGAGGCTAAGAAAAGTTTGAAGTAATTTTTTTTTGTTTTCTTTCTTTATTTTGTCTGTTATGTTTAAATTTTGGAAAGTAAACGAAGAGTTGTAATAAAATATGAAGGCCTTACTTTAATTCAACCAGAAGGGGGCACTGCCTAACATTTTTTGCATCTCGACCTCCTTATTGCAGGTATCATGGCAGGCTCTAACAGATCTGGTGATCTCCGGGATGCTCAGAAATCCATCCCTGTGGGAACAATCTTAGCTATTTCCACTACTTCCCTTGTTTGTATCCTGCATTTTTTTATGTAAAAACCCAGAGTGAATCTTCTTATTTCAGGGGATAGGAAACCAGATTAGTAATACATTTTGTTTACGTTGATGCCATCTGAAGCTCCTTGACTTCTTGTGTTCAGATATAAGTTCTGTAGTCCTGTTTGGGTCCTGTATAGAAGGGGTAGTCCTGAGGGACAAGTAAGTTTCTTTGTATCCTCCTGGATTCAGTGTTTTCCATTTGTTCCATTTTCCAGTTTTTTTTTGTTTTTGTTTTTTTCCAATGTTGATGTTAAGTTCATGTTAAGAAAAATAAAAGTATAGGTTGCATGATCATAGAAGCCAGTCATACTCAGACATAATTTACATGCAGGTTTGGGGATGCAGTTCAGAGGAACCTTGTTGTGGGGACTCTCTCCTGGCCATCTCCATGGGTAATTGTCATCGGCTCCTTTTTCTCTACTGTTGGGGCAGGCCTTCAATCCCTTACCGGGGCTCCAAGACTTCTTCAGGCTATTGCCAAGGATAACATCATTCCCTTCCTAAGGGTGGGACAGTAAATATTAATTACATTCCATTTTAAGTTTTCCTAAAAAGACACAAATATGTGTATACATGAACAAAAAAATTTCCTAAATATGTTGTGCCACAAAAACTTTGCATCAGAAAATATTTGACTTGCAAGTACTGTATATTTGAATATGATACACAGCCAAATATGAACTGATTTGCATTGATGCAATTTTTTGTTGTAGGTGTTTGGTCATGGAAAGACTAATGGAGAGCCTACATGGGCACTGCTGCTGACTGCTCTCATAGCTGAGCTGGGGATCCTTATTGCCTCACTGGACATGGTGGCTCCCATCCTTTCTATGTAAGCTCACATAATAAACACATGCCATTTCCCCATACAAAATCAAATTGGTATATACAGTGCAAACAGGCTGACCTAATTTCATCAACACCTTCAAGTTTACCTCTCATATTACTTTCTCTCAGACATGCATTCCTATATTTTCCACTTAGAATTTGTTGTTTTCTTTTTTCAATAGGTTCTTCTTGATGTGCTATCTCTTTGTAAACTTAGCCTGTGCAGTGCAGACTCTTTTACGAACACCTAACTGGAGGCCAAGGTTCAAATATTACCACTGGTGGGTAAAGATGTTGCATATTTATGCTTTTTAAAGACATTTTAATGTGTTCAAGCTCTTTGCAGCAGCCATGTTGTGGCAGTAGTTCTTGTTATCAATCATATGACAACGTTTGCATATGTGTTACACCCACAGGGCTCTATCATTCCTTGGTATGAGTATGTGTCTGGCTCTTATGTTCATATCCTCCTGGTACTATGCCATAGTAGCCATGGGAATTGCTGGGATGATCTACAAGTACATTGAATACCAGGGGTATGTATGAATGAGTTTGATGTCCTACTGCAGTATTTTT
>JBAMHW010000001.1:28497864-28534581 GCA_037177495.1 Rhadinocentrus ornatus | reverse complement strand
TTGCTGGGATGATCTACAAGTACATTGAATACCAGGGGTATGTATGAATGAGTTTGATGTCCTACTGCAGTATTTTTAATTAAATTTGTTGTAGGGATGGATGAGTCTCTGTCAGTCTTGTGCCTGCTTATCTTTCATCTTAATATACAACTGATACATTTGTTTATCTTTTACAAACAAACTTAGAGCAGAGAAGGAGTGGGGAGATGGTATAAGGGGACTATCCCTTAGTGCTGCACGCTATGCACTGCTGAGATTAGAGGTTGGGCCTCCACACACCAAGAACTGGAGGTAAAGCCATACCAGCAGGGGACCCTACAAGTACTTCCTCATAAACACTGACATTTAGATTTTTTCAAGGACCCACATTTGAAAGTTTGGACAAGTCTTTTTTTGGAAGGCAGAGTGTTGGTTTGAGCTCTTTCAATAAGCCAACATGCCACACTGCAATAACCACAATGAAGTAGCATTTCTCTCACACTGACACTGTAGCTTGTCACATCAGTTTTGAATGCAGAGCAAAGAACAGAAGGCAGGTATTATGCTAAACTTAAACCCAACAGCTCACTGAATACTAACTTCATCCAAAATGACATAAACTACAAAGACTTCTTTGTCTTTAAAATGCCAACGTGATCTAAGTCACTGAAAAATAAAGCATTTGTAGAAAGAAATGGTTTAGAAAACAACCTTACCAACTTACTCATCTAATAAACTTTCTGATTTTACATGCAGCTATACTTCCCATGAAATTAATTCTTCCAATTGAAGAATATTATAACTCGAAGGTTTAAGACAACTTAAAACTTGAGTCAATAGTCAAAATTGATGAAACTACAGATGTAATGTCTACAAAAGCATTTAATTGACAAATACAGTAGGAAACGATGGGCAGTGACCAGCCTCCTCATGATCAGCATTTACTAATATCCTTGTTTTCTTTTTGGTTCAGTCCATATGGTGAAAGCAAAGACCCAGTTTTTCTACTTGAACAAACACCTGTGATTTGTGCATTGCAGGCCTCAGCTGTTGGTGCTGTTGAAGTTGGATGAGGACCTCCATGTAAAATATCCCCGACTGCTCACCTTCGCCTCACAGCTGAAGGCAGGGAAGGGTCTGACTATTGTTGGCTCTGTTATCCAGGGTAACTTCCTGGACAGCTATGGGGAAATGCAGGCAGCTGAACAGGTAAATACTGGAAAGTGGTGTATTGTTCTCTGTTGTACAGTGCTGCTGACTGTGCCCCTGCCAATTGTTAAAGATGAAAAACCTTTTAGTCATTTGAAAAAGATAATGAGACAAACATGGTTCTTTGTATTTGTATGTATTTATTTTGAGCTCATTTTTGAGATTGTGTTTATCAATCAAATGGCACAGCTCCACTTCTGAGCAGAATTTGATGGTAAAAAAGAGCCATGTCCTGTAAAACAAAGAATGGTTTCTATATTTCTATTCTATATTTTGTATAAAATGGCTTGCTAAATAACTGAAATTATTAAATAATGTTCACTGACTATAATAAGGACCTAATGTTCAATCCTCTAGGCCATTAAACACATGATGGAGATTGAGCGGGTCAAAGGTTTTTGCCAAGTTGTGGTGGCAACTAAGGTGCGGGAAGGCATTGTCCATTTAATCCAGTCATGCGGTCTTGGAGGGATGAAACACAACACTGTGGTGATGGGCTGGCCGTACGGCTGGAGACAGAGTGAGGACCCTCGAGCCTGGAAGACTTTTATCAGTAAGAGTCTTAATAAAAAGCTGATCCCTCAACATGATAGTTTAAGACCTCAGTCCGCTACCTTTGCGTTGTAAATAGATTTACAGCTGGCTTGCAATAAATGTACTTCGAAATCTCACTGCACAGTGTTACTGAGAGAATTGAAGTGAGGAAATGAAGTCAGATAGAAATCTCACTGCACATTGTGCAGTGAGATTTCTATCTGACTTCATTTCCTCACATGCAGTAGATGTATTCATGTATGTAAATGTCTCAGCCAGTGTGTTTTCATCACTATTCAGACACAGTCCGCTGCACCACAGCTGCTCACCTGGCCCTTATGGTGCCCAAAAATGTGTCCTTCTATCCAAGCAACCATGAACGCTTCACAGATGGTAACATTGATGTGTGGTGGATTGTTCATGATGGAGGGATGTTAATGCTGCTGCCTTTCCTGCTTAAACAGCACAAGGTGAGTTAACTTACTGTGCTGTACTTTTACTAAGTTACTGTATTTTTTTTTTTTTGTTATTAAAATATTTACACAGTAAATATGAACATGTCACATTCTTTCCTTAAATAATCTTGATTAGTTTTAGGTTTGTATTATTCTATAAATTCTTAATGTGAGACATTGTTCTTATTTTATGATAAATTTGTGCAAGTGATTATGTACACAACGCATACCTCTGTGTTTTAGGTCTGGAGGAAATGCAAGATGCGCATCTTCACTGTTGCCCAGATGGATGACAACAGCATCCAGATGAAGAAAGATCTGGCCACATTCCTTTATCAGCTGAGAATAGAAGCAGAAGTGGAGGTGGTGGAGATGGTGAGAGTTCCTCTTACATGACTGCTGATTTTAAAAGAAATTGTAAAGATCAGTGAAAACTGTGCTGACATCAAGTTTGTTGTTGTTAAAATTCTGAGCAAATTATTGTTTCAATCAAGTTATATACAACCATGATCCAAACATAGTGACCCCACTACATCTGATAAGGTGATATTTGGAGGTGTAATATTTGTCTTGTGTTAACGGCTCACATTTTGTTTCTCAAATGGAATTTTAGCACGACAGTGACATCTCAGCTTACACCTATGAGCGAACATTAATGATGGAGCAGAGGTCCCAGATGTTAAGGCAGATGAGGCTATCCAGTGCAGAAAGACAAAGAGAGGTATGTTGAAAATGTGAATATTGCCATCTTCGGATATAAAGAGGAAAAGAAAGTCAACTAAACTTAGGCATGTTTAAGAGTTTAGTCAAATGTTTTGAATTATGAACATTATGAAAAATGTACTGTATACTGGCAATCAAATTTAATTACTCTACCATGGCTCCTGCAGGCCCAGCTGGTTAAAGACAGACACTCATTGGTTCGCATGGGAAGTCTGTACTCTGATGAGGAAGAGGAGGTGGTGGAAGCCCCTTCAGAGAAGGTTCATATGACGTGGACTAGAGAGAAGTGTGAAGCCGAGAGGAGAAACCGGAACAATGCTCCTGAGAACTTCAGAGAACTCATGAGCCTTAAACCGTGAGTGGGATTCAGTTCATCTTTAGCTTCCTCCCAACTCTGTAAAATTATGTTAAACGTTTTGCATGCTCATTTTGAATGCACCTCTGCTGGGAAAAATGAAAACTTACTTTTAAATGCTCCAAATATGTTTCTTTATGACAGCAATTAAACTGTCCTCCTTTGCCACTCCGCAGGGATCAGTCCAATGTACGACGGATGCACACTGCTGTGAAGCTGAATGAAGTAATAGTCAATAGGTCCCATGATGCTCGATTAGTGCTGCTCAACATGCCAGGGCCACCTCGCAATACAGACGGAGATGAAAACTGTATCCTTTGCCATTATGATCGACAAAGCTGTTTTGTGCTGCATGCAGTGTGAATATTTGAATTCTACTTTGACCTCCTTAACTTGTTGCTCAGATATGGAGTTTCTGGAAGTGTTGACGGAAGGTTTGGAGAGAGTGCTGCTGGTGAGAGGAGGAGGGCGGGAGGTCATTACAATCTACTCATGACCAGTCAGGGGCTGCTACGCAACAGCTTTGGCTTCATCACAATGCATTCCATCTGTGAACAGGAGGCAGCACCTGATTTGCTTTCAGACAGTTCTGGGTAGATGCGATATTTTGTAACTTTTTGTATCAACTTTTGAGTGCAAAAGAGGTAAATTCTATTCTTGTAGAATATTGATACACGAATGTGCATATCTACCTGTCTGTTTAATCATTACAAATACTTTTACTGTTCCCCTTGGAAGTCAGTACTAGTATTTGTCAAACACATACTTTATATAAGTATTTTTTATTACATGTAATAGTAAACCTATATTTGAAAATATGAAAGACAGAACTGTATTGAGTACCAGTTAAGTCTCGCTTCAGAATGTGCAATAGCTGTTTGTCCACAATGCATAAATGTAGTAGTGTAATATTTAAGACTCTGAAATTGCAAGAGGGCAGCTTGTTTTAAGGGCAGAGTTCACATGACGTAATGCCTATCCCAAACCATTTATTTTGTCATTTCTACACCTAATCATGTTTTTCTATTTTTTTTATTATTATTTTACATTCCTAAACCTAACCAAGTAAAAACTGTTGAACAGTTAAATTACTTAAACTTCAAGTAGGACAAAGTTTCAAGACGGGTCTATTGCATGACAACTGGATTAATACCGCCAGATAAGATATAAGCATTTTAAAAGGGACAAACATCAGTCTGAAGACAGTCTCACATGTTGCAAAACACAGGCATTGCAGAATGTTTTAAAGATAAACAGACATATGATGGTTTTGAAGCCCTGAAGATGTAAGTCATGTGCTGTGGCCCGGCATACCCGCAACATGCTCTCAAATGAGACTTCACTGGTAGTACACATTTCTTAGACTAGTTTAATAGTTTGCCATGGGTTAATTCTAAATGAGTTGATTATTTTTTCACAGCACACTTTTATTTATTATTTATATTATTTATGTTCTCAAAGATTTCCCACTGAGATAAGAGACAAGGTCACAGGTAATTAACACTCTGTGCCTGATGTTAGGTACACTGGCACAGAGTCAGTGTTAATATATCATTTTGGGAAGATATATGTGTTGTGAAAAGAACACACACACAAAAAAAAAAAAAAAAATTGTTTTGATCAAGAAAAAGTTAAATTTTTCCCCCCATGGACCCGAATGCCTTACCTACTAACCAAAAAAAAAAAAGAAAAAGGTGGTTTATTTTTGTTATACTGGTAATAATTGTGACTCAGTGTGTTGACATTCTAGAAATACCTGCATGGGGTTTTTATAGTACTTTTGAGCATCCAACATCATTCAGTTTCTGAGGAGGTAGTTACTTAAGGTGTGTTAACTGTAGTATTAAATACAAGTTAATGTTACACCTGTTACCACAGGTGTTACTGCATGAACTCAGCATTATAGATTGCAACTTTAAGCTGTTAATATTAGTTACAGGCATTTTTTCTAGTAATCTGAGAGACTCCACTTGTAATCAGTATTTTAGGCTAGCATATGCACTAAAGCGCACCTGTTTTTTTGGTGTTCTTTTTTTCTCTGTTTTTTTTTTTTTACTCCTTTCAAGATCAACAGATGAAAAAATATTTCCAACTAAACACAATTTGTAAACTGTCATGATAAGCTGTTATATTAAAGATGTCAGCAGTATCAGAGGGAGCTTGAGGGAAAACATTTTTAACACTTCTGTGTCATAACCCCATGATTATATAAACAGAGCCATCTTGTGATCTAACATAAAGAAAATTCAAATCAACGATTCCCGCTGAGTCAAATCTTTTTAAGGCAAGTTTAGAAACTGCTGCTTTATGTTTCTGCTGTTCTACACGGATGACTTGTTTTCAGATAGATCTATGTGCAAGTACTGCAACAAAAAAATGCAAATGTCAGCAACTTATTGTAATGGATACTAAAATGTATCAAAACATTTTGTAAACCTTGCACAATATCATATTTAGATAAAAAAAAAAAGACTGCCTGTTAATCTGTCCATCCAACTCTTTATTACAGTGTTTTGCTAAAATCTATGCTCAACAGTTAAGTGCTTTATAAATGATGTGTTTACATTAGTCTGATGTGTTCTTCTTCTCTTAAGGCTCCTCGTTTAGGCAGGAAAACAAATTTAAAGTGCCATTTCTCCTGTTTTTTTTATTAGTGTTATAATTCTCCTCATAATTTCTCTAGGGGGATCATGCAAAAAAAGGTACAACAAAACAATATTTAGGTAATAAATTATTCATTGCATCTCACAGAAGCAATGTGTTTGTATATTTAACTGGTATGATGACTATACATTTGAAGATATTTAAATGTGAAAATTTAGGTGAATACTTTTTAATAAAAAAAAAAACATTGAATGCCCATTGTCTTTACAGATATATGAAGAGCTGTATCGGCATACAACTGGCTACAGCTGACTCCAGTTTTTTTTCTTGCAGAAAGTGAAAAAAAAAGAAGGCAACATTAAAATGAGTTTCTAAATAGTCATTAAAATAAAATTCTTGATAGCAGCAAAAATGAGGCCAGGATTAGCAAACCCTGTGATCTAAGCTCTGCTGTGGAGGAGTGAGTCTGCCCAGATGGCAACCCTCTATGGTCAGGGGGTCTGAGGACCAGTCTGCAGGAATTTTGCACCTCCTCCATGGGGATCTGGACTTCACTGGGCCGGCTCAAGTGCATCTGATCACGGACCTAGAGGGACATCCAGGAAGAAATATTGTATTTTTGTAATGTAAAACAGGCGTCATTTTCTATATCTAAATTATTATGCTTTTTGTCTTAAACTATCTTTCAAAAAATCTACATGGATAAACTTTCTACAAGACGTAAGAGCTGAACATTTTCCAGTAAAAAGTGTCCATATGGTTATGCTTATAAATCTCACGTTTCAGTAAAATACTACATATTGTCAAATATTTGTCACATCAATAACATCATATGTAAATGTTCTACAAGATAAAGCGCCAGTAATCCACTCTACTTCAAAATCATTTGTTTGGTAAAATATGGCTTTAAATCCATTCACCTATCATGTAACTCTCATCTTTGTCATTAAGGTAGCTTATTTTCTAGCCCACCCTTTCTACTTCCTCAAACACCCGCAGGAAGTTCCTTCGAAGGACATTTGCCAACTCATCCTCAGTCCAGTTTCTTTTCAGGAGTTCCTGGATGACAGCGGGATACTTTGACACATCCTCTAACCCCTTAGGAAAGCTGTTAATAAAACATAAGCACACACACACACACACACACAAAAAAAAAATATCATTATTTTATACGTATTGATCTTGAAACTAATCGCTACATTTATCAGGTATGAAGTCATAATTCATTACAATTTCACCTTAAACATGATTTGCTTTACAGAATGTTTGTATGGAATATACAACAACAATTCAAAGCCCATCGTTTAAAATATGTAATGAGTGCTACAATATTGAGCCATTTATTATTTTAAACAATTTTCCACTAGTAGAGAGCTGGAGAGTCAAATTGCTGATCTCATGACAAGCAAACAAAAGCACAAAATCGATAATGTTCCACAACAGCCTCTAAAACATGTTGGCTGGAAAGTGCTTAACAAAAGCATGCTTTTCTACAGGTAATGACTTTGATCTGTCTGTCAATTTTTCCACTCATCTGACCACACAATCTATATGACAACTGCCAAAGATTTCAAGAGTTTCTTTCTGCAGGCTTCACTCCTTTGACTTTGTGTTCACAAGTATCTGAATGTTGTGTACGTAAATATTCATTGTATACCTTGCCGCACCATCAAAGTCCCCTCCAATTCCTATTGACTCAGCTCCAATAATCTTCTTAATGTGATCAAAATGATCTATTTAGGACAATTGAAACCAGACATTAAATGAGGTATAAGATTTAATACATATCCATTTAAGATGGGTGTCTTACCAGCCACATGAGAGATGTTGGCATCATTCCTGCAGGAAATGAAAGGACTGTGGAGATTTACCATGATCATCCCTTGGTTCTTTTTCTAATAACACAAAATGCACATTGACATGAGAAAAACTTTTGTTGACAAAGGGCTTTACCATTTAAGTATGTTTAATTAGTGTGTGAATTATCAAAATAAACAACTCATTTAATCTATTAACCATTGTGCTACACACCAGAACAGAATAAGAATAACACCAAATGAGATCCAGTGATCCAATATTTCCTGCACAGTATGAGTTTTTAAAGTTTTGAAATTAAAATTGTGACCAGAAGTATTCAGTCGACGGGCTGACAATTGGATGTGAGTGTAGAGCCTGTTTTATCTAGAGAAATGGGATCTATTAATGCCTATTACTCACAACACAACTGTGGAAGTATATAATGAAATGCACAACAGACACTTTAGAAAAACTATGGTTGATGTTTATTATGCTTCAAAAGGTTACACAACCATCTTTGTAGAATCAACTGACCCTCAGTTAGTCAATTATGAGCAAATTGAAGGAACTCAAGATTCTTAGATGCTTATTTGGGAGTTGTTTATCAGCTAAGATGGAGACATGGACCAAAATTTTTCCCAATAAACAAGGACTATACAGCAGTTACCAGAAATATTATGCTGCATTTATTGTTGCATCAAGAAGGTCACTTACATTACTGAAAGTTTAGATTAGCAAACGTTTCCTGCTTACAGATGGAACAAACCATGTGTGATCATTTGTTTTTTAAGGGAAAAATGACCCATGTGAAATATTTGTCTTATTTAATTGGAGCTTCTTTATCTAAATTAAGGTTAAAAAATGTTAATTGAGGATGATAATTATTTAATGTTAATAAAAAATTAGAAACTTAAAAATTATATAAAAAGGATACAAATGCAGATGTACTGTACATCTAAAATTGCCATTTTGTGTGTCTCAATATCGTTTGGAGAGTGAATACTGATGTATATGATGAGATTGAAGGTAAAAATATGTGGAAATTAACATAGCTATGGAAATTATGGAAAATGTGGACCACTAAAAATGAGGAGTAACATATAAACTTGAGTTATTCATCGACAATACCTCCAGAATTCAGAAGAAATCACCCTGACTGTTAATAGGCTGTAATGTCGTCCTAGTCAAAATGTGTTAATAAAAATGTATTGTTGTTTTTATATGAAATAAAAGGATAACAAAATATTACAAATAGGATGAATATTATTAAAAATATTTAAACCTGCTACTCAAACAATTATGCAGTCAGGCAATAATGTCGGCAACAAATCACTCAAACTGTTTTTTCTTACCAGCTCACACAGCAGCCAGTCAGGTACGTTGCGACTATGGTTACAGATAAAGAAGGAAGATGAATGGCTAAAAATGACAGGAGCTTTGGAATGCTTTAGCACAGCCAAAGCTGTATTCCAAGAGGTGTGGGAGAGGTCTACTATCATACCCAGCCTGTTCATTTCCTCCACCACAGCCTGAAAAACACATTTGAAAAACAGACATTTATATATGACAGAGAGGAAGGAAGTGAACTGAGTTACAAGGGCACACACACACACACACACAAGAACACTCTCAGGCTGATAGCTATTAGGTAAGTCTCAAACTGCAGTTGAGAATGCCAGCTGCAAAAGAAACAATAATCACTTCTCTATATGAAAATAACCTGTTTACACTCTTCAACCACACTGCTGTGATAAAAAAAAAAGGACTTGCAAAGCCAGCTGGGAAATTCTTCAACACCGTCTTGCCAACAAGGCCAAATGTTTTTAACACAGTCTATGAATTAGTGTCTTAAACTACAATAACTTGGAACTCTGTAAATACTTTCCATTAACTTTGATAAAAAGGTAGAATGACACATGTAGAATTTTTTACTAACATAATGAAACTGTTAATAAGAAAAAGGAATCAATAAGTAGAAATGTAAGATTTATAACACAAATTTAAATATGAATGTACTATACCCACTCATTTCAAAGCTCATTTGCTGGGATGGGGGTACTAGAGCCTATCCCAGTTGCTATCAGGCGAGAGGCAGGGTACCTCCTAGACAGGTTGCCAGTCCATCACAGGAAGAGAACCCACACATGCAAACTCCACACAGAAAAGCCCTGGCCGACGCTCGAACCTCCTTGCTGTGGGGCAGCAGTGCTAACCATCACACCGTTGTGCAGTCCAATCTAAATATCTTATTAATTAAATGTCTGGAAAGTAAATACAAACCAGTCTAACATGCTGGTTTGTGGAATATAATACAGTACATGACATACCACTGTAGCTCCAGTTACGGAATTACTTAAACTTACCTTTCCAAACTGTGTCAGGCTGGTATTCTGTCTATTCTGAAAGAAATTGTATATTTTTGAGGATGATTCAGCCCTGAAACAAAAAGCAATGCCATTAATATTGTAAATTAAGCAAACCTTCAGTGAATCTGATCACTTACTGAAGTCCAAGAGAAAGGACATTTAATTGAATATGCTTCTCCCATTACCATGGAGTATTGCAGGTATGTGTGAGGGCCATGGAGCGGACCCCAAGCTGGTAAAACATTCGCAGGGCTGGAAGGCTGCTGTCAATAGAGTGGCCTCCCTCAATACTTATCAGACAGGCTATTTTATGCCTCATCTCAGAGTCCCTCAGCTCTGCAAATTTTAGACACACATGTACAATATATACACACACACTGATAGACATCAGTTCCTCCATTATAGCAGTTTTAATGGTGTATGATGATAAAGTTAGAGCAAAGCAAATAATCTCTGGCTTTATGACAGAGACTGTTTGCTGTGTCATAAAGACGGTATCATGTAGAAGCCAGTGAAATGCACAAAAAATTTGCAATGTTTTAAAACAATAAGCAAGCTTGCTATTATGAATGGAATGGAGCTTTACCCTGAGCAGACATGACCAGCTCAAAGTCCTGGTACTCAGTGCACATACGCCTGACCACATCTATTTGTTCCAAAGTCAGCCTCACAGCATCCTTCTCCTGGGCCCCACACAGCACATAGACTGCAAACATCTGACAAAAGGATAGGGATGTTAGTACAAGAGAACAGGAGAACCATTTTGGGCGCTTTTGAGGTCACATAGGCTTCAAAAGGTCACTAGTTGGAGCAGTCTACACATCAACACAGAACATTGTCTGTCCACTGATTAATTTATAATACCTGTGTCTGCACATGACCAGCTTGGAGCCGGGAGATGTCCGTGGCCACTTTGCTGACATTATGAAGGTCAATCTGGCTCAGGCGATTGTTGTGAAGGATCCTCAGTTGGAGAGCTAGGTCATTATGACTGGCAGGCCAAGAAAAATTAGAGCAGAGTGGGCAAGATGGAGATAATTTTAATTTGATTTTAGTCATTTTATCATTCCTAATGCAACTTGTGTGTTGAAAAGACCTCATACATCCTTTACCCATCAATGAGTGGAAATTTAAACATCAAGTCATGTGCCCTTTCTTTTTCAGAGTATCCAGATATCAAGTGGCAGACACAGAGTACAAGCAGGACCCTTAAAGACTGCATCCCGAGGCTGCCTAATGCATCTGGTGACAGTTTCCTGGAACACATCATCTAAAGATAGAAAGCCACAAATGAGCGGTTTGTGAGCATACAAGAGCAGAATAATTATTGCTGCACATCAACACACTAGCACACAATGTAGAGCTTAACATTTAAAAAACAATATTGCATAATTAGTCTGCTAATTTGTTAAAAGAACCACAACTGAGTTTTTTTTTTTTTTTTACTTTTTGAGAAATATTACAACAGTTTTTAAACATAAAACACAATTGCATCATTATATAATTTGTTTTGCAAGTTTTTTGGCTATAGAAATTATGACATCAAACTATCGATGCATTATTGCCTCGTGTGTTTTTATTATATACAATAATAAAAGTGGGTTAAAAACTGCAACAAAAGTATTCAGCTTTAATGAGTACAGTGTTATTTTGCAGAATACCAGATAGCGGGTTAATTCAAACAATAAACTCACCCGGCAGAGCGTTACTTCAGATGAACCTGTTAGGCAACTGTAAACAAATTGTACGAACTTTCCAGCTTCCCTCCCTACACAAATACAGAAGAAAACTACACAAAAGTAGCAAGCCTATGACGTATGATGCATTCATGTACTATCGGAAAAATGGCCGCTCCGTGGTTAAGGCGATACTAAGTGATGCTGCTGGAGGTTCAGGTTTTTCAGTAGTATTGTGCATGTTAAAATATACAAACAGATGTGTAAAAAAGTTTCACAAGTTCCAAGTGTAGATATTTATTTCAGGGTATTTTTCAAATCGTTATTTCTAACGATTTACAATGGACAAAGAAAAGCCATCTAACCACGCGCTGATTTTATGGCGTCATCTGCTGGCTGAACAACACAGTCATGAGTACAACGACGGGTAAAATAGTTTATTCTTTCATACAATTACAATAATGATAGGATTAAACTAAGGGAGCTGTTGTTTTTGGAGGAAACATAGATTTTGATTATGTATTGACTATGTTTTAGGGTGAAGTGTGGAGTGTACAGTATCACTCCCCCTCCTATTTTTTTTAATAGTTGGGTTTGACTTGACAAAGCAGGAAAAGTGGCAACTGTCGTCAATAAAATTAAACTTTGCTCAGTTCTGTTCAATATTTTCCAGGTAGTCTTGAAAGATTGGCAGTAATACTAGCCAGGCCTTGACATCTGAAAAATACAAGAAAATGCTGTACCTAAGTGCATTTTTATTTTGTAGTAATAAAAAAATTGATTTATTTTTAATGCTTTTTAAGGTGTGAGCTGCATAGATATTTCTCCAGTGACAAATAGTCACAGATATATCTACCAACATCTATTAGGCTTTGAAAGGCTTTGATTTAGTACTGTATTACACTGAGTTTGGTGCTTTGGTGTTGAGCTATTAAAGTGATCTTATTATAACAAATTGAAGATAGGGACTGACATTTAATGTATGCATACACGTGTGTTTGTAATCATAAATTTTGCTCTATTATTCGTAATATTCAGCTGGAGATTGCAAAACAGTTGGTTACACCCTCCAGTGCTTTACACTACATTCCGCTACTCTACCTATATGTATATATTTCTATATGTATATTTTTAATAGACTGACTAACAGCGTTAAACATCTCACATTGTAAAGTGCTGCTTTCAATTCGCTTCACTCTGAATTTTAAAGTCTGGGTTAAAGAATACAACTTCTGCTTTAACATGTTCTCAAACTTGGAATGTTCTGAGGCTTAATGAATCTCGGGGAATGGTTCCAAAGTGAATGAGTGTGGTGGTGATGGCTGAGCATTGTGGCGTTGCAAATGAATTTCAATTAATTTCAGAGAGATGTGAAGTCTTGCTCAGTGGTCCACCCAATGAGACTTGGCCTTGTACTCTGTAATGAGGAGAGTGATTCGGCTCTGATTGGAGCACCCTGCTGCTTCAATGGAGGAATCACAACTATGTTGATATTACTCGACTGATCCTCCTGCTGCTGTTTTAATTCAAATTAACAAAATATTGTTGTCATACTGGTAACTTTTTTATTTAACTGATAATACGATACAAATCAATCAGTCTTCAGAGTTAGATGATGGAGGCTAAACAAAATTATTAAGGTTTGTGTAGCTAACTTTAGCGTAGTGTAGGACAGGTATAGACTGTTTCTCTAAAAAGTAGACATTTATTTGTTGATGTAGCTGCACCAGACAGCAGGCAGGAGAGACATAAGAATTAATTTCATTTGGACATGTTATCAATGTCATATGCGCCTTCTTTATTTTCTTATAACACAAGTTTTTTTTAGGCTTCCCTTGTATATATTGTGTATATTGAGTTTATTTTCTATTTCTCTATATAATTACATTTTCTTCTTCTATATCTGTTGTTTATTTTAATCTGGTGGCTGCTGCTGTAACAGAAATAAAATCCCTCATGGGATTACCTAGCTACCTACCTACCTACCTATCTGTCTGGCTGGCTGCTAGATGGAGTAATCCTATCATTTGTATTTACCTGATGGACAGATTTAATATGATTGTAACGATTTTGACATGTGCAGTGCTTACTAGTTGGGAAAACAAAGTGTTTATTTTTATTATTTTGAGCATTTAGATTGCTGAAATGCACAATATTCTGAAACTAGTTTAGTTTCTAACAAAAACGCATTCGCCACAGTCCTGTTTTGCTTTTGCTGCCGCCATTGTTCAAGTCTGCCCTGAAACTCATAACATCACGTAAAACCACGTGGTTTAAGCATGAGCAGAAACAACATACACCAAAAAAACGATTGGAATGAGTGTAAACATGCTTATTTTTTCCTGCTGATCCGATCGTAAAAAGGTTTAAACCACCCCATGTTTACATGGGCACTAGATGTAAGTCTCTTTGGATAAAAGCATCTGCCAAATGACTGTAGAATAGAATAGAATAGAATAGAATAAAATAGATGGAGTGATCCGATCAGTTTTATTTACCTGATGGACAGATTTAATACAAACGCTTTTGACCAGCGCAGTGCCTACTAGTTGGGAGGACAATGTGTGTATTTTTATTTTTTTGAGACTTTTGAACGTCAAAATGCTCAATAATCCTTAACTCATTCAGTTTCTAACAAAACGTTGTATCACAGTTCTGTTTTGATTTGCTGCCGCCATGGTTCAAGTCTTCCCTGAAACTCATTATGTCACGTAACCCCCACGATGTTTCAACATGCGCAGAAACAACATACACATCATAGAAACAATCACAATGAGTGTAGACTTGGTTTTATTTTTCCTGCTGATCCCCTTGATCGGATTGAATATTCTTTCCGATCGAGGCCGATCAGATCAGCTGACATGTTAAAAAAAATTAACTTTTACTAGTGAGAATAAACTGTTTTCTTTATTTTTCTTTCTTTATTTATTTTTTGGGAACTTGTACGGCTGGACAATAATTCAATATCAATATATATCGCAAAATACTTTTATTCAATAATGGTAATATGAGTTTTGAACAAATTTCCGATATTTCAATATACATACAGTATAAGATTACAGCGTTTCACTGACTGCCGTTCAAGCCAAGCAGAAAGAGCTGCAACACCTTGGCTATGTAAATGATGATGTACACCACAGACACGGAGCCTGACCAATGAGCCCTGACCAAGCCCAGCAGCAGTAAAAAAAAAAAGCCCAGCAGTAGTTGGCTGTGCTCAGCGCAAGGTAGAATGCTAGGCTAGGCTAGGCTAGGCTCCAACGCTGCTAGTTTTAGCTACAAAACGAGTGCTCATGTCTGTAATGCAAACGTGACTGAACAAGCTTCTACAAGCTAATGGAGAAAGCAGATAAAATAGTTTATAAGAGAGTTTATAAGAGAGGAAAGACTAACTCGGGGGTACGGAAGTAGTTAGGCTCAGTGTCGCCAACTTAGCGACTTTGTGCTGTTCGTTTTCACTCCCCTCTAGCGACTTTTTTTTTTTTTTTTTTTTTTAAACAACCAACAACAGATCTAGCGACTTTTTCCTGTTATTATTGGAGACTTTTGGGGATTGACACCCCGAATCCCCAGATATTAATGTCTATTCATGAAGAGTATGGACAAAAGTATTTTAATTTGTGTTAAAGTTAAAGCTATAATTGTTGAGAAAGGTAAAAAATTTAATTTGACCTTTCGTGGTTTAAATTACTTTGTTTGAAGGCTGATTTAGCCTTGCTAGATACAAATAAAAGGTGAACATTAAGTTATTGCACAGTTTTTATTTAAAAAATGTTATACTGGAGGCGTTTCATAAACTTTTTGGCCGAGGTTTTTATTTTGTTTATATCAATATCGGAATTATGTCGTATTGACCGAAATTAAGAAATAAATCGTGATACAAGTTTTGGCCATATCGTCCACTTGTTAGTCATATAATGTTGTTGTCCTATTGTTGATTATATGCAAGAACCTTTGTCCCACTTCAGACATAATCTGACAGCATCTGAATCTTCTCAGTACTACACGGTTTACTATAATAACATTTACCACTGTTACTAACTAACTAGGTTGGAGCCTCAAATGTTAGAAGACCTTTTGAAAAATTACAACTTATAATTTTTGATAAGTATCTACTACCGAAAATTTGTTGTCATTTTTAAAGAACGATAATTTAATTTAAATTTTTAGATTTTAAAATAAAGATAAACATAAAACTTTTGCAAAAAGAAAGAATAGAAAGACTTTTATGGGACGTAGATATTTGTAGAAACTGTAAAAAAAAACATTTCCCAACCTAATGACAAGAAAATAGATAAAAAACATATTACTGGTACTTTTATTGTCATTATGTTGTGGAAATTAAGTGTGATTATTCCATGAAAAAAAAACCGAAGAACTGCTAAAAACCTGCATTTGTTATTATACTGTTTATATTTTAAAAAAACTTTAAAAACTATATTTAAAAAAGTGTCTATATTTAGTTCTTTAGCATTTTTAGCCATGTTTTAAGAGCCATTGTGGAAAATCCAGAGCCACTTGCGGCTCCGGAGCTGCAGGTTGCAGACCCCTCTACTAGAGGCTTGGAGGTCATGCAGCATAAGTCCCAGCTCCCAGCTGCAGGCAGAGCAGGAGATGTTCCTATGTTCCATGACCGGACTCAAAATTAATTGAGTTTATTATTGTAGACTGTAAACAAAAACATTTAAAATGTTCACTTAAAAATTAATTAATTAATCTGGTTTAAAAAACCAAAATATTCTTTTCTTTTTATAGTTTAATTGATCTGTTCTTAAGCAGCTTTAAAATCATGCATTTCCTAAAATGTAAATGTATTTTTCTATATTTGTAAATATATTTTAAGGTATTATTTGGGTTGTGTCATTGTTTTTTTGGTGGTCTGACTTTGATAGAGTATCAAGCACCATCCATAGTATTGGTATAGAGTTTTAAACTTTAGTATCGTGACAACTTGAACATAAAAAAACATTTATTCAAACATAAATATCAGTCGTAGTACTTGATCTTAAAAGGCTTTAAATTAAATCGGTGACTCATTTTTGTCACCCCCAATTAACTGTACACGTTCTGTCATTTCTACAAATCAAGTTAACTTTTTTTTTTTTTCATTTTATTAAATTTGTTTCATCAATTATTTTGGATACGGTGTGATAAGCTGCAAGAGTTTTATTTAATTTCAGCCTTTGGAGATGACATTATAATCCTGCCTTTAACATGCTGCATCTACTGCGTCTCTGTCTGTTTGTACTTCATGCTGTTATCTTTATAGTTGTTTTATACTTTAAGTTTGAAGAATACTAGTTTTTCTTGCAATTTAAGGCCTCAAAAAGAGCACTAGTAAGAATACATGAAGCTCATTCTTTTGCACACAGGACACCTATTATTAAACTAATTTTGATAAATTACTGGACAGAAAAGCATTTCAGTAACTTCACTGTAGGCCGAAAAGCAAAGACATGTAATGTCAAAACATTGTAATGCTCAAAGGTTTCTGCTGCTGTAGGCAATCCTGCAATAGTGCTAGAATTCAAAGAAAAGACTCTATCAATATTTAGGCTTTAAACCAAACTTCACAGCCAAAACCCAGATTATAATTATCAGTGATGAATGTCAAATTAGTCTTTTATAGACTCATACTGAGCAGAAATGAAATAAAAGTTCATGCAAATGTATGATAAACAGTGTTCCCAATGTTTTGAGCTGAAAAGCTAAATGCATCCCGCAAATTGAATGCATTGGTTCCTCAAGTTGGTGCATATGAAACACTGGCTGTTTGTTGTTGATGGCTTGCTTGGCTCATAATATGCCTTCTTTTTCTTTTCTAACCAGATATGCTTCAAACAAGATTACTTTTGCTTTATTTACTTTGTTGTTTACTTTTGAAACAAGAAATGAAAGTTTGGGCGCCTTGCCTAGTTGGTAACATGAAGTGTGATTACAAATTTTAATGCATTTTGTTGCCAGCTGAAAGTTCTTCAAGTCTTCTTTGAGGTATTTTGGCTCATTTTCTCTTGGAAAGGCTTGTATCGTATAAAAAATCCTTTGACTCTTACAAGCACTGCTTTTGAGGTGTGAGGACTGCGAGGGGCCATGGCAAAATTTTCAGCTCGTGGTTCTTTAGGAAATCCATCATGGGTTCATAGGTTTGTATAGGATAATTATGTTGTTGTTGTGTTCTTTTATAAATCTATTGTTTAATTTATTATGAAAATATTTTATACTTCCATTTCAGCCAAAAGGTTTTATTTAAGCCACCTAATTTGTTTATAAAATCAAGCTTGTTAATTTCATAAATTCCAAAGCTCATTTTTTGTTAGGCTGAAGCAAAGGTTTTCTGATGACTCTTCTATGAAAGGCACATTTTAGCACAGTGCACCACTACTCTCTGGTCTGCTATACCTTTTTGAACATCTTAGGTAAACATAAGATTTAATTTTATAAGCTGTTATTCAGTTATATACTTATTTTCTGCTGTCCTAAGAACAGCTCCTCCTGAAAGTTCCAGACCTCAACAGTTCTTGCCAGTCACTAATAAATTATTTACAGTCTGGGTAAATGGCTATCTGAAAGTTTCTGTCTTTGTGTGGCCTTCTGCTGCTTCTTTTATATTAGTTATAACCATCCTTAACAAACAATTGAGAAAACTTTAGTCCTAATAAGTTATTTGATCTGTTGATTTCCTTATATATGCAATTAATTTTGTGAATTGACTTACATGAACACATGTGGATTATATAATTGATTTGTTTTGTTTGGATCAAATTTGGACTTTGTGAATTGCTACTGAACAAAGGAAGCTGAACTGAATGGAACATTATGTGTGTGTGTGAAGGTTTTACATCCTGTTAAAATCTGTCAAATTGTAGGTGGTATCTAGGCCTATATTTTTGCTTGGCTCTTCTTTGATTTTTTCCTTTCTAAAAGTTTAAAGAACAAAAATAGCTATTTAAAAAAAAAAATTTAAATGATGGAAATATCATTTTATTTCTAACCTTTTAGAATCAATTATTCATCTTTTCAACTGTTCACAGTTACAGAAATTTGAGACGCAAGAGAAGATTGGGTGATTACTGAAATCATAGTTTTTTGCTTCACAGGACAAGGCTGGTTACATTTTCACAGATACTGCATAATAGTTTATGTACTGTGTGTGTTGTCACAGTCAATAACAAGCTGTCCTATTTCCTGAAGTAATACAAAACATGATGCTTTCAATGTGCAGTAGCTGTGGGACGTGTGTGTGCACCAGATTCGAAATCTGTCACTCCACCAAATGGTCATTTTTACTATTATTTTTTGTTTCTTCATTCATTCATTAGAGTTTTGAATACCTTAATTTCAAATAGTTTTACTTGAAAGTGGTACATTACCACCAGACCTCTGGTTATGGAGCAGATTTATTTTTGTGTGCATATGACTTATAAACCATGTAAATATACAATCATACTATTTAAACCTCTTTCCAACAGCAGCAGGTCTATATCAAGACACACATATGATACCAAAAGGCTTTTATAACCATTCACTGGAGTGACAGTGGTGACTTTAAGGAGATAAGGAAAAAGTACTATGACCTCTTTAAGTAGCAGTCTGTTTAGTTGATTTTATTTTTATTTATTAAAACATGTATATTGATAATGAGTTAATCAGATAATGGTTGTTTATAGGTTACACTGACTATTCTATGTTGATAATGGTGCTCGTGAGAAAAGAGATATTTTTTGCCGTTGATTTTTTAACTTGTTCCTTCACTAGAGGGCAGCAACAGCCAGTTGCTTTAGTTGCTTTACTTCATCCATTAAAGCACATGCTTTACTAAAATTAATCAAATAGCAATTTAATATAAAGAATTAATGGATGCATACTGTTTAAGATTTTTTTGTTTTGTAGTAAATGTGTTTAAGAGCATAAGAAAAACCCTCAAAGCAGATCATTTTGCATCAGTGTTCTTTCCGATGTCAACAGCATAATGCAGCCGTCTCAAATTAGACAATTTCTATGTTAATGACCAGAATCCCAAGTGATTGTTTTGTAAAATTGTTTTTTTTTTTTTCCTTTTAAGTGTTAATGCAGTGAAACTTTGTTTTCTTTTATAGCTTTTAAAGAATGCTGAAGACATTTTGGTTTCCAAACTTTGTCTTTTTTCCCCCTGGATTCTGGCAGCCTTGTAGTCAGTGTTCATTATCTGTTCTTACAGCTTTGACTTCAGCACAGCAATTACATCCTCAGCTGCACTGATTAATCCAACATGGAGGCATTTAACAAAATGGTTTTGAAAAGACATTTCCAGACACTTACCAGGGAGTAGCCATGGCACAGCTTGTTTATGCAGATAGACCACAGCCAGTCAAATGGCAATAGGATGTTTTCAGTGGCTGCTTAAGGGTTCTCTTAACCTCTTGTGTACGCTGTGTATGAAACAATAGACTGCTTGGAAAATGATTAATTTAGTTCACTTTACTCCTGACATATAATGGAGGTGCCTGATGTCATGTTTGGTTAATGTATGTTTCTCTATTGTTCAACATATTCCCTCAATGACCATTCGTTAAAATATCTCCACTGGTCTCTGCTTAACCTTCCATTCTTTTCCACCAATCACATAATCAATCATTGTCCTATTACTTGACAAGACAGACAAAAGGGAAAAGTATGAGTGAGAAAAACCTTTTGCCCTGTCTGAACAAGCAAGAGGAATGTCGACTTCAGAGGGCTAACACAAGCAGAAAACATAGGCCTAGTAAATATTCAATTTAAAGGATTCCCAGATAAGGCGAGTTGAAAAATTGAGGCAGCACCCATTCTTCTAGATAAGAGAAGACGGAGCCATCTGGAGGCTGGGAGATAGCGAACTCCCACGCCATCCCAGAGACCTCACTCTCATCTGCTGCAGCGGCAGAAAAGGGAAAAATAGAGTACCAACACTTTCATTATGCTAACTTCAAAATCAATTTATTCACATTCAATGCATGCAGTTATTTATTAGCTTTGGTAAACAGAAGGATGCTGTTGTGTTCACCACAACGGAAAAATCAAGTTCTTGAAACAGTGTCATCAATTTATATACATATATATATATATATATGCATTTTAGGCCAAGGGCCTTATCTCCTTCATATGCCCTTTGACTGCATCTTTGAAAACCAACATTACTGGCAAACTGACTCATGTGAATAACCTTGTCCACATTCTTATAATGCTCTTTGTTGACTCCTCCGCCACCCTATTTCATGCCAGCCACATTGGATTTAGCTCTAGGATAATGCTTTTGTCAGTATGTTTTATCTGTGCGCTCACTCAGGTGCTCTATGCCGTTATCCCTAATTACTTCTCTGCATTTCACACTTGGCCCTGAATTCTTAATGCTTGATAACAGATGCAGGTCGATTTGGAATTTACTTGTAGCTGCATTATCTTTTTGACCTGCATCGCAGACTGACTGTCCCATAGGCTCTTGGGTGAAAGCTGTTAACTCTGTGATAACAACGACCTGTAATGATAACCTTCCAGCAGACTTGAGGACACACAGTTTGCTACATATGTGCTGTGTTGCAGTCACAGGATTTCTAATTCAACCTTGGTTGCTCTGCTGTGCTCTGATTCATTCAGTGGGATCGAGAAGGAGGTTAATCACTATGTCCGCCATAGCCTGTTAAATTACTGCCGACCACTTTATGTTAAATTCAGATTTTTATATTAGTGAATGATTCATTTAAAAGTAAAGGCCATAGAAATGTTACTGTTATTTTTCATTTAACTATTTCTAAGTTGAGCAAAATTGTTTTGCCAATTTGAAGTTGCTTTGATTATTTTCCTTTTGCTGGTCGGCATTAGCATTTGCAGATTTCCATTAAGATCAGCAGTCAGTTAATACATTATCTAAACATGAGGGTGGTTAAAAGGAGAAGTTTGTATGTGTTTTGATGGAAATTTTCAGAAAAGTTGTTTTATTTTCTCTTGTTTTGGCGACAGAAATGTTTAATTCACAAAATTCAAGACGTATTCTCCAAGTTGTTTTTTTTAAACCACTATTTATTTTGTTTAGTAAAATTTTGATCCAATTGCCATAGATGTCTGCAGCATCCAGTTAAGCTTCAGCAATAACTCTTTTTCTTCTTTTGGAACTAAAATGGTATGGAAATTGTGTGAAAATGCAGGAAGGCAATGCATGAAAAATGCCAGCTGAATAGTGTCTGCAGCCATTTCATTTATGTCTGTTGCATAGTGTTACTTTAAATCTTGGCTCCATTTTGATCAAATTTTTTCTACGTATTTTGTTTGAGAAATAGGATATACTGGAAGAAAAAGATGACAGTAGATATGTTGCTTGTGCAGGCCTGTAGGCTGAAATGAAAATGAGTGAACCTTGTTGCCTTAGGTTTCATTTTTTGCAGGAGTAGTGCAGTGTATAGCTCTGTCAAGCCTAGTTTTAATCCTTTACTCCACTGTGTTGTGTGATGTTATACAGTTATCTTAATGATAATCTGTGCCTGTATTTCTCCCTGTGGCATTTCTGTCAGACTGGGTTGGTTTGGTGCCTTATCAACAGCTTTGTCATTAAATCAGCTTTTTCTACAGACAAATTTCACTGCTGTAATTCTTATCAAGAAATCAGCCCACTGTGATTTTTTCTTTTTTGTTCCATTAGAGCTCTGCAGATTCAGTGATGAGTGAGTAAGAAAGATGAAATAAAAAGAAAATTTGACTTGAAAAAAACATTTATTTGATTTAATTTTTGTCAGGATTAATAATCCGACAAACAAAATTGGTATGTTTTTCATACCATCCATGGCTTAAAGATGTTTTTATTTAGACGTCATAAATCTATGTAGTGTATTTTGGAAAGCTATATTTAAAAGTACTGATGAATAGAGACAATCAGAAGATGATGCTAATGAATTATATTCTCCAGAAGTTGTGGAAAGTTTACTGCAAGTAGTATTATGGAACCTGTGCAAATCATGGCTTTATTTATTTATTCATGTTCTTTTTGTAATTAAGAAATATGATGTAAATCTTTTCAAGATTGTAGAACAGAAGCAGACATTATCACAGTTTTAAAGATGTGAATGACCATAAAAGATGTCCAGTAGTATATACAGGGGGAAGCTTTTAAGTCCCAGTCAAACTGACCTCTGGAGGCTTGAAGTAGTAGTCAGTTCTTCTGAGAAAGCACTGTTCTGGCTGACAGAATGTTCTGATTGTCTCAGCATTGTGCTGGAGAGGAGTGCAGTGCCAAATGAACTTCGCTGATTCAATCCTCTTCTCTGTGACAGTGCTTCATCCAGTCAGTGAGGAGGAAAGACAGAGACTCCTTCCCCCAAACACAGTCTCTTACAGTGAGGAAAACTGCTGTATGGTAAAGGTCCAAGGGGTCTCTTGGATGTTGTTTGTGTTGCAGGTTCAGCACCCTCTCTGTCCTCCCATAATGCACTGACTGTCTCTGGGGGCTGATAGCCTGGTTCCTGGGGATTCAGAGGGTCTTTGGAAAGAAGGATGCTGATAGAAGGAACAGTCCTGTGCACTGTCATCTCAGATGCCCCCCGCTCGGCGCTTTCCCACACCTCTTTCACCACCTTGTACTGCAGTTTTGTCAGCTGGTGCAAAGAGCCTACTTTTCGTTTCATGATCTCAGCACAGGTGATGGTCTTTGTGACTGCACGGCCTGACCCAGTGAAGACGACCTGTCTCAGCCCAGCATCGCTTACACTTCCCCCACTTCCACCCTTCTCTCTGTGCATTCGTGCCATAGCAAATCCCATTAAGTTGCGGATTTTGCTTCCCTCCTTCACACGCATCTCTAACACCCCAGATGCAAGACCTGGGAAGGGACAAGGGCTGTCTTCTTCGGTGCGGCAAACTTTTTTGAATCCTTCTTGTCCCAGTTTAGTCGCTGGAGGTGGAACTGGTAGGGGTGTGGGTTTTAGCAGGTTAGAAACATTGTTGACCGCTGCTGGCTGCATAACAGCATTTATGTATGTTTGACCCTGGAAGTTAGGGTACGTCCCTTGGCTTACCCCATTTTCAAAATAGATTTGTCTGTTTATGTCCAGTCCTGATTGAGGCTTGACTATGTTACTGGTCAGACACTGGTTGTGGCCACTGACCATTCCACACCCTGTGAACATTTCTGCAATTCTCAGTTCTTTACAGTAATTTTAGTCCTTCATGGAATTCGACATAACATTTTCTTTTGCATTTGGCACTTTTTTCTCCCTCCAGTCAACGGCTGTAAAGTTTCAAGACTTCATATAAGAAATATTACTCACTTCCCAAGAGCACTATCAACAAAGTCTTTAATGTTCCCTCTCAGAGAAAGCTGGGGAAATAAGATAAATGTCTGGCTGGTGAATTAAGAGTGCTGCTGGGACCTTTAAAGATGTTCTTTAAAGAGCATCTCATTTTCATACCACCAGTGACTGTTTGGAAAGCGTTCTGGAAAATGATAAAAGGAAAAATATAAAGCTAGAATATACACTTTCCCTCCTATGTTTGTTTTTCATGTGAAGCTTTTGTCCTAATAGCTACATAAGATGCACAGTTCTTTGTTGAGTCTCCTTAACAAAAGTTTTCTAAAGAGAAACTGAAAGCTCATATTAAAACGCCACCTTTTTCTTTGCGATTCCCTCCAGCGTTGTTGATTCGGATCTGCTGATCATCTCACATACAACTCAAAACTGACCTCCTGGGTTGTTCAGCTGTTAAGTTCCACCTCCTTTTCTGGTCCCCTGGATTGTTTTTTAGTCCTGCTGAAGTTTATCAGTGTCTCCTTTCTCTGTGCCGACTCTTGCATCCACTAGCTGAGGCCAAGGCTGTACAGAGGTCTGAGCCTGGGGTGTCGTCCCTAGAGTCCTGTCTTGTCTTCAGTGATGCTCTGGGAAGTCTGTTCTGTTTCCCACAAAGAGACATAAGGGACAGGAGCTGCCTCACAAATGCTCACAGGAGGAGTGTCTGTGTGGTTGAGAGGGAGCATGAGGGAAAGGGTAGACAGCCCTCTTAAAGGCGCAGGTCTTTTCATCTTTTAGGCGAATGCCCTCCCCTCCACAAATGAAGCCTGCCATCCGAGGAAATAGAAATGGGTAGGGCTACTGCGTCCCTTTAAAACCTATAATGCAGATCCCCAGCAACTTTGTCAATCTTTTTAGAGGACATTCTGGTGTTCAATGTACATGACTGATTAAACCTGAGTTCTGAAATAGAGACTCAGTCAAGCTTTAAAAACGCATTTTCAGCTACGAAACAATGAATTAAATTAGCTCTGTTATAATTGAAAACATCCTTCAAAGAGCTACTGAAAGTCAGTAGCATTAAATTGCACTGTACTTAGCCTTTATCCTATTAGATGTTTGTGACCATTATAATTTACATAATGCAGCATTAATAGCTTCGTTGTTGAGGCAATCAAGTGGCGCGGTAAGAATGTCTGTCTCTTAACGCTTGAATTGTTATATTGTTACAAGCCTGGGGAACCCTTGTGATCAAGGACACAAGGACCACAAAATGCAAGAAGCATGACTTCCATGTTCAAGGTGCTGTAATGGTAACTGTCTTCATTAGTGTGGCTTATCGGTGCAGGTGAGGAGATAGGGTTGACAGGTGGGGTAATAGGCTTTCTGTCACCAGTGGAGGGCGCTGGCTCGCTCCCCTCTTCGCTAAGTCGGGCCCAGACAGCTGTGGCATTGCCCTCTTCAGTCCAGTCTACCGGTCGACAGGTGGATTTGTTTTTGTGTGTGACTGACAGATGGGAGAATAGGTAAAGACAGCCCACTGAGGCTGAACCTATGAGGCCAAGAGAGAGAAGCAGACAAGTCCTAACTACTCTCAGTTGAGTGTATCTCATGGTGCACAGTAGTAGACACACAGTATAAACTGACTGTGCCTCCCTGAGTCCTTAATGTGAAGCAAATTCACAGTGGCATGTGTATTATATTGGATCCCTATGGTAATCAAGGAAAAATAAGGAAACCCTCCTCACCCTGAAATCCAACCACTAAAGTAAAAATATCCTTTATTGGCAGAGTTTAAATATGAATTCTAACTGGAGGATCAATAGATTAGTTGGATCTCTTGAATGACAAGGTGGGAGTGCTATTTATCTACGGAAACATTCCAGGCACTGCAGGAGACACAGTAACAAATGTCTGTCTTTTTCTTGCCTTTTTCTACGCTAAAAGGAAGATGGGAGAGAGAGAGAGAAGACAGGGGAGGAGGGAGTGTCTGTCGCACTCACCACTAAAGTGATCATTCTGTTGTTTGGGAGAAATTACCCTCATCAGTCATACAGAGATGCACAGCTGCCTAAGGGGATCCGGTAATGTTACTGCATAATAAACTGTGTTTGTGTGTGTGCACACGTGCACATGTTCAGCAAGAATGAAAGGACACAACAAAGAAATTAAAAAGGGCAGGGGGTAAAAAAAGACTGATTTAACCACAGAAAGGTTAAAAATGATGATAAAAGCTGCTTTCTAATCATCCCTCCCATTATGTGATGTTGATGCACCGTTTACTGCTTCTCAGATTAGCTATAGGAACCTGTTTACTTTTGGGAATGTGATGGATGTAGAAATGGGGATTCTGAGTGAAAATGAAAGGTTGTGTCAGTTGCACAAAAGATGTTTCCACCCATTTACAAAAACAAGAATTATAAAACTCTTCTGGGGCTAAATTGAACTATCACAGTTTGCAAAAGTGCTGTGTATCGACCTTTGAGAGTGGAGCCTTTTTCCTTGAAGTGCCTTCATTTAATGACGGGTGGAGGTGGTGCTCATGCTTGGTCACTCAAGTTTTAACACCTTCACATAGTTGGCCTTTGCCCCTCTAGCTCTCTAAGCACTTACTCTTCACTTTATCTGACCTTGGCTGGCATCTGTGACAGTCCTAGATTTCTCTCCTGCGCTCTGACTCTGCTGTCTTTGTCAACAACCACCCGCTGCTTTTTCTTCTTCAAATTTAACTAAAGAAAATCCATTTATTCTCAAAGACTAAAAAAAAGCAGTGGCTGTGTCTTGCTAATCTTCGTCACTGTGTCTTGCTCATCTTCCTTCTCTCTGTATAATTCAGGTGTCTGAAATCGTTGCTGCTATAAATTATAGGGCCTTTTGTTGTTTGTTGCATCACTGCGGAGTCGAGTTGTAGAGCAGCTTGTTGTGCTGTTGTCAGGGCTACACATAAGTGCGGTGCCTCCCTGTGACAGCCGGTCTCTCACTTTATGTTAACCGCAAGTGTTTTCACGGTCATCAACCAATGGTGGCCTGGAGGCTGTCATTTCACTCTGTGTGAAGCTCGCCCGCAGCTTGGTTCTGCCCCACAAACTCACAGCCGGCACTGGTGAGGGGACAGAGGTACAAACACGCAAGCACACACATGCACAAAAAGAGAAAAAAAAAATCAAAAACTATATGCTCAGCATAAGGCAGGCTGTTGAAGCAATTACAGAAACATGGCAGAACACGATGAAGCAAGCCCCACTATCAGAAGGGAAATAGAGTGAGCAGAGGAAAAATGATGACGCCATTAATAACAGGGAGGCTCTGAGGCTTGCAGGGAGGTAGATGACCCCCTCTATGATTTCCCTGTGACAGCACTTTATGCTGCAAATGGTTGTGTTTGTGTTTAATATTTTTGGACATTGAAATGGGCATATATATATATATATATATATATATATGGAGCCAAATCCTATTTCGCTACTCTTTTAGGTGTGTATAATTTACACACAGTTTGATTAATAGCAATATTTTAATTGGCAGCAGCATTTCAAAATAACATTTGTTTGGTGCTTCGGTTTAGTCTGGCCTGAGGGTAAAAGTTAATGAACTTCTTAGAAAAAGTTTGATCAATTATATAGAGAATTAATTGGCCATGTTCTAATGAATGCAAAAAGATAATAAGTGCCTCAGAGAAAGTCTTCACAAATTTGGACGAGTTCAATTCGGGAACAACTTGCATATTTATAGACAAACCGTTAGACATGAAACAGCAACAATAATGTTCTTTTTTAAATTAGTGGTCAACTAATATGATTTTACAATGTCCAATGCTGTTTATCTAAAGAGCTGGGCAGCCAAATAATATGACATAATGGTAATAAAGGGTTTATTTTTTCTGTGTTAGTAAAAATGACAAATAGTGATGAATGAAACTAAGAATTATTGGACACGAATAAATATTTGTTTCACACCAAATGTAAACATTGTCTCTTTTCACGGGCACAATCCCTGTGGATGTATTTTCAATAAATTAAAAAATTATGAGCTGATATTAAAATGATGAACATACGCTTTGAATAAATAGCAGATTGATTAATCAGTTTACACTAAATTAATTTGCAGCCAAAGCATCAGCATACCAATGCAACAATTTTGATGAGTGGTCATATTTTAAACATCACGTAACAAATTGTATCAATAATGTATAATCCATGCTTTTTCGATCCTAGTAAATCCTTCTGTAGGTGAGTTTCATATTTTTAGTCAAAAGAACTTAAATTTGCAGACTCTTCTTTCAGGTAGAATCAGCATTTCTTGCTTAGCATTCACACTTCAGACTGCACCTCACCTACTCTAGTGTATGCTCTCATTGTTTTTTTTCTTTGATAGAAACCTTCCTGTTTATTTATCTTTCACCGGTAAGTGGACAGGAATCCTCCTTGCTACTTTAAAATGATCTTCAAAATATTCAATTGTGCATGTGACAATGATGTAGACACAAGTAAAACTGAGGATGAATTTGACTAAAAGCACTGTTAATCTTGTAATAACATTTTTAACTTTGCACCTTTCTTTAATTGTTAATTCAAAACATTGTTATTATGTTTTTAGTTTACAATGATCATTGTGTTGGCAATTTCCCGAAGTCACTGTGCGCTGTCTCACAGGTATTCGTATTGGTGCTTTTTGTCTATTGCCAGCAGCTGTAGGTTCATGATGTCAGACTGTCAGGGCGCTTCCCTACCGGGAAATTCTTTGCTTACGAGACTGTGTCAGATCATTAGCAGAGGTCAATAATACACCAATGATTACACATTGCATTCATCGATTTTAACCAGTAAACAATGAGTAAAGAAAATGTTACACAATGTCCCTTTAAGCCTGTATGTAAGTTACCCATATAAAACTTTGACTGTGATGTCAAAACAGACTAATTATTATAATTCCTATACAGGACACTGTGTCTCTATTTTAGCACAGTGGGGTATCACCTTGGCAGTTCTTTTCAGTATCTGCCATTTTCCAATTGGT
Source organism: Rhadinocentrus ornatus (assembly GCA_037177495.1). NCBI lineage: Eukaryota > Metazoa > Chordata > Actinopteri > Atheriniformes > Melanotaeniidae > Rhadinocentrus > Rhadinocentrus ornatus. The sequence continues at coordinate 28,505,640 of JBAMHW010000001.1, read as the reverse complement.
TCCTATTGGTGCTGCATTACCTGTGAAAAATGTGGACACACCTTCTTTTTCATATTCAGTTTGTCCAAACTTTTGATTGGGTACTGTATATTTAGTTTTAAAATAATAGTCTATAGATGTATTTCTTTTCCTACTGATGCTTATAAAGCTGTTCATTGGTATTGTGTACGGGTGTGTTAAGAGACCTTTTTACTTTATAAAACTTAGACAGGAAAACTTCGTCAGAGGAAAATCTTCCCAAAGATTAGTCAGATTTGAAGAGAAATTGTTAAAGATCTCAACTAAGATGTCAAGTGAGCAGAAGCTTTATTAAACAGTGATTTGTTAACATTGCAGATCACTGACTGGTCAGAGGGAATAATCACCTGTAAGTGTAAAAAAAAAAAAACACTCTTATAGCAGCAGCAAAGTCTTGAACATCTTTTAGATAGGAAAGAAGTCATCTGGAAATATTTCCTTGAAATTTACACGTGTGGAATTGATTGCAAAAGGGAAGCCAGGGGAAGTGTGTAGTTGCATGCAAATCCTAATATAGTTTGTGTCATAAATCTACTGTAACCATATTTAAAACACATTTGTACTTTTGACTAAAACAATCTTTGCAAAATCACTGCTCATACCAGGACGTTATGTGACCTAGCTTTAAAGATGGCAAATTCTCAGTGTACTGAAATAATAAGCAAAGTATTTCACCTACATGGATGGGATACTTCATCCAAAAAGATGTGTGCACAAAAATGAGTAGAGTCCAGTTAAGGTGAGGCAAGTGTATTTGTATAGCATGTTTAATGTATAAGACAAGAAAAACTACTTGACATGGAAAAAATAAAAGCATTGCAGATGGTTCAAAGAAAACTAATAAAGCAATTAATGGCAAAAAACAATATAAAAAAATCACAATAAAGTAATAATAAAATCATAAATTATATTAAAATTATTAAAAGCAAGGTAAGTTAAAAGTTACTGTGCAGATTTCATGCAAAGGAAAAGGCAAGGCAAAGTTATTTGAATAGCACATTTCATGTGTAAGACAATTCAAAGTGCTTTACTTAAAACATTACAGCAGTGTGCAGAAAGCAATACAAGTGCATTAAATTAATAAATAAATAAAATAAAAAAAGATTAAAAGAAATTAATTAAATAAAAACTAAAAGAAAAAGCTAAAATATAATAGATAAAATGCAAGAAATAAAGTTCCAGTGTGGAGAAATACAGTATTCAACCATGATCAAGTTTAATGTTTCCAACTTAAAAGACCCAGATGCAGATCTGGACTTCTAAATAAAAACTATTGAAATGCAGAAGAAAACAGGTTGGTCTTTAACTTGGATTTAAACAAACTGAGTGTTTTAGTTGATCTGAGGCTTTCTGGGAGTTTGTTCCAGACATGTGGAGCATAGAAGCTGAATGCAGCTTCTCAGTGTCTGGTTCTAACTCTGGGAACTGATAAGAAACTGGATCCAGATGACCTGAGGGTTCTGGTAGGTTCACATTGGGTCAAAAGGTCACTGATGTATTTTGGTCCTAAACTATTCAGAGCTTTATAAACCAGTATCAGAACTTTAAAGTTTGTTCTCTGACGAACAGGCAGCCAGTGTAAAGACCTCAGAGCTGGACTGATGTGGTCCACTTTCTTGGTCTTAGTGAGGATTCGAGCAGCAGAATTCTGAATAAGCTGCAGGTGTCTTAATTGATTTTTTAGGTACACCTGTAAAAATGTTAAAATAATCAAGTCGAATAAAGATGAAAGCATGGACTAGTTTTTCTGAGTCTTCCTGAGACATCAGATGTTTTACCCTTGATATATTCTTAAGGCGATACTAGGCTGATTTTGTGATTCCCTATATATATTCCCCATAGGCACATAAGAAAATAAATGTTTTTAACCTGGATATAAAAGTATCTACATTTGGTGAAAGTAAAGAAGAAAGATGTTGAAAGAAGTAAAATGCTGCTTCTCGGTGTTTACTCTGGACTCTGGCCTGGACTAGTTAACTAGAGTCTTTGAATCTAAGAGCTCTGGCAGATTGATATTCCCTGAACATATCACAGATGTAATCTGGGCCTAAACCATTGAGATTTGAAAAACGATCAGAAGGGTCGCGGTGGCCGATGACCCAACTAGAACAAGAGCTTCCCAGGGTCAAAAATGGCAAATACTTCTCTACACTAGACGTTGCTTCAGGATTTTGGACCATCCCGGTCCACGCTGAGGACCGACATAAATTAGCTTTCACCTTTGCCAACCGTCAATACACATTCACCCGGTGTCCCTTTGGTTACGCAAATTCTCCAGCTGAGTTCAACATATTCCTCAACAGAGCATGTCCAGATGCTGGAGAACGAGGTAATCTTATCTATGTCGATGACGTTCTGCTGCGCAGCCCTACTTTGGATGAACATGTGGCTGAAATTGACCATGTGTTAGGCCAGCTCACTGCTGCAGGAGTGAAAATCTCGCTCTCAAAATGCCAGTGGTGCAAGACCAGAGTAGACTATGTTGGTTTACTGGTGGGGCCTGAGGGGGTCCAACCACAGGTGAGCCGGATTCAAGGCATTGTTAACCTTAAAGAACCAACTAACATCTCTGAACTACGCAGCTTCCTGGGAGTCTGCAATTACTCCCAACATTTCATTGAATGCTATGCTGACATAGTAAGACCACTGACTAATCTCCTTAAAAAGGACACCCCTTTTGTGTGGACTAAATCCCAACAGCAGGCCATGTCGATGCTGAAAGATAAACTCTGCTCAGCTCCATGTCTAGTTTGTCCTAACTGTGACAAAGAATTCCATCTTAAAGTTGGTTTTTCAACCCAGTGCATGAGCGCTGGTCTTTATCAGATATATGACCAAGACAAACGTGCCGTACCATATGCTAGCAAAACACTAACTGCTCCTGAACTCAAATATTCAGATTGTGAGAAAGCATTGTTAGCGGCTGTGTGGGCTGTGAAACATTTCTCCAACTACCTTGGAGGTCAAAAGGTCATTCTAGAGACACACCACCAACTAATTGTGCTTCTGAACAGCCAGCGCATCAGAGATGGTGTGGTGACCAATGCTCGCATTGCTTCATGGTTGATGGCTCTTCAGAGCTTTGACATGGAAGTGTGTTATGCCCAGAATAAAAGAAGTCTGCTGGGCACCGAACTGGTTGCCTGCCAGCGGTGCACTGAGGCTGCACCAGCCCAAGTGACACAGGCTGCGGAGCCCGATCCAATAACTGACTCACATTATCTGTACTTTGACCCCAATGTTTGTGAAGGCATGATTGCTGCTTATGTTGATGGCTGCTCTTTCCACCATGAAACACAGGTCCGTGCAGGTGCTGGCATTGTGTGGCAACAGAATCAGCCCTACGAACCACTGAGTTTCAACTTGGGACTACAGTCATCCCAATATGCCGAAATTGCTGCCATCCTGATCTCACTACAACTGGCGGGGGCCAGAAAGGTGCACAATTTGGTAATCTGCAGAGATTCCAATTATGCTCGACTTAGCTTCTCATGCCATCTGGCATTGTTAAAACGTAATGGTTTCCTGACTGCTAACAACAAACCAGTTAAGCAAAAAGAATTGTTTCTGGCATGTGACCACCTTGTTACAACCAACAACATGCAGGTGTACTGGAAAAAGGTCAGAGGTCACTCTCGTGTACCTGGTCAGGACAAAGAGCTGAATGATTTAGCAGACTCTCTGGCTAAACAAGGAGCCATGGGTGGGACTTCTTGGTCATTCGACCCCTCTTGGCTGCCGGAGCCTTCCGCAGCCCCCGCCCTCCCAGAAGTCCTTGTTGTCACTCGTTCACGAGCTGCTACACATTTCAAACTCCGGCTTCCACGCCTGGTTTTGTCTCTGTTGCGCCATCGTTTTCTGACTCTGATCTTGCCGCCCTGCAGGCTGAAGACCCTGCTATCAGCAGGATGATTTTGTTCCTTTCTGACCCTGCTGTTTATTCTCTTTCTACAGAAGATCTTCAGACCATTCCAGGTTTAAAGGGCCTCTTTGTTGTTCGCTCCTCTTTGCAGATGGTCAAGGGCATCTTGGTTCGTGTTTTTGACTCACTCTCATTGCCCGCTTTTGTCGCTCCTCAGAAACAGAGGAGGGTAATGCTCGTACATGCCCACGATATTCCATCTGCAGGACACAAGGGTGCGAAAGCAACACACAATACATTGAAACAGGTGGCATTCTGGCCAGGAATGAGTAAAGACGTAACTGACTACATCAAAGGATGTTCAGTCTGCTGTCAGTTCCAGCCAGCAAAACCAATCCACCGAGCCCCTTTGCAGAAAAGAGGCATCTCCTTCCCATGGTCAGACCTTCAAATTGAATGGGTAGGACCCCTCACCAAATCAATTAGAGGAAACAAATATTTCCTTACAGTGACTTCTGCATTCATGAAATGGGTTGAATGTTTACCAGCTACAAATGACACGGCTCAGACCACCGCCTACCTGCTCATGAACTTTCACATCAGTTACCACCCCCAATCCTCCGGACAAGTGGAGAAAGCCAACCGCACTGTCGTTGCCATTCTGAAGAAATATGTGGCATCAAACCACAGAGATTGGGACATCAAATTTCCCTTGGTGCTGATGGCCATCAGAGCCACACCACACGAAGCGACTGGGATCTCCCCATTTGAAACGATGACAGGGAGACAAATGACATTGCCTCTACACCTGCTCTATCAACCAGGTGAGGCTAGAGTTGCGACTGCTTACACAACACACCAGTACATGGGAAATCTGAACAAAGATCTCCAGACCACCTTTGCGTTTGCCCAGAAACGCTTGGAGAAATCTGCAGAAGAACCGCAAAGCGTACTACGACCAAAAAGCCTCACATGATGTATTCAAGTGGGGGAAAAAGTCTGGTACTACAATTTTGTCCAACAGGCTGGCCAAACTGGTCCAGAGACCGGAAAATAGGGCCAGAAACTCCTTTCCCGATGGACAAGACCCCATGTGATCACGGATAAACTATCACCGGTAGTTTATCAGATCAAGATCAGCCGAGGTCAAAAAAAGACCATGATCAAATGGGTCCACCGCAACCAAATCAAGCCACATAAAACCCCCATGGGACTAGCAGGGGACAATCAGGTCCTAATAAGTTAATAAAAGGAAGTTGAACATTACCAGGGGGGGTTATCAAACAGTTTTGAAAGTAATCAGTCCATCATAGTCAATTTTCATTTGCTTGGTCAGGTTGCACACAAGTTAAATCTGTTGAGGTGAACTTATCATTCAAACTGTTGAACTGTAAATTGTTGCTGAGCCCTAACTACAAGTGGGGGTTAACTAATCAAATTTCTGAACCTTTACAGTTTCAAACTACATAAAGTTGAAAACACTCTAACGATTCCCCGCATGTGTCTGCCTTTCGCCAGGATGATGATGCTGCTGATACTCGCTATGACGCTCAGAATGATGGTCAGTGCCACTCAACCCGAAACAGTCGAACCTGGACCAGAGTCTGGCATTGTTCTTAAAGAACAACCCGGCCTCCTGATCACCAACTGCCGTATACACTCGCAGAAGGTGTTTGTCTGGTTCAACCCTGTTCTGATCTACAAAAAAACCTCCGCACTGTTCGAATGACCTCTTGGGCCGGTGTCTGCTGGACCCGAGAGATCATAACCCATGCCGAAGTAGATATCACCCACATGCTACAACAACTCGAAAAATTCACCATCACACAGGCGGAGCTAAGCGATGTGAACCGAAGAGAGAAACGGTTCGTCGGAGGACTGCTGACGGCAGCTGCTGCCCTTGGTTCTCTGTTCAGTCTAGGGGTTTCTTCTGTGAACGTCGTTAATGTGGCTTCAATTAAACGTCACATGAATGAGCTACAGAATGAAATTCCCGTCATTCAGATACAGCTTGATCTCCAGATGGGACAGATAGCAACTGGTGGAAAACTGTACAGGGCACTGTTGTTGTATTGAACTCTCATAGCGAAACGCTCATGAAGACTACTGCTGCTGTGGATATGCTTCTGTCTGTTTTGAAGGTTGACTATGCTCACACCCAGCTGGCTACCACCGTAATGTCTGATTTGATCCATGACATTAGTTCATCCATCGATACGTTGGCTATGGGTCGCATCCCTCCGTACTTGGTTTCTTTGGCCATAGTAAAAGAATTCCTGTCTACTGACACAAAAGATCGCATCACACCATTGCAGGCTCACTTAACCTACACACTCGGTAGCTCCGTGCCAATCTACGTTGATCCAGAAGCCAGAGAGCTGGCCTTTCTTATCAACCTACCCGTCGTGACTCCAGATAACATCTTAGGTTGAAGGACGTCGTCAATGTTGGAATTTGGCAGGGTGAAACGCATGTTAAAGTGCACACCCCCTCGGTCGTCACGTACCACGACAGCACGCTTGACCTCTATCTCACGCCAAATTTAGAAATGTGCACCCTTACCAAGGACGTCCACTTCCTCTGTCTAAGCAAACCCTTCATTCCTGACGACACTGGTGGCCTTTGTGGACTCAAAACATTAAACAAAGACTCACAGTGTCCCACCACGCTGACGCCTAGCTATCAGATCATCTCGACTCAAGCCGAAATCGTTGGAAGCCGTTGGTTAGTTAACACTCCTGTGAAAGTCGCCACGATAACTTACGATCAACACGACACCTCGAGTAAAATCGAGTTACCACATCGCACACTCTGGATCATGGTTCCAAAAGGCGCAATCATATATATAGAGATAAAGCCCTTTATCATCTCAACCAGGAACAATACGAGATGGAAATTGAGATTTCTGATTTCTTTAGGAAACATTCTATCGAGCTGGACAAAACCACCCTCATCCAACTCCAATATGAAGGCTCTAAAACTATCGACGTGAGCCCAGTAGAGAATGTTTTAAAAGAAATCGCAAACCATGACAGAATTCCCGTTCAAACGCTGTCATATGCTTGGTCGACTGCCGACACAGTAATTGCCTCCATGGTCGCCCTAGGATATGTGCTGACATTCGGCGTGACTTATTGTTACGTCCGCCGCACTAAAACTCTCCACGGAAAACTCGAAAAGTGTACCGAACGTTTACACCGAACATGTAGACGTCGGAGGGTGGATCAGCCTGCTAATGCAACTGATCTTGTGGACTTTGACGAAGAAACTGAGAGGGACGTAGATGACAGCCGTTACTCTCCAGAAGTCCTTGAACTTGGACGTGCATAGACGCCCTTCTCCAAATTATATAGAGGGAGAAGAGCGCACCGGACTCTTTTTGTACTTTACTCTATTTCTCTCCAAGTTTCTCTTACTTGTATTCATGCTTTTCTACCATTCTATGCTTATTTTATTTGACTTAAAATGAACTTTGAGTTCGAACCTTTAAAGTAAAGCATGCCGATATAGTCGTAGAGATTTAGCATTTGTTAGCGATTTAGCTTACCTTCATTTCAGAAACTACTCCCAAATATTGATAGATGACCCTGTATGAAAAGACACCAGTTATGATCCACCAATCAAGACATCTTCCACCAGAACTGGATGTCGTCTTGGATTACTTCATCAGGGATTTTGGATCTTCCTCTGGCCCAATCAAAATCCAGTGGGGGAATGTAGCGGATAAAGACCAAGATTCCTTTGAAATTTCCCACTGGTTTACATCAAATCCTCTGCATGATTGGTTTACGACCAGCGACCGAGAATACCTTGGGCTCAAACAAAGTACCTTGTTTTAAGACAGAAACTGCTTTGTTCCCCCCTTTCTGGGAAAATCAAGAACATTGCTTTATTAA
>JBAMHW010000001.1:28477148-28489809 GCA_037177495.1 Rhadinocentrus ornatus | reverse complement strand
GTGCTGACCCAAATGGAGCACTAACGTTTAGCACTTACCGGTAGTGACGTACGGCATTTTGAGATTCTTCTGCCGCTTTAACTTACAGAATGAATTTCCAACTCTAGATTTTACTTTGTTTTCTCCTTACTGAACCCGACCTGCAAACTACGTCGCATCCAACACCAACGCAGGATTCTCCTCCAGCTGAACATGAGTTAGATAGTATGCATATTTATTTATTCTAATTATATATTTCACCCTCCTACATCCTACCTGATGGCAGCACTGCTCCGTTTATATACTTTTTTTTCAGGACAATCTGTCCAAGTCCACATACGTGTTTGCATGTCATCACACTTTATGCTATAAAGGCCTTTAAAAGGCCTCATTAGTGTAACAAAGTACCGCTGTTTACACTGTATTGGTCGACCTCAGTAGATAATAGAATCCATCAGCACACGTCCATGTCTCCCCCAAGCCTGTTAGTATAAAGTGCAACTTAAAACTCTAGTAAAACAGCTTTTAAATGTACAAATACATCTTCACTGACTTAAAGTACTTCAACTTAAACTACAGCATAAATCAGTTTACATTGGTGTTTACACTGATACAGTTCACATCTGGCAGCAGGAAACCGGTTATACTAGAAATCATCATTTAAAATGTGAAATGCAGTAATGAGGCTAAAACAGGGATGCAGCAAACTTTTTATTGAAACTTTTTATTAAAACATTTCTCCACAGCAGCGTCCGAGCCCAGGTGGTAAATGCCTCAGTGCCACTGCTGGCTCGGTAGTTTGATGCCACAGTGACCACAGTAAAAACACAATGGCAGTTTATATGAAAGCAAACAGTATTTATGTACTTTATGGGTACTTTGCAGACTCTTATCTAAAGTGATGTACAATCAGCTACGGCTAAGTCAGCGGTACCATGGAAACGGGCCGGTTTTCTAACCAGCGGATCAGTTTTCAGATCAAGGACCGTTTCGTTTATGCCACAGACACCGCAGTATTTCATCTGGAGGTTCAACAATGATAAATAAACATATGGAACCTATAGAATTAATTATTTCTAACACTTATAGCCGATCTTTGTCCGTGAAACCGGCTAAAAAAACTGTTAACATGTACGTGTGCTAACTGTACTGAGTCGGTAAAACCGCAGCCTCCAACAAACGATCAGATCCATGAATGTCGTCAGGGATAACAGAGATCAGCAGCATGCTGCCGTTTATATTAGAATTATGATAGAATAACTTCATACTTACTGTACTAAACAGCCTCCATCTGCATCGGTACCGCTCAGTCGCTGGCCGCCATTATTCAGCTCAGGAAAACTGGTTGAAAGTCCCTCCCCTTTCGCTACGTCAGCAAGATGATGTCCGTTTAGTGCGCGTAGTGTCCATCGTTTTGCACTAGATTTTTGGCCGAGTTTAGGGCAGCAACCGGGTACTTTCAGTGCACTGCGTTATTACTGAAATTTCTGTGTCAGCGCACTAAGCACTTAAATTTAGTGTTCGAAGTATAGAAGTCCGCGGATTGGGACACACCCCCAGAGACAACGCCTAATTCACCTATTGCTGCTGCTGTTCCTGCTCCTGGTGGTGCAGCAAACCCTCAAGGTAGGCTTATAAATTTCTACACTGTATGCTAGACCAGGGGTCGGCAACCGTTACCACTCAGAGCCATTTAGAACAATTTCCCAGAGTAAGGCAAGGCAAATTTGTTTGTATAGCACATTTCATTTACAAGACAATTCAAAGTGCTTTACATTAAACATTACAGCAGAGTGCAAAAAGGAATAGAAGTGCATTAGGAAAAAAAAAAGAAATAAAAATTATATAAAAAAAAGAAATAGCTCAAATAAAATAGATAAAATTCAAGAATACAGTATTCAACCATGATCAATTTTAAAGATTCAAGCTTAAAAGAACCAGAGCAGATTTGGGCTTCTAATAAAAACTAGTAAAATGCAGCAGAGAACAGGTGGGTCTTCAACCTTGATTTAAATAAACTGACAGTTTCAGCTGATCAGAGACTTTCTAGGAGTTTGTTCCAGGCATGTGGAGCATAGAAGCTGAATGCAGCTTCTCCATGTCTAGTTCTGACTCTGGAAACTGGTAAGAAGCTGGATCCAGATGACCTGAGGGTTCTAGTAGATCAGGGGTGTCAAACTTAAATAAGCAGCGGGCCAAAATGAAAAAATTGGAACAAGCTGAGGGCCGGACTGGTTTTATGTTTATTAAATACTTTTTTTAAATGACCTTATTGCACACATTCAACCTAGAACTAACAAAGCCTGGTAGTTATTGCCCATTAAATAGCATTAATCATTAAATAAATTAAAATAAAAATCAGTTTCAAGTCTGTTTCATTTATTTGTTATGGTTCTATGTGCATTTTTCTTTTTCCGAGTAATTTTAAATGAAAACATTTTCTACAGGCAAAAATAATTTCCTCATTTGAAAAATTTTAACTCCATTGAAGGTCAGTTTTTCTGATTATATAACTTTCACAATGTTTATATAAATACATTATGAAAGTTACAGAATCTAATACAGCTGCCAACATGTGAAGCCACAATATTAAATTCGATGAGAGATTTTACTGCCATGAAACTCATATTCAACATTTTCTCTTACTTGCAGTTTTCCTTAAAAAATGTAATAACTCACGCTTAAAGGGTTAACAACTCTTCCTAAGCTTGTATCTGTCATGGTGCTTTGTTTCTTCTTAAGTTGTTTTCTTTAACTAAAGCCTCACTGTCTCCACACAGACACACAGCTTTGTTCTTTATGTCCACAAACAAATTCTGTTTTCAAAGTCCACTTTTCATTTAGTCATTTTTTGGGGAGAGGGATTGTTGACAAAGGTGAGCAGCTCAGTCAGGCTGCTAAAAAAGGAGCAGTGCATTGTGGGCCTTGTAGTATTATAGTGGTGCATGTGCTCTATCAGCGGGCCTGCTCTGATAGTGATTAGATATAAAAATAATCAATCCATGGGCCTGGATGTGGTCCGAGGGGCTTGAGTTTGACATATATGTAGTAGATTCATACTGGGTCAAGAGGTCATTGATATATTTTGGTCCTAAACCATTCAGAGCTTTATAAACCAGCAGTGTAAAGACCTCAGAGCTGGACTGATGTGATCCACTGCTTTGGTCTTAGTGAAGACTCGAGCACCTGAGTTCTGAATAAGCTGCAGGTGTCCAATTGATTTTTTTTTTTTTTTTTTTTTTAGGTAGACCTGTAAAAACACTATTGCAATAATCAAGCTGACTAAAGATGAAAGCATGGACTAGTTTTCCCAAGTCTTGCTGAAACATAAGATCTTTTACCCTTGATATAATAAGGTGATAGTAGCTGATTTTGTGATTTTCTTAATGTGTTTCTCAAAGTTAAGGTCTGAGTCCATCAATACACCCAGCTATCTAGCCTGATTGGTGGTTTTTAGGTGTATAGACTGAAGCTTTGTGGTGACCTTTAATCGTTTTTCTTTGGCTCTAAAGACAATCACCTCAGTTTTGTTTTTGTTTAACTAAAGAAAGTGTACACTTATCCAGATGTAGAGTTAAGCAGTAGAGGCCCCAGGATGGAACTTTGGGGTACTCCACATGTAATTCTTGCCTGCTCAGATGTGAAGTTACCTATTGACATGAAGTACTTCCTGTTCTCTAAATAAGTTTTAAGGCAGGCATGGGGCCCTCTGAAATTAGAAGACAACACACAAAACAACAGGTCAATTATACAGATAGACATTTTAACAAAATACACATGGACTATTTTTTACCAGTAGGTTTTCTGATAGAATACATAGGGTGGATCACATACAGAAAATTGATTTCACTATATAAGTCGTAATTTCATGACTGTATATGTGACAGAGATGATTTACCTTTACCCGGCTCAAATTTGGGCAGCAGCAGCAGGAAGTCAGTAGAGGCTGTTCTCTTTGTTGTGGTGCTGAAATGAGAAGACAACACACAAAACAACAGGTCCTTCATACAGTTACGGACATTTTAACAGAATACACATGCATGATTTGTTTTACCTTTTATTCCTCTTTTACCGTCTCTTTTTAATGTGTCTCTGTCCCTTTTTACTTCTGTCCCTTTTACTTGTTGCCTTCCTCTCCCTTTTATCCTTTTCTTCTTCTTTTTCTCTTCCTGCCTTTTTCTTGTAGTTATTGTATTTCTCTCTTTTGTCCTTGTCTTTATTCTTCTTCTTAGACTTTTACTCATATTCCTCTTTTTCTCTTCTTAAGCCAAAAATCTTTTGAAAAAATCGCCTTGAGCCTGCTTGAAAATACATCATGCTGAAATTAAACATTGTGCAATTAAATACCAGTCAGTAGCTTAAGTCCAAGAGTTTGGTTTAGTGGTACCCTGATGTTCATGCACTGATACAACTTACATAAATTTTCTAATGTTTAAATATAATACATTTACAACGCAAAGGGATAATTTGAACAGTTTCTTACATTTTTCTGAATAACTCCCACTTCAGTTTGTATCATGAGGTGAGTCAGTTCAGCTTGCCAGGATTATTATACAGATGTGGAAATGTATGTGCATTTTAAATCATTTTTAATTTAATTAATTACTTTAATAAGTCTTGTTAATGAAGTCTCAATGTAAAATACTGTTTATTTTCTGTTCCAAATTCCAGTGTACAGCTCTTGTGCCTTTGTAGATTCATTGTGATCTTGAACCTGTAATATAACTTGTAATATAACTTAAAAACGGAGGCAAAATATTGTTTAAATTTAAGTTTTTTTTTATAACTAATTTATGTGGTGCAAATTTGTTCTGTAAAAGGAAAGTTAATTAAATGCAAAAAAATTTTTTTTTCTTTTTTTAAATCCTTGTGCTTCTTTGCACAAAGGGCAAAATTAAATTTTCATTATTTATAAGTTATTACACTGGCATTTTACTGGTCCGGTCCACTTGAGATCAAATTCTGCTATATGCAGCCCATGTACTAAAATGGGTTTCACACCCTGGCATAAGATGGTGCTGCATAGTTTGAAGAAAAGAATTGTGCATACAAACAAAGACAAACTATTTTACAATATTTAAATCTAAAACAAATTATATGCCTTGTTTCCACCAACTGTAACCTTACTTGAGAGGCCGAATGGTGATAGATGCTTCAGCTATGTAATAGCATGATGGCATCGCGTCTTTCTTAAAGTAACCAAAACACTCAGAAACAAAGGAGGAGAATAGCACTCATCTAACAGTTTGTGTACTTTCTTCTTGGTGGTGCTTTGTAACACCATTTTAAATGGATATTTAATCAACAAAAAAAATGTTCTTAACAAACTTTGTTTTAATGCCAGGTCACTTAAACAGTGACTTTTTTTTTTAACCAATCAATGGATTGCAGTGTGTCAAGCAAGGCAAGATAAAACATTTTTGCACTGCTTATAAACCGTGGACTAATTTGGGAAAGTATCAATGGGAATACTATGATGAAACATGAACAGAGATTTCACCTACCAAAAAAAAAAAAAAGGAAAATATGACGAGGAATATCTTGCCCTAGACTTGACCAGGTAATGGTCAAGTAATGGTAATGGCCAATGGTGGGAATTGAAGATAGACCATAGTGTGTAGTACGGTAATACCTTGAGATAATTTAAAAAAAAAGTTTCATTCGTTCCGTGACCTTGTTAATATCTCAAAGCAATTTTCCCCATTTATTTTAATTGAAATCCCATTAATCTGTTCCAGCTCGAAAAATTCCACTCCAGTTGTTTTGTTTGTGTTTTGAATATGAAAAATGTACCATACCTGTATTTATAAATGAAAAATATTGTATAAAATCATACAGTAATAAAAGAGAATGTAAAAAAATAACTGGTTTTACTATAACGTGTATTATTTCCCTTGGAGATCAGACGACTTGAGCTAATGGAAGATGCGCACAGAGGTTGAGGGAGGAGTAAACAGGCGGAAGAGTAAGGAGGAATAGGAGACACGGGAAGCCAAGGTGGGGGAAACAGAGCACACGTTGTGGGTCTTTGTTCGGCAGCGTCAGCTTGGATGTTCGTATCTTACGCGTGGTTGTTAGGGATCTTTGTTTTGGCGGCGGCTCGGATGCTCGTATCTCAAAGATTTGTTCGTATCTCAAGGCAAAAATGTGGTCGTATCGCAACTCGTATCTCAAAAAAATCGTATGTCAATGCACTCGTATCTCGAGGTATCACTGTATATCTCACAATATTAGCATCTGACAAAATGAAACCACTTAGGGACTTCTCATCTTGAACACAATAAAAAATCTGTTGATTATTTTAGAAAAAAAACTACTCAGGGCATGGCCACTGGTGGGTGGGCGTCGGCCCTGGGCCGGGTGGCCATGCTGTTTTGGGGCGGACTGGGTGGGGGTTCTGGATACTGGTGGGCCCTCTTGAGGGTGGAGAGGTCATTTGGTGCCGCCGGTCTGGGCCTGGCTGGCCTTTTTGGTTGCAGCCCTGGGACCCAGGGTATGGCCCGGGGTCAGGGGGGATGTAGGGGTTTGAAGGGGGGCTGAGGGTGGTTCGGGGGAAAGGAAGGGGGGAGTGGTGATGGTGCCCTGGTTACCGGGGTGTGCGACTGGAACATTGGGGTGGGTTCTGGCCCACACCAGGTCATTGTCTGTGGGAACCTGGGTACCTCCTGGGTATGGTGTGGGCCCTCTGCCTTGGTGGAAAGAGCGCTTCTTGGCTCTTTGGGCCCTGCGCTCTGGTGGCCCTGGATGGCTGGTGCCCAGCAGGGTTGGCAGCAGCCGATCCTGGCCCGCCATGGCCTGTGCCATGTGATCGCGGGGAGTGCTGGCTGGGGCCTTTTTCTGCCGACCTCTGGGTGAGTCTGGGGTCATCTTCATGATGGGGTGGCTGGGGTTCGTGCTCCAGAATTGATGCTGATTGCCTAGGTCTCTGGGTCACCCTAGTCTGCCTCTAGCCTCCGTAGAGGCGTAGTCGCCTTTGCACGGTCACACTCAGACTGTCATCGTTCTAACTGTGGAAGATGGTGGCGCATGTGAACGCAGCAACCCCTTACTATCCCAATGGCTTGGTGTTTTCGTCCTGTTTCTCGCATGGAAGTTTTAAGTGTTCATCTCATCTGTGTGTGTCTGAACACAAGTACTGTCAGTTTTATTAGACATTGACAGATGCGACCTGCACAACCCTTTGTCAAACACATTAGAGGAAGCTCTGAGGGAGCTAGGATTACACTGCTAACCTGCAACTACATTAAACATGACCGCTGACCCCGAGGAGATGCCAAAAGCAGTGTGATAAAAAGTAGTGAGGCAAGCGTGGAGGTGTGCATGCTAGGCTAGCAGCCAACCCGAGGCACCCAGTCATCCTCTCAATTCTCCTGGCAAATGTACGATCCCTGGACTACAAACTGGATACGACTGCTGAGGTCTGCACAGTGTGCAGTGAGGGATTGCTGTGTTTTTGTTTTTATGGAGATATGGCTGAATAGCATCCCAGATTCCACCGTGCAGTTGGGGCGGCTAACATGCTACCAAGCAGACAGAGCCCACAAGAGGAAAAGAACACTCTCGACCATCAACACCCACAAAGCTGCAGGTTCAGACAACATTCCCAGACGTGTGCTGAAGGGCTGCATAGAGAAGCTCAATGATATTTCACAGCCATCCTATAATACTTATCTGGCCAGGTTGTTGTTCCAACATGCTTCAAAATCACCACCATTTTACCTGTGCTAAAGAAACCTGCTCCCACCTCCTTTAATGACTGCCACCCTGCCACACTCACCCCCGTCACCATGAAGTGCTTTAAACGACTATTCATGTCTCACATCAAATTCATCCTCCCCTCCACCCTGGACCCATTCCAGTTTGCATACCGAGCTAACTGGTGGACCAAGAATGCAATCTGTGCTGCTCTCCACCCTGTTCTCACTCACCTGAACACTAAGGACTCGTATGAACAAATGCTCGTATGAACATTCAGCACTATCCTCACACAACATCTCATCATCAAACTGGACCAGCTAGGACTCAACACCTGACTGTGCAACTGGTTGCTGGACTTCCATAGTGAGAGGCCACAAGCAGTACGGGTCGGCAATAACACCTCAAGCACCATCACACTTAAAACAGAAGGCCCACAAAGATGTGTGCTCAGTCACCTGCTCTTCACCCTGCTGACATGTGGTTGCACACCAACCACATAGTGATATGAGTTTGCAGATGATACGACTGTGGTGGGTCTCATCTCACACAACAATAGATAAACTACTGGAAGGAAGTCAGCCATCCGTCCATGTTGTGCAGCAATAAGAATCTTCTTTTAAATGTGGACAAGACAAAGGAGATTGTTCTGGACTTTAGGAGAGGTCCCACCAAACACCCCCCACTGACCATCAATGGTGGTGCTGTGGAGAGCTGAACAGAACAGAAAAAACACTTCAGCGCCTAGTGAACAAAGCGGGGAAGATTGTTGGTGTAGCACTTCCCCCTCTCCTGGACAATTATCACACCCGCCTCACCCGCAAAGCACTTAGCATTGCGATGGACTCTTGCCACCCTTGCACAGCCTCTTCAGCCTCCTGCCTTCTAGAAGAAGGTACTAGAGCCTCCAAGTCTTGTACTGCACAACCAGGTCTGCTCTAACAATGACTCTGGTTGAGAAAGGTTGTTACCTTCTATCTACTGTATCTTTGTCTACTCCTTTTTTCTATTTTTCTTTTCAGTTCTCGTCATTATTATCCTATTTTTCTGTCCTCTCCCGCCAGGTCCAGTAAAATTACATAAATTCCATAATTCAAAATAAATCAATAAGATTAAATAAATAAATAAATAAAAAATTAACAATGAGATTTTCAAGAGGAGCCTTAAAGCCATAAATCTCCTTTTGGCAAAGCAAATTTGTTCGGCACAACACAGCAGCCAGAACATCATTCTGCCTGCTATGATGCTGGACAGGACAATAAAATAAATAATAAAAAAAAGAGGTGCCATGCAGCAACATTCAGGTGGGTTCTGAATGTCCTTTGTGCTTATGCACCAACAGCAGTTTAAGTACCCACCCTTTTTGGAGTCCTTGGACGAAGTGTTAAGGAGCGCTCCGTCTGGGACCTCCTTCATTCTGCTGGGAGACTTAAGTGCTCACATGGGCAATAACTACTGAAACCTGGAGGAACAGGCTTTCTGATCTGAACCACAGTGGCCTTTTGTTATTTGACATCTGTACTACACACAGTTTTACACAACAAACACCATGATCAAGCATAAGAGTGTCCACATGCTCGCACCAGAACAAGCTTGGCTACCGTTTGAACTGCAAGGCTCTGGATGTTGTGGGGCTGTCTTGGTTGATACACCTCTGCAGCATTGTGAGGATATCGGGGACAGTACCTGTGGATTTGCTGATTGGAGCTGATGTTCCCCTTCTTCAAAAAAGGGTACTGGAAGGTGTGTTCGAACTATAGGGCAATTATACTCCTCAGCCTCATTGATACGGTCTGTTCAGGAGTTTGGCTTCATCAGGTTTCTTCTTCTTCTTCTTTTGGCTTCATCAGGCCGTAATGTCCGAAGCTTACTGGAGTGATTCGCTACTAAGTGATGTGAAGCAGAATGAAAAATGGTGCCTCCAAATCCAAGACCATGGTTCTCAGCTGGAAAAGGGTGGAGTGTTTTCTCCTGTGTCGGAATAACGTCCTACCCTTAATAGTGGAGTTCAAGTATCTTGGGGTCTTGCATCGGTTTGTCATGGTAAATTGAGAACCTTTATTTGCTAGTCGATCTTCATTGCTACCCTCCCTTATGGTCATGAGTGTGGTAGTGACCAAAGGAACTACCCCAGGAGATCGCAAATACAAGCAACCAAAATGAGTTTCTTCTGCACGGTGGCTAGGCTCTCCCTTAGTCAAAATGCGAGGAGCTCAGTCATCTGGGAGGGTTTAGGAGTATTCGCTGTTTCTCCACATCGAGAACAACCAGATGAGGTGGCTGGGGCATCTAGTCAGCCTCCCTAGGGAGGCTTTCTGGGTAGATCCCACTGGGAGAAGGCTCCCGGGGCTATTCTCATCATTCCCTTTCTAGTGTAGAGTTTCAAAATATGCATGTAAACACAACTAGAAATGCAGATAAGAGGGAGTGCATGACCTGTTTGTTTACTGAACTAACTGTGTTAGATGAGGCACTTCAGTGGCTGACTTTTTTTTCTGTGTGGGAAAACAAGAGGTGCTAATACACAGCTGAATAATGAAGGGAAAATGACTTTGAGAATCAGGAAGTCCTTCACCATTAATGTTGAACAACTCTCAGTGGCTCTCAAGCAATCAAGCAATGGGATTTACAAAAGATTTTAATTTGAATGCATTATCCAAACTCCTTACAGACCAAAAGGCAGGCAATTGCTTTGACAAAAGATATGCACTGATAAGTGTGAAGGTCAACAAGCTGCTACAGTTGAGATATCAGCAGCTGGTTTTTACCACCAGTACCCAGCTGCAGTATAATGCAGTACATACTCAACATATACATACAGATTAGAAGGTGACCAGGTGGCATAAACACTATCAAACACTAAAACAGAGTGTACAATTAGCCCCTTTCACTCCTCATCAAAGTTTACGATCAATAAGAGGCTTCTGTTTCAACACACAGTTGAAACTTGCATAGCTTACGATTTACAAATGCCATGAAGGGGAACAGCTAATGAGTCCCTACGTGGAGAATAAAAAGGGGGATTAATGAACAACACAGATTGAAGACACTAGGCAGCCGTCACCCAAACTCTTAACAGTGTATGCATATAGTAGGTGAGAATATTCTGAGGCTTTCCCTCATTGCCACAGTATTGAATGGTCTGTGCTGCGCATGGAGGAGCATTCTGCTGATGGAATCAAAACCCCTTTCACAGATTCAAATGAGGTGCACTCAGCTGTGATTGGTATTGGAAAAGCATTTGTCGGAACAGAGGCTCACAGAAGGCTTCTTAAATACAAGGCAATCACAGTGTCTAACGCAGAGACGAGGAGAGAGGTGTGCCTGGACTGCAGAGTGGAAAACAGGACAAAAGATTATGATGGTAATAAGCAGTAAACCAAAACAAAGTCATCCCCTGATCCCTCATTCTCTCTCTCCCCCTGTCTCTGTCTTTTTGTATCTCTCTCAACCCTAAATCCTCTAACACGCTCTCTCAGTCCTTCCCTCCCTCTCTCTGCATCACACTCACCACATATTGACAGGGCCCATTTTTTCACTGTGCCTGAGCTACAATTTAAAACTCATTTCTCATTATTTGTGGTGAATCCTTACACATACAATTTCTAATCTGTCGAGGCCATGATGGCTGCTGGCAGAGGCAGAGGCTCTTCATGCAGATGCCCGACCGTACACCTATACGCAATGTCAACTCTTGCACACACGGCTGGCCTTATTTTATTACAGGCGTCAGCAAATCTGCATGCTGTCAGCTGTGAACCTTTGTACTAATGTCTTTTTCCCCTCGCTTTAGCTGATCTTGTGGTGTACAGACTGGAGGCATTTTTACATTCCAGTGATAATGTGCAAGTGCAGATCAGAAAGTATTTCTAGCTCACAAGCTTCAAGAGATATCCTCATGTGACAGACTTGAGATACAGAATCTGCAGGCTGGGGACATAAAAGATAAGACGTTGGAGGATGAGCTTGGCTGGTAGAGGTGGGAGACAGTTTACAAACCTCTAATTTGGCCTGTTTAATGGAAGGTTGTCAGGGCTACACTATGTCCCAAAGTAGCTCCCCTCCTACTTTTCCACACGTTTGTACAAACACTGAAATGTGTGTCTTTGTTTGAATGTGTATGTGCATGAGGAGACGGGGCAAGGGACAGAAGAAGCCATTATTATGCCTGCAACAGTGGTTGGCAGTGGAGAAAAGAGAAGAAAAGAGGAGAAAAGAGGAGAGAAGATTGTGTCTGGAATTGTCCAAGTGTGGCAGTAGTGGTCCTCAGTCACTTTATCAGTGCCACAGCAGAGCGTTTTCCTCCCATCTATCTACCCAGCGACTACTTCTCCACCCTCTCAGAGCAGGAAAAACACTTGGTCTCTCACCATGGATGGCTCAACACAATCGGCAACCCCCCACACACCTACCCTGCTTACACTTATATCTTCACTCTACATCGCTCTTTGTCTAAATGCCCCCCTCCCACCCCTACCCCACCTTCCATCCCTCAATCCCATCATGTTTGTGGAAGTGCAGAGTACTGAAAAATTGTTACACTTCACCTCCTCTGAACATTTTATTTCTAACCGTTCACTTAACATCAAAGTTGGGTGTAAACACCAAACAATTTCTAGTTACTTAAAGGATTTTTTAGAGAGGGGTTTAGGTTTGTACACACACAGTGTGTATTATCTGAAATGCAGTTTAGCCTTGAGAGGGTTACATGACACCCTCATTTTACATAAGTAATACTTCAATGTATAACTGACAATATTTTCTTTCACATAATGTGGTCTTTTCTGCTTAGATATTATAAAACAAATGAGGTGGAAGCATAAATTAATTAGTCTCCTCAAAGATAACTTTTTGTTCTTTTCTCTATCACTTGTGCAATTGATAAATAATTTTAGTCCTATTGATTGTAGACACTGCGATGGACTGGTGACCTGTCCAGGGTGTACCCTGCCTTCACCTGAAACACTGCTGGGATAGGCTCCAGCTC
>JBAMHW010000001.1:28449243-28462806 GCA_037177495.1 Rhadinocentrus ornatus | reverse complement strand
ATTGTCCTCACCTCAGTAGCAACCAAGCAGGTAATTCTCTTGGAGCTCACTGTGCCGTGGGAGGACTGGATGGAGGAAGCCCATGAGAGAAAGAGGGCATAGTACTCGGAGCTAGTGGAGGAGTGCCGGAACAATGGTGGGCGGGCACGATGCCAACCCATAGAAGTGGGATGCCAAGGATTTGCGGGCCAATCCCTCTGCAGGGCCTACAAAATGCTGGGCCTCACAGGAGCCAGTCAGCGAAGGGCTGTTAAGTTGGCCACGACGCAGCAGAAGTTCCGTCTAGATGGTTGTGGATCAAGAGGGGAGAGGCGTGGCAAGTAGGGTACCGCTACCTGAACACAAGCTGGGGCCTGATCAGTCCTGGCCGGGTCGCCTGGAGGAGGGGGTCTGATTGTTGAAAGACCCGAAACCCCCAGTGATCCCATGTTACATCACTGATGATGTGTCCAGGGGCACCATAAGGTGTATCTAAGACCCAGAGAGTTTCTTCACTCCTCCACCTTCAATCCCATTGTTCAGTGAACATCACACAGACTATTAACACCTGGTCTAATGAAGCTAAACATGCTCTGAGACGGTGCCTTAAGGCCACAGACTGGAATCACCTCTGTAAACCACATGGAAATGACATCAATGCCATGACTGAATGTGTGACAGATTATATCAACTTCTGGGTGAAGAGCATCGTCCCAACAGGAATAGTGAGGTGGTTCTCCAGTAACCAGTGACTGAAAAAGCTGCTAAACATCAAAAGAATGCCTTCAGGGAGGGAGACAGGGAGTTATTGAAGACAATACAAAAACAACTGAAAACAAAGATTTAAAGGTGTAAGGAAGACAACAAGAGAAAGTCAGCTCCAGTAGAAAAAACTGAGGGATGTACGGTTAGGAATGAAAATGATCACTGTCTTCAAGTTAATGGGGGATCAGACTGATGGAGGTCTAGACAGAGCTAAGGAGCTAAAAATGTTCTTCAACAGGTTCAGTTCAAAACAAAGTTCAGCAGCCCAGCAACCTACCTCCACAAGGGACTGTACTTTCACCATTTCTCTTCACACTGGACACCTCAGACTTCCAATACAACTCTGAGTCCTGTCATCTACAGAAATAATCTGACTCTGCAGTTGTTGGGTGTATCAGAAGCTGAATCCAGAGAACCTATCAGTCAGTTTTTGAGGTGGTGTGGAAATAATTACCTCATCTTGAGCACAAACAAATTAAATTGGATAATTGCTGACTTCAGGAGGAATAGAAATAAACAAAGCCCTCTTTACATCCTGGGAGAGAAGGTGGAGGATGAAAAGAAGTACTTTGGAGTTCAGCTAGACAACAGTCTAGACTGGAAATGCAACACAGGCCATGTACAAGACAGGACAAGGTAAACTGTACTTCTTAAGGAAGCTAAGATCATTCAATATCTGCATCAAGATGTTGCATATCTTTCATAAGTCTGATGTCAAAAGTGCAGTCGGCTTTGCAGTTATCTGCTGGTAGCAGCAGCATCAGAGCCAGAGACTGATCAAGAACACTACTTCAGTGCTTGGGGTAATTCTGGAGCTGCTAGAGCTAATTGTCTAGAAAAAATTGCTGCTGAAAATAATGGAAGATTCTTTGCATCCTCTAGGCAAGGCAAGTTAAGTTTTTGTAGCACATTTCATGTACAAGACAATTCAAAAGGCTAAAATAAAATGCAAGAAATAAAAGTGTGGGAAGATAACAGTTCTTTTGATAAAAGGAGACAAATAGAAAATAAACCAACCTTGATTTTAAACTGCTGAGTTTCAGCAAACCTGTAGTTTTCTGTAAGTTTGCTCCAAAAACTGAACTCTGCCCCTCCGTATTAAACTTCCAACTCTGGGAAAGGAAAGTAGACTGATGACTCTGATGACCTCAGAGATCTGTTTGGTGCATGATGGACCAGAAGATCCTGAATGCATTTTGGTCCTAAACCATTCAATGCTTAGTAAACTAATGGTAGGATTTTGAGGTAAAATTTTTGACAAGCAGGAAGTCAGTATAAAGATCTTTGGACTAAAGATATATGCTCCACTTTCTTGGTCTTAGTGAGGACTTGAATAGCAGCGTTCTGGAGGACCTTTTAGGGAGACCTGTAACGACAGTGTCACAGTAGTCCAGTCTACTAAAGATAAATGCATGGATAAGTTTTTCTAAATCCTGCTGAAACATCAGTCCTTAAAGCGTTGATATGTTCTTTAAGTGATAATAGGCTGCCTTAATGTAACTGCTAAAATTCAGATCTGAGTCCATGACTACTCCCAGATTTCTGGCTTTGTTGTTGGTTTTGAACTTAGCTGTTTGAAACTGAGTGCTGACTTTTAATCTTTCTTCCTTGGCTCCAAAAACTATTCTTTCAGTTTAGTCTTTCTTAAACTGAAGGAAGACCTGACACATCCACTCTTTAATTTGATCATTGTATTTGACTAGTGTTTGAACTGGACTGTTGTCTTCTGGTGAGATGGTTATGTAGATTTATATGTTGTCAGCATAGTTATGGTAACATTTTGTTGTTTTTCATTATTTAAGCAAATGGGAGGATGTAGATGTAAAACAGCAGTGGCTCCAAGATAGAGTCTTGGGGAACTCTACAAGTTATTTTGTTCACTCTACACAACACAGTCAAGAAACCATAGTGTGTTTTCAGTGTGAGGCTTTGTCAAGTTCAATGCAAGACAGAAAACTACCTTCATACCTATCATTCCTGCCAGCAGCCATCACCCTTTGGAACAAAGCACTATCTCCTTCTAATTAATTATTATAAAAATAAATAAATAAATAAAATAAACAACTATTAAAACATTGCAATTTTCCTCTGGAATAAATAGCGTTTTTCTTTTTTTTTTTTTAAGTATAGGAAAAAAAGAAAATCAAGGTTTAGTTCACCATTACATTATCTAGGCCCAAGCTCGTTGACAGTCTGAGTACAAAGCCTACATATGTTATGGTATGTGAGTGCATTAGTGCACATGGCCTGCACAGCTGTGAAAAAAAACATTAATGCTGGATGATACACATGATCTGGATGAACATGCACAGACTTCTAGACAATGTCTTTTTAGAGTATACCTTCTTTATTTCAGAAAGACAATGTCAAACCACATTTTGCCTATGTGACAGCAGAATGGGTTCAGCGCAAGAGTCTATGTGCAGAATTGGCTTGCCTGCAGCTAAGACCCGTCACCCACAAAAAACATTTGGTACTTCATGAAATGAAAATTAAGATAAAAAAGGCCACCAGTCACTGAGCAGCTGGAATCCTACATTAAGCAAGAACAGAAAAACATTAGCTTTTAAAACATCAGCAACTGGCCTCCTAAATTGCCAAACAGTGTTGTAAAACAAAAAGTGAAGCGGCACACTCATATCTTTTATAAATATGTTCCTTGTGTCAAATTTGAATAGAACATGTACTAACTTTTGGAAACTGGGTTGCAGTTGAGGATATTAAGTAATGGCAAACACAGGAAGAATGACTTTTTAATATTCAAGACATTGGGCTGACTATGTGTGTGAGCATGTGTGTGAGCATGTCAGTTCTTGTATGTGTGTGTTTCAGTACTCTCTAGTGAACACTGGCGAACTAATGGTACAGACCCCTGTCAGATTCAGGACCCCATCACAAGCATCCAGCCATCAGGGTTCAACCTATCTGCCCATTAACACAGAGGCTGGAAGTTGCAGGCTATCCACACCAGGAGAGAGTGAGCAAGGCTGACACAGAGCAGGCCTCTCTCCCACAGCATGCTCACCAGCCCACACTTTCCAAGGACATTACAGCTCCATTCCACCAGCTCTCTGATGGCAGGCTATCATTAGTGCACTTGCAAGAGCCTAGAGAGGTGATAGCAGGGGAATTGTGGGCTTTCATATCCATAAGCTTGTCCACAGGATGCCAAGGAGAGTGTGGTAATTTAGCTCAGAGGTGATGGAAAATAGTGGGTTAGTTTAATGACAAGTTTGTGTAGCCATGTAAAAGCACTCATCAGAGAGCAGGCACCACAATGAAGGGAGACAAGGGACCATATTCATGTGTTTGTGCATTACATCTTCTTTTTTTGTTTTTTCTCTAATATCCTTGATCCAGAGAAGATAAAAATCAGCCTCTATTAATACATTATTATTGCTTGGTAATTGTATTTCATAAACCTCAATGCAATTAAAAGGGAAATTTAAAAAAAAATGCAAATGCTTCAAAGCCAGACCACAAATCTAAGCAACTTGTCAACATGCAAAACTATAGAAATTCATTACATTTATTAACTAAAATGGATTACGAGTGTAAAGTGTCAGCTGAAGACAGTCCTCGAGCTAAACATGTATTCAGATGTGGTGCTAACACTCAATAAGTCAGGTGCTGCAAGCAGCTGACGGAGAAAATAAAGATTGTCATGCCTTCAAAGTATGGGGGAATGCTATAAAAAGAAATCAAACAGCTTCCTGCTTGCAGTCTCCACTGTCTGAAATTTCATTCAGAAATGGCAGTTAAGGAGAACTGTGGAAGTCAACACATGATCTGAAAGATCAAAAAGTCTCTCAGATAAAACTGCATGTCTTTGAAAGGTAAAGGAAAACCCCTCATGACTGCAACAGAGGTGCAAGAAGGTTTAGTTGACATGGGAGTGCTGGTGCAATTCCACTGTTCAGAATTCATGCTCAAACAGCATCTACATGGAAGTCATCAAAAGAAACCCTACTGCAAAATTTGAAAGGCAAAGCAATAGTTGGTCACAATCACTAAAGGAGAAAAAGGCAACTTTTAATAAAGAGTACCTTATAAAATATTTTCTTTGTTAGAACAAAATCTTTAAGTCACACTGTGGGCAAGGCAGCCTGTGAAGATGGTAAATATCCTAATGTATGATATATACCAAAGCTGGCAGGGATTTGCTCCTAAATACTAACCTAAGTCACTCACTTAAAAACCTACATAAACACAACAAAGTTAAACAAGGCAGTCTGTTAGTTGATTATATTTGTTTTGACCTCTTTTCACTTAAAAAATGAACAGAAATTGAGGACTTACTGTTAATATTAGGGGTTAAAATAAATATGTGAGATTTTAGTAATAAAACCTCAACCTTGAAACTTTTTTCGTAAATCAAATGATTATTTAAGTTTATTATTTTTTTCAATTATGTTAAAATTAAAAGTATGAGGACATATGAACATCTGTGAATAGCATATGCATATATGTGTAAATTGCCTCATGAATAGCAAATAGATATTGGTAATAGTTACAGTTTGAATGATAGTATATTTCATATTTACTTCATGAATATTCTTCAAAAACCATCTCAAATTGTGCAAAGGTCTCTGTTCAAATCTGTTGCTAGTCTTTACCACTATACTAAGATAAAGTTTAAAGCTTGTGGATTAAGCTATATACTATTGTTACCATTAACAAATTGTGGCATCTAGATGCACTGTATATTCATGAATCTAATTCACTTTGAATTTTATAACAGGAAAAAATAGAAGGGGGGGAAGGAAAAAAAATCAATCCTCCATCTCTGTCTCCCTTGGCAACAGGTTATAATCCATAGTTACGAAGAGCAGTTGCTAGGTGCGTTGCCGAGATACAGACCCTTCTCTCCATTGGCGCTACGTAGGAGGCCAGCAGGTCCTTGATGATGGTGGAGAGATGAGGGACGGGTGAAGGGATGACAAGAGACAGGACAATAAGGATAGGAAATAGACGCTCACACCTGACAGAGGCTGTATGAGTAGAGGCACAAAGAGAGCACAGAAGAAAGGCTGAAAATGAGAGCAGATAATGGAAAGTAAACACAGAAAGGATAACGCAACTGTATAAGTGGGCAATCTGAACACCTCCATTTACAGCAATAGCTCCTTCATGTCATTTTCTGCATGTGTTTGCGTGCTTTTGTCCTGTGTGTGTATTTGTGCTGCGTTTGAAAGGCTCAGTAGGAAAGAGAGGAAGACTGGGAATCTACCACTATTTGAAAAGCCTGCAATCATATTAAAAAAAAAGGTGGACTGATGACTTAAATCACTGTATCATTTGTGTTGGAGCTTTTTCTCTGGAATTGTGGAAATTTTTTAACACTATGTACAATAAGAAACTAGTTTTCCATATCAAATATCTTTGGAGATCAATGTAACATTAAGAACAGCATCAATATGTTTGTAGAATTTTAAACTGTAACAATGATTACTATAAAGCAGCAGTGTAGACATAAATCTAGACTTGGGTGTTGTGGACCTGTTACACATCTTCTAACATTCCCCAAGATGTTGCATACAGAGTAGTAACAGTTCCTCAGTGTGTTTGAGTTTGTGGCCATATAACCACCTGAATTATACAAGCTGTCCTTTTTTTTTCAATTGCTGATCCGATTAGTGTGGTGATGATAGAAGCCCACGGGAGTGCTTACTTCTCACGAGTTTCCTTGTTGGTAGATAGAAACAGTACTCTTCAGTGCTGAAGCTGCAGGAGCCATCTGTCGCTCCCAGTGTGCATTATCCCCAGGCTCTTCCCCTAGGGGGCAGTAGCAACACATAAACAACAGCTTAGTGCTCTTAACTCTGCTCTGCCCTGTGATCAAAGGCATTGTTCTTCAGCAACAACTGTCCTCTCTCCTATATACCTCTGGACAAGTTTGCGTCTAGTTCTAAAAAAGGCTATTCAAATGATATTGTAGACTGAGAAGCCATCCTCAAATTTAAAGTTCTTGGTCTTCTTTAGATAGGAGGTGCAGCTTTGCTATGTTCGCTGCTGCTGACTGTCATAAGGAAGACAATTCTCACAAGCAGATAAACAGAGTTTCACACCCCTCTGAGTTTTCCTGTCAGGTTTGCTTTGGTGTGTGTTTCATGAATGTTTTGTGATGTACTGCAAGAGCAAATATCTATTCTGTGATTATAACAGGGTTTGCAGGTGATCACAGCAACATTTTAAATTCAGTAAAAAACTGAACCTGTCACTGACTAATAGTAATTGAACTGCAGTTCACAAACAACTGCTTTTGTCAAAACTTGTTAAATTTATCTGTAACCTTGTGTCTCTTTTACTTAATTTCTTGGGGGATTTAAATGATTGAATAATCAGAAGAAAAAGACTTGTAAGCAGTACTTAAAATGTTCTGCAATTTGTTATTAATGAAAGTTAATGAATTTGAAATCTCAGTTGTTGGCTGCCTCGTGTGACTGCTTTGAAGTCTTAATGTAGCCAAACAAGATCCAAACAAAAGAAAAAGAATTTAAAAATAAGGAAATTAATTGCCTGTTACTTTGTCAGACTACTTTATCACTTTCCAGTAAACTGGTTTACTCTCTATTATAGTGTAAAATCTCCCTGCGAGAGGTAATGCAAATAGCTTTGTACTGAACAATAGATGGACCTCTGGCACAGTGTGTGTCCTTCAGCTCAGCAGCCTCTTCAGACTGTAGGCTTTGCTTTGAGGAGAGACTCCTGTTTGTTGATTGGAATGACTTCCCTAATTGGATTCAATTCCTAATTGAAATGTAATAAAAATGCATCAGTAGACGTGGCGCAGACAATTACCTCATGCAAATCTCTTGATGAATTGACGTGAGGGGCGTAATTGCAACTGTTAAAAAAAAAAGCATTGATTTCTCCCGGAATAATATCAATTCAAATCAGTTCACACACTCATGCTTCAACCTGTGTGTTAAAAGCATTTGTCACCACTCGCTGCTGCCGTTTGGATGTACACAGAAGGATGGAAGTATCTGCACCCTTTTGTAAGCCTGTTCATCTGATTGATAGGGCTTGCAATGCATAATAAACACACAACAGCTCTGCTTAGTCAATAAAGTATTCTTAACACTTGATGCAGAAAGACAAAAAAACGAAATACCTTAATTTGTTTTTGTTTTCATTGGGATGATGCTTTACTTTTTTGTTTTCTTTTGGTTTGTGGAAAAATGTAGCTAAATAAATTTACATAAAATATCAAAAGGCTGTGATATGTTCATTCACCAGATGTTCTGAACATATCTGTTACTCTGTTGATATGAGGTTCCAGCATTATGAGAAAGGGTTTTAGCATCCTGAGTTATTGCCTCCCTCTGTAGTCATAGCAACAGGTTAATAAGTAGCTTCTCTGATCTTCTTCTGTTGCTGCAAAGGTTGCTAAGAAACAAATAGCATTCTGGACCTGTTGGACTGAGCTGCAAACATATTTTGATAAGCATAAACTTTAAACATTTAAAAGTAATATAAAGGCAAAGAGCCATTATGCAGCAGGGATTGTAAGAGAACAAAAACCCTGCAGCATTACACCTGCAGCCACAGGGATTGCATCTACTTTGTTTGACCTACCCCGGCCCAAAAAAGTAGCACAACAGAAACAAAATAGAGCACTTGCTAAATCCAACTACCTCATACCTCGGAAGCGAGTGGTTGGCCCATGTCTAAAGGTAAACGGGCCAATCAGCTTTAGAACAGAGTAGCTGTTCCTAGACGCTGTGCAAAACCAAGGGCAAATTAAAGCATTGCCTCTGAGTTGCATCATTCTCCCTTCACAGCTCTATTAGTAGGCTAGCCACAATGTCTCTTTACGAGAGCTACTCTCAGAGCAGAATTAGGCACACTTCCCCGCAGTGATATGTCTTTTTATGAACCATGCTGGCATTGTGTGTGCCTGTTCTTACAGGACTAAATCCCTGTTAAATTAGTGAGATAAATACATGTCTGGATGCTTTTTATTCTTTGTAAGGTGATGTAAGAGCAAATCAGGTGTTAAATGTGTATTTTTTATGTGATTCTGATTGGATTAATTTCCCCGCATAAAGAGGAATAAAGATATGAATCTGAAAATAAGGTTTTGCAATCTGAATAGTGATATAAAAAGGCAACAAAAAGATGGAACTCTTAAGTTTTTTCCCCCCCTCCCCCACTCTGTTTGCCTTTTTTTTTTTTATAAAGTTAAATAAAGAAGAAAAAAAAAGGGAATGGCATTGATTCAAGAGGAGATGGACCATCCGCACAGACACAACAAACAAATGCACAAACGAACAGCTTGACTGGAAGAAGCTGTGAGGCCACAGTGGGAAGCACTAGAGTCATTTTGATAATAATGCTTGATCCCTCTTTTCTCTGTCACTGGGCCTCATGCTTTCACTTCAGCTCAGCTGTCATCCAGCAATAGCTACTCACTCAAGTGCTGGTGCAGACTCCTACACACTAATACAATAAGAGAGGTTGCAGGCACGTGTGTATATATATATATATATATCTGAATTGCGTCATGGTATTGACTCACATGTGTCATTTTTCAGAATTAATCAAACAATACAAGCTCAGTAATTTGGCAGACTTATTTTCAGCAATAATTTTCTATTTATTAAAAATGGCAATCAGAAAATATTGATACTTAAGAGCAATTTAGGAAAATAGATCAAATTTGAATGCTGAAGGGTGGTAGGTTAAACAGTACTGACCTGTCTGAGATTTAAACAAAAGCCAATGCTAATACATCAGAGGGAGGGGGGTTTGCAGCACATTGGACAGCATGCAAGCTCTTGGAAATCATAAACATCAAAAACATTTTTAAAAAGGGGGAGATATTGGTGTATTTATCACTGATGGACTGATAATAAGCACCAACAGTCAGATGCTCTTAGCTTATTAAAATGATGCACTGGCTTTTCAACAGAATTTGACAGCACAAGCATCATGAAATTCTACCACTACAAAAGTAATTTTCATTTCAATGTGAGAAGAAGAATGTCAAGTTTTCAGCAGTGTGTCGCTACCCAAAGCAGAGTAATACTGCATATATCTACAGATGAAAGCAGCACTCTGTCCAATACTGATTAAAGACTGTTCACTCCCACTGGGCACCACGCAGCTTTAGGTTCATTCAATCTCGGCCTTGATTACGCGATTGAACTCATTGATTGAAGGGAAGCTTTAATGACCTATTATCTCAAGTGTTAACCAGGTGTTGACAGATAGCTCTCAGTGGGACGGGGTAAGGCTGAGGGCCAGAATGGACAGAACTTAGTAAAGTCCCAATGAGTTGAAGGTTGAGCAACACATAGTGCAGAAGTACCAATCGGCAACTTTCCCTCTGGATCAGTCTTTGCCCTGCAATGACATCATCTTAGGTTTACTCAGGGTGTTCTTTAAACATTCTTTCTTACTTTTTTTATCTTCCCATTTTGCAATTGTACTACCATGTGCATTACATTAAAACAAGAGAAACATGGAATTCAAGTTTAATTTGATCCATTTATTTATTTATTGTACATATGTGGTAGTGAAACTTTTTTTCCCATATTTGTCACCTCCCATGGGTGGGAGGTGACAAATAGATAAGTATTTTACTCAGTCTACCTTCCAAGTACCTGCGCATATTATATACCATTGGACAGCTAATATTCTGGATATTTGAATGATGTATGCTATTACTAGGTTAGAATCATAACTATGAGCAAGCATTTATTTCTGACCAGTGCAATTTATCTTTGAAGTCATACTGTACTCCAGTGGCAAATCATAATGCAACAAAAACGCTCCTGTTTTAGATGAAAATTGAATGATCTTAACGGGTTAATAACTGGGAGATGTGCAAAGTAACTGTAAATAAAGATCCCAGAGATTTAAACAATTTCTGGTGTATAAAATTGATTGTAAAACTAGATGTAGAGGCTTTTTTTGTGTGTGTGCTTGGCCAAGTTGTGGCCTTGCTGCACATCTCTTTGAATAGCAGTCAGATTTTTTTTAGATTAATAAATAGGCTCCAGTATATTAGGTGGTTACCTTTAATTTTTATTTCTGGCTTTATTTCTAAATGTCTTTCTCTTTACATATGTTGTGTATAGCTTTGTGTTTTTTTTTTTGTTTTTTTTGTTTTTTTTTTTGTGCAGTACACTGGTCAACCGTTTGTTTTTGAATGCACTTTGTAAATAAAGTTGCCTTGCCTTAACTTTTAGCATTATTAGTTCTGTTAATGTGGATCAACAAGTTGAGCAGCAAGTACAGCTAATCCCACTTTTCAATAAAAGCAAACATTTAGAGCCGCTTCCAATCTACAATGTTTGAGGGAGAAAGAGCTGGACAAGATTCTTATCATGTGCACAAATACCCAGGCTAACTTCTGCTGCTTTCAACCTGAGATGGAAGAAGTTGAACAAATTAAAAGCCCAGCTGCTGAACAACATATGTTGAACCAGTTTAACAAACTCCCAGAAAATTATAAACAGGAGGAAAATAAATTCCTGTTTAATCTCAGAAGACCTAGGCAGATATAGCTGTATTGCCTATAAAGGTTTTCATTTATTTATTTATTTTTCCATAAGTAAGCAGTACAGTTTTGCAAGATAAGCTGCGTCAGCATTTGTTTAAACAATTTTCCTTGTTAAATAAGAAAAAAAATAACAAACCTCAACATCATTGTCAAAGTAAAGATGATGCAGCACTTAGAGTAACTATCCTAAATACACTTTTAAGAAGTACACACCAAGCTTGTTTATGTTAAGCTTGCATTCAGATACATAAATGATGAGTTCATGGATTCATCACGTTCTATGGGTGGGAACATGGTATAAAACTACAACAAAATGTTAAAAAAAAAAAAAAAATGAACAATGATTTGCAAATCTCATAAACCATATTTTCTTCTCAGTAGTACATG
Source organism: Rhadinocentrus ornatus (assembly GCA_037177495.1). Classification (NCBI taxonomy): domain Eukaryota; kingdom Metazoa; phylum Chordata; class Actinopteri; order Atheriniformes; family Melanotaeniidae; genus Rhadinocentrus; species Rhadinocentrus ornatus. The sequence continues at coordinate 28,451,162 of JBAMHW010000001.1, read as the reverse complement.
AACAACATATCAGAAATTAAAACTAAGACATTTTACCATTTAATGAAGAAAAAACCTAATTTTCAAATTGATGATAGCAATATATTTTAAATAAAAGTTGTACTGGATGATGTTTATTATTATATAGCATCCCTTCTTGTTTTAACAATTGTCTGAAAATGTCCTGAAAATGAGGAGACCAGTTATTGGAGTTTAAGAAGAGGAATAAAGTTCTTGCTACTAAACTGGGGCTTTGTTGCGGGATTTTTTGTTTCATGATGCAAAATGTTTTCTATAGGTAGGTTTTCTATTTTTGAAAGGTCCTGACTGCAGGCAGACCAGCTCAGCACCCAGATTGTTCTGCTGCGAAGCCATGCTTTTGTGATTGATGCAGTTTGTGGTTTAGCATTGTCTTGTTGAAGTATGTATGTAAGGACTTCCCAGAAAGAGAAGTTGTCTGGATCGGAGCATATAGAACCATAAAACCTCAATGTACTTTTCAGAATATATGGTTCCCTTACAGATGTGTAAAAGTACACACATTTAATCAGGGATGTGAGTTTTTTTAATTATCCACTGATGATAATCCCCCCAAAATTCCAAACTTTGATTCATCTAACCACAGAACAGTTGTCTACTTTGCCTCAGACCATTTCAAATGAGCGTTGGCCTATGTTGGTAGAGATGGCAGGATAATGTTCACATATGGCTTCTTCTTTGCATTATAAAGCTTGAATGAGCATTTATGGAATGTCTAGCTATCTATGTCCAGAGAAAGTGATATCTGAAAGTGTCCCTGAGCTCATGTAGTAATTTCTAGAGGACTGAAAATCATCAGCACCAAGTTTTGACCTTTGGCCTAGTCATTGCCCACGGAGATTGCTCCCGATTGACTGAATTTTTTAATTATATGATAAATTGTGGATGGTGAGATTTTCAAAGCTTTTACAATAGATATAGTTTGTCACAGATTGATTCAAGTGTAACTACACCCCCTACTTTTTGCGTAACTTTACCCACTGCCAAAAAGTGTGAAAGATGACAGAAACTGCAAGGGTTGGGGTGCAAGATGTAAGCGTTATGGGGATGGAGAGTGGGCAGGTTGTATATGCCAGAGATTATAACAAGACAGCAGCTCAGAAGCCACTAGCAAGATGGAAAGATACAGATTCACAAAGCGTCAACGCCACAGAGCGGTCTTTGAGGTGGAAGACTTTTTCCCTACAGAATCTCCTCAGCTAGACACCACAGCAGTTAAAGAACAAGGTGATCCTGACCCGTATCAGTCTGAGCCATTAGCGCTGTTACGCTGGCCTGTGGCAACAGCTCCGGCAGGCTCTGGCAAGCTACTCGCAGCAGGGTGTGGCAGCTGCCGGACATGCTGCTGCAAGTTGCTGCCGAAATTTGAGTTTGTTGTCTCTTGTCAGATGAGGATCAGAAAATAAAGAATAAAGTCTGATGTTACTTTTACACCCCATCAAAGCACAAATCTGTCCAATCACAGCAATTTTTTCTCAAAAGCTCTGTAAAAGTCTAGAAATCCGAAACTATTGAATCTACATCGGATAACAAGTTCACATCTATACATATGCATCGGTGGGTGCGGTTTCTATGCCTGCAAGGCAAAGACCCGATGTTGCATCTGGAGGGAAGGGGCTGTGAGGTTTTCAAAATTTTCTCATGATATGAGGAAGCATCAAGTTTACCTTTTCGTCACAAAAAAGAAAACCTGGTTTTAACCTTTATAGGACGTTTTGACCCACAAAATCCCATTTTTTAAAGAAATTTAAAAATGACAAAATGTTAACAATTGTATTAACTAATTAAGCAATATTATTACATTACAATCATTTAGCTGACGCCTTTATCCAAAGCGACTTACAATGGTTAGGCAGTAGCGTTAAGGGTCTTGCCTAAGGACCCAACTGGAAGGTGTTAAT